>JAHRHZ010000012.1:61711453-61740197 GCA_024137785.1 Ginglymostoma cirratum
TTCCCCTCCCCCATTTCTGATGAAGGGTCTAGGCCCGAAACGTCAAGCTTTCCTGCTCCTATGATGCTGCTTGGCCTGCTGTGTTCATCCAGCCCCACACCTTGTTATCTCACAATATTCCAAGTGCGGTCTAACCAGGGTTTTATACAGATGCAGCATAACCTTGCGGCTCTTATATTCAATTCCCCTGCCAATGAAAGCTAACACACCATATGCCTTCTTAACAACCCTATCAACTTGGGTGGAAACTTTGAGGGATCTATAGACGTGGACCCCAAGATCCCTCTGTTCCTCCGTACTGCCAAGAATCCTGCCATTAACCCCTATTTTGCATTCCAATTTGACCTTCTAAAATGAATCACTTCACACTTTTTTGGGTTGTATTCCATCTGCCACTTCTTTGTCCAGCTCTGCTGTCAATGTCCCATTGCAACCTACAACAGCCCTCCATACTATCCACAACTCCCCCAACCTTTGTGTCATCGGCAAACTTACTAACCCACCCTTCCACTTTCTCATCCAAGTCATTTATAAAGATCACAAAGAGCAGAGGTCCCAGAACAGATCCCTGTGGAACACCACTGGCCACTGAGCTCCAGGCTGAATACTTTCCATCTACTACCTCCCTCCGTCTTCTATTGGAGAGCCAATTCTGTATCCAGACAGCCAAATTTCCCTGAATCCCTACTTTCTGCTTGAGCTTACCATGGGGAACCTTATTAAATGCCTTGCTAAAATCCAGAAACACCACATCCACTGCTTGACCTTCATCAATGTGTTTTGTCACATCCCCAAAGAATTCAATAAGGCTTGTGAGGCATGATCTGCCCCTCACAAAGCCATGCTGACAATTTCTAATCAAACTGTGCTTTTCCAAATAATCGTAAATACTATCTCTCAGAATCCTCTCCAATAATTTGCCCACTACTGAAGTAAGACTGACCGGTCTGTAATTCCCAGGGTTATCCCTATTCCCGTTCTTGAACAAGAGAATAACATTTTCCACCCTCCAATCATCTGGTACTACTCCAGTGGACAGTGAAGACACAAAGGTCATTGCCAAAGGTGCAGCAATCTCTTCTCTCCCTTCCCGTAGGAGCCTTGGGTATATCCCATCTGGCCCAGGGGACTTATCTATCCTCATGTTTTTCAAGGTTTCTAGCATATCCTCCTTCCTAACATCAACCTGTTTGAGCGTATCATTCTTTTTCACACTGTCCTCGCAAACGACAAGGTCCCTCTCACTGATGAATACTGAAACAAAGTATTCATTAAGGACATCCCCACCTTCTCCAACTCCAGGCACAAGTTCCCTCCACTATCCCTGATCGGCCCTACCCTCAATCTGGCCATCCTCTTGTTCCTCACGTAAGTATAGAATGCCTTGGAGTTTTCCTTAATCCTACCCACCAAGGCTTTTTCATACCCCCTTCTAGCTGTTGTAAGTCCATTCTTTGGTTCCTTCCTGGTTACCTTGTAACTCCGTAGAGCCCTGTCCGATCCTTGCTTCCTCAACCTTAAGTAAACTTCCTTCGTCCTCTTGACTAGATGTTCCATATGTCTTGTCATCCAAGGATCCTTCACCTTACCATCCTTTCCTTGCCTCAGTGGGACAAACCTATCCAGTACTCATAGCATGTGCTCCCTAAACAACCTCCACATTTATATTCGTACATTTCCCTGAGAACATCTGTTCACAATTTATGATTTGCAGTTCCAGCCTAATAGCATTGTAATTCCCCTTCTCCCAATTAAATACTTTCCTATTCCATTTGTTCCTAGCCCTCTCCATGACTATAGTAAAGGTCAGGAAGTAGTGATCACTATCACCGAAATGCTCTCCCACTGAGAGATCTGACACCTGGCCTGGTTCATTGCCAAGCACCAAATCCAATATGGCCTCCCCTCTAGTCGGCCTATCTACATATCGAGTCAGAAATCCTTCCTGGACACACCTGACAAAATCTGCTCCATCCAAACTATTTGCACTTAGGAGGATCCAGTCGATATTAGGGAAATTGAAGTCACCCATGACAACAATCCTATTACTTCTGCACCTTTCCAAAATCTGCCGCTCAATCTGTTCCTCAGTGTCTCTGTTGCTATTGGGAGGGTCTATAGAAAACTCCCAATAAAGTGACTGCTCCTTTCCTGTTTCTGATTTCCACCCATACTGACTCAGTAGACAAACCCTCCTCGACAACTTCCCTTTCTGCAGCTGTGATACCATCCCTGATTAGTAGTGCCATTCCCCCACCTCCTTTACCTCCCTCCCTATTTCTTTTGAAACATCTATACCCCGGAACATCCAACAACCATTCCCGCCCCTATGTTATCCAAGTCTCCGTAACGGCCACAACATCATAGTTCCAAGTACTGATCAATGCTCTAAGTTCGTCACCCTTAGTCCTGACAATTCTTGCATTAAAATAGACACACTTCAACACATCACATTGACTGCAACTTTGCCCTATCAACTGTCTATCCTTCCTTACAGACTCTCTGCATGCTGTATCTGCCTGTACACCAGCTACCCCATCCTCTGATCCGTAGTTCTGGTTCCCATCCGCCTGCCAAACTAGTTTAAACCCTCCCTAAGAGCTCTAGCAAACCTCCCACCCAGGATATTGTTGCCCCTCCAGTTCAGGTGCAATCTGTCCTTCTTGTACAGGTCCCACCTTCCCCAGAAGGTATCCCAGTGATCCACATACCTGAAGCCCTCCCTCCTACACCAGCTCTGTAGCCATGTGTTCAGCTGCACTCACTGTCTATTTCTAGCCTCACTTGCCCATGGCACTGGTAGTAATCCTGAGATTACTACTCTGCTTGTCCTGCCTTTTGGTTCCAACCTAATTCCCTATATTCACTTTTCAGGTCCTCACCCCTTTTCCTAGTTATGTCATTGGTACCGATGTGTACCACAACTTCTGGCTGCTCACCTTCCCCCTTAAGAGCCCTGTGGATTCGCTCCGGGACATCACTGACCCTGGCACCCAGGAGGCAACTTACCATCCGGGAGTCTTGCTCGGGATCGCAGAATCTCCTGTCTGTTCCCCTAACCATTGAACCTTCCATCACTGTCACTCTCCTATTCTCCCCCATTCCCTTCTGAGCCACAGAGCCAGACTCAGTGCCAGAGACCTGGCCGCTATGGCTTTCCCTTGGTAGGTCATCCACCCCAACACTATCCAAACTGGTATACTTACTGAGGAGAATGACCAGAGGGGATCCCTGCACTGTCTGCCTATTACTTTTCCCTCTCCAGACTGTCACCCATCTACTTTTATCCTGTAACTTAGGTGTGACTACCTCCCTATAACTCCTATCTATCACCCCCTCAGCTTCCTGAATGATCTGGAGTACATCTAGCTCCAGTTCCCTAACACGGTCTGTGAGGAGCTGGAGTTGATTGCACTACCCGCAGGTGAAGGCAGAAGGGACAGTAGTGCTGACCCTTACTCCTCACGTCTGACAAGAACTAACAAGGTCCATTGTGGAGATAGGCATAGTCAATTCCTCAGAAATTCTCATGGAGCTAGGCCAGGCATTTAATAAATTATGGTTCACACACATCCAGATTGTAATGAACCAAAGTCTGAATGAGCAAATCTTTTGAATGGTAAGTCCAAAAGTTTGTCCTCATGCTACCTTCGCTAAGATATGCACACTAAATACTATCCGTAGACCCTCATGAACTTTGTATCATCTCCCATTCCTTATTGCCTCTTGTGCCCACTGCAAGATATGGCATTCCCACAACCATTCACCCATGATACACGTGATGAAAGCAATGACCTTTATAGTGAAAGCTATGTGTATAAAATCCCTTTAAAAAACATACATTCATTGACTAGTTTCCACAACGTTTAAAATGAATTCTTTCTTACTACAGAATAATGTCATACTTCACTAAGGCAATGCACTGGAAATAAAGTCCTACTATTCCGGGAGCCGCCACGGAAGTTAAAGATTTTGTAAAATAATGCAGAATTCCCCAATTTACCTATCTTTTAGACCTAAGTTGGGAAAAGAACAAGCAAGGTTTCTGTACTTAACAAAATTACAATTTTATTACAAATAAAGGGATTTTAGCTACATGTCAAATATTATGAATGATAGACAGTCTAATAGTTTGCTAATTAAAACTCAAGCCCCCTTATAAAATTCCCCTTACAAATACATGCTGACAGACAAAAAACAAATAATATATGTGCAGGTCAAAACTAGAAAGCTGTTCAATTATACTGATCCGCAAAATTCCCTGAGATGTTCCTTTTAGCTTGCCAGGACTTGCTGTTCAATACTCTCTCTCCCCTCCAGGTCTTTTCACTTGTTCACAGGAGCCACAGACTGACTGGCTCACAACTTACAAAGTCTCTAACTTAAAACCTTAGACAAACTGATGAAGGAAAATAAATTGGCTTTCTTCAGGCTTTAGGTACATTTTACTGTACAGGGAAGGATAACATCTTTCTTTATGGAGGCCTGATGACGTCCGACCCTCTTGTTCACATTCAAAAGCTGTTCAGCTACTGGGGAGCAAATCGGTAATAGTTGGCAGGCAGAAGGACTTTGTCATCGCCAAGTGGTCACCGTTCCACCAACCAATCAGCCACTTGTTGCTGGCTGAATCTTCTTTTGTACACACTCTGGTTTCAGTTCATCTGCAACTAAATCTCCCTCAGTGGATGAACAAAAACAGTACAAGCAGTACTTCCAATAAGTTCTGGTAGCTTGCTTTTAAAAAGTACAATATTCCCTTCCACAATCCTTTGTTTTTAAGACAGTCCTTTTCCCATTTCAGTTCACAATCAAAAATGTGCGAAAATAAAAAAGACATGGCCTTTACACTAAAAAAAAGGTCAATCTTCCAGACCTTATAAAGTTTCAATAGCTGAGGCTGCAAAGTATTTGAAACCATTTCATCTTGTGTAAATAAACATTGAGAAATTAACAGAGATCAGTCAGTCAGTGCTGTCAATCAAGCAGGGGCTCAGGTGTTTCAAGAAAATAATGGTTGTCTTGACTTACTGCCATCTCCAACAAGAGAAAATCTAACCATCGCCCTTTGACATTCAATAGCATTAGTGTTTCTAAATCCCCTTGGAGCAGCATCCTGGCAGTTCTAAGAAACTCAGATGTTGCTATAAACACTATAGCTGCAAGAACAGTTTGCAAGCTGAGAGTTCAGTAGAGAACCACCTGACCCCTTAAAGCCTGTCACCATCTGCGAAGCAGAAGACAGGAAGGACTGTGATGAAATATTTTCCGCTTGTTTGGATGAGTATAGTTCCAATAACATGTAGAACATTGGCACCATCCAGGACAAACTAGTTCACTTGATTACCACACCATTTATCTTCTTAATCTTTTACTCCTTCCACCCACCAGTATATGTGGCAACAGTGAGTGCCATCCACAAAATAGACTGAAGCACATCAACAAGGATCCTTTCACAGCACATCCCAGACCCTCAATCACTACTACCTGTAGCAACAAGAGCAGCACACATGTGGAAACACCAATACCAGCAAGTAACCATGAATATTTTGCTTTTCGTCACCAAACACACCCAACAGATGTTGCCGTCATGGTGTGCAATTTTATGCCATAGAATCCCTACAGCATGGAAGCAGGCCATTTGACCCATTGAGTCTACACCGACCCTCCAAAAAGCAGCCCATCCAGACCCAGCCCCAGCCCCAGCCCCTTACCCTAATCATATAACCCTGCATTTCCCCATGGCCAATCTACCTAACTTGTGCATCTTGGGACAGTGGGAGGAAAACGGAGCACCTGGAGGAAACTCACACAGAGACGGGAAGAATGTACAAACTCCACATAGATAGTCACCCAAGGTTGGAATCGAATGGGTCCCTGGCACTGTGAGTCAGCAGTGCTAACCACTGAGCCACCATGCCACCCATAACTTGTCAGTGATTCGTGGAGTAGGGGTGCTGGTGATATTTAATTATTTATTCATTCACGGGATGTGGGCATCACTGGCCAGGCCTGCATTTATTGCCAATCCCTAATTGCCCAGGGGCAGTTGAGTGTCCACCACATTGCTGTGAATCCAGAGTCAGACCAGGTAAAGATGGCAGTTTCCTTCCTAAAGGACATTAGCAATCGAGATGGGTTTTTCTGGTAATTGGCAATGGATTACATGGTCTTCATTAAACTTTTACTTCCAGATATTTTTTATTGAATTCAAATTCCACCATCTGCCATGGTGGGATTTGAACCTAGTTCTGAAGAAGGGTCTAGGCCCAAAACATCAGCTTTCCTGCTCCTATGATGCTGCTTGGCCTGCTGTGTTCATCCAGCTCTACACCTTGTTATCTGCAGAACATTACCTGGGTCTTTGGATTAACAGTCCAGCGACAATACTACTAGGCTGTCGCCTCCCGATAAAGGTGCAAAATTCAACACCTTAGCTCTGAATGAATTATGTATATGTTCAAGGGAGCATGATGGAAAGTTTGTTTGTGTTAGATAACCTTCAAAGAACAAATCCTGTCTTACAGGATCCTTGTTAAAACAAGCAGTGCTGAGCTGTTAAACTAAACTGAATGATCACATTGATTAAAACATGACCTGAATCTATGTAGCTTAAGCCCAATTACAATGAATTCTATTGTTGGCTGATTAGCTAAGAATCACGAGGAGATAGCAAGAACTGCAGATGCTGGAGTCAGAACTAATACAGAGTGGAGCTGGAGAAACACAGCAGGTCAGGCAGCACCAGAGGAGCAGGAAAGTCAATGTTTCGGGTTTACACCCTTCACCAGGACTCACGAGGACCCTGATAAAGGGTATAAACCTGAAACATCGACTTTCCTGCTCTTCTGATGCTGCCTGACCTGCTGTGTTCCTCCAGCTCCACACTGTATTGACTTGCTAAGACTACACATGTTGTTGTGTCTTAGGGAAACTTTCTTCAGGAATTTATTACGACTACATCCAAATAACATATCTCTGCATCTGGTGATCTCTTTCTGTTGACAAATATTACCTGAGAACATTGGGAATGGCTATTTAATCCATGATTTTTAAAAGACAAACTCCTTATGTCTGAAGTATGTCTACAACTTTAAAAATCCCACATAAGGCTCATTTGGCATTCTGTTAACAGGCCTATCATTTTAAAATTTCTGTTGGTTTCAACATTTTAAACATCAAAAGAGCCTATTAATGAAGAAATAGCAGTGTTTCTGCTAAAGTGAACAAATATTTATGGAATAATAGTGGAAAACTGCAAGTCAAAGTCAATTATAATTTTCAGCAACTACCATCATTTCCCAAGAGTGAATCAATTTAAAACAGTCCCCCATCAAATTGCAATCACACAGTTTCTGCATTGTTATAATAAGTGCATATGCTATAATTTTTATAACTTCATATAAAAAAAGTTTAACAAATTTTGTTTCTTCATGGTTTCCATTTGCAGCCCTAAAACTATATTCTAAGTTTAAAATCATCACCACTTTCATAATGAAAATGCTTTATGTCTATTTTGATTGTACATTTCACTGCACTCTAAATACAGTTACATCTTAATTCGTGATTGAAAATCTGTTTGCAGTTTAGGAGTTAAATAATTTGTACATTTTTACAGTTTTTCTATGGAAGTTTGAACAAACATTTTGTGTTATGTACATTTTTGGTAACTTTAGATATTTTTATTAAAATCAAGAAAATTTGCAGAGAAAATTGAGATAATTTGCACATGGATAAACATACAGAAAAGAAACAGACCCTTCAGTCCAACCAGTCCATGCCGAACATAATCTCATGCTAAACTAGTCCCACCTGCCTGCTTTTGGCCCATATTCCTCCAAAACTTTCCTATTCACATACCTTTCCAAATATTTTTTAAACATTGTAACTGTACTCACATCTACCACTTCCTTAGCAAGTTCCTTCCACATGCGAACCTTCTGTGTAAAAAAATTTGCTCCTGATGTCTTTTTTAAGTCTTTCTCCTCTCACCTTAAAAATGTGCCCCCTAACCTTGAAATCTCCCATTCTAGGGAAAGACAGCTATGGAAAACCTTATGCATTAGTGCCCCTCTGCAAGGGCAGCTACAGATGCTCATTGGGGCTACACTTCTGTCTCTCAGATCAAGAATACCCTTCTCACCCTGAGACATAGGGATTTCCTAATGACTTTTGTTTCATTTATAGGAATCTCACCATTAGGAAGAGGAAATGCAACACTGCAAAAGCAATAAAATAGAAGCAGAAATTTAAAATAATTAGGCTAGTAATTTTCTGCATCAATCTGTTTATTCTTCAGTACATTGAGTCTCCAAATTTACAGAGAAATTGGATCAACCCAACGTCATTGACTTCGATAGAGAGTAAAATAGGTTGTGTTGAATAGCGAATTGTCAGTTTGATAGTGTTAGAGATAATAGGTACTGCAGATGCTGGAGAATCCGAGATAACAAGGTGTGGGGCTGGATGAACACAGCAGGCCAAGCAGCATCATAGGAGCAGGAAAGCTTGACGTTTCGGGCCTAGACCCTTCATCAGAAAAAACCTTTTTGATGAAAAGACCTTACCTTTTTCTGATGAAGGGTCTAGGCCCGAAACATCAAGCTTTCCTGCTCCTATGATGCTGCTTGGCCTGCTGTGTTCATCCAGCCCCACAGCTTGTTATGTCAGTTTGATAGTGCCTGTTCTACATCATTGCCCAAAGTTTCAATTCCAGCCAAGATATTCTTGTCCAAATTTCAGCAATTGAGAGCTCACACATTGACACCAGGGAAGGAGATCCACCCTGGGTATTGTGAATGCCCAAGGGAAGTCTGTTGGTTTGATAAAGAGTGCCACCTCAGTAAAACCCTGTGCAGCTCGATACTACAGAGAAGGTTCACTGACCTCGCCAGATATCTACTTTGGACAATTAATTCAGGTACCGGTGTTGTTTTTTATTGAAAAAGTATCACCTCAAATTCATGCAGACATCAAAGAAGCTTGTCAATACAAAATGCAATTTAATGGATCTGCCCAGAATGATCAGGCATTGCCAATGGCCGATTTTGAGATCTGTGCAAAACAAGTTTCCATCTGCCATGTAAATCATCATCCCCTGTTAATGGATGGCCAAACTAGCTTGGCTTGTCTGAGGGTGTTACTATCTTCATCAGGTGGGCTGCCCAAAACATAGATAAAATCACTCAGGTCAAAGTCTTTATCGCGGAACCAAAAAAAAGACAGAATCCCAAACTTTGACACTTCTGCTGAGTTCAAATGAACAGACTGGCCCATCTTCCTCACTACCCTACAGAGGGGAAAGTTCCACCCATGGAGTCATTAAAGCCCTGTACAACTGGCGCAAAACTACTTTTACATTCTGTTCCCCTTGCAATAAAGGCCACTATTCCATTTGCCATCATAATCACTTCCTGTACATGCAAGCTACAATTTTGTGATTCATATCTTTCTTGGTTGTGTAGGGTTCTGGTTTGCACTCAATAATTTGCTTTTTTTTTTTAGGTGGTTTGAATCACCGCCAGATCCCTGGTTCTAGACACTGGACTTATTTGGAGAATGGGAAATGAAGAAGTCAGCTCACAGTTTTTCAGGCAAAAGAATCTCTGCATTTATTTACAATACAAAAGGTAAGTATAACACAAGAAATAAAGGTAAATGAAATAGACAGGAAAACTGACACAATCAACTATACAGAGGACAGGAATACTATTAAATACACGATTACATTAAACAAAGATTATGCATTATTAGAACATAAAACAACTATTTTAATCACATAACTCTTTAATCAGGATTCCTGCCCTTGGAGTCCCAAAGCACTGTCACCATACACCTTTCCCCTCCCTGCTAGCTAGGTCAGAACTTTGGGATCTCAGGAGTTTAAGATCACCACAGAGGAAAAACGTGGTTTTAAAGTTTTGTTGCTGAGGTTCTTGCCATCAGTTCTCTCACAATGGAACAGGCCAGTGTCTGGAAGGTCTGGGACAAGTTACAGTAAACCACTACACAACGACCACCCTGCACTATTGATTAATGCACAACATCAAGCCTTTCCAAATCTCTCCATGCTTGAACATTCCCAGACTGGACACTCACTCAGGCCTGCAATTTGTATAATGCCGTTGAAGTGCTTCCTGCATTCTAAGCAATTCATTGGCCACACTAAAGCTGTTGATCTCCACTGTGACTTCCATTCTGGCTGCTTTGGTCAGGCTAGTGAGTCTATTCTGACTGTCAGTTGGCATCAGGGGCTGCTACCGGGCACTTCATGCCTGAGGAGAGCTCACAGGGAGAGGCATCATTGAAATTTGAGGGTCTCTTTTTCCTCTTGTGATGGTCATTAGCACTGTACTTCCTGTCAGCCATCTGTGGAGACACTAGGAGAAGTTAAATGCTGTTGCTCAAGGTATCACTGCAGTTATCCGGGGTCTACTTGTGACGCAAATTCAGTTTTTTTCCAGCCTGTCATGATTCCATTATCCTACTTATGGGTAATTAGACACTCAAAAACATAAAAGTTGGTGTAGCAATGTGCGAATAATCCAAAACTCTTATCAGCAGCAATAAAATGTTCCTTGTCCTCAACTCTGGAGCATTTGCCATGATCCTCTGTCAACAGCCCCTTTAAATGACCTCCTTCCAGGTCATAGCCTATCAGGATAGTTCCTGGATATCCATCCATTGGGTGACCAGCCCATTCTCAAAAAATACTGATGGCTGATAACATGCTTGACAAGCCCTATTACTGCAATTAGAGTATTATTACGAGTCTATACAAAGCAGGAGTGGGAGTTGGTAAACCATGTACTATGGCTTGACCTCCTGCTCACTGCAATGGGACACAGAATTTAATCCAGGGTCTTTTTCTAAGCAGAACATAAACTCAGGATTGAGATGACAAAAATGGAGGAGTGTCAAGATCTCAGAGAGCTGTAGGGCTGTGAAACTTGTCTGTCATTGTCCAGTGCATGAGCAAATAATCTTTCACGTGCAAATCCATTGGCTGCCATCATCAACACAAAGAACTGTGGTTTGGATTTACTGTTATGGAGGAATATTCTGGCTAATAAAATTGAGCAAAGTTTATGCACATCAGATTGATAAAATAAAGACATTTTTATCACAATCAGTTGCATCTGGCAAGTTTTCTAACATTAAAGGATCATATTTCTTGTGCAGATTAACTTTGGATAAATACTTAACTATTTTTCTGATCAAAAGTGCCTATGTAGTTTAGTTATGAACTCTGACAGTGGCTAATTCAGTGTTCACACCACTTATTACCACTTATTACACCTTATTAATAGACTAATTAGCCAATTTCCAGTCCAATCACATGAGCAAATTGGCAACAGCAGGAACACTGAGTATTCCAAGTGTTAAACCTTTCCAGCACATTTGAAATACAGACAAAATGTGGCAAAATTTATTTTGTCTCTGCATAATACTGGAAAATGAAAACCAAAACAGACAGGGATTTGAATATTACATGTCCATAGTATAGCAAAATGCAGCCTCATGTGGATTATTTTCTTTGTAAAAATTGCTGTCTTTATATTGGTACATGTTTTGACAGATTGGGAAACAGTTACCATAACTTAATGTGGTTCAACATGAGAGTAGAAAAAGAAAAAGAAAGTTTGAGGACAAGGATGCCCAATTTTCATCAAGATAGGAGAAACATTGTTCGGATAATATAAAAATAAAAATTATTAACAAAAATTACAGCTATTAATGGGAAGCATTTAAGTAGGAGATCCAAAATTTTCAGTAAAATAACAAAAATAGAAAGATTAACATTGTATTGGCATGGATTCAAGCCCCATCTGCTCTGCAGGTGTATAATAACAACTCTGAGCGTGTTGATTAGAAAATGTAAAATTCGGTAGATAAATCATGAGATTGTATCAAATTTTGAGTTCAGAAAATAGACATTAAATGTTACCTAGCAGATAATAATTAGAGACAACAATTGAAAAATTAAAAAGACACAAGATAAAAAGACTAAGGCGAGATGTTTATAGACATCTGAGCACTGTATTCTATGGTATGATTTGTGGCATATTTTGGACTCAAAATCCAGTGAGGCCTATTACTTCATTAAAAAAAATTTTCATGCTGCCTTTAATGTTTTCCACAAGTGGCGTCGCAAGATTCTTGCTAAGTCGTGGTGAGTTTCTGATTAGAAGAAGTTATTTCTTCTTAAACACCTCACTGACAACCCAACATGACCTATTAGTATTCAGCTTCCTGGCTTACCAGATGTACCAAAGCAGCTAGAAATGTGAAGAAGACCCAACAAGGAAATCAATGTGGGTTTCAAACGACTTCAGCTTGCTGCTTGCTCTGATGGATCTCCATGCAGTGTACAACCAAACACAGGCACTATCTACCCATGTCTCTCGTACGGAGTTCTAACAAAGGGTTACTGGACTCAAAATGTTGACTTTGTTTTTTTTATCTCCACCAATTCAGCCTGAACTGCTGAGTTTGTCCAGGAATTTCTGTTTCTGTATGTTTTGGAGTTTCAAAATTAACTTGCTATTTGACTGAGTCAATGTGGGTAGCAAACACAAGGTGAAAGGAGAACGGAATTTTCTGCAAGTTAAGAGACGGAAAGCATAGTTTTTGGATGGCCTCAGGTTAATGAAGGATAGAATGTGGGAATACCACCTGGAAAGCGTTGGAATAGCCAAATCTAGAAGTAACAAAGGTATGGATGAGGGTTTTAAAAGCAGAAGTGCTAAGACAAGGGTGAAATCAGGGGATGTTACAGATGTGAAAATAGATGGTCTTAGGATACACTGGGTGAATCTCGGAATGTGTGGGAACGGGACAAAAGAATCAGAGGCAGAAATTAAAAATCTTGAAGTACAACTCAGGAACAAACCATTCAAATATTTTTTGTTCAGTTTTCTAGTAGCAAGAGGATTACCAAAGAACCTTTTAAAAGACATAAATCAAGGATGATCACAAAATAGTAAAAATTCCAAACAATCTGTTCTGCAAAGTATTCAAAAGGGAGGCCAGTGGTAGCATGCTGTTTCCTTAAACAGATACCCAAGGCAAAATCTTCAATATAAATGATCTAGAAGCCCTGGGCAAGCTAATTCAACTCAAAACAATCAGAACCCCAGGGATAGGTAGTTTTTACTTAACAAAGTGTTGAGAGAGATCAGAGAGGTTTGTAAAGCATTGACAGTCATTATGAGGGAGTCAATGGTCACTTGGGGACTACCAACAGTGTACAAATAGGTGGATGTGAAGCCTACATTCAAACAATGTAAATAAAACAGAGATAGCGACACACAAAGCCATTAATCAATAATTGATTAGCTTATGCAAAAACTGAATGGAGTTGATTATCAGGTCAAAACTTGAGGTTAGTACACGAACCTAGTAAACAGCAGCCAATACAGATTCGGCATGGGAAGACACTGCGTAATGATTTTGCTCTTTTTTTTAGTGGAAGTGAGCATGGTAAAAGCAAATGCTGCATAGCTAGATTTCCAAATGATAGATTATTGTCAAACTCAATCAAGGTCAATCTTGGAAGTGGATAAGAAATTGTTTGATTTACAATGCAGCTAGCTAGACAAATAGTGGAGAATGTTACAGTAGGTGTGAGGAATCTGTTCCACCATATTTCTCAAACCCAATGGTTAAAAGGTCAGTCAGCGCTTGGCCGATTTTAAATCTAGCAGAGCTGAGGCACAAATACCCTGGGTTGTCCTTAGCAAGGTAAGAATGGGACATTCACCCCTCATGGACAGGATGTTATGAGCTGCTGGTAAATCTGATGGGATGGCAATTCCTAGCCCTAAGCCTAACTGTAACCATTATCCTACTGGGGAAAGGAAAGGGCCGATGATGGTTTGAACATTAGAGACGAAAGGGAATGCGCCAAAGAAGGGGAAACCATCATAGGGTGTAGATTGTCACCAATAGGCAGAGGAATACCCCTAGAGAGGATTTCTTCCTGCCTTTTAACCTGAGCTGCAAATGTTGTGGACCTTCATTTCCTATTCTTGAGCCACATGTATATAGGGTTGCAGTGGTGGTGGATTTGGGGTCCTTAAGTGGCCATTGATTGGCAACTTAAAGGCCTCAACTGACTTATGTGCCTTATCCATGCTACATTCACCCACCGTGAAAGGCTGTTTGATCCTCTCAATGCAGATATCAGGAAGCCAAGTTTCATGCATTTGCAATCTCATTAAAAAAAACAACTCACTGGACTTAAGCACTCAGTTCCAACTAAGTTCCACCCAATCAAGAAAGACTTGTCTCCTGACACCTGACTGCTGGTAGTCCTACTTCCTGTGCACTCCATGTATCTCCCTGACTTCTTGTGGAAAACAGGCATCTGGAAGGAGACTGAGGTGCCTTTTCTCCATCTTGCATTGCCACTGCTGCATTGCATCCATGATTACAGCATGGAGTGCAAGTCTGAGTGCATATCTCTCAGCCACTGCATGTTCTGCTCCATCTCAGTATTCGAGCAGCCGCCAATTTCCATGCAGGTGTTAAGAGCCAGCACATTGGAGCTACAATAATAGACAAAATATTCAATACATCCTCCAGCCTGTGCTCCTGTCAATTGAGGGTCTCTAGCAGCTCTGCCCAATGTCCCCTTGTGTGTTGCTGCACTTCTGTCACACATCTTATGGCTATTTACAGAAGCTCATCACTTGCACGGGGCTGAACAGGGGCCTGGACTCCAACAGTCCTCTGAGTGTTAGAAATCTTGGATGTGCCTTCCTCTAACAGCTACAGGTCTGTGTTAATGATGAACTCACCTTTGAGTCTAACCCAGTTAGTGGATCCATCAAGATGGAATGTCTCTGAACTAGTGGAGGATGCATGTGAACGTCCCATCAGCACATCCTCTGAAGTTTTGGCTGCTTCATCTTCAGAGGTGACGGTGGTGGCTTATTTGGAGGCTGAGGAGGAGGTGTAGAGTGAGGTGGTAGGCCTGCCTTCTCTTCTCTTTCATCTGCTGTTTGCTAGTAATGGAGTGAAGAAGAGAAAGAGTTCATGGCTGAGTGTCCACAGAGTCTTATTTAAACGATCTCTAACACAGTCTGTGCATCTGACAACAGCACACTGGAGATATTTTCACTGGCTTCCTGTCATGTCTGTCCATCTACGCAGGGACGATTACCATGCTCTATTGCCAGCTCTTCTTCAAAAGGGGTGAGAATTCAAATATCTACTATCCCTCTGACAATCTGGGTGTAGTCCAACCTGTTGTGGGGATTCTTATCCTGCAGAGAGAGAAAGAAGGATTGAATCTCACTGCAATGGATGCATGAGCACTTCATGAGCTAGCAGTCTTGCCAGGCCCTGAGACTTCCCAGTACGTGCCTAAGAAGCATACAATCCGGGAATTGATGGAACGTTGATGAAATGAGATAGCTGTCACCCATTCAGCACACATATTCCATCTCAAACTGAGATTGATCACCTGAGCTGACATGTTTCTGCACTATGAATGCTGCCCTATGAGTGTCAGTTTCCAGTGAGTAGTCAGTGGAAGGAACATTGCAAAGCACAGTGGATCTTTCACCCTTTTCCTAGCCTGGATCCAGGTGGCCCACATGTTCTGAAAGGCACTGTTCCGCCACATTGGCCAGGTGGACAAGCCTCCTACTGAAACCCTTTGGGATTCTGTCTTTTCCCAGGAGGACCTGAAGCAGAAGGTCAGAGCCAGAGGCTTTGGGGTCAGAAAGGGTGGGAGCAATAGACACAGGCTGAGTGATACTCCTAGCTTTAAATGAATGAAGTGCTGCCTGGGTGCTCTTTAAGTACAGCGCTCACACCATTGACCCTCTGAGGTCACATCGGGAGGTGAGAACTTCCGGTCAGTACCTACACAATAAGATTTACTGTCCAACTCACACAAAATACTGCGTGCATATTTAATAAGCTGAAAAGACGTGATCATGTGCGAAATCCAAACCTGCCTCTAACAAAAGTGAGATAACAAGGTGTGGAGCTGGATGAACACAGCAGGCCAAGCAGCATCATAGGAGCAGGAAAGCTTGACGTTTCGGGCCTAGACCATGAAGGGTCTAGGCTCCTTCTAAGCATAGGCTCTATAGATAGATAGATAAATTGCTTAAGAAGATACATGGGTTACTTGCTTTCATTAATCAAGGCATGGTGTTTAAGAACAGGGACGCTATACTGGAACTGTATAAAATGTTGATTAGGCCACAGCTAAGGTATTGTCTGCAGGAGGGATGTGATAGCACTGGAATCATACGGTCATACAGCATGGAAAAAGGCACTTCAGTCCAACTTATCCATGCTGGTAAAATTTCCTAAACTAAACTAGTCCCATTTGCCTACATTCGACCCATAGCCTGTGGGGTGGCATGTTGGCTCAGTAGTTAGCATTGTTGCCTCATAGTGCCAGGAACCTGGGTTCAATTCTAGCCTAGGGTGACTGTCTGTGTGGAGTTTGCACATTCTTCCCGTGTCTGCATTGGTTTCCTCTGGGTGTTCCAGTTTCCTCCAACAGTCCAAAGATGTGCAGGTTGGGTGAATTGGCCATACTAATTTGCCCATAGAATTCAGGGATGTGTAAAGTAGATGGATTAGCCATGGGACATACAGGGATCAGGTAGTGGGGTGAGTCTGGGTGGGATGCTCTTTGGAGAGTCAGTGTGGATTTATTCAGCCAAATGGTCTGTTTCCACACTATAGGGATTCTAAACCTTTCCTATTCACGTAACTGTCCAAATGTCTTTTAAATGTTGTAATGGTACTCACCTCTATCACTTCCTCTGGCAGCTGATTCCAAATACAGACTACCCTCTGTGTGAAAACTTTGCCCCTCAGGTCCCTTTTAAATCATTCTCCTCTCACCTTAAACCTATCCTGTTTAGTTTTGGACACCCTTACCCAGGGGAAAAGACCTTTCTTGCTTACCTTATTTATGCCCTTCATGATTTATAAACTTCCATAAGGTTAATTCTCAGCCTCCATTGCTCCACGGAAAAAAAGCGTCCTAGCCTATGCAGCCCGTCCTTATTACTCAAACACTCCAGTCCTAGCAATATCCTGGTAAATCTTTTCTGCACCCTCTCCAGTTTAATGGCATTCTTCCTACAGCAGGTCAACCAGAATTGTACATAATACTCCGAAAGTGGCCTCGCCAATGTTCTGTGCAACCACAACATGACATCCCAAATCCTGTACTCAGTGGTCCGAGCAATAAAGGCAAGCATGGCAAACACCGTCTTTATCACCCTGTCTACCTGTGACACCACGTTCAGTTACCTGTACCCCGATGTTTCTCTGTTCATCAACACTCCCCAGGGCCCTACCATTAACTGTTTAAGTTCTACTCTAGTTTGTCTTATTAAAATGCAATACCTCACATTTATCCAAACTTCACTCCAGCTACCATTCCCGGCCCATTGGCCCAGCTGATCAAAATTGGACTCTTCTTCACTGTCAACTGTACCACCAATTTTGGTGTCATTCGCAAACTTACTAACCATGCCTCCTACATTCTCATCCAAATCATTTATTTAAATGATAAACAGCAGTGGACCTAGCGCTGATCCTTGCACCGTACCACTGGTCACAGGCTGCCAGTCCAAGTAACAACCCTCTACCATCACCCTCTGTCTGCTACGTCAACCAATTTTGTATCCAATTAGTTAGTCTCCCATTCAATCCCATGTGATCTAACCTTAACAGCCAATCTGCTATGCAGAAATTTATTGAAGGCCTTGTTAGAGTCCACGTAGACAGTATCTACTGATCTGCCTTCATTTCTCTTCTTCGTCACTTCTTCAAAAAAACTTCATTAAGTTCATGAGACATGATTTCTCATGCACAAAGTCATGCTGACTATCCCTAATCAGTCCTTGCCTATCCAAATGCATATAAATCCTGTCTCTAAGAATCCCCTCCAATAACATACCCATCACTGACGTAAGGCTCACCGGTCTATGGTTCTCTGGCTTTTTCTTGCAGCCTTTCTTAAATAATGGCACAACATTAGCCATCTGGCACCTCACTGTGGATGTCAATGATATAAATATCTCTACCATGGGGCTCTACAATTTCTTCCCTAGATTCCCACAATGTCCGAGGATGCACCTGATCAGCTCTTAGGGATTTATCTACCTTTTAAGACCTCCAGCACCTCCTCTTTTGTAATGTGGACTCTTTTCAAGACATCACTATTTATTTCCTATGTTCCCTAGCTTTCATGTTTTTCTCCACGGTAAGTACTGAAGTGAAATATGTTTTTTTGGATCTCACCCATCTTCTGAGATTCCACACGTGGATGACCTCATTGATCTTTCAGTGGCCCTATTCTCTCCCTAGTTACTCTGTTACCCTCAGTATGCTTGTAGAATCTCTTTGGATTCTCCTTAACCTTACCTACCAAAGTGGTACAGTGGAGATTTACCAAGATGTTTGTTGGCCTGGAGTTTTTCAGTTATGAAGAGAGATTGCATAGATTGGGTTTTTTTTCCTTAGAGCAGCAGAGACTGGACGGAGACAAAGGGTCGTATAGCATGGAAAGAGTTTCTCCGGTCCAACCAGCCCATGCCGAACACGTTTCCGAACTACACTAGTCCCACCTGCCTGCACTTGGCCCTTATTCCTCCAAACCAAATCCTGTTCAAGAACTTATCCAAATGTCTTTTAAGTGTTGTAACTGTACCTGCATCAGTGACTTTCTCTGCCAGTTCATTCCATACACAAACCGCTCTCTGTGTAAAAAAATTTGCCCCTTATGTCCTTTTTAAACCCTTCTCCCAAATCTGCCCCATAGTTTTAAACTCCCCCACCCTAGACTCTTTTCATTCACCTTATCTATGTTCCCCATGATTTTATAAACATCAACAAGTTCACCCCTCAACCTCCTACGCTCCAGCAAAACAAGTCCCAGCCTTTCCAGTCTATTTTTATATCTCAAACCCTCCATTACCGACAACATCCTGGTAAATCATTTCTGAACTCTGGCTGGTTTAATAATATGCTTCATGTAATAGGGCAAACAGAAGCAGACACAGGACTCCAAGCGAAGCCACACCTGTGGACCTCTGTGCTTTAGACCTCTATGACTATAACTCCATAATGTGGGATTCTTCCCTCAAGAATTGGTGACAATGCAGAGAAAGCACAATGCTAGAAACTTTGAAATCAGGCACAATAAAAAGGTTTGCTTTTACTGCAGCTTCTAGTACTATAATGTCTTTCAACTGCAACAACACGCTGGGGACAATATCACCTTAACATTTTGCTCCAAGTCACACTCTGTCCTAAATTGCACACCTTCCACCATGACTCTTCCATCATTGCTGAACCAAAATTGTACAATTCCTTAAATAATATTATCAGGGGAGAAGCCTCACCTCAGGCATTGCACTGGTTCAACATACAAAGCCATCACCATAAAGATGAGCAATAAGAGCTGTTTCTATCACTCACAGTCTGGGAACAAATACAGAAAATGTATTGAAGTTGCTTTTTTTGTCGGTTGTTTTCTCCTCTTCCCACCTCTTGTAAAGATCTTGGCTCCTTGTTGTTTCACAGATGCCAGTAACACTCTGGAAATTCACCCAAATAGTCACTTTACATAATGACTGTCAGTAGGTGATTCAGTCATGGGGTTGTCACAGTCAAGCTCAATCTGTTCTCACCTCCATCCATATGTGTACCATCTCCCGCAATGATCATGTGATTTGTCTTATCATTCCCCTTTCCAGCTCTAACACCAGGCTACTTGAAGCAACAAAATCGCAGCATGCAGAGATTAAGTAACTTAAAACAAAGCTAAGAAATATTGGCCTGTTATTGACAACACTATTTCTGACATGGAATGTGACAGTTGATGATAAGGAATCATAGGCATAACTGACAGGACCTACAGAGAACATATGGCCCAAAAGACAAAGATATCTGCATCAACACATCCTATTTGAGGCTGTGCTGAGCAGATTCAATACATGTGTAAGTTTAAAAGAAACAACTTTAAGATTTCAGGCCAACAACATTTCCTCCTGACCTGAAATATTACCTCTGTTTCTCCCTCCACAGATGCTGCAAGACATATTGAGAATTTCCAGCATTCTCTGTGTTTATTTCAGATTTCCAGCATCCACTGAATTTTGTCTATGTTTACGATGACTTATTGACTAGCAGCAGAGTTCAGCAACAGTTCTCAAATAAAACAGTGCCATAGCTTAACTTCAAGACTATTTGAAAATGACAGATAGGAACTAATTCTTCTATTCTCTGGTCCATTCCAAGCACCACACCTTGGTCTTCAAAACCTGCACACTTGCGTTGACCAGTTCCATTAAAGGGGGCATGTATCTCATAGTACTTGCAATTTTCGTAGTGGTAGGTTCATTTCTGGATCTTTTTGTGGTATGAGGCCAGTCAGAGGAGTCATAAACAATGACATGCACACAGAAAGACTTTGAGAGATAAGTTTTAAAGATCTGAACCAAGACATCCTATGCCCTTTCCATGCCAACTCCACATTCTGATGTTCTTTTTATGGCATCCATACCACCTCCAGGATCTCCATGCCACCTTGATGATCATTGACTCAGTATGCGTTAAGTGCAGATGAAATGATCCAGATGACAATTGGTTGTTCATATTTCGACAGGATGCTATTACTTTCCCAGAAATACAGAAAGTATAAAGGAAGTATTAAAAAGGAAGAAATGGGTCAAAGAGAGAGTATGAGTACAGACTGGCAACTAACATAATAGGGAATACAAAAGTCTTTTATAATCAAATTACAAATTGACTAAAAGGATAGTCAAAGTAAGAGTATGGCTAATTAGGAACCAAAAAGGTTGTTATGGAGACAGGGGTACGTGACTGATGCATTAAATGGAAGGACTACAATCTGTCTTTACTGGAGAAGAGGGTCTTACATTATAGCAAGACAGGAGGAGACAGGAGCAATAATTATTTGGGTATAAATAGAGAAAGAGTTAGCACTGCTGTAACTGAGATTGGAGGACAGCACCATTACTCACATCACATTACTCCATAGGTCACAACATAAAACAAAAATGCTGTTTTTCAGTTACCAAGGTGGTTAATTAATTGTCTTATCTAACTTAGGCTGCAGTCAAAGGATCTATCAACCAGGTTACTTATTGAACACAATTCAGAGTTTATTATCAATAAAATTAATTCAATAAAGATGTAATAAAGGGTTGCCTTACACAATCAGTAGTAGAGAAGAATAATTGCTTTCCCTCTAATTATCTTCAATGTACACACAAAAAAAAGACGGATGAATGCACACATTGTTCAGGTAATGAGAAATAAAACACACTTCTCTTCAAAGATTGGCTTTCTGAAAATAAATCATAATTTTGACAATGAGTTATTCTTGAAGACAAAAGGATAAACTTCAGGATATTCTAGGATCTGTTGTTCTGATGTTCTGGCATATATAGTCATGTCACTAATCATACAATGTTGTCTCAAAAGTCTTATAGATATAACTTGCTCAGGAAATGCAATCTTGATAAATGTTTTTTAAATTATTGCTTTAAAATTGCAAATGAATTTTACCCTGAGCTGTTGTGAAGGATTTTCTTTTGAGAAATTAGAGCAATCAGCTGGGCAGCTTGTTCATAACAAACTTGCCTCCAACTCAACTTATCCTTAACAGGCTTTCCTTCAACAGAACAAGATTTTAAAAAACTCTTCAAGTCAGTCATGGTTCAAAAACAGGTCAAGCAAGGTCCATAGCAAAACAAATATTATCTTGTGATTGAGAGCGAACCTTGTTTAAAATGTCTCTAATATTCACAGTGAGCATTCAAAGATTTCTTCTCTCCAACTATATCCAGAAAACTTCAAATAAATTCCTTTGTCCATAATTTTTCAAAATGTAAGTCTTCAAAACACTATCAAATATTTAATGTTACTTTACAACTGAGCTTAAAAGGACTGTTAGTTTTCAAAGTAAAATGATGCCTTCTAGATAACTGAGAGAAATGAGGGAAGAAATTTTGATAGCTCTGATCACAATCTTCTAATACTCCTTAGAGTGTGCTCCAGAACTGAGGAAGAGTCACTCGACCTGAAACATTATCTCTGATTTCTCTCCACAGATACTGCCAAGCCTGCTGAGTTTTTCCAGCAATTCCTCAACTTGGGTATGTCGGATATTTTGTCAAAGCTTGTAGATTGCATGAAATTTAGAAAAAGAATAAACAATGAGGAGAATACTAACAGACCTCAGGAAGATATAAACGGTTGAAATAAGCAGATATATGTCAAGTAAAATTTAACATAGCAAGGGGTGAATCGGTGCATTTTGGTTGGAAGAATCATGAGAGGCAATGGGACTCGAAAGGTACAATATAAATGGAATTTCTGGAACTGAGAGAGGGGTCTATGTACAGAAAACTTTGAAGAGGCAGAACTAATGGAGAAACCTGTTAAATAATCGCATGCTTTCTTGACTTTAGATTAGAGTCCAAAGGAAGCAAGTTATGTTAATGCTTTATAAATCACTGGTTAGACTATTCATTCAGTTGGCTGGATGGCTGGTTTGTGATATGGAATAATCCCAACAGTATGAGTTCAATTCCAACACCGACTGAGGTTACCATGAAGGGCTCTCCTTTTCAACCTCTCCCCTTGCCTAAGGCATAGTGACCCTTAGGTTAAACCACCTCCAATGAGAGAGAGCAACCTTATGATCTGGTAGGACTATGGCAAGTCTAACTTGAGACCCTAGCTGGAACATTTGATATTTTTCCAGAGTGCACATGAAGACCAGCAGTTCCAAGCTTTGTCATCCATAAGGAGGCAGGTGCTCAGCAGCACATCAGTATTTCCAGTAGCAGTATTAAAGTTCAGTGAAGATGAGAGTGAATAAATCACAGAAGTAACTCGGACAGCACAATGAGGGCATACAGATTTATTGTTCTCTATAAGGTACAATGTATGTATACAGATAAAGGGGAGTGAGAGACATTGAGAAGCGACGGCTACAGACAAGGAACCATCCTTGATCAACACGAAGGGCTTCCATCCACTCAATGAATACCTGGTATTGCAAATAGACCCTTCATGTGTGTGCAAGATTTCTGGGAAGTGGTCACAACTCTGTCATTATAAAACATATTGAGTCCCCCAAGCATTTGGAGTGTCCATATTCCTTCATGAATGGATGTAAAGTAAAAAAGACTGTGCATTGAAAATGTGGTACCTTACATCTGTGGGGAACCCCAGAAAAAGAGTTACATAATAGCTACCATGTGAGGCAAAATAAGCACTGAGTAGGCTGTAAGGTTTCTGAAAATGAACTCTGGGAACCTGGATAGATCTGGTAGATGTGCTTAGTTGTGGTCTGGTCTTGTGTATCATCGAGGTCCTTTTCAATAAAAGGGACAGCCTTGGGAAATCAAGGCTTCCTAAAGCACAATGTTTTTCTCCACAGCTGAGAAGGAAGAAAAAGATGTTTGGGGATGGTGGGGAGTGGGGAGGTGCTGCAGACCAAGTAAACAACAACAGTGCATCCAGGAGAATGCATGCAAGGGACAATGAAAGGCTAATCAATGACCAATGCATTTCTCATGAGTCTTCCTTCCACCTGTTATAGTCCTGTTGGCCATTTCTTGATATTTTCTGAAGCCATCATTGAACCTGCTGCTATTATCAGGCCAAGGCACAGATGAAGCATTCATTTGATGCAGTCTGGACCCATTCACTACATTCTTCCAAACAACAGTTCAGTTGTAAGGATTAAGCAGGCAATAAGGAGTATCATTAGGGAATCATTAGGTGCTGCAACAGGTTACATGTGTTATCGCACATTAGACAGCGATGTGACACAAGACAATAAATTATCACCCAGGATACCAAAGAGCAGCTGGGAGATTTATCATTAAGCTTTGAGTGCCCCTAGGTGTTGGTCTCACAATGCAGCAATGCAGTGGAGGCAGGCTGCTCACCTTTCTGCACTCTTGCTTTTGATATCTATACATGGTGTTGCCAGGTTGTGTGAAACCTCAAGAGTGCTGGCCTCCTACAACTCTGCAGAAATTGGCTTTAAAGCCACGAGAAGCATGGATGTCTAGAATAGTAGAAATAATCATTGAAAAACTACAGCACAGAAACAGGTCATTTGGCTTGTGCAGTCTGAACCAGCTGAATAAACTAGCAACCCATTCTAGTTCCACTTGCCAGCGCCTGGTCTGCAGCCTTGCAGGCTGTAGGGCTTCAGGTACAATCCAAATTTTAAATGAGTTGAGGGTTTCTGTCTCGACCACCAAACTAGGCAGTGAATTCCAGATATGCCCCACTCTCTGGGTGGCAAAGACTTTCCTCATGTCTGCTTTAATTCTTCTACAAATCGCCATAAATGTGTACCTCCCAGTCATTGGCCTCACCCTGCTCAGGGAAATAGGTCTACCCTGTCCACTCTGTCCAAATCCTTCATTATATTGTACTCCCTCATTTATTAACTTAACACCTGATCAAATCTGTTCTTTCCTGTAATGTGGTGACCAGTAATATATACAAAACTGCAGCAGTAGTCTAACCAGTGTCTTATTTAATTACAACATTATATCCCTGCTCTTGTATTCATCACCTTCTCAAATGAAGGAAAGCGTCCCATATGCCTTTATTGCCACCTTAGCTACCTGCTCTGCCACCTTCAGGGACGTATGGAAAATTTGGAAAGGATTCTCCCAGATCATCAAGCAGCCATTCTTTCATCAGGGTACCCTTGTCTCTCCTATTCACACGAGGAGTCCGATCACCTGGTGAGAGCCCCCAAACATCTCATGGCATCCATACACACACACCCCATCACCGCTCACCACTAACATTGCTCCACATCTCACGAAAGAGGTAACTGCATTCAGATCAATGTTCAGCTCTTGCATCCGTTGAGTATTGCTGAACATAGTTTTTCATGAAGGTTATAACTTTCTTGAAAGACGTTTGCACAAAGGCTAGAGATACAGCAGTACTCAGGCCTAAATGGACTTTTCTATTACTGGAGCACAGATAACAGAGTGTTTGGGAGTTCCAATGCAACTACTGTTTTGTTGATGATGTTTAAGACAGCATGAAGCTGAGCATTGCAGTACCTTCCCCAGTTGCTCAATAGGGAGTGATCACCACTATAACTGCCTCTGTCAGCTATTCAGGTACATCTCTGCTATGGTCATCAGATGGTGTCACTGTTCCTACAAGCAATTCAGTGCCCACTGACATGAAGGTCTTTCTTTTATGAGCATAACTAGTTGCCATGATCTGGTGGCTGAAAGGGTAATGGAAGTGTGTTCAATAGCAATTTCCAAAAGAGATTTGGATGTATACTTGCAGACAAAAATACCTTTCAGCGTATGGGAGAAGACCAGGGGAGTGAGACCAATTGGATACCCCTTTAAAAAAGTTTTTATGTCAGATAGGCTTAATCACCTCCTTCTTGCTGTATCACTCACTGACACTACACCATTGCCGCTCAGGCATAAACACACGAGGCCTCATTCTGGGACTGCTTTTCTGCTTTGAACTATTGTTATTTCCTCTTAATTCACTCTTGAATTTCTGAATTTTTGCTTGACTTAAATTGGCGCTCTTGACTCTTTGGCAACCATAAGTTGATCACAGGATACCAACCTATTTCTCTGGGAATAGTGCAACTTTTTGAGAAAATAGAAGTGTTTACATTCATGACACAGTTTACTAAATGCAACAGAGAAGATGTGTCTTAGAGGCTTTTCCTTTACCAGGAAGGCAATTGTTGAAATTTGACATCTCTTGCAGTAGGACCTCAACACCTGTTCCTCAACTGGTATAACTTTGCTCAGAGGGTTGGAAATCATGAGGAGATTCCTATTTTATGCTTTTGGTTTCTTTTAGATTGCCTCACATGACGTATGTCAACTCAACATTTCACTATGCAGCTCAATGAATTGGTACGGCCGACAATTTTCTCACTCTTCTGAAGGTTGAGAAATATAAGTAGGAAAGAGGCAGTGTTCAGTGTCCTGTATGGGATCATATTAACAATGGTTCACCATTAATGCAGAGGCTGGAATTAAAGTCCATTGTTGTGCAGTTTATACATGAGCATTGGAGCATGTGATAAAGGGACTTTACAGGCACCCTGGGAATCAATCATGGTGCATTTGTTCTGGAACAGTCTACAGTCACACACTTGTTATGGAGGGCTGCTGGCTGAAATGGGTGGAACCTGGTAGACCACAAATACCGTCTGAAGCTTTGGATGATGACACCAGTGTGGAATGCAAAAGCAACATTGGCAGAAAGTGAAATTTGTACTCAATTTAAAAAAAAAACAGGAGTTAAAACCTTATCAAATGGCAACCATGTAACCACTGCCAATTGCATTAACAACTGACGTGGTTCAATAACATCCTTTTGTGAAAGAAATCTGTCATCCTTACCCGGTCTTACCTACATCTGACTCAGGAGTCACACCAATGTGAACCACTCTCAACAGTTTTCTGTGCAATTAGGGATCGGCAATAGCACCAACATCCCGTGGATGGATGAATGAATGAATAAATAAATAAATCTAACAAAATGCACTTCTGCTGAGAACCAAACAGAGTACATTATTAGTCAATTTAAACAATCACTCTATTGCCTGGGGTGTGTCAGAGGTATACAGCATATCCCTAATCTTATAATCAGAGACAGGACAGTCAAGGAAGGCCAGAGAAGATGGAAATAATGAGGCCGAATTCCGTTAGCAACATTTTCGTGAATTGAGAGGTTAATTGAGAATTAATCTGCTTAAGACTTGCAAGTTCCCCCGGCTCAATGTTTATGTAATAGTCACTCCACAAACTGTTAAAACAACACCTTAAACTTGCTTGTTCTGCTAACACACCTCACCCATAGTTAATTCAATTTCAATGCATAAGAACTTAATAAATAGGAGCATGAGTAAACTATTTGGCCTCTTGAACCTGTTTCACAATTCATTAAGATCATATCTTATCCGATTGCAGCTATAACTCCACTTACTGCCTGCCCCCCATAACCCTGCTCTCGTCAATCCAAAATCTGTCAAACTCAGCCTTGAGCAATGACCCAGCCTCTAATGCTGTCTGCTTTGCAAGAGAATTGCAGTTACTAATGTCCTTCCAAAAGAGGAAATTTCTCTTCTTCTCTATTTTAAATGGGAAGCCCCTTATTTTTAAACTTTTCTTCCAGGTCTAGATGCACTCATTTGAGTAAGCATCCTTTCAACATCTACCTTGTCAAATCCCCTCATAATCTTATGTGTTTCAATACCTCCCATTCTTCCAAACTCTAATTAATATAGACTAAGCTTCCTCGACTTTTCATCATACGGCCACCCCTTCAGCTCTGGAATCAGTGTAATGAACCTTCTCTGAGCTGCTTCCAGTACACGTATTTTCCTCCTTAAGTGACAAAAACTGTACATAGTCTTCTAGGTATTATTTCAACAAGCCCTGTACAATTTTAACAAGATTTCTTTATATTTATACTCCACTAATTCTGAAGAAAAGTCACTGGGCTCAAATGTTAACTCTGTTTTCTCTCCACAGATGCTGCCAGACCTGATGAATTTCTTGGGCATTTTCTGTTTGTTTTTGTTTTATTATCCTCTTGCATTGCAATAAAGGTTGAGGTTCAATTTGCCTTCTTAATTATTTGCTACTCCTGTACGCTAACAATTTGTGATTAATGTGCAAGGACACCGTATCATTCTGCACAGAAATAGTCTGCAGTCTCCCTCTATTTAAATAACATTATGCTTTTCCATTCTTCTTGTCAATGTGGACTTCATATTTTACAACATTATATTTTGTGGCAATATTTTGCTCATTCACTTAAACTTTCTACACCCCTTCTTACTACACCTGTCTCATGATATATTACAAGGTCCTCTGATCTGATTCAGAATGTGTTCTGAGAAACTCTAGACTATGTTTGCCAATTTAATTTCAATGTGAAGATTACAGTTATCCATGATTATTGCAGTGGTTTTCTTGGAAGGCATTATTATTTCTCAATATATATTCTGTCCTACAGTGTAGGTACTGTTCAGGGGAATATAAATTACTCATACGAGTGTTGGATTTGGGGACAAGTGATCACAGTTACCGAATATAGGCAGTTGACTATTTGTCAGCAATTTTCAAATACTTTATTAAATTTATCAAGATGCAGCCGTTTAGATTATATTCGATTAAACAATGTAAAGAAATATACTACATATGAAATCTGCAAACACTTTACTGATCCCAAAATCAATCTGTAGAATGAGGGAGCTGGGTCAGCAGTTGTGGAGTGTTCATTCTTGATACCTTGTAATCTTTGATAATAACAGCATTTGTTTTTCCCTTGGGCCAATGTTGGGGAATGCTTGATCTTGTCCCCAGAAGATGGTGGTTTGTTGCACTGGATCATCTCTCTCTTCCTACCTTTCCATGGTGATATGATTTAATTTGGGAGCTGGCGATCTATTTTGTGTCAATCACTTGTCTGAACCCTCTCAGCCAATGACCATGTACTCATGACGCCAGGATGACTGTTGTCCCCTTGCTGCCTTCATCTGAGCAATAGTTTAACATTCTTTCTCAGAACAAAATCATTTTACTTCCCCAAACTGTACACTGGTTATAGAGCAAATATGGCACCAGATAATCTGTTGGTGTTAGTTCAATAGGGCATTGTGACCTCAGTGATTCTACCCTTTCGTTTCAAT
>JAHRHZ010000012.1:61742967-61762443 GCA_024137785.1 Ginglymostoma cirratum
GGTCTAGGCCTGAAACGTCAGCCTTCCTGCTCCTCTGATGCTGCTTGGCCTGCTGTGTTCATCCAGCTCTACATCTTTTTATCTCAGATTTTCCAGCATCTTCAGTTCCTACTATCTCTGGAGGAAAATGTAGGTGGTCTGATTGGTATGTTTGTAAACGACACCAAAATTGGTGGAGTTGCAGATTAGTGAGGAGGATTGTCAAAAGATACAGTGGGATATAGATACATTGCAGATTTGGACAGAGAAATGGCAGATGGAGCTTAATCCGGACAAATGCGAGGTGATGCATTTTGGAAGGTCAAATTCAGTTGTGACTTATACAATAAATGGCAGAACTCTTAATAGCACTGACATGCAGAGGGATCTGGACGTGCAGGTGCACAGGTCCCTGAAAGTGGCAACACAGGTGGATAAGGTGGTCAAGTGAGCATGCTTGCATTGAATGGCCAGGGCATTGAATATAAAAGTTAGTAAGTTATGTTAGAGCTGTATAAAACTTTAGTTAAGCCACATTTGGAATGTTGCATGCAGTTCTGGTCACCATACTACCAGAAGGATATGGATGTTTTGGCAAGGTTGCAGAGAATGTTTACCAGGCTAATGCCTGGTCTGGAGACTTTTAGTTATAAGGAGAGGTTGGATAAATTCGGATTGTTTCCACTGGAAAGAGAGATGCTGATGGGTGACCTGATAGATGTCCACAAAGTTATGAGAAGCATAGACAGGGTGATTAGTCAGAGGTTTTCTCCCAGGGTGGAAAGGTCAACCACAAGAGAGCACAGGTTTAAAGTGAGAGAAGGAAAGTTTAGGGGAGAAGCACAGAGGATTGTGGGTGCCGTGAATGCTGCCTGTGGAGGTGGTGGAAGCAGGCAAGTTAGCAATGCTAAAGGTGTATCTTGATAGCTAAATGAATGGGACGCGAACAGAGGGATAGAAGCTGTGTATGGGCAGTAAGTAGCAGATCTAAATAAGGATAAGGAATTGGGGAACGCTTGGTAGGCTGAAAGGTCAGTTCCTGTGCTGCATTGTGTTGTAAAAAAAATTATTAGAACATGTGCAGGCTACAGGAATTGCAAATGCAGATAAAATGCATCCACGGGAAATGCACCCTATCTCCTTTTGGACTCTATACTCCAAGACTGGGACACAAATTGCACCAAGAACAAATCAACAATTTGTAAATGAGGGGACAATGATGTATCCCTTCTGCGAAATAGAAATGTGAAATATGTAGAGCAAATGAATTGGTGCCACAGATGCACTCTCAGCAGAATTTCAGACAGTCTGTTTTGACTTGTGTGCCATTCTGGTTGCGAAAGATTCTATATTATTGCAACAGTGTCTGAGTACTAGGCTCCAATTCTGGCCCATGCTTTCATTCAACACTCATTACTCAACACTTTCTTTTTAAATACCACTAGTCATGTTCCACACAAGCCATACAATTGCAAGTGTTGAAATTTTTGTGTCAGGACGAATATGATTAGTATTATTATTTAATTTCTTTATTATGAATTAATATTCAAGACCAATATCCTGACAATGTATATACACCTAATTCATTGCTGTGAACGTTGAATAACAACTTTGTCACTTGTTCAAAGAAAACAGAAATAGAGCCCAAGTGCATTTCTATTCATACCTTCTCAAGAAACATGTTGCATAAGTGGGTATTTTTACAACCTCTTATCCTCTGAATGCTTGAGTTAATTATGGACAAGATAGGACTTCTTATTTTTAATCTATCATAGAAGCTCTTATCACTGAGGATTTTGTAAGCAGCTTCACTGCAGACACTGGATTATTGAATAAATATCACAGAGGCAGAAATTATTGATTGTAGGCTAAAGAATCAATGTATCCTTGTAATTAACAGTTTTCAGAAAATTTAGTACAAATCAAGCTTTATCTAAAACTATTCATTTGGCTTACTTAGCAGACCATGCGGCTGATAATAGCATTTAGGATCACAAGCTTCTTTCACATCTTTATAATGCAAACCCAGCGTATTTAAATAAGTATCCTGATCTTCCAGTATATATTTGATGCAAAAGGAGTACCAAAAGGACTAGAAACATATTAACCAGTGTCTGTACCTCCTAAAGCAATGCTAGTTAATCTTAAAACAGGAATGCATCAAATTTGCAAGAAGGTTAGAAGATGCAGTGTGTGATAAGTTTTAGTTTCAAGAAACTAGCCATAAATTGGATTGTTGTAAAGCTTCCAAATAGACCCTAGACCAAAACAGTTAACAAAGTAGCTCCTGGCAACAAGTTACCAGTGAAACATGATGCAGCTGAGGTATTACCGTGGCTCTGAGGAATTTCGGGGCCAATAATGTTTAACTACCCTTCTGCATACTAAGCTTCTGACGCTGACAACATGAAGCTTTCTGCTGAAAAAACCTGACTAACTGCCAATGTCTCTGTTTTTCATCTCTCTGCGTCAGACAGCTGCTGCCAAGTATTTGGGTCCAGAAACTCGTATGAGCCGTGTGTTGATTGTCAAGGCAAGCAAATGGATTACTTGACCTCAAACCATGGACAGAATTTAGGTTGTGTTTGTTAGAGCAGGCAAGATGACAGGAAAGTGGGAGAGTTGCATGAAACAGCCGGGTCTACCTCTCAGAGGCAGGAAAAATGTCCTGTACTTAGTGAGAGGTGGGTAGGGACTGAAACCCACACACAAGTGGCAGGATGCAGTTTGACATGTTAACGAATCACTTAAATCCAATTACACTTGACGCAGTTGGGATTTAATGGTGGCCCAAAAATCAAACAAGATTCACAGTTGTGTTCCATCTCACAGAAATTTTCCCATCCTATGGTACTTAATTGCACTGAAGACCTGAAACTGGCCAGATAAGGGTCTACTTGCCTTGTGACAGTGTTGAGCCTCCTGAAGAAAGATGGCACAGGGTTCTTGTAAGTTCTCTAACTGATGATGGAGATGAATTGCCAGAACTAAATTCCACTCCAGATCTGTTCCTCTCTCCACAGATGCTGCCTAACCTGAGCATTTCCAGCATATTCTTACCTTATAATGGATTGCTTCCTGTTTACAATTTTTGGAGAAAACTAGTTAATTGGTTTTTGTCTATTTTGTTTTTACTTTGCACCTTTTTAAGATTTGTGCAAACACACTTTACTTTAAAACAGTCAAGAGTATCCTGAAACATGACAGACGTACTTGTTCCTTTTCTTCATTTCTTTTTGTGTTCATCGTGCTTAAGAAATCCGATTATACTGTTGTAGATTGTGGTTATATATTGTACAGGACCAACTTGCCCTGCCCTGTAACTTTGCCATCAGTTATGCTTTCAAATTGGACAGAATGTTTTGAGTTGAGTTATCTGGTGACTCCTACATCTTAATATTTTGCAAAACCAATGTCAGAACTCAATGCAAAGCTTCTTTCTCCTCTCCTTAATCTTGTCTCTTTTCTAATCTTGGACTTAATGAGTTCTGGCAATGATGCTAACCTGCTTTCTGTATTTCTCTCCCTTCTCGTTCTACAATTTCCCTTACACTCTTAACAACACAGCTGAGATTAGGTACTTGAACATGAAGGATTACAGATATAAATTCCTACTCTGTCACACTGTGAAATGGCTTAAACATCGACCTGCCATGCTGTTCTGCCATGTTTTGAAGAAGTTTTAAAAAAAAGCTTTTTTTCCTCAGCAAGCTTGTGAATGCGTACAAAAATAATTTTAGAAGGCCAATGAAATGTTAACTTTCTTCTCAAGGGGGCTGGAATACAAAGAGATGGAGGTTATGTTACGGATGCATTAGGTTCTGATCAGAGGAGCTCATTTAGAATATAGCATTCAATTCTGTACATCAGGAGTGGCACACTGGTTTGACACAGTTGTAGGAGATGGGGAGGTGGGGTTTAATAGGCTTTAACTTTACTGCAAAATAACTCTTCCACTGAATACACCATTATTGGATTAGATGACAGATATATCTAACAAAACCAATTGTCATTTTGTAGTACACACTCGAGTATTGCTGTCAAAAAGATACATTTTGTCAAAGCATTTTGTCTTATATTTGTCACAGGAATTCATAAAAATGCCAATTCAAGGGGAACGTTAATTGTGCATGAGTGGAGAATACTGATTGGTTGGAAAGTGGATTCTGATTAGTAGAAATGTAGCAATGGAGAAAGCACCAATTAATGACATTTGAAAGTTAACTGCCAAGATTTATTTAAATTTTGTACCAAGATTGGCCAGGTAATTGCCTGAGAAATAAATTGATAAGTGTCTGTCATCTAATTTGTTGAGTTGGCTGGTACGGTGGCACAGTGGTTAGCACTGCTGCCTCACAGCCAGCACACGGGACCTGAGCTCGATTCCAGCCTGGGTGACTGTCTGTGTGGAGTTTGCACATTCTGTGCGTGGATTTCTACTGGGTGCTCTAGTTACCTCCCACAGTCCAAAGATGTGCAAGTTAGGTGGATTGGCCAGGTAAATTGTTCATAGTGTCTGGGGATGTGCAGGCTAAGGGGATTAGCCAAGGAAAATGCAGGATTATGGGGATAGGGAAGAGGACTGGGTCTGGGTGGGATGCTCCTTAGACGGCTTTGTGCTCTCTCGATGAGCTGAATGTCCTCTTTCCGCACTGGTGGATTCTATAATTCTGTGAAACAGGTGTAGCGCATATACGTGTTCTTTCTGCAAACAACAGGGCCTCTGTATTAACATACATAGCTTCCAGTACACAGGAGTGTGACACCCTGCAAGCACAACTCCTAAATTGATTTTTAGCATAATTCTTCATACACTTGTGATTATAGAGCAAATGTTGCTCAATTGCAGAGTCCAATCTAATGTCAGACAGTGTACTGCAAGTTTTGAAGTGTAGGCTGGTTGCTTAAAGTCACTACTATGCTTGTTGCAAATATTGAAAGGGCTACGGTGTGATCCACCAGTCTTTGCAACACCTTGTTTACATACCTGGTATCATAGTAGCACTGAAATGCATATATCAAATTTAAACAAAGCCTGGCAGTTCACAATCAGACATCATTATTTGGTACATTCTCCATTGATCATTCTCCATTCTCTACATTGGTCATGCCTCTACCAATCAGAACACTCTTCTCTGCAGCACAAATGTCAGAGTTTCCTTTGCAATTGGTATTACTGTAAATTGCTCCAATAAGAGACGACAAAGATCTTCAAAAAAAATCTCTTTTCTGATTCAGAAATAACAGTAAAAGCTCCAGTAAGTGGCAAAGCTAACTAGATACTTTAATGACCAAGCTTAGTTAATAGGTTTGTGTAGAATTTTCTTAACCTCTATGATACAAAATTCTAATCTTAATAGGTGTTACTTTCACTGTTATTTGGTCTGACAGCTAGTGTTAAGGCTCGGTTGATTATTTTAATCTTTGGACACATACAGAACAAATCCACCTGATTTTGTGATTAAAAAAATGGTGCGGTTGCCAACATTATAATAAAACTATAAATCAGACTGCAAATTCTGAAAACTGCACATGCTCAGAGTTACAACCGAGACTGGAAAATGCTCTGTCACTCTCGGTCACATTACATCGCGAGACATAAAAAATGTTTCACCTAGTTACCAATATGGCCAAATGCATATTTTACTCATATTTTAAAAAATATTTCTTTAATTAGGAACAAAATTATTGATTTATTGTGAAAAAAAATTATTCTCAAGATAGATATAAAGCAGATTAGCACCCAGTTTGAAATAGGAAAGTATTAAGGTATGCCCTTAAACCCACACACAAGCACACATGTTCTTCAAAAAAAGACTTTCTCTGTAGATATTAATTTTGTCAAAAATAAGCACTATGGTCAGTAATTATTAATTCTTGAAGAAAAAAAGCAACAGGTATCAAGTGTTCAAGGTGGCATTCAGTCAGTATCCTGGCACATAGAAGATAGAACGGAGAACAGAGAACAGAGAACATAGAACATCGAACATAGAACAGTACAGCACAGTACAGGCCCTTTGGCCAACGATGTTGTGCCAAACTTTTACCCTGAACCTAAGGTCTATCTAACCTCCACTCCTACCTTATACTATCATCCATATGCCTATCTAATAGACGCTTAAATGCCCCTAATGAGGCCGACTCCACTACCCTCTCCAGCAATGCATTCCATACCCCTACTACTCTCTGAGTAAAGAACCTATCTCTGACGTCTCCCCTATATCTACCTCCACTCACTTTAAAACTATGCCCCGTCATAATAGCTACCTCCACCCTAGGAAAAAATCTCTGGCTGTCCACTCTATCTATACCTCTGACCATTTTGTACACCTCTATCGAGTCACCTCTCATCCTTTGTCATTCTACAGAGAAAAGCCCTAGCTCTCTCAACTTTTCCTCCTAAGACCTTCTCTCCATTCCAGGCAACACCCTGGTAAATCTCCTCTGCACCTTTTCCAACACTTCCACATCTTTCCTGTAATAAGGTGACCAGAACTGGGCATAATACTTCAGTTGTGGCTGAACCAGGGTTTTGTATAGCTGGAGTATAACTTCACGGCTCTTGAGCTCAATCCCTCTATTAATGAAGGCTAACACACCATAAGCCTTCTTAACAACTCTATCCACCTGGATGGCAGTTTTCAGGGAACTGTGGACATGAACCCCAAGATCCCTTTGCTCCTCCACACTGCCAAGAATCTTTCCGTTAACCCTGTATTCTGCTTTCAAATTTGTCCTTCCAAAATGAATCACCTCACACTTTTCAGGGTTAAACTCCATCTGCCACTTTTCAGCCCAGCTCTGCATCCTATCACTGTCCCTTTGTAACCCAGCACAGCCCTCCGCACTATCCACAACTCGAACCACCTTCGTATCGTCACTTAGATGAGTGTCACTAAACACAGACAGTTATCACTGGAACATTTACAGATGTAGTTCAGGAACTGTTGAGAAATCAGAGACTTTTTTCAGGGGAACAGCTGGATCTGTATTTCCATCATCACGCAGAACCCACCAAAACAATTTTGTGAGAGAGACACAGGATAGGCTCCAGAGTTTCCCTCTTGCAGCAGGCTATATTGTAAATAAACTCTGAACAATATCCCAAACGAAGCCATGGCATGTGAAATCCAGTAAACAGATCCAAACAATTAACAAACTGTGATTTCTGAAAAGTGTAAATTGTCTTTTAGTGGCCTCCCTTCTTTAAAAAAAAAATGCCCAGGTATCTGATCAGTACTCTGAATGAAACATAGTCCAGGATCTTTAAACGTGAATCCTCAAATAAAAACTAATGAAGCATCTTCATAACAGCAGTTAGTTTGCCCTGCCACCCAGAAATTATACTGAACTGATATATTAATGAGAGACTTGGCATTGAAGCACATTAAAGGGGTAAAACTGCTGCATTGATGTGATAGAAACTATTAAACTAACCAGAAGGGGTTGGAGCATGCCAATTCTAGTGGAAGAAATATCTTAACAGCATGAAAAGTCAACATTACCAGGACAAAAGCTCCATGACACTGAAAATGCAATAAGTATTTGGGCTTGTTCTTTCCAATTTCAATTATTGTTGACTGTTTAAACATGTTAATCTTTTTAAAAAAAATTCTTTCTGCTTCTTAACTGTTCCTCGTAATCATTTTGCTTTCCCCACATGATTTTGCATTTGAAATTGCTTTCAACTGCAGATTTAACATGCTTCAATAACCAATCTTCAGTCTTGGAAGATACATTGTCTATTGCTTTGTTTACATTGAACTCAGATTCTCCTCTAAAGGGGAACTGTGTTGTTTTGACTTTCTAATTTACTGTATGTTCTAATGTAAAAATGAAATTTGTAAATAGAAATTCTGTGAGCATTTTCAAGAGTAATGAGTGATATTTGATTGCGGCTGACCTCAAAATCCAGAGTCATACGACCTCTCATGCAAACTACATGTACTTCTTAGTATGGTCTTCCAATAAAAGGTTAGATACGAGACTCTTCAACTCGCAATGAAGGTGTTCCTGATTTGAAACTAAAATGTGATATCAGACAGTAGAAAGTCCATACTTCAGGGAATTCCAATGTTTGACAGGAATATATCCCTGCAATCCCTTTGAAGAGGATAAAGCACAAAAAGATGTGCATTGAAATTTTGCTGTTCATTTTATACAGTTTTTTTTGGGACACAGCCTTTAAAAATTTTCCTGCACCTTATGTCTGATAATTTCATGGGGTATTTTGAAATTGTAACAAGATCAATCAGACAGAGAAAAAAGTGAAAGATACAATTAGTCTGTGGAGCAGTGGGAAATGACACCAGGAAATTACAAGTCCTTTCTAGAGGGGAGTGCTGTACTTCCATCTGCTTCCAATGTAACCTGTGAGGTGTCCCATTCTGGGAAAACTGCTCATGCAGTTGTTTCCTGGGAAACCACTGAATTGATCCATCGTGATTTCACTCAGTTCAACCAGCTGACTTGACACTCAACTTGAGAATTATGATCACAAGTATTCATTTGACATAATCATTTACCACTCACTAAAATGTGTGTGCAGCTGTAAGAGAGGAGGAGAAGTCCAACATTATTGTTTTTTAAATGGATAGGAATACAACTTGTATGTAAGGCAACATTTAAGGACGCTGCTGTTGCAAATTAACTGCAAATGTTATGGAGACGATGGGCAAGAAATCCAGGCTTTCCCAGTGACAAGCACATCACGCAAACATTTTCTCAGAAAATCACTTCATCATGTCCTCTGCCAATTGAAGCAAGATAACTCCAAAATTTTTGAGAGTGCCAGGAGGCTGACATCAGGCCAACAAATGCATTCAAAGTTTCACTACGCATCGCTCTCAGTATTGTCCTGTTTGTCATCTTATCACGGTCCTCATCTCAGTCCCTTGTAATATAACTTATTTGTGATTTTGTCTTCCAGTGAGTTGGCTTATGAACTATCTTTCCTCTTTATCCTGTTGCAGCCCACTTATACCTTGTTACTCAGAAGGGGCTGTTCCCAGCACATTGTTGGTTCCAAAGTAAGTACAGTAGCCGGTAATTGAGTTGATGACTGTGAGTGTCACACAAAATGATGGGGCCTCGTCAGAAGCACTGAGCTGTTGCTTCCTCTCCATCTTCAAGCTGACTGGACAGGCAACCGGTCTTGGTGTCTGAAAGCAAAAAATCAGAACAAGGAGATTTAAGGTGGGAATTGCTGCCAGTAATGAAAATATAAGAGATTTATGGTTTTACCATCTGCACATTTTGTCAGATACCAGGATGAGGGTAATCTGGGAGATGAGAAGAAACATCATGTCAGAACACACAATCATTCTTTGTGTTGTCAGCTTGGCAGGTACCAGGGTCTCTGCCCCAACTAGATCCATGATCACTGTTGTAGGACTCAAGATATGCTAATGCCCTTGTCCCTCTGTTCCCTATTATTGTATGCCAGCTTGTGCCACATGAGAGAAGGTATAATGTCAGTGATTGTGTAGCATTGTGTTTGAATGATATACCTTGCCACAGCTAAAAGGTGAGATATGTGGAGGCAGTGAGAGATGAGGCAAGGCTGGCATCATTGAAATATTAGTGAGGGCGATTATGGACAAGGCCAAACCCCTTCCAAATATACTAAGATGATAGTCAAGATCCTGGCTTTTTCTTATTTTAAAGGTAAATGTAAGGCGTTGCAATCCAGAAGAAATTCGATTGGTTAAACTTTTGACTTTATACAAAACACATTTCATTTTTACACTACAGTTTAAATACAGACAAAATAAAAATAAATGAAAAGAATTGACTTAACTAACTCTATCAAAATGCTGAACAAAATAACCTATATATTAACTACTACTAATTAACTATTCCAATATAGTAACATCCCATAAACATACCCTTGGCAATGGCCAATTCAGTAAAATAGATTGTCTCACATGCAATTCTAGCAGCAGAAAAAGAACCCCAGCTTTTAGCTGTAACAGAGAGAGGAATAAGAGCTTCCATGTCTAACTTCAATATTCCAGCAACTGCAGAAAGCTCAAACTAAAAATCATGGTTCTGTGCTAGCTTGACCCACCCATTCTGGCTGCTTCTCTTGTTCCAATTTTAAAAGTAAAACCAAGGCCTGATGAGTTGTTTACTCTCTTGGCTTTGAGCAGACATCTCTGTTTGAACCTCTCTTCAAAAAACAAAAGGACAAAATACACCTCTTAAAGCTATAGTGTCCTCATAGCAGTATTTGGTTATTAGATGTGAGTCCTGAGTGCCAGTGGAGTGGTAATGGGCGAGTGATGGGGGGAATGAGTAGTTTGGTGGGTTGGAGTTGAGATGTGTAGATCACTGACCTTCACCACCTACTTCAAGTCATTCGATATTTCGTGACACTGATCAACGATTAGACCCTGGAATTGACTTCCCTAGCTATCTATTCCTAATCCCTGCTGACTGCAGTCCTTCCGGGCCTCCTGACTCCCTATGGAACAATATAATCCCTTCTTGGATTCTTCATGGTGATTAATGTCATCATGATTAATGTGTATGAGCAGCACATACCAGAGCTCACCATCTTCCATGAGCTCTCTGTACTCTTGGTTTGTATGAGGTGGATTTTGTTGCATTAATACATAGATCTCAGAAAGGCAGTATAGCTTTAAGGCAGTTTGGAGACACCACAACAAGTGACATTCCAGTATACAGGTCCTTGTCTCACCTTTGGCAGACTCAGTGCAATAGAGTCAGTGAAATGTATAGTCAGTCAATCAGCAATGCGTTCGTGTTGCAGTAACACAATATAATGAAAACATCAGTAAGCAGAGAACACAGGCTATTTTTAAGTCTGATACCTCATAATAGCATAAATAATTAGTGTTATCAATAAACTTCAAGTCATTTGTCTAAACAAGAAACCAGTCTGAATGGCATATGTTACATGGGCTAACGTATAAGGAAGGATTGAGATATATTTTGCGGTGTTGTTTACCTGAAGAAATTACAATAGATTTGTTGCCATCATCCTCTTTCAGAGTAGGATTATCCATGGCTCGTTCTGGCTAGTGCGGTAAAGGAGAACCATTTGTAGTCTCACAAAAAGAGGCTCTAGTGTTAAAGAAGATGTAGTTTCCTGCATGGTAACAAGTGCACAGAGACAATGAAGAAGGTACACATGGTCTGTATTACTCCCTTGAGATCCTAGGCTGTTTTTCCATTATGCCCATATAACCACCAGCATAGTGAATTGTGCTTAAAGCACTTCTCAGTATTAACCATTTTTAGACCTTCTCAACCATGTATAACATCTCACCCCAAGCTTTTATCCATATTGAACATTTATGCATTTGTGTGCGTAATTACTTCCCCAGCTTATCTCTCTCAAGTCTCTGACTTTACAAATTCCGATGATTTTCAGGTTTCATTATTATTTAGAATACATTCCCTTCAGACTTGATTGGAACATTAATAAGGCAGAGACTTCCCAGGCACTGAATATCAGCTCCAGCAAGAAAGTTGAGAAAATCACTTGAGATGGCCAGCTTCTCAACGTTGAGAGCAGAAAAGTCCCATTTTTTACCCAAGTGTTGAATGGCGAGAGGAGAGTCTCACTAGTGAGTGGCAAGTCCTACTTGTATGTATTAACATCTCATTCTTACATCATCTCACCTCACTGACATGCAGCTTCCCTTTCTCCCTGCGCTGGATAGAAACTAGATGACGACAATTCCTTAATGAAATTCAGAGCGGGCACCTGGCAATTCTGGACTTCCGTCAGTTCCTGACATCTCAGAGCAGATTCCATGGCAGTGACTCCACACACACACACACACACACAGACACTGTCTTTCTCTCACTCACTCACATACTCACTCCATCTGTCCATTAGGAACTCCAGGTCTCCAGCGGTGCCAATTACCCTCCGACTAACATGCCTGGGCCAAACAAAGGAAACCGACACACCATCTGCGGACTGCCAGGGCTTGACTGGACACACAGCTGGGTTTTAATGATGATGCCAATGCCAGGAATCCTGAGGGGTCATGACTTGTGGCCAATACTTCCAACTGTGACAGGTTGGAGGATACAGCAAGCAGGGCACCATAGACATTTGGCACATAAGTAATGAGATTTAGTAAGATAACGTGAAGAATCTCATTAGGGCTCATGGAGAGAAACCCTCCATTAAACTCACCGAAATAACAGTGAACCGATTTTTGGAAAGACTCAGCCTGATTCATTCTGTAGCTGCCTTGCAATGACAAATACTCCCATCTCCAGGAAGCTGCTAACCCTCTCCAGCTGCTGTGTGCCTCTTGCCAGGTCTGAAATAGTTTTACCATTGATTATCATTCCTGCCTTTTTGAATCTTATCACAATATTGTCTTTAGTAGGTTTGTGAATGTTCAGCTCTCTCAGCTGCTGATTGTCTGCATAAATGATCTTGAGAAATTTTCAGACTTCTACCACAGCCGGCATTTAGGAGGCAGCTAAATGGGGTCCTCATTAATTACCACTACGTTATATGAGCATTCCTTACTGCTGCTCATTTTATGAGCTCTTTGTGCCACTGTTCAATCTTTTAGAGTAGGGATGTGTAAGGATAGCTTGGTCTGATGTGATAGAGGAAAATTATTTGGTCCTCTAATGAGAAGGAGCTCTCGTCTTAAACAAGATATGCTTAATTGCAAGATAGCAACTATGTACGAGTTACACTGATGTGATAAATATCGGTATAGGAACTGCAAGAAAAACCCAGATAGTAGCTTTTACTTATTTGAGCACCTAAGCTGTTCTCCTACCAAGCCCATACATCATCATTCTACTAAGGCACTCCTCAACATTAACCTCTTCAAACTCTTCACCCTGAAACAACAGCTAAAACCAACAGAACTCATCCATAAACCTACAAAACCTCTCTAGCCTGGCGATCCCTTTCTCTTCTTCAGAATTGCATCAATTGCATTAAACAGCAGCCTTTCAGTGCATTCAGTATCGCTTCTCTTTAAAAAGGATGGGTTGAGAACAGCAGACCGCTACCTTGTCCCCTGCGGGCACTCAGCTACTCAATAATGTGAGGCTCCTCCCTAAGACCAACTCTACAATCGGGTGAAAGAGGTATCACATGAGACAAACACAAACAGAAAAATACATTGAAACTAAAGGAACAAAAATAAATTGGAGAAATGAAGGTAATATATGCGGTCAAATAGAATTACGAAAAAGAATGTAGAACACAGACAGAGGACATTCAATCAAATGCAGCATGTGGGCTTACCATATTCTTTGTTCAGGGATATTTATTGTCCATTCTTAATTGTCCCTGAGAAGGTAATAGTGAGCTGCCACCTTGAACAGTGCAGTCCTTGGTGTGTAACTACACCCACAGTGTTATTAGGGAGGGATTCCAGGATTTTAACCCAGCTGCAGCAAAGGAACAGCAAAATAGTTCCAAATCAGAATGATGTGTGGCTTCGAGGAGAACTCGTAGCTGGATAACATAAAGGAGAGTAAAATCAAACCCCAAAAATTTAACAATAGTGTTCATTTTTCAGCTAAATGGCCTTTGACCTTCCAATATAGTGGCTGGAGGCATGCATTCATGCTAAGAGCAACAGTAATGTATTAGTTAAGGCCAGAAAAAACTCAGCATATTGCCTTCTCAGTTGAAATATAAGTCATTACACATATGTATTTAAGAGGTGTAACTTCTGGCTGGGGCCTCTACTACTATCCTCAATATTCTAGGGATGAATATGACCCCTAGCCTGTTGGTCCTTAGGTCTATTGAGATACTTAATGTTGGCATCTGAAAGCAGCTAAAGATTTTATTATGCATCTACTTCCAGAGTATTTTGGGTGGGGGAAGGTGAATGGAAGGTGATCACCCTGGAACTTTACCCACTAAGGCTAAAATGAGAATGAATCCCTCTCTTTATGTCCATTAGAGGCACTCTCTGCCAAGATGGATCTCCCTTTATGCATCCCTCCTGTGTATAAATCTGACACCTTCATCTTCACTAAAATGCCAGGACTTCTCTGAAGTTCTGTGTTCAGTTCTTTTCAAGATTACCTGCAGTCCCAATAGCAGCCATTCTGTTCTGGGGGCGCTGGTCCACTGGGCCAATCAGATTCATGAAGACAGGACTTCCAGCATTTGAGTGGCAGGAGTCCTCCTCTCAAATTATTAAGGCAGTCGCCTGCACATTATTGCTGCAAGGCAGCCAGGTTTAAAGTTGATGCGGCACCAGGCAAATTTCCACTTGGGAGGACGGGGCAAGTGATCAATATGCCACCTCCTCGTAAAATTCACCCCTAGGTCTACATGTGAGGGAACGAAGAAGCAACCAAGATACATTTTAAAAGTAGGCATATCTCAGTGTAACACAGAAGCCACCCCACATTCAAAGAAGGTGGATCACCACTAGCCATTCCAACCATCAGTCACCTCTACCCTGTCTAATTTGCCTAATCCCAGCTACTGCTACTTTCAGAACCACTTGCTTCCAATCCTGAATCAATTGCCCCTCCCATTCCTGGTTCTCCAAACAAGGAAGATACACAAAACAATCTCTTTGAGAATAGTTGTTGTTTAAGAAGAGTCCATTTCTGAGTTGTTTCCATTATTAAGCCGCATTACGTTCAGCCAAATGCAAGGAGAGAAGAAACATTATCACGTGTAAAACAGTTTGAAAAAGTAACGAATGTGAAATGAAGTCACTGGTGTGATTGATAACAATAGGTTATGTCTGTTTTACCTTGACATGCTGAGGATCGACTGGACTACTGACAGTGTTGAACTTTGATCATGGCCTTCAACTCTCTAGATTATCCTCAGTTTGACAGAAGAGTACGCAGACATATCCATTAAAAGTTAATTAAGATGTAAAATGTCTGGGATAATGTGTAGCCATAGGAAGATAGTCTTTGCTTCAAAGTAAAAGCAAACATATCACCCCCAATTATCTAAGGAATATTTTGCTCAGAGTGGACAATGAACATTTCACATAGAAATGAAATGACAGTTTTACTAGTGTTTGAAATTTGAGTTTTTGTTATTCCCGTCATGACTCTAACAAAATCCTTAATCTGTTACTCTGTGAGATTGTTTTTTGGTTACCTTTCATCTTTGCTTGTTAACTAACAATGGACACTGAGGTAAATTTTGAAACGCAGCATAGAGCGCAAGATAAGTATTTCTTTTATGAACAAGGAGAAACAAGTATTTTCTTATCTTTGTCATTGCTGCTGTGTAATTTATGGGTGTTAAGAAGAACCTTCAATCTTCAAAGGCAAAAAATCAATATTAATCCACTCTCACTTGTAATAGACGGATGTGGCTGGGGTAAGTGTCACTAGGTACAGGGGAACTGCAAACTCGTAGTAGTCAAAGGGTCCTTCAGGAAATACAGTCATTGCAGAGTTAGTAAAATAGGGCATGAGGGTGTAGTTGATGCAGAAAATTAATTCTGTCAGTATAAGATTCTGCAGCAAACAGAATTTAAAAAGAAACATTTCATCATTGGTTAAACAGTAATTTCCTGTAAATATTCTGTCGCGATTATTTAATCATTTGCTGAATGCACAAAGAGGCAAGAAATGTATGCTGCTCAGAGAGGTGTTAATCTGTCTGGCATATTTTATTCAGCAAAATAAATTTTTCATCAGCGTATAGCTTTCAACTACTGATTGCTCAGCGTCAGGCTCAGAGAAAAGAATGTAAATCAGCCCGCTTTCTTCTGAGTAAGATTGAAAAATAATTGATAAAATAATTCATTTTTATTTTGCTCACCACATTTCCATGATTTTCATCTGCTCAATATAATACATTCAGTTTGTGATGCTTTCCTTTTGTAGTTTTAAGATTACAGCATCTCTTTTAAGAAAAAAAATCAAGATGAATAACATGAAAGGGTTTTTGAAAAAGAAAAATGGTTATCACCTTTCGTTTATGAATGCTTGCGTGCATGAATAAATCTACCCAGATTAAAAAGTCTTTTAGCCAAATCGTTCAACAATGGAAGGCTGTTGCTGGGGACAGTCTGAACCCGAACTGTCATCATGAACAAACAACTGCCAGCCTGCAGTTCTTTTGTCAGGTCCTGACAAGTGGATCAATAAAAACACAGAGAAAGTTCAATAAGAACAGACAACAGTAATCTGGCTGGCTTTTCGGAGGCTGCAAAAGCCTGGAACAACCTCCCCTTGTTCATTTCTTCAAGCCCCTTCAGGCTATCACCTTTCCAGGCCCCTGTTAATTAAAAACTGCCTCCCGCTAAAGTTCGTTGGCAGACATTTTCCTAGTGTCAAACATTCTGCTGGCTGCTGTGAGAGGAAATTGGATGAGGGAGAACTCTGAAACTGCGAGAGAAAAAAAAAACAGAGCATTAGAGCCAAAATCACATCTTATTGCTTTGGGTCATCAATCAGCAACTGCAAATTTGTAACATGACTTCATCTCTCTGCACCACCCCCACCAAACAAATCGAAATGTGAATTACATATTATGCTACATTCTTAGACTAATTCTCCTTTGTTCCCCTGGCAGCAAAGAACACCTTGAGACCACCTTCCATAGTGCAGAGAAATAAAGGATTTTTTTTCTCTCTCTCACAGCGGCTGTGGCAGTGATTAGAATTTTAATTGTCTGGCACAGGGTGAAGAAAAATCATTGAAACGCCATAAAAGATTCACAATGCCAAGGAGATGAAGGGTGTGCTGATGCAGCTTCACAGGCTGATTGTTACATTAGTAATTCTGCATGAACATTAAGTCCAGTCGATTTGCACGAAATGCCTTTCAAATGTAAAACCCAAACCGAAATATGCTTCACCGTAGATTGTACAGTGCCTTAGCACACAACCTTTTGGTGATTTTTGTGCAAAATTGGTTACCTATATGACCTCATTGTAGTCATTTACTTGCCAGTAATTAACATTATAATTACAAAACCCAGCTACAGAGTTTAATTGCATTTTGCTGATCATTTCCTCCCACATGAATGGCATATTTACTACTAACAATGTCTGCAGCCTATTTAATACTCCCAAAAATGAATCTGCCTGTTAAGAAAAACACTTGAAGGCAATTGATGAAAGAAGAGAATGATTCTCCTTTAGTTTCTGTATATTTCAGAGGCGACATAACTGAAATGAGCCTTTAAGAAGTCATGCTGCCAATAGAACTTAATCATGGAGTATCTGTCACAGTGACAATATGATAGTGTCTTCATGGATTTGTTTGGCCAAAATTCCTTTCTTGCTATTTATTTTCTTCTAATGCAGAAAATACTGAATAGAATGTCAAAATTATAGAAGCCAAAATAAAGGAACTAAGAACAGTAACCGACTATACTTTCCCAAAGATTATTTGTCTTGATCAATCAATTTTTGCTAATCATGACCAAGGGTAAACTTAATTGAGGGGCAATGCATTTAATCTAGATATTTATGACATTGATATCACACACTGGAAATAATTACATATCAACGTATTCATACTAAATAGGATTTCAAATGGAGTTCTGAAGAAAGGTCACTGGACTCGAAATGTTAACTCTGCTTTCTCTTCACAGATGCTGTCAGACCCGCTGAGTTTCTTCAGCAAAATCAGTTTTGGTTTTGGGTTTCCAAGTCGTGCATCCTGAATTTATCCAGTGCTGCTGATAGCCATAGCACACTGTCCCAATGGTGGGAGTAAATGGCAACCCAATTTCCATCTCTTTCTATATTAATTTCCATCTACGTTATCATACAAAGTCAAATGGCCCTTTTGCTTCAGATTGAAGCAATAGGTAGAAACCAAATGACCACTTTCCAGACACCAAATATGACAGCCCTTACCCAAAGCGAGATATCTACCATCAGTAATCCAATCAAAAAGTGCAAGAAGTATTCCAAACAAATCAGCTAAATTAAACACGCATCCTAACTATTCAGCAACCCATTCCAAACAAATAACATAATTCCGGAATCAATTTGGAGCACGTGGTAGGATGCATGGTACATGGATAAGGTCCATGGTAGCCTGATAACAAATGTAGGAGTCAATGGAAATGAAGGAAATTGGAAAATTGGATCCATAATTAGCTGTGAGGCATGAAGCAAAGGGTGATATCTCAGGGGTGTTTTTTCTGACTGGAAGTCTATGTCCAGTAGGGTCCCATAGGGGTCAGTGATGGTTGCTGTTTGCGGATCATATAAATGATTTAGATTCGAATGTCGGAAGTTTGATCAGTAAGTTCGCAGAGGATACACAAGTTGGTGGGGAAGTAAATAATGACGAGAATAGCCTTAGACTACATGAGCATATGGATGGGCTAATCAGTGGCAAATGAAATTCAATGCTGTCAAATGTGAGGTGATACATTTCAGCAGGACAAACAGGGCAAAAGAATACATGAAGAATGCTCAGACCCTGGGAGATAACAAGGATCAGAAGGACCTCGCTGCACATGTACACAGTTCCCTTTAGGTAGCAGAGCAGTGGATAAAGTGACGAACAAGGCATATATGACACACCTTTATTAGTCAAGGCATAGAGTTTGAGAGCAGGGATGTTATGCTGGAACTGTATAAAACACCGGTTAGACAGCTAGAGTATTGTGAGCAGTTCTGGAATCCCCATTAGAGGAGGGATGTGAGATTTACCAGAATGTTGCCTGGGCTGGAGAAATTCAGTTATGAAGAGAGATTGGACAGATTGGAATTGTTTTCCTTAGAGCAGAGGAGATTGAACAGGGAACTGATTATGATGTATATGATTATGAGGCGGATAGAAAAGATAGAGAGGAAGGAACTTCCCCCTTGGTGGAGGAATAAATGACCAGAGGGCATAGATTTAAGGAAAGAGGCATGACTGTGAGGAAACATTTGATTGTGCAGAGGGTGGTGGGAATCTGGAGCTCATGGTCTGTAAGGGTGGTAGGAGCAGAAACCATTATAACATTAAAGAAGTATTTAAACCTGTACATGTGATACCATAAAAGGCTATGGGCCAAGTGCTCTCAAAGTGGAATTAGAATAGTTAAGAGGTTGCTTTTGACTGATCAATATGGGCTAAAGGACCTTTTCTGTGCTGTAGATGTCTATGACTCTGTGACTCTGTGCAGTGGTTCAAGAAAGACAGTTCACCATCAATTTCTCAAGGGGATCTAGGGATGCTCAATAATTGCTGACCCAGCCAGCAACACCCACGTTATGTGAATGAATAATAAAAAAGATTGCCTTCCTGTTGTGGCAAAAAATAATGATAGTTTAAACAATCATCAGGTTTTCACAGAGGTGAAAACTTGTCAAGGCTAAATCCCCCTCTTTAGATGGCAAGATCAAATTCTTGCTATTAGGTAGTGAGAGGCTTATTTGGATGTATTTTCATCTTGTTAGTTACTAAACTCATCATATTGTTACCCCAATCCAGAACCTTGAGCTTCAAAGCCTTGACAGTAAAAACTGAGTAGATGGCTGTTGAGATAACAAGGTGTGGAGCTGGATGAACACAGCAGGCCAAGCAGCATCA
>JAHRHZ010000012.1:61767443-61783145 GCA_024137785.1 Ginglymostoma cirratum
CCCCCTCTCTCCCTATTTATTTCAGAACCCTCTTCCCCTCCCCCATTTCTGATGAAGGGTTTAGGCCCGAAACGTCAAGTTTTCCTGCTCCTATGATGCTGCTTGACCTGCTGTGTTCATCCAGCCCCATGCTTGTTATCTCGGATTCTCCAGCATCTGCAGTACCTTTTATCTCCCACACCTTGTTATCTCGGATTCTCCAGCATCTGCAGTTCCTATTATCTCTTTCTTAGATGGCTGTTGAGTTGGCTGCTCTGGTGCATGCCGTAGTGAATCCATGGGTGTGCGGCCATCTTCCTTTATTTTAGATGATACCACTGCAGCAGCAGCAACAGGCACCTCCATAATTAATGGGCACCATGTCTCATTGTACCCACTGTCCAGTCAACTTGGTAACAGCAATGCTATAGCCTCAGAACATCACGTTGCTTGTCACTGGGTAGGCTCAGGCTAGCATTTATTCTCTTTTAGTTAGGTTTTGTGGGCAAGTTCAGGCAGGAGTCAATGGCTCAGAGGTAGAAATCTAGCAGAGAAAGAGAGAAAGGAATATTGTGGCAGTGGGAAACAGGGAAGAGGACATGTAACAGCCATGGAGGAGGGGGAACATATCAATGTGTAGCACAGTGCCGCGTCAGAGATGCAGCATGTGATTGCAGCAAATATGCCAAACTCACAGCATGTGCTTGAAGAGAATGATGATGTGTAAATGTCGAAGAGAAGAAGTGTTAAGTGAGGCTGAATCTGGAATTGAAGCAGCCAGCAGGTATTGCCATGGGCAGTCTGAGGGCTGGACAATTCTAGTCTCAGGGAACTGACCACAGCTTCTCAAGCAGTTGGTCATATACAAGTCAGAGGATTGAGTCAATTTGAGTTCTTGCATTCACGTAAGAACAATCTGGGCCATGCAGTTTGCTAACTTGGAGTTCTATTGCAAACAGAGGGTTGGCCGTGGTCAGTCATGGCTGTGGATCATACAGAATCGAGAGCTTTTTCAGGAGTCAGTCCATGATGGTGTTGAAGTTGGTCGTTAGTTCAAGGCTCGGGTTTAACCTCATTAGTACTCAGTCACTGAGGGAATGGTCACAGATTTAGAGGGCAATTGCAGATAGTAGGGTGGGACCTGGTGTTGTATCAAGGGGACTGAGAAGAATTGAGGTTGGGGGAAGGAGAATCAAAGCCAGCCATGGCCTGGCACCTTGACAGACATGGGCTCCAGTGTAACACAGGGACACTAATAGTGGTGTGAAGAAGCTCAACCCAGCAGTGTGAGCAAGGAAGTGACACAGGGCCATAAGGATTGCAATACAAGATGGAATACAAAGAATGAATGGTAATTTGTGGGTCATGGGCAGAACCTATATGCCCCTCACTCAAATGCAGTGTTAAAACTTTGCATTATTGATCTGAAAATCAACTATGCAATCAGGTCTCAATGTGGAAAACAGTGCCCCCAAAGTGGGAGCAGTAAATTACTGTTTATTCCATGGGTATAGAGTAGAACACTGTAACATGAGGCTCTCATCATGACTGCACTAACTAAACACTGCTATTCATCTACCTTCAATTTACAGTTATCTGTAAGTCAACATTCATTAAAGCATTTAATTATGAAATATATTCATGAGCTAAACATTAGGGGTAGATTGTGCCCACTGATTACAGCCTAGTGATTTCTGAGATCAATAAGATTCAATTGAACAAAGCACTCTCAGTTACAACCTCATCTTCCGAATTGACCAAGACATACAGTCACAAGGACAGAGGACCCAAGCAGCCAGAGAGAACCTTCAAATCACCCACTCCCGGGATGTCTGAGCCTGATGAAGATTTTGTATTTGCTAATGATAATTTCATTTGAGCGGTTGGCAGAAAGCCCTGTGCCTGGTGATTACCACATTGTTAACTGATTTACTTGTTTTCAGTATTCATTGCACTGTGCAATGAAATGTGAATCTGATTTCCTCACCTCTGAAGTGAAGTTGCCCATGCCAGCCTTGCCCATGAGCAATGTTAGTGATAAAGCCGCTATGATACAGTCAGCGCTTTCACTTCATCATGCTTCTGGAGCTTTGCACTAGAATGACCCTCATGACAAAGATGTATGAATCAGATTAGGGAGCGCACTGCGACATGGAGACCTCCAAATTATCACTAATTTTCAAAATGTTCCTTCTGTGGCGTTACTGCCTCACATCCTTTCAATGCTTCTGAGTGCCGTGAGCCTTCCCTGTACTATTGCCGTTCTTGAGCATCTTCTATCTCATTGCTGAAAATACAGTGGGTGGAGAATTGTGCATCAAACAATGAGAACATAGAACAGCACAGGAAGAGGCGCTTCAGCCCACCATGTCTGCGCCAACCATGACGCCATTCTAAACTAATCCCTTCTGCCTGCATATGGTCCATATCCCTCTATTTCCTGCTTGCTCATGTGTCTGCCTAAATGCCTCTGAAACATTGCTATTGTCTGCTTTTACCATCTCCCCTGGCAGCATGTTCCAGGTACCTACCACCCTCTGTGTAAAAAACTTGCCTCCCACATCCCCTTTAAACTTTATCCCCTCACATTAAGCCTATACCCATTATTATTTGACATCCTCACCCTGAGAAAAAGACTCCAATATTCCGCCATATCCATGCTTCCAAAGTGTTCCAAAGAAAGGTCACTCAACCTGAAATGTTAGCTCTGCTTTCTGTCCACAGATGCTACCAGATCTGCTGAGGTTCTCCAGCTATTTTTGGTTTTGTTTTGATTGAGGAACATTTCTGTCATTGCACAAAGCTCTGGAGAAAACAGCTGCAGAAGATACAGCCCATTGTACTTTAAGCATTGCCACAGAGCCTCTTTTAAAATTCATTAGCGGGATGAGGACATCGCTGGCCAGGTCAGCATTTATCACCCATCCCTAATTGCCCAGAGTCAACCATGTTGCTGTGGGTCTGGAGTCAGATGCAGGCCAGACCAGGTAAGGATGGCAGATTTCCTTCCCTCAAGGGCTCAAGTAGAACCAGATGGGTTTTTCCCCAAACAATCGACAATGGATTCATGATCATCATTAGATTCTTAATTCCAGATATTTTATTGAATTCAATTCCACCATCTGCCGTGGCAGGATTTGACCCCAGGTCCCCAGAATGTCATCTGGATTGCTGCATTAACAGTCCAGTGATCATACCACTAGGCCATCGCCTCCTCTGATTCTCAAGCGTTGCAAGAGGATGGCTGTCACTCGGTCCTGGAAATCAAGCCCCACTCTTCCTCGAAGCATCACAGAAGTTAAAGATTTTATAAAAGTTTTCAGAATTCCCCAGTTTACCTATCTTTCAGAAAACATAGAAAATAGGATCATGGGTGGGCCATTCAGCCCTTCAAGTCGGCACTACCATTCAATGTGATCATGACTGATCATCCAACCCATTACCCTGTTCCTGCTTTCTCCCTAGTTTAACAGAAAGAATGGACTAGGTTTCTGTACTTAACAAGAATTTCTGATTGTAACAAACAAATTGACTCGAGCTACAGATGAATAATTATGATGTATAACTCCACCAGTTAAAACTCAATCAAAAATAAACAGACACACATACAGGCAGACACAATAAAAAAAACGGTAGAGGGAAAGATTGGTAAGGCAGCTCAGTGGTACCTGCCCACAGAGTTTACTGAGATGATCTTTTTGATTTGTCAGGGCCTGCATCTCCTTGATTTTCTTTCTCTAGTTACTTTCCTTCATTTGCAGAACACACAGGATGACTTGTTTGGACTTATTACATCTCTGACTTATTGGGTAAATGCATCAGCTTACACCAACAAATGAGAGGGAATAACCTGGCTTTCTTCCACTTTGAGGTGGTTTTTAGCTTCGGAGAAAAGACAGCTCCTTTCTTTCAGGAGTTCCAAAACATCTAAACTGAACATTCACACCTACAAGGCAGTCAGCTACCTGGGAGCCAGTCATACTGCTGTTGGCAGGCAGAAGGCCTTTGTAATCGTTAACTGGTTAGCATCCCCAGATCAATCAGCTATTTGCTGCAACAAAAATAAAGTTGCTGGAAAAGCCCAGCAGGTCTGGCAGTATCTGTGAAGTAAAAAACAGAATTAACATTTTGGGTCCGGTGACCCTTCCTCAGAACTGATGGTGGCTGGGAAAACATCAGTTTATATGCAGAAAGTAGGGAGGTGGGTGGGGTAGGGAGTAAATGATAGGTTCGAGCCCAAAGAGAGAGAAAGACAGTTGGACAGACGAAGGAGTTGCTAACGATCAGGCTGGGAGGGTGAATAGTTGTTAATGGGGACTGTTAGTGACTAACAACAGGGGGTGTGTAGTGGCAGGCTATGTGGTAACAAGGCCTGGTGTGTGGGGCGGGGGGAGCTGGGACATGGGAGAGTTTAGGTCCTAAAATTACTGAACTCAATATTGAGTCTGGAGGGCTATAGGGTCCCCAAGCGGAAAATGAGGTGTTGTTCCTTCAGCTTGCATTGAGCTTCGCTAGAACACTGCAGCAAGCCAGAGACAGAGATGTTGGCCAGGGAGCAGGGCAGTGCATTAAAATGGCAAGCAACAGGTAGTTCAGGGTCTTTTTTACGAGCAGAACGTAGATGTTCTGCGAAGAGGACGCCAAGTCTACGTTTCATTTCCCCAATGTAGAGGAGACCACATTGTGAGCAGCGAATGCAGCAGACTAGATTGTGGCGAAGTGCAGGTGAAGTGTTGCTTTTCCTTCACAGACGCTGCCAGAACTGCTGGGCTTATCCAACAACTTTGTTTTTGCTCCTAATTTACAGCATCTGCAATTCTTTTGGTTTTTAAGTAGCTATTTGCAGCTGTCTGAATCTCCCCTTAACTCCAAGTCATCTGTATCTAGACTTGCCCCTCTACTTGAACAAATAGCTCTGTAAACAGCACATGCAACGAGTGCCAGGTAATCTGTATTTAAAAAGTCTAGCAATCCTTTTCACAATGCTGTTTTTAAAACAGTCCTTTTCTCATTTCAGTCTGCAATTAAAAATATAGAAAAATAAACAAAAAACTGTCTTCACAAGGCTCATAACATTCTGAAATATCGGGGTGATGTGATGTTGAAATGCTCAGATGAAGCATTTTCAGGATGAGGGACAACTTGGTAGTCCTTTTGAGGGAAAACTCTCTGATGTCTTTGGAAGAGGACTTTTTACAGCAAACATCCAGGGCCGTGGTATGGTGGATTTGCTCATTGTTTCATGGTTCATTTATCGACTAACACTGATCTCGGGTAAGGTTTGCTTAGGCTCACTCACTTAGAGAGACATAAGAACATCACATTCGCGTTTGAAAGACGAACCGACGATTTTATTGCATTGAAGAACAAACAATGAAAGCAAGTAAATCAGTTATCAATGTGGAGTAGGCCAGGCGCAGTGCCATCTGCCCACTGCATAAACTGAATTATAACTAGCAATATAGAAAGTGTCCACTCAGCTTAGTAATAACATGCAAACATAAGGAGTAGGAGCAAGAGTAGACAATTCAACCCCTCAAGCCTGCTTTACCATTTAGTATGATCATGGCTGATCTCATCTCAGCCCCAAGTCCATTCTCCTACCCACTTTCCATAATCCTTCAAACCGTTACTAATTAAGCTCTGTCTTCTGCTTAAATTTATTCAATGACCCAGCATGCATCACAGTCTGGGCAATTACATTCCACAGATTTATGACCCTTTGAGAGAAATAATTTCTCCTCATCTCTGTTTTAAATGTGCTACATCTTACCCTAAACCTATGACCTCTTGTTCTAGATTGCCATTCATGGGGAAACATACTTTCTGAGTCTATTTTGTCAACTCCCTTAGCATCATATATAGCACATTTAGATTTCCTCTCATTCTTCTAAATTCCAGAGAATATGGGCCTAACCTGGTCAATCTTTCTTCATAAAATGATTCCTTAATCTCTGGAATCAAGCCAGTGAACCTCCTCTGTAATGCCTCCAGTACAACTACATTCCTCCTCAAGTAAGGGGACCAAAACTGTATGCACTGTTCTAGGTGCAGTCTCACCAATGCCTTTGACATTTGCAGCAACACTTCTGTACTTTTATACACTATTCATTTACTAATAACTGTCAAAATTCTCTTTGCCTTCCTGAATACCTGTTGGACCTGCAGACTAGCTTGCTGCGATTCTTTTTTTAACTTTATTCATTCACAGGATGAGGGCGTCGCTGGCTAGGCAGCATTTATTGCCCATCCCTAATTTCCCAGAGGGCAGTTAAGAGCTAACCACATTTTTGTGGGTCTAGAGTCACATGTAGGCTAGACTGGTTAAGGACGGCAAATTTCCTTCCATAAAGGATATTAGTGAATCAATGGGTTTTTCTGACAAGCAACAATGGATTCATGGTCATCATTAGACCCTTAGTTCCACATATTTAATGAATTCAAAACTCTATCATCTGCTGTGGCGGGATTTGAACCTGTGTCCCCAGAATATTATTAAGGTCTCTGTGCTAATTGTCTAGTGATAACACCAGCAGGCCATCATCTTCCCTTGTGCATGAGGACAGCCAGATCACTCTACACTGAATATGATGAGGTCAATCTCCAGACTCAAACTACCTACTGCGATGAGCTAATCCCTGAAAAGACCCTGAATCATGTGTAACTCACCACCAAATTCCCTAATAAACTGCCGCCCAGCCCCCAGACTGAGTTTGCAATGATACCCCGAGTTACTAAACTGCAAGGCTCAGACTGTTTTTACTGGATTAGAGGAACTGACTATGACTCAATCTCTTATTGTAAGTCATGGTTATGTGGACTTGTATTGGACCAATCACCTGACTGATTATGGCCATCTTCCCATCAACCCCTGGACCCCTGGACTGAGTGTAGCAGTATCCCCTGACTGACTGGAGCTCACCTTTAACCAATGGATCACTGTCCCCATTGACTTATTGACTTTCACACATCGTCAAGTTCATGCACTATGTCTGCGCATAAGCTGCTGGCTCAGGCTGCAGCTCAAACATTGATGCAGCACCATGATGTACAATGACAAATTCCTCCAACACCCTCGCCCCACTACTATCACACATCCACATCAGTACTTCCACAGGCCACAAACTGGTTTCCTTTCCTTCCCCACTAAATTTCTACCTCAGAGCCAGAGACTTCTGCCTTGGTCTTCCTACAAAGGCTAGCTTTGAGAAAACAAAAGCTACCTGAGCCTACCCATAACAAGCAATCTGATGTTGTCAGGCTCATGTCCATTGCCCAGTTATGTGGATGGAGTGTCCAGGGAGACACCATGCCGATTGATTATGTAGGCACATGCTGTAGTTGTAGTGATCCCATCTATAGTAAGGAGAAGGAAGATGGCTAAAAGGGATAGGAATTTACCTGTATTCAAGCCAGGGCTTGAACTCAACAGATGTACACTTGGTTTTTAATGTTGAGTTTTTAAAGCATGAAGTTTCTTGATGGGGATGGTGCGGAAGTGGGTTAATTGGGAAGGGGAATTAAGTACATTGAACTGTATGAAATGCAAATAGGCATTTTGCTACCTGGCAGCAAAAAATTGACCTTGCCATCCAAGGAGAGAGGACTTAGCTACAACAGTTTTTCTCCACAGTGAGAATCTGATTTTTGGAGTCAAAACTGATTAAGTCATCATGCTCACCACTATTCATGTCACTTCAGAAAAGGAAGAATAGTAGCCATTGTTACCGAACTTCAGATCTAAACCATAGCCATCACCATTGCCCCAAAGATAAATGCAACCTTTATACAAATGCTATACATATTGCTTGGAGTTTAGAATTAGAGTTAGGATTTATTGTCGTGTGTACTCAAGTACAGGGATACAGGAGTACAGTGAAAAGTTTAAAGTGTCACCACTCACGGTCTCACTCATACAAAACTCACTCTCTGTCTTAGGTACAAGGTACCTAGGTGCAAAATCTTAGGTAAAGATTAGAAAAATAAAAAAAAAGTTAAAATTTCAACATATCCTTTTTATTTAAAGATTTAATCTAATAAAATCCCAGTTATGCCAGCAAAAGATAACAATTTGTGATATATCTATTCTTCACTTAAGTCACGGAACTGTAGAGGCCAAAAATAACATGTTTTCCACCATCAGTAGAAAAAGCAATTTCCACAACACATCAAGAATACAATATGCTTCAGAATCAGGTTACCAAACATTTGTTTTCCTTTCAATTCTTCACTTCCTGCACATATAGTACACTGACAGCTTATTGTCTCTTTTTCTGAGATAAACAAAAAGAACGTGTAGTTTACAATGTACGGGTAACAGGAACACATATTATAAGTAAAGAAATTGGTTTTATGTTAGCATTGATTTTTGTCCCTTCACTGATTGCTGTACAATACATGGTGAATAGCTTAAAGCAGCGACTGATGCTTGATGATTATCTCACAAGGCAGGAGTGGCTGATACAGTTCTGACTAATGAGTGGAGTAAATTTTCATTTGTCCATTGGGAATCAGGGGATTATTTTTTAATAAATTCTACAAATTATTGTACTAAAAGAAACTTAAGTGCACTGATGCAATGATTGATGAAACAATCTAAGGTCAAAAAGGTCAACCTTTGCTCAGCTGTGATTAAAGAAAACTGAATGTGAAGCCAAAATGGTGAACACCTGCACAAAGAACATTAAGGCCCACTGGAAGCTACAAACTCAATTTTGTTGACAACAAAATCTATCTTTCTCTAGTCATTAAGCTATAGTGTTTACATTGATTCTGCCAAAAGATCCAAACCCAGAAAATATTAATGACTAGTAAATCAGGCTTGATTGCTATTTCATTCCTGTGAATATCTTTTTATAACTGACTGCTTGAGTGAACCCATAGAATTAGTGAGTACATATTTGTGGATGTGCAGTTTTCATTTCAGCCACATAGTATTGGTATTAGAAGTTGGATGAAAAGTTGCTGTTATCTTAAATACAGTTAAATTGCCCAATGGGTGTTATTCAAAATTAAGGGAGCTGATCTCAGATATAAAACTGATAGATTCAAATTTCAATTCCACGAAAAGTGCAGTGAATAGGAATTAAGTTATCGTTTCTTTTATGTACTAGCAGAAATATACAATTTTAGTCCATTTGCTTTATGAAAGCTGGGAAGCACAAGGTTGGGCTAAGTCGGAATAATGAATAATTGATGAGCTGTGAAAACATCTGCAGCAATGTTGCTCAAGTATCTAACCGCACACACAAAGCTGGTGTAAATAATGCTCTGTGAATCAAACCAGTGACAGAGAATACAATTAAAGGTTGAAAGGAACACACAACAAAAACATTGCAAACCCAAATTTCACAAATTAGATTTTCAGGCAATTATAACAATGTGCAGCTAAGCTCTCCACACTGTTAATGGGCAATACATGAATTATGGACAATTGAGAAAGCATTGTCTGCCATGAATGTGAGAGCCTGTATCTAGAGAATCTGTAAAGGTGTCTTGAAGAAAAGCATCAAATTGAGAAATGAGGCCATGGAAATTGGAGGCTTCTGTGTAGTCACCATGTATGAAAGAAGCCGTTCATGTCCTTCTCTTCTAGGTCTGAGACGAGTTTGTGATACTTAATATGGGGGCTTGAGTTGGTCCCGTAATCTGCTGCAATTGAAGCAAAGGGAAGTCAGAAAGAGGAGCGCCTGGAAAGGTAAAGATGGGAAAGATTTTGAAGTGAATCTCATTATTCAGAGATAAAATCAAATCATAAACAGTCTTAACCATTCTCTAGGCAAGATGCTTTATAGACAGACAAGTTATGAATAAGCACTAAAACCTTTATTGCAGTTTGAAATAAACAGCAGCAAAATATATTTCATTCAATGAACATTTTATTTCACCTTATAGAAAAGGATTGCTGATAAAAGTCACAGGTGGAGTGACTTTCTGGCAGCAAAATGTTGAAGAATTACCCCAACTAGAGAACATAAGTTACTTTGTAGTTCTGAATAATATGGGACGGATGTGATTTTGCAAAGCGTGTAACAGGTTAAGATAAAAAAAACAGAAATGTTGGTGATTATAAAGCAAGCGTTCGTGTGTTTTATAGTTTGCAGGCAGTTTAAAGATGTGAAAATCTATGATATGACTTACAAATGCTAGTGAAAAGAACGATAGTGCATGAAAATTGGAGAGACAGTAGAAAGGCCAAAGGATTAAAAGCATAACAGTACCTCCAGAGGAGGTGGAATTAATTACATTGGTTTATAGAAATCCATCATTATCTTCTTGATACTCCAAGTCATATTACTGATAATTCCATTCTGGTAGAGTTTCTGATTGTCTATTATGGGATGCACAGTCTATCCTCACTGGGACTTATTACAATCCATGGAACTTTAGATGCAGACTGGCACAGGCCAAGAGCTGTAGATTCTGCATGTGCTGAAATTGGAGCCAGTTAAAACCACTGTAGTTTGGCAACGCAAAACATTATGAAGCTTCTCACTGCCTATCCAGTCAGGTTCTGACCCAACTAAACAGTGATTTTAAAAAAATTGTTTTACTTAGCCTGATTTAGTGGATGTTTCTTTAAATCAAGTCACAAAACATAAACAATTTAAAAACTAATTTTAGCGTAGATTCTTTCACCAAGCTTACTTCTGCTCAATGCTGCGATGTTCATTGGCTGTAGGCTGGAGAAAGGAATAAGGTAGTATTGAGGACTTTGCTCAGTTTGTATGCAACTGGCAACTTGTTTTAAGTTAGTATTGTCAAATATTGAATAGAAACATAGAGCAAGGGTAGGCCGTTCAGCACATTGAGCCCTTTTTGCAATTTAACAAGATCATAACTAATCCTCTGTCTCAATGCCATACTCCCACTTTCTCTCCATTCCCTTTAGCTTCTAGAAATCTATTTCTTTCTTCAATATATCCAGTGATGTCACCTCCACTCGCATCTGTGGCGGAAAATTTCACAGGTACACCACCCTTTGAATGAAGACATTTCCCCTTACCTCAGTCTGAAACGGCCTACACAATCTCCTGAGATCATGACACCTTGTTTGGACTCCCCACTCGGGGGGGAAACGTCATACCTGCATCCAATCTGTCCACCCCTGTCAGAATTTTATACTTTTCAGTGAAACCCCCCTCATGTTTCTAAACTCCAGGGAATACAAGCCTAGTCAGCCTGATCTGTCCTCATGAAACAAACCTGTCACCCCAGGAATCACTCTGATGAAACCTAGCTGCAATTCTTCCAAACACTGTTTCCTGAAATGCAAACAGCAACACTTAGCTTAATGGATATAATCAACTTGAAGATACCTTGAATGAAGAAACTGGTGAACTGGTAAAGAAACTGGAAGAAACCATAAACTATAACTGATCACACTTGACAATTCACTTATGCCTGAATGTACCGTGTTCTGGCATATTTTATGGATAAGCACTACAATTTCATTCCTTTACATGAATTTTAACGCCACATGTATCAACAAGGTACAGTTATAATGCAGCCTGTAGGGATATTAGGTAATTAATGGATCAAACTATGGACTCCAAAGTTTGTGGTATGATTTGCTCCATAATACCTTCAATGAATGGGTTAGGTTAGGGTTAAATGATGCTAAAATGCCACATTACCGTTCTCAATACAAATTTCACGACCAGCACAGATGTGGTTGGAAGAAGGGCCTTTTTCTTTGCTACAGGCCTGTATGACTGGGAAGACCTTCCTACCAGTCTTTGAAAATGGCACCAACTTGCCTGTCATGCTACAAAATGCTTTGAGCCGAAATGTTTTAGTAAGGAGGCAGAGCAGAAGCAGAGAAGGAAAGAAAGTCAACAAATCCTGCACCCAGGATTATATTACCACTTGGGACATGCTGCCATGTGTCCAAAGATCTGAGATTTGAGAATTGTCCTGCTCAGTCAGGCAAAGTTGCGTGTCAGAAGCCTACAAGCTTGAGTAGGTGCCATCCTCAAACTGAGGAATAGCTAAACAGAATTAAAGTATATTTAATGCACTAGTCAGCTTGAGCATTTGTACCAGGTGATTGGAGGGTGGCGAATGTCATTTGCTTGTTCAAGAAAGGGATTACGGATAATCTTGGGAATTACAGACCCGTCAGTCTTACTTCAGTGGTGGGCAAATTATTGGAGAGGATTCTGAGAGATAGTATTTATGATTATTTGAAAAAGCACAGTTTGATTAGAAATAGTCAGCATGGCTTTGTGAGGGGCAGGTCATGCCTCACAAGCCTTATTGAATTCTTTGGGGATGTGACAAAACACATTGATGAAGGTAGAGCAGTGGATGTGGTGTATATAGATTTTAGCAAGGCATTTGATAAGGTTTCACATGGTAAGCTCGTCCAGAAAGTAAGGAGGCATGGGATTCGGGTAAATTTGGCTGTCTGGATACAAGGCTGGCTGTCCAATAGAAGACAGAGGGTGGTAATAGATGGAAAGCATTCAGCCTGGAGCTCGGTGATCAGTGATGTTCCGCAAGGATCTCTTCTGGGACATCTACTCTTTGTGATCTTTATAAATGACTTGGATGAGGAAGTGGAAGGGTGGGTTAGTAAGTTTGCTGATGACACAAAGGTTGGTGGAGTTGTGGACAGCGTGAAGGGCTGTTGTAGGTTGCAACGGGACATTGATAGGATGCAGAGCTGGGCAAAGAAGTGGAAGATGGAATTCAACCTGGAAAAATGTGAAATGTTTCATTTAGGAAGGTCAAATTTGAATGCAGAATATAGGGTTAATGGCAGGATTCTCGGCAGTGTGGAGGAACAGAGGGATGTTGGGGTCCACATCCATAGACCCCTCAAAGTTGCTACCCAAGTTGATAGGGTTGTTAAGAGGCATATGGTTTGTTGGCTTTCATTGGCAGGGGAATTGAGTTTAAGAGCTGCAAGGTTATGCTGCAGCTCTATAAAACTCTCGTTAGACCACACTTGGAATATTGTGTTCAGTTCTGGTCACCTCATTATAGGAAAGATGTGGAAGCTTTAGAGAGGGTGCAGAGGAGATTTACCAGGATGCTGCTTGGACTGGAGGGCAGGTCTTATGAGGAAAGATTGAGGGAGCTAGGGCTTTTTACATTGGAGCAAAGAAAGATGAGAGGTGACTTGATAGAGGTGTACAGGATGACGAGAGGCATAGATAGAGTGGATAGTCACAGACTTTTTCCAGGGCAGAAATGGCTATTACGAGGGGGCATAATTTTAAGGTGATTGGAAGAAGGTATAGGGGAGATGTCAGAAGTAGGTTCTTTACACAGAGAGTGGTGGGCGTGTGGATTGCACTGCCGGCAGTGGTAGTGGAGTCAGATTCTTTAGAAACTTTTAAGCGACTCTTGGATAGGCACATGGAGGATATTAAAATGTATGGTATGCAGGATAGATTGATCTTAGTAGGATAATAGGTCGGCACAACATCATGGTCCAATGGGCCTATACTGTGCTGTACTGGTCTATGTTCTGTGTTCTATGTACCTTCTCTACATGAACGTACGGAATTGCAACACAAACACACTACTGAGGAATGCATAATTTTGTGATAATTTGGTATTTTGATTTGTGAAATGATTTGGGTATACCTACCAATGGGCATAGGCCAGGAAGTGTCACAATCAAGCAGATATGCTGTGAGTTCCTGTACGTATGTCAAAAATATAACTATAATATCATCAATAAACATTTGACAATTACCAGATACTATCAAAGCAGTTCATCTATCAAAAAACACAAGACTATCTCAAAGAGAATTCCATCCATACATTCATTGATTTATTTTCCTTGTGTTGCTTTCTTTATGACATACAACTATAACCAGAAAGTAAGTCAGTGAATGATTTATGTTTGAAGTGTAAATAGGCTGTTTTGACATCCATTGCTGCTGTTCAAATGAGTTCCATGCATGCCTATATATTTATGAATAACTTCAAAAACCCACTTGCCTGTTAAGATGTATGTGAATAATTTCTGCAGAATAAGATCTTTATTGAGCTCTGTTCAATTTCCAGTGTTACCCTGTAAGATTTCTTTTTAAAAGCACTGAATAGAGAGCAGAATAAATATCATTAAAATGCAGAAAAGTGTTGTTTTCAAAAATTTATTATTTTAGTGCATCAATTCTAAAAGAATTCTTGAGATTATTTATTTCTCTGATCATTTATTGGTTAAATTGTTTGTGCAAAATTCACTTGTAAAGTAGTTTGATGCTTTCATTAATTCATTTTATGTAAATAAATCAATTCTATTTAAATAGTACATAATGGGGTTTTACACAATTGTGTTACTGACACACAACTAGAAGAAATTAAACCCGTAAAGCTGAACATTGGCTACCAAGGAGCAGCTCAAGCTAGGAACTTTCCCAATCCATAAGTCCTGATTTGGTAAAAAGTGGTCTGACAACGTGGAAATTCTGTTGAGGGCAAAAGGTGCAGGATGGAATTGGATCCACGACACCAGAAGTTCACTGTTGGGCTCCGCACAAGCAAGTTGGCTAGACTTCATCACTTCATGTTGTAAGGAGACTTTCAATCCTCTAGCCCTCACCCCTTGCACATCCTCGCACCCCCAACTTACTATCACATCCATGGCCCCTTTATCTGTCAAGCCATCTCATGCCAACATAGGCCTGGCAACTGGCCCAGCTCCCTTATACTTTTCATGCCAACTCAATTCCCCTTGTCATTTCCATAGGACCTCGGAGTCATAATTCTAAATCAATGCCAACTCATGCCCCAACCAAAGCATGGCCCCTTATGCTCCCTGCCAGCTAATGTCAAGAAAGCATATTGAGGTCTGGCTTGGATGGAGCAGATTGTTGGCTTAGGTTAACTGACGTCTCTGAGCGGTTAGAGCAGGTTACAGCAAGTTGGTTTTTGTCAATGTGTCAGTGTTTATTTGGACAAGTTTAAGAGGTGAGAAGTGTTTAAAGCCACTCTTGCTGATATTTTAATAGTCTGTCTGATTGCCACGCTCAGACATTCGTAAGAGTAGCAGTTTTGTTCAAAAGACGATTTGTAAATAAGCAAAGGGTTTACATCGAAGTCATTAGGAATGCTAATAGAATGTTTTCATTCACCATGAGGGGAGTTGGATACAAAATTAGGAAGGTTATACTTCAGTGATGCAGGGCATTAGTGGGATCATACCTGTGCCCAGTATCAGTCTTCTTACTCAAGGAAGGATGGAAATGCATCAAAAACAGTTCAGAGAAGGCCTCCCAATTCGACACCTGAATTGGATGGATTGTCTTATGATGAAAAGTTGGAGATGCTAGGCATGTATATGCTGGAGTTCAGAAGAGTAAGAATTGACTTGATCGAAACATTTAAGATCTTGGGAGGTCTTGACAGGCTGAATGTGGAAAGATGTTCCTTCTTTTCAGGGAATCCAGAATTAAAGTTTACTGTTTAAAATAAAAATGCCTAATTAAGGCAGAAATAAGGAGCTTTTTTTTCTCACAGAGGATGGTAAGTCTGAGAACTATTTTCCAGAGAAGGTGGTTGAAACAGAGTTCTGAATCTTTTTGAGGCAGAGACCAATAGATTCTTGATAAGCAAGAGGGTGAAAGATTATCAGAGGTAGGCAGAATTGTGGAATAATCAGATCAGCCATGATCTTATTGAATGGTGGAATCAATTTGAGAGACAAAATGACCTACTTATGCTCATAATTCATATGTTTGTAAGCTTTTTCTTTTCAGCAGTTTC
>JAHRHZ010000012.1:61783545-61800303 GCA_024137785.1 Ginglymostoma cirratum
CCCATACTTTGTTATCTTCAATTGAGTTCTGCGTGGCTTCTTATGCTCAATAATGCTCCATCATGGTTTCTTGGGTGTCCCTCCCGATCTATGTCCTGATCCTCATCATTATCTTTATTTTCAGAGGTTATTCTCGATTCCCCCATTTTTTCTGCATCCAGGACATTCTCCACATTGTCAGTTCCAGCTGTAAAATGCATTATATGATATGATGATGCAGTACATAATTTCTGGGTTGCCCTGCAAGGTCATGATCCAGGTGTCAAAATCTCATTTTGAGGAGTACAATGGTCTGGTTCATTACTGTCCTTGTGGGAGTATGGGCAGCAACTCCATTTTGTATCTACCTGAGCATTACATGAAGGTTTCATGAGCTATGTTTACAGAGGGTTGCCTTTGTTTCCCAACAGCCATCATTGTATAGTCTGAAGAGCTTGGAAAGAGGCAGGAACCTCTGTGCTCTTTAGTATATATGCATCATTACAGGATAACCACTGTAGACCTACAAAAACTGGTACGTCTGCTCACTTGATAAATTCTGTACATTAGTGATAGGGCACTCTGAGAGCAATGTTGGCGTAGTCAATAGCAGCTGGGGGAAGCCAGTGATGGTGAACAGTGCACTGCCCAAGGTTGACTCTCCTCATCATGGGAGAAAGATATAAATTGGTGTAACATGGAGCAAATAGAATCAGTGACATGGATGGCTTTGTGAGTCAAGGATTGGGAGATGACACACAGGACCCCAGTAGCTCCTTGAAATGAACCAATCACATACAAATTCAAAATAGCTTTAACCTTGACAGCTGGGATAGGATAATGATCAGTCAGTTTGAGCACAGGTCCTGCTCCAATAAATGATTTTGATCAGCAACGACTGTCTGAGACTTTGTAGTATCCACATGTCCTGTTTTTCTGACTGCTGCAAATAATGACAGCAAGGCCTGTAGTAGCAGAGTTCTGTTCATCCTCTTCCAATTCCTTGTGGGATCTTCACTGTTGGTCTACCTCTAAACGCAGCCACTGGAAGTTGCTATTCTTGTTGTTTACTGACTATTATAATTATTCTCTGCATCCACATTGTGTTCACCTCTGCAGCAAAGCTTCAGAAATTCCAGCAACTGTGTTATTTATCTCAGATAGGTTGTTGATAAACTGTGGGAAATGTTGGAAACAGAACAGCATTTCAGAAATGCTACTCCTGAGCTCTCAATCAATTTGAAGAATCTCGTTATTCCCTGACATTGTGTGCCATGGATACTCAGCATGAAGGTAATGTCAAGCCTCATTAAAGAGTTCTGAGATATATCCAGCTTTACATTACATATTCAAGGTGCTAATGCTACAATGGGTAAGTAAAATTCTGGCAGTAACCCACCATCATAGCACCTGCCCCCTATAAAATCCACTTTTGAACTTCACAGACCATGTCCTTACTCACCCACAGTTCAGTGTGCTAATGTGGCAGCTCCAAAGCGTTGTCTTCCAGTTCAGGTATCAATTGTAATTCAAAACCAGCACAGTCAGGTAAGACTGTTATGTTAGTGTCTGTTTAGGTTTCTATACTGAAAGGACAAGGAGGCAAATAGTGTAAACCATCATGATTGCTTGAGACCTTAATATTTAATGTTCATTCTTGCAAAAGGAATGACCTGCACATGTATTGCAAAATTGTGAAATATGTAACTTGTGAAAACTTCCTTCCCATCCCCCTCCTATGCTCCATGAGATCCCACCCTTCTATTTTTAATTGCCACATTTCAATATAAACTTTTCCACAGTGACCCAATGCAATGAATCCCAATGCCAGAATGGAGTTTTCCACTTGTCTAGGGTATCACATGCTGGCCCCTGTTAAACCACATGACTATTAATGCCCTCCAGGACTGACAATAGCCCAAAGCCCCAGAATGACTTGGCAGCATAGGCACAACTGAGAACAGGCCCAGTCTCCCGACTGGTAGTCGGACAGCGCCCCAAATGACTTACTGTATTTCCCAGGCTGGTTGCACTTGACCTGCAGGACTGACAATGGTTCAACTCTTTGACTGCAAAGACGCAAATCCCTGGATTCTGTGAGGATCAAGTACCTGACTAACTGTGGTGAACCCTTGAGCTATAATCAGATGAGCTCCTTGGCTGAGTGCGGCAGCGCTCTGACCGGCTGTAGTTGCCTCGTGACCCCTTTGACTTTCAGACATGGTCATTTACAGAAGTATATGCAATGTGTTTGTCTTACAAGCTGCTGGTATGTGCTAGGACATTAGTGAACCAGATGGGTTTTCCTGACAATCAACAACGGATCCATGGTCATCGTTAGACTCTTAATTCCGGATTTTCATTGAATTAAAATTCTACCGTCTGCTGTGGCGGGATTTGAACCCAGGTCCCCAGAACATTATGTGAGTCTCTAGATTCTCAGTTCAGCAATAATAGGCCATTGCCTTCCCTTATTGTGTCATTGATGTAGCACCTTGCCATACTGCAATGTGTTCATCCCTTGTCTGTTCAGTGCTGCAAACCATGACAAGGTTCCTGTTTCTCTCTCTGCACTACAAAGCTGCACAAGATACAGTTGGCAATCTCCAAGTAGTCACTAAGTGAGTGAACACTAAAAAGTCAGCTCAGAACCATGAGATATATATCCATAGCGGATGCATGAGACATGTGTGTGTCCTTACATGCAAAATGATTTGGCAGAAGCACGCAAGTCATAGGTGTTCCTGAGCCCCAACGAGAAGTCCTGAAGGGCTGAAGTAGTGTATGAGTCAGTCCAAAAGCAGACATGATGATGTAGTGAGGCACGTAGTTTGCTGCCCTCTTGTGTGTTGGAGGAAGTAGGGCATGGTGGCCAAGTGGAAAGTCACTGGTCTCATTCAATCAGGAATCATGGGTTTGAGCCCCTACCCTCCCTGGAGGGTCATGGTCAGATTTTTGGCACAGCACGGTAGCTCAGTGATTAGCATAGCTGCCTCACAGCACCAGGGACGTGAGATTGATTCCATTCTCAGAAGACTGGCTGTTTGGAGGTTGCACATTCACTCCGTGTCTGTGTGGATTCCCTTCCACAGTCCAAAGATGTGCAGGTTCGGTGAAATGGCCATGCTGCGTTGCCCGCAAGTGTCCAGGAATGTGCAGGCTACGTGGATTAGCCATGGGAAATGCAGGGTGATAGGTAAGTGGTGGGTCTGCGTGGGATGCTTTTTGGACTGTCCGTGTGGACTCAATGGGCTGAATGGCCTGTTCCCACACTATAGGGATTTTATGACATATTGATGAAGGTAGTGTCGATGGAGCACTGAAGATGGAGTTGTCTGAAAGCCCAGAGAAGCATGCAATAATCTTCTGCCACTAGGAAACCATTTGAGGTTTCATTTTTGGATGTGTCTCCATCTATTTTCATAGGGTTAAAGAGGAGAATTGGAAACTGCAAAAAAAAAGGCCAAAACAAGTTTGCTTAATAAGGATATGCAAGTGCGTAGGAAAAAAAAAGTTGTTACTCATTAGTGAGGTTCAGATACACTGTGTAAACCCTAGGGGGTCATTGGAAGTATTTCATCTTGACATCAAGAATCACAATTTACCACTTTCACTATATTTTTCGATCCTTCTCACCATAGCCTGCACTACTCAAGGGGAGTGGAAAATCTATCCTAAAATGCCTCTGGAGGAGATCATACACAATTTGTGACATAGAGTTTTCTCCAGGGTTCCAACAAGAAATTTAACTCAAAATATATCAAACTTTGCCTGTCTGGTCTGAGTGAAACTGTGTCCAAGTTTCACACACAAACTGCAATAAACCTAACCATAAAATTTCTTACGAATCTGCAAAACCCACGAGTGGAATTGATTTGTGTATGGAACAAAGCCAAAGGGGCCTCAAGGTAAAGGATCGGGTAATGTAAAAGATTGGAAAAAAATTTTCCCTACAGAATAAGACGAGAGACGACAACATTTATCTTTATGTCCTACAAATTTTTGTGAATATCTAACAAAAAGTGATAATGCCCTCAGTCCAAGTTTTGAATTAACTTGTATAGAAGCTACTTTTACATTGCTAGAATTGAACAGTTTAATTTCCTGCACAAGAGGTGCAATTTCTAACACTATGAAATTCCAGTCTTGGAATTGTTGCAAATATCCTCTTCCCAAGTTTCTCCCCAATGACCGGAAATGCTAATTCTCAATTAGCCAAATAAACTCACCAATTTATTCAATGATTAAATGAAGACTGATTCATAGCAAGAGCAGTCCAGATTGTCTATCACAATTAATTCCCCTGAAATGAATGCATGGAACTTAGGCTGTTGAACAGGCTTTCAAGTCACCTTTAATATAATGGAAGAGAAAAACATTTCCGATGTAAAATAGCACATGATATTCATAATATAACTCATCAGTTTTTTTTAATGTCAAGCACTTGAATCTTACATCAATACAGCTTCACAGGTGTCACATTACCAACACACCCAGGTATCCACTCTTCATATGTAAACATTAATATCGACTGTTGTTAGGTTATTCAACCATGGCGGCATCTAAGCCAATCTGATTTTGACCCCTGGGATCTGCGCAAATATAATGCAACAGGAACTATTGGATAATTATCAGGAGTTGAGTCATATTCTCCTTCTCAAATGCGAAAATACGGCATCAAAAGTTACAAAATAGCAGAAGTTAGTCCCTTAATTTAAATCTGATTTGATTTATCAAACAATAGTTCTGATTAGCTGAAGATGAGGAATTGAGTCTGGGACCTTCCTGATCTCAGTGGCATATCTACTCATTAGAAAAGCACTTTGAGCATTTCAGAAGCTCACAGTGCTATTGTCATATCAATAAATTATACGGAGAGGCCAGCCTTGGAAAAGGTAGTTGAAAAATTTATGATTATTACAGAAAACGTATGTGTATTTATGGAACAGTACAAATCAAAGTACGTGGGCCACATGGGACAAAGATTGCAAAAGCTGTTCAGTAATCATGAATCATCTTATGACACCTGGAGTTTACAATTCTTATAATCAACTGAGTTTGTTTTATTATTGGTGTCCACTGAAGTTACTGTTTACACATTTTTTATAAGTCTGATGCCTTGGGTGAGCTGATCATGTTTTGTAAGTCTATAAAGTATGGACACTGTTATTTCAGCTGTTTACAAATGATTTACCACAACTGAATGTACAACCCATGTAACACAACGTGTACACGTCTATTTATGTAATTTTAAGGTTTGGAGAAAGCCAGAAGCAGATTTAAATGTTTCAGAGTTAACGAGGCCATAGTATTCAATCTGTCTCACTCATGTAGCTGCTTCACCCTAATAAAAACATTATAAGCAGCTAATCGTCATAATGCCGTTGACTCAGGTCTTCAGGATGTATTCTTTTTGAACACTAAAGCCTCATAAAGCATGAACAATGGCATAATGCACCAACCCTATTTGAACGATTTCATTTATCACTAATAGCTTCTTTTCAAATTGTATTTGCATGTTACTACAGTAATCTATTTACTGTAATCTTGAATACAAATCAGGTTGAAGCAGTGGTCGGTCATTCTTTAGTTAAGAATCTTCTAGCTATTAAATTGACCTGAGGCTGGCACGTGCTTTCTGGGAAAGGATCGACAGGCATCTAAGCATCTCACTTCATCTATTTTTATTTTTAATGAAAGCATTCTAAAGTTAATTTAATCCTTTGAAAGTATTGCTACTGCACTGAGATTTAATGAAGGCTTAATCAACATCAGCTTTGAGAGTTCTTTATGTGCAATCCGCTGCTAGATAAATTACTTAACACAGGGAAATTGAACACTAATGTATTATGCAACAGATTAGTTTTTTCTTATATTTGCATAATGTGTTACAAATGACCTACAGTTGCAAGCAACAGAAACTCAATAAAAAAAATGAAATTTGAAAGAATGAGTGATGTCAATATTCCAATTATTTCATGTTTGCCAGTGGATCAAATGTGGCTTATTATTATTTCTAAATATCCAACCGGACTTGCGCTGACAGATCACTTTTGCCACATAGCTATCCATCCTGTGGAGATGTATATTGTGGATTATGCTTGTTTGCAATCTGCAATTTTATCTGCTGCAGGATCTGAACACAGATAACTGAATGTCTTTGAATCACAGGGTCAAGGACAAAGACCCAGCTGCTGTCAACATCAAGCTTGACAACTGCTATCCTCGATTTATTTAATAATCTGCTTCTCTTCTAACAGCCCAGACTCTTAAATACCTGTATGGGCACTGTCAATAGTGTTTAGCTGAAGTGTAATATTACATGAATCACAGGCCCTTTAGGCTGTATAATGGACTGGTAATTTATTACTGAAGGACAGGGCTGTTCTGAAACTTCTGCGAGCACATGTGGCACGGTATGAATTATCTAGGCACAAGGGCAGCAGATGCTCTCATTAAATTTACAGTCATTGCCAGTGGAGAGTGAAGTGTTCTTTTCAAAAAAAAACTATATGCGCAGCTGTGGCCCGATGATGATATATTTGCCTGTAACACTAGACTAGTGCTAAATACAATGGACAGATTGAACCCTCTGCTGAAACACCCTGCTTAAATAGAAGTAAACACTTCCATTTGATCAAAGAAATGAGGCTTTCATCATTCAAAACCTTTTAATTAGACTTTAGAATTTTAAGTACACACCCTTTTCCAGTACACATGTGGGCGTAACATTTCAACTTAATCATGTCTTTCATACTCTATGTATGATGAAGATTTTTGTGTATCGTTTTGAGGGAAGTTATGCATTGCTTAAGAGACATTCCTGACCTAAACAATGCATTTCAGGAAAGCAGTAAAGATCTTAGTGAAAGGGTATAATCTTTCAACGTTTTGTTTTTCCTGAAAGTCAGATTCAGGAACTGCCATTTCCATTTCAGTACATTATGCAAACACCTTCTAAAGCTCCTAGCAACTGAGTTTATTAATGTTTAACTTCATTGAGAACTGAATTTCTCTGACATTTTACAAGACACACACCATATTTCATCACAAAACATGCCCTGGAATTGCATTCAGTAGTTGTGATACTGAATAAGAAAGTGGGTGGATGAGAAGATCAAAGTATAATTATATGCTATGTAACCTTTTTTATTGCAGCATATACTAAGAGGGCTTTATTGATCTGCTGAAATGTGATTCCCCAAAGAATTTTAGTTTAATTATTAAAATTGCAGGAAGCTGAACTTTAGAAGTTCAACAAAATGTTTTTTAAAGGGCACTAAAGATCTAATTTTTAAATAATGGGGAAATTTTACATTTGAAAGGGGATGGGTGCAGAAAACGAGCAGGAACAGATTTGTCACTCATAGATTTTGTATGAATTCTCTTTTAAATAGCAGTAAAATGGTACAGGCATCATAGAGAATAGTCAGCATTACTTTATACTGTAGGTTGTGCCTTATAACCTGACTGGGGTTCACCGAGGGTCAACTAGACTAGTTTAGGACACTAATCCAATAGAAATAGTTCACTTGGATTTTCAAAAGACAGAAAAAGTTCCTTTTATGAGACCAATAAGGAAGTTTAAAGCTCATGAAAAAGGCCTGTAGACAAATTGTCTAGACTGATTTGAGAATTGGCCTGGCAGTGTAAGGCAGAAAGTGATAATAAACAGAATGTGCTCTAACTGGGTAAAAAACAATTAGTGAAATTCTACAGGGACTTGTTCTGGAACCCCTAAAATCTACAAAATTAATGACTAAGATGGAACAAGATTCCTACTGGCATGTTGCTAAAATTGTTCTTGACATGAGCAAGTTGGGGCATAATGACAGTTTGGACAGGGTGGGCATGTTTCCATTGGAGTTTCGAAGCGAGTGGTGAAATGTTTGAAGTGTATAACATCCTGGATGGTCTTGACAGAGGGGGTCGTGGAAAGGATGTTTCTTCCTGTGTGAGTCCAGAACTAGGGGGCATTGTTTTAAAATTAAGGGATACCCGTTCAGGACAGATATGAGGTGAACTTTTCCTCTCAGAGGGTCGTGCAACTTTGGAAATCTCTGAATCAGTAGGTGCTGAAGGAAGGATCATTGAATATTTTTAATAGATGGGTGGATAGATTTTTGTTAGGCAGAGGATTTGACAGTTAGCGTGGGCAGATGGGATTGTGGAATTGAAACAAAAACTGTTCTGCTGTGATCTTATTGAATGGCAGAGCAGGTTTAAAGGTCCGTTTGATTTACTTTTGCTCCAATTTCATATGCTTGTATGATCCCTGTAAACAATAATGAGCAGCCAGAAGTCTGATTATTTTTAGGGAGATATGAATCAATATTGTAAAATGACAGAAATGGATATGATAGGAAACAAAGATGGGAATTAAGTTCATAAATGCTCCCTTCATATGATTGGGATTTACTAAAATGCGTATTTGCAATGAAGTACCTTTTGAACTATTGTGATTACTTGTAGGAAACAAATGTAGAAGCCGCAAGCAATAAATAATAAATAAATGATCGGGAAATCTGTTTGGATAGTGTAAGTTCAAAAATATTTGGGAAAAGAACCCTAGTTGTAAAAACAAAACACAATTTGATCTTGTTGACACTTTCAACAGTTTGCTTGACATATCTCAGCAAGGTGAATAATTCCAAAGGGTTTAGGCACCATTTAAACTCAACCTTTGCCAAAGATAACAGTCCCAAAGGTTACCTGACTCTTCATTCCCAGAATATCCTTGACATTCACCCCTAACGACACTTGAAGCACAGCTCTATCCCACACTTTGCAACTTCCTTTTTTCCTAGAATCCCTACAGTGTGGAAGCAGGACACTCAAAATATCAAGTTCACACTGACCCTCCAAAGAGCATCCCACCGAGACCCACCCTATCTCTGTTATCCTGCATTTACCACAGCCAACCCACCTAACCTGCATATCTTTGGATGGTGGGATGAAACCAGAGCACCCAGAGGAAACCCATGCAGACACAGGGAGAATCTGCAAACTCCACACAAACAATCGCCCGAGGCTGGAATCAACCCAGGTCCCTGGTGTTGTGAGGCAGCAATGCTAACCACTGAGCCACTGTGCTGCCCATTCAAAAAGACTCTTCGTGGGAGCATATCCATTGGAATACCTCAGCCGTACAAAGGTGTTGATGGAAATCTAAGGAGCACCTTTCCTGCTGCCAGGGCCAAAAACTGCCAGTGTGACCCTACTCCGATAAGCAGTGAGACCCTGGCCAGCATTTTTTTGCTGGCATTGGGCAACTAACAGGTCAGAGCCATTGTCCAATTGAAGATGATGGCATGATCCCCAGAGCTCTTGACCCAATGAGGCAGCTGGCAGCTCAGTACCATCTGCAGTACCAGTGATATTAGTGGCCAATACTGAAGCTTCATTCAGGATCTAAGTATTTCAATGTCAAAGTTTTTTTTGAAAGGAAGCCAAGGTCAGATGGCCATGCTTGACCATTATGAAGGGTAGGAAAGGTTCATGGTATATCGTCAGACTGCCATGGGGAGGACCATTTCCACTGGGAGCCATGAAACACTCAGCAAGGAGGGGTCCCACTTTCTGGAGCCCACTGGGAAGCTGCAAAGATTTCGCTGGTTGGCTTATCACATGGTATGTCATTAGGAGTGTGAAGTGGCCTTTTTTGGACAATTAACTGGCTAAACTAACCACTTAGCCACTTAATGCTGGTACCTCACTATATTGTCAGATCCTAGCCAATCATCTATGGACTGGAAATCTCAACCCAGAATCTTTAAAAGTGCCAAAGTCTTCTGCACTGCACTAATACATAAATCTTGAATGCCTGCTCAAATCCATGAGTAACTGTCAAATCAATGCTGGCACCAACTGTGATTAAATATAATGCATATATCCAATGTTAGATAATGGTAAATGTGGGTTCACTATAAAACAATCTATTTTTAACATTTAATCTTGATTCGGAAAGTAAGTTTTTGCATACTCCTTACAGGTTTCTGCCTTCCTTAGCCATATAATGGATTTATCTTTTGCAATAGTTTTATGGTATTTTGGGGATAAGCAACCCAATTCAAAAAATGCTTCCTTTTAAAGTTATGGAATTACTAATATCCAGAGTGGCGACAAGAGGTCTGCTCTGCTCAAGTGGATTTTAGAAACAAGTTAAATAAAATAATAAGCTAAACTAAAATAGTAAGATTTAGAGTAATTAGAATAAGAATTCGATTGTGAATTATGCATTATCACTTTGGAAGTTATCAAGAAAACCAATGGCCTGTGCCTGTAGATGTTGGATTAACTGATATCTTTGGGAGTTCTTAAAGTACTTTGTAGCCACTGGATTAGATTTGGACTGATGTCAGTATTGGTTTGTAGACAATTGCTGCAGCCAATTATCACACCAGGTTCAATAAACAATAAATGAGATCAACAGTTTGATTCACGGTAAATTGACACTTTTACAATGGAGTTGCAACAATATTTGTTGATAAACTGGGAATGAATACACTAAGGACAACGGTTAAGGTGGAGGGCCAATCTGAGGACTTGTTGTTTGAAAAGGCGAGTAGCCTGTGATGGAAGGTAAATAAAGAGATTGTAAAGAGGCAGCCTTTTTCCAATTTTTAATTAAGAACTATGTCGGGCATTCAGGTTACCTTTGTGATATGTGAGGAAGGACTCAAACCTGCTTCTGCATCCAAATAAATATTCAGCACTAAATGTAATGTTTCATTATATTTTGCAGTTTTTTAAAAATGATTGTCATATTTAGAGCTTTTTCCAAGATGATATAATGATCAAAATCTGACAGGTTTGTTTCTTTTTGCATTACAGTTTTCATAAGTTTTGCAAAGACATTGTGATAATTCATATTCTTCCCATCGTTATTTGAATTCTTGTGTCCATTCTCCTGCTATACCATTACTCTAGGGGGATTTCTGTATCAGATAATGGTTCTGAAAGAGTTTGAGATGCACCCCTCAATTTCATGTTATCACGCACTTTTGGATAGCGAAGAACTGAATCAAAATCAAGATTCCAATTGAAGCAACAGCTAATGTAGCTTGTATTTATTACTATGGTGCAATAAACTACATCTAGTTAAGGCAAGATGCTTATTTTTATTAAGATACTTACTGCATTGTCCTCTACCACTGTTAATCAAGCAGGTTCTTAGGCCACGTATAGAAACGAGGTGTGGCGGCACTTTGTCCCATGCATGACCTGGTAGTGGACGGTTCTTTAGTACATACAACAAATGAGAAGAGAGGAGGGCCCTGAAATGGCCAGTCAGTAACACCTAAAGGAGCAAGTAAGTAGAGGATTCTGGGATTAGCAGTCAGTTTTAATTGGAGGAACAGCAAGTAAAAGACCCCGAAACATGTAGTCAGCACACCTAGAAGAACAGGCAAGTGAAGGACTCTAGACTAGAGGTATGGGTGAGCAAAACAACCCAAAAGAGGTAGTCAGCAACACTTAGAGGAATTGGAAATTTGTTTATTAAAAAGTTAATGATCTGTTTGAGTGTGTCCCTGGGCACCATATGCATGTTCTCTATTCTTGCCAGCTGCCTTCACCAACAATTTCAGTTCTGATGAAGGGTCCCTGGACTTGAAATGTTAACTCTGCTTCTCTTTCTACAGTTGCTACCAGACCTGCTGAGTTTCTCTAGCATTCTGTTTGTGAAGTAGCTGATGTGTTGGTTTAATTTTCCATGACTCATTAAATTCATGAACGGTTCATTTAGATTGGAAAGCAGATAATTGCCTAATTTTTAAACTCAAGTTAACAGAAAGCGTGGACCAGGTTTCTGCACTGAGCATGAATTATTATTTATTATAAATAAATTGATTCCAGCTGTGGTGAAGAAACTCTCAAAGTTTGACATAGAATTCTACTGGTGAAAACTCTCTCTTAATACACACAGACAATAAAACATTGGTGTAATGGGGAGCAGGGACAAAAATACTGGGAAGGCTATTCAATGGCATCTGTCGATAGGGTTAACTGAGATGATCCTCTTTACTTTTTGGGATTTTTTTCAATTTCTTTTTTCCAGCGATTTTTCACTTACTTACAGGAGGCACAATGTGAGTGCTTATAAATTCTAAAGTACGGCTTATTGGTTAAAAGTAGAGACTTACAGCAACTGGTAGGAGATGATAACTGGCTTTCTTCAGGCTTTAGGGATTTTCTACGCAAATGCCACATACCTCCCTAAGTGGAACGCTGAAGGCTACTGTCAATAAGTTCATATACTCAAGCTGTTCAGCTACCAGTCACCAATCATATAGTTGTTGACAAGCAGATGGCCTTTGTCACCTAGAGTTTGTCACAACTTCACAAACCAATCAGCTACTTGTTGGCAGCCAAACCCCACTTTGTACGCACCTCCTAGTGTCAGTCCATCTGCCAGGTTGAACAAAATAGAAATGTAAAACTGCTCCTTTACAATGAGTTCTGGTAGCTTACTTTTAAAATAGGCAGCAATCCCTTCCACACCCCTTGCCTTATAAAACAGTTTTTGGCCCATTTCTGTCCACAATCAAAAATATAGAAAAATTAAATCGGTCCCTACACACTGTTCGCTTCAGAGAGAATGGGAGTCCAGAAGGCTGTGTTGCCTGATATCAGAATAAAATCATTTACGTTGTTATCACTTTTACATGCCATTTCATTCCATTGGCCATTCCTGCTCTGTTATAACACAACAAGTGAAACAGTACATAAAAGCAAAATACTGTGGATGCTAGAAACCTGACACAAACAGAGAATGCTGGAGAAATTCAGCTGGTCTGGCAGCATCAATCTCTGAAGAGAATTCATGTCGGGCTCGAAACGTTGACTTTTTCCCTCTCTCCCCAATGCTGCCAGACCTGCTGAGTTTCTCCAGCATTCCCTGTTTGCTTCAGTGAATCAGTCAAATAGCTGCCATAGCCAATTTTAAATCTGACCTCTTTCTCTCTGTCCCGCCTTCGTTTCTGTCGACACAGCTATTCATTGGCTTCCTAATCTGCTCTCAGCCAAGTAACGGTCTATTCCCATGAACACTGAGGGCTGGGACAAGATCAAAAACACCCTTGGCATTAGTTTTCAACTCTTTCTCCCAGTGGATGTGAACCTCTGCCATAGTATTTATTTTCTTAATATTTGTTCAAATATGCATTGCATTTATCTTTATCTCTATTATTTTAAGCACTTTCACTTGAGGATAGGATATTTTGTTCAATATGCCCTTCACATCTTCCGCTCTCGCTGTACCGTGAATTGTTTCTCAGGTTTGAGTTTTCTGCCATTGGCTGTTAATAACCATCTGCTTGGGGTGTGCAGCAGTGGCTAGAGGGATTTCCTTCTTCAAAAAAAAGTAGCTGGCATGCACCATGACTGTGCTTCCTGACAACAGCAGGATTCAAATTAGAAAATGACCACAGGAGGATCATGTTCAAGAATCTGGCCTTCTCTACTCTTGTAAGGAGTTCCAAGCCGTTATTGCAGTTCTCAACCCCTCCCTTTAAAAAACATTCTGAATTGAACACTTAATCACAGTTAACAGCTGTCTAGTGGGATTGAATATTGACTTGGAAGAAGACCACAGCTTCGTTCAACAAAAGTGCTTATATCTTTCTGGAACACATCTGCCATATCAATCACTCAGCATTTAACACAGATCGTTCTTATAAATGTTCTCTCTACTTCTTGTGAGCTTTTAAGGCTCTTAGGCTTTTTAAACCGTATCATTTAGGACTTTATCCTATTATGTAATTATGTAAGATGATATTTTGAAATAACATCATATTCTGCATGAAAATATCAATAATTTTGTGGGTTCACTCTGTGGCAATCTTAATCAAAACAAACAAGGAAACATTAAGAGCAACTGAACAATCCAAGTGAGCTGCAGGAGACATTTATCTGCTAAACTTTCATTTAATCCTTTTATTTTAATGCGCATAATTATAAGCCTAACATTAAAAACGATAGTCACTCATCACATTTTCATCCCACCTGTCTTTACAATGCATACAAGACTTCACAGCCCACCTTGAAAGCTGGTGCAAATAAAGTTCTGTTAATTAATAAATCTGGAATTGAAAATTAAATTCCATGACCATGACTCCTGATGCTTGTTGTAAAAAAGAGATCTGGTTTGCTAATGTCTTTCAGAGGTGAAAATCTGTTATCCATGCCTGCTCTGAGCCCCTTGTGCCTCAGCAATGTGCTTACTCTGAAATGGCCTAGCAAGCCATTCATTTCACTGAGTAACAAATTTGGCGTTGCCACTCCAACATCCCTTGAAAAAATAAACGAAACATAATAATTTGCATCAGCCTTGAGGCTAGTCTTCTTAACAGTCATGTGGCAAATTAAAGGTGCCAAACTTTCATGCACTGGTTATAGAAATGTGGTGTAAATTGATCAAATTTGTAGCTGATGTGAAACAAAGAGTTGCAGTTCAACCTGGAGTGGCAACCCAGGAGCTCAGAAATGGGGATCGGTATTTTCTTAATAATTGGAGGAGCAAAACAAATAAAAATTCATGTGAATCAATGTAAAATACCACACAAAGGGTGAAACCATGGACCACAAGATCACAATTGGTTCAGTTGGGTTAAAATTGACAGCGCCCTCAGGGCTTCAGTAGGCTTAATGCTCAACAATTCCAAACATTCTAATCATTATGGAACAGCAGCGAAAACAATGAAACAAATTCAGGATATAGAGTAAGACATTATAGTTCTGATGGTTATATATTGAGTACTTTGTTCAGTTCTGTTCATAAGGCATAAAGGGTAGAATCTTATAGACATAGGATATGGCAAGATGTGTGGCTGAATCTGACAAAAAGTCTGACAAGGTCCATCTTGGCAAGGAGTTCACCTCGCTTCATCTCTTACGCTTTCATAAGTGATGTGCCGAGATTCTCACCTGGTAGCAGCAAGAAGCCAATTGAAAGGATTAACACTTGTTAAATGCCTTGTTAATGTCACAACTTGCCTCATTAAAATTCAGCTTCCCAACTTACCCATCTCAGAAACAACCTAGACATTGGGAAAACTATAACAGGAAAGGAGAGTGAGTGAGAGATAAAAGGTACTGCAGATGCTGGAGAATCCGAGATAACAAGATGTGGGGCTGGAGGAACACAGCAGACCAAGCAGCATCATAGGAGCAGGAAAGCTTGACGTTTCGGGCCTAGACCCTTCATCAGAAATGCGTCAGAAGAGTGAGTGAATTTATTTCGCTGCTTGGTTCAAACTACCTCCATATTGAACATGGGCACAACACCTCAGGACATTTTCCACGGATGCCTGACATATACCCGTTTATCTATCGACCTTGGCAGTCAGTCCTTTAGGTCCAGCACAAGTAGTCAGGGAAATCATGTATTGCTCATTGGCAAGCTGCAGACACAGCAATCAGGGGTCTGGTCAATCATGTCCAGGAGCTGATCATTGGAGTCAGTCAGATGTTTGGGCAAATACAGTCCTTGGTTTCTGCCTGTCTTTCAGGAGGTTTCAACTGGGGGAGGACTGTCGGGACAGTGTCTTTTTTTTCCTATTATTCATTTGAGGGATGAGGGATGTCACTGGCTAAGCAGGTTTTATTGCCCATCCCAAATTGACCAGAGGGCAGTTAAGAGTCAACCACATTGCTGTGGGTCTGGAGTCACGTGTAGGCCAGACCAGGTAAGGATGGCAGTTTCCTTCCGTGAAGGACATTAGTGAACCAGATGGGTTTTGCTGACAATCAACAATGGATTCGTGGTCATCATTAGATTCTTAATTCCAGATATTTATTGAATTCAAATTCCACCATCTGCCTCAGTGGGATTCGAACCCGGGTCCCCAGAATGTTATCTGTGTTTCTGGATTAACAGTCCAGCAATAATATCACTAGGCCGTCACCTCCTGGTTTGGGGATGTTTGGGGGTAGGAATCAATGACAGAAGGGGTGGGGGAGTTAAGGCTGGCAGGATTGTTAGAAAGCAGAGGCAGTTTTGGTATTTGGGATAAGAACAGTGAAGGGGGAAGCACAAGTTAAATGAAGAAAATTTGGAACATTATCAGTGGGCATGATAGGCTGTGGGAGGTGGGTTATTGATTTTGACCACCTCTATAGCCTCCACAGTGGTAGAGTAATGAGGTAGGGTGGGCATCAATGAGGTGTAATACTGCGATTCAGGTAACAAGGAGGACCACTGCCAATGAAGTTTAATGTCGTGGGTGTCCACATGGGGAGATTGAGTGAGTTGAGATTTGCAGTCAAGTTAGTGTGAGGAAACAGGGGACATGCAGGTTCTGGAGTGGTACATGATGACCAGGCAGGGCCTGGTGCTGACAGTGCATAGTGCATTCTGAACTCCAGCTATCACTTTCCATTCTCTAGATGCAAGGTGATACTAGAAAATGGCACAATGCCCAGGGTGGACAGGGAAAATGTCAGTTTGCTAAGGCAAAAGCATGCAATCCACTTCTGTTGACCATTACGACCTTGTAGCCGCAAACCAAGAAGCAGCCATTTTGCAAAGTGCAGCTATATTGAATTTGCAATCATTCCATCACTTATTCAATTTGCATTCAAATTGAGGTTGCTAAAAGATAAGATGGCAATTTGCAAGAAGCATGAGGGTAAACTTGCAGACCACATAAAAACTGACTGTAAAAGCTTCTATAAATATGTGAAGTAATATAAAGACATGGATTGAAAATTGGTTAACAGACAAGAAACGGAATGGGAATAAATGGATCTTTTTCCAGGTGGCAGGCAGTGCTTAGTGGT
>JAHRHZ010000012.1:61800703-61842126 GCA_024137785.1 Ginglymostoma cirratum
TCCTCAGAACTCAGTTCTGAGGAAGGGTCACCGGACCCGAAACGTTAACTCTGTTTTCTCCTCCACAGACGCTGCCTGACCTGCTGAGCTTTTCCATCAACTTTGTTTCTGTTCAGTATTTGGGAGTCAGCTATTCATGATATATATAGAAATATATGCATATATACAAATGCATGAGTTGGATGTTGGAACCAAATACAATGTTTCCATGTTTCCTGATGACACAAAATTAGGTAGAATTGGGAATTATGAGGAATTTGCAGGACTATCTGGGTAAGTGTTGTGTGTGTGGGCAAACACATGGCGGATGCAGTATGAAATTACTCCATAGAGGCCAATATCCCAAAGAAGAACAAAGAACATAGAACAAAACAGGACAGGAACAGGCCCTTAGGCCCTCCAAGCCTGTGCTGACACATTTTGCCATTCTACACGACAACTATCTTCACTTACAGGGTCTGTATCCCTTCCTATTCATGCATTCGTTCCGGTGCTTCTTGAATGCTGCTATTGTGTCTGCTTCCACCACCTCCGCTGGCAACACGTTCCGGGCACTCATCACACTTTGTGTGACAACTTGCCTTGCACCTTGAACCCGTGTCCCCTAGTAATTGACCCCTCCAGTCTGGGAAAAAGCCTCATACTTTCCACTCTATCCATGCCTTTCACAACCTAATAAACTTCTATCAGGTCGCCCCTCAACCTCCTGCATTCCAGTGAAAACAAACCCAGTCTGGCCAAACTTTCTTCATAGCTAAAATCCCCCATACCAGGCAACATCCTGGTAAACCTTTTCTGTACTCTCGCTAAAGCACCCAAATCCTCCTGGTAGTGTGGCGACCAGAACAATACGCAATATTCCAAGTGTGGCCTAACTAAAGTTCTATAAAGCTGCAGCACAACTTGTCTATCCTTATACTCAATGCCGTCACCAAGTCACCCTTTATTTACATTTGGAAAGTCCCTGACCCTGGCACAGCCTTGTCAAAGTCAACGCCCAGAGTGTCAGAGAATCTCTGACACTCCTCTTTTTATCTGCCAGCCAGGGCTTCCCGGTTGGACCAAATTAACAGGCCCAATCAGGGAACTCATATTCTATGAGGTCCAGCTGGCTGACCTCATTATAACCACCACACAATGTGGACAAATGTGGAGTTAAGAACTGCAGTGTGAGAAACAGAAAAGCAGAGTATGAAATGGTGATATGTTGGCAAATGCAGATGTACAAAGGGATTCAGGTGTCCTTGTACACCAGTCAATGAAAGTAAACAGTCAGGTGCAACAAGTAATTAGGAAGACAAATGGTATATTGGTCTTCATTGCAAGATGGTTTGAGTTCAAGTGCATTACAATGGTTATTCACTGTTTGGGCGAGACTGTACCTAGAGAATATTGTGTAGTTTTGGTCTTCATACCCTAGAGAGGATATACTTGCCATAAGGGAGTGCAGTGGACATTCACTAGGCTGGTACTGGAGACTGTCCAATAAGACAGTAAGTAAGACTGTCCATCGAGGAGTGATTGATTTAACTGGGCCTATATTCACAAGAAAGATGCGGGGTGTTCTGATTAAAATATATAATATTCTAACAGGACTAGATAGATTAGGTCTGGGAGTGGAGAACCACCTATCACAGTCTCAGGCTACAGGGTGGGCCATTTAGGACTGAGATAGGGATTTTTTTTCACTCAGAAGGACGTGAGCCTGTGGATTTTGCTAACACAGAAAGCTGTGGAGCCTGGGTGGCTGAGCATGTTCAAGATGTAACTTGATACATTTTTAGATATTCAAGGCACCAAGGGGTATGGTGAGGAAAATACAAAAATGTGGCTTTGAGGTAGAGGATCATCCATAATCTTATTGAATGATGGAGTAGGCTTGAAGGGCTGAAAGGCCTACTCCTACTCCTAGTTTCAGTGTTCCATGTTTTTGCTATACACCATTGGTGCCTGCAAATTGAATTTGGGCATTTCCATGAAGCTAAAGTCAGCAGCAATGACATTATAAAAGGCTGAGAGGAGTTGCTATTCATGTGGCTTCCAAGGGCCTTGTGTGAATCACACAAGTTTGGATTCTCATCTTTCTTGTAAGTGCATTGCTTGTCTGTGCCGAATGTAGCGTCAGGTTTTGTGTCAGGTCTGGGTGTAGTTTTGGGCAGGTGGTGTTGTGCTGCAGGCACTCCCTTTTCACTGAGATGTGGTGGTCACCCAGTTGGTGTGGCACCTTCAACAAGTTCCTGCTCCTGCTGAGGCAGAGTGTAGATATCTGATGCAAACATGTCCCCTGTTATCAGTGTTTAGCATGTCTCACTGTGGGGTCAATCTGCGATTCTACATGTGATTCCATTTCGAAGGCAATGTGGATTACTCTAAACTGGCCTAGAAGACCTCTCCGTTGTACTAAACTATTACATTGTCTGAAAGGAATGAAAATGGACAGCCAGTGGCACATGAAACAATAAAAGGACATTCAACCCTGTTGACATTGCAAAATCCTCCTCCCTGACACCTTGTGCCAAAATTGGGAGAGCTGTCCCATAAACTGGTCAAACAACATCCTGACAGTGTCCTCATAGAGTCATACATTACATAGAATGTCCCAGGTATCACCACAACGATCCCTGGGTATATGCAGCCTCACTGGCAGGACAGACCCATCAAAAGTGGCAGCACAGTGGTATACAATTGGAGGGAGTTGCCCTAGGTGTCCTTCGTATTGAGTCCAGATCCCATCAAGTGTCATGGCATCAGGGCAACCTTTGGAAAGCAAACCTGTTGATTGCCATGTTCCACAATCCACTCTCTAAACACTTTCTTTCCACCTCAGCTAATGAATTAGTGCTTCTCCATATTGAATGCCACTTTAAGGGAGCCCTGAGGGTGGCAATGGCACAGAACAGACTCTGGGTGGGACTTCAGTGTCCATCACTAAGGGTGGCTGTGTCACCACAAGTAACTAGGCTGGATTAGTCCTAAAGGATGGAGTTGCTAGAATGGGCCTGCAGCTGATAGGCAGGGAAACAACTTTCAGAAACTGTCCTCACCGATTTTACCCATGCCAAATCATCTGCCAATGACAGTACCAGTAGAAGTGGCCACTGCACAGTTCTTGTGGGGACCAAGTCTCATTGCACATTGATGATACACCCAGCATGTTGTATGGCACGATCAACATCCTAAATGGGATAGAATTTGAACAGATCTAGCATCCAGACTGGGCATCCTTGAGGCACTGTGAACCATCACAACCAGTGGAATTGTATTCAGCAGTTATTTCTAACTTTACTACCCGGCATATCCCCAGGCTATCAACATTAAGCCAAGGGAAAAGTCACTGAAGGATGCAGGATGGCATGCTAAGAGCAGCAGCAGGCAAAACTATAAATGAGGTGTCAGTCTGTTGAAGCCACAATATAGGACAATTTACATACCGAACAGGGGGAGTAGACTGCGATAACATAGAACATAGAACATAGAACAATACAGCGCAGAACAGGCCCTTCGGCCCTCGATGTTGCACTGACCTGTGAACTAATCTAAGCCTATCCCCCTACACTATCCCATCATCATCCATATGCTTATCCAAGGACTGTTTAAATGTCCCTAATGTGGCTGAGTTAACTACATTGGCAGGCAGGGCATTCCACACCCTTACTACTCTCTGAGTAAAGAAACAATAAGCAGCACTAAGCAACAGATCCAGTCTTACCATGTCCATCTATCAATGATGGTGAACAATTAAACAACCCTCTGGAGGAGGAGGCTTCACAAACATTCCCATCCTTAGTGAAGAAGGAGCCAAGCACATCAGTGCAAAAAGACAAGGCTGAAACATTTGCACCCATCATCAACTAGAACTGCTGATTAGATGGTGAATTTGAGCTTCCGCCTGAGGTAAAGCAAGTAAGCAGGAAGCTAATAGAATATTATGTTCTATTGTGAGGAAATTGAATACAAGAGTAGGGAATTTATGCTTCAGTCACATGGTGCACCAGTAAGACTGTATCTGGAGTACTGTGTTTAGTACAGGTCATTGTAGATACACAATCTTTAAATTTTTTAATGCAGAGGTAGATAGATGCTTGATTATCCAGAGGCTGAAAGAATACTTGGGGTGGCAGGACTGTAAATTTAGGGCTAAAACCAGATCAGCCATGATCTTATTCAATGATGGAGTAGACTCAAGGCTGAGTGCCCTCCTGTTGTGTAACACAAATGCCAGTCTTCCATTTGCGACTGTTCAGATATTGAAGCAGTCCATGCTTCAACACAGCAAGGCCTGGACAATATGCTGGCTTGGTCAGATAAGTAGCAAGTAATATTCACACCATATAGGTGCCATCTCTTACCAGAGAGAATCCAACCATTGCCCCTTGGCAATCAATGACACTACCATTGCTGAATCCCCCGTTATCAATGTCCTGGGGGTGATCATTGACCAGCTACTGAATGGTCTCATGATACTTCTCTTACAAGAACAAGAGGCTGTGAATCTAATAAATAACTTGCCTCCTCACTCCTCAAAGCTTGTCCATCATCTGCAAGACACATGTCAGGAGCATGATGGAATACTCACCATTTGCCTAGATGTGTAAAGTTCAATATCACCCAGGACAAAGCAGCTCTCTTCACTGGAACTCTAACTAACAAGTCAAACATTCATTCTCTCCACCACTTACACGCAGTGGGAGCAGTGTGCATTGTCTATAATGCAACAACTCACCAAGGTTCCTTTGGCAGCATTTTCCAAACTTGTGCCCCCCCCCTACTACCTAGAAGGATAAGGGTTTCATAAGCATAAGAACATCATTACCTGCAAGAAACCCTTTCAATTCCCACACTATCCTTATTTGGAGCTAGATCGCCATTCCTTTATTGTCACTGGGTCAATGTCGTATGGCATCCTTTCTAACAACACTCTGGGTGTACCTTCACTATGTGGACTGCAGTAGTTCAAGATGGCAGCTCACCATCACCTCCTGAAATGTGATATAGTGATGGGCAAAAAATGCTGGCCCAGCCATTCTTATGAATGAACAGATGAAATAATTAATAGAGATAGTAGGAACTGCAGATGCTGTAGAATCTGAGATAACAAGATGTAGAGCTGGATGAACACAACAGGCCAAGCAGCATCAGAGGAGCAGGAAGGCTGACGTTCCTGCTCCTCTGATGCTGCTTGGCCTGCTGTGTTCATCCAGTTCTACACCTTGTTATCTGAAATAATTAATAACATGTTCAGATATATTCAACAACATTTTTCAGTCTATGTGCTCTCTTTTGCTATTAATATGAGATTGATTTAAAGTTGAATTGGTTTGAATTTGTTCCAAACCACTAACAGTGTAATTTTGACTCTACTCAAGGCATGCATCAGATGGCATTAAATCGCTGGCTGACAGGTGAACTCTGGTATAATCGGAAGCAAGATATGAATGAGGATTCAATTTGGAATCCTTGCATCAGCCTGAAGCCACATTTAAAACAGAATCAGGAGTTGACACTCTTTATTCTGAACAGATGATGGTTATACAATTTGGCCATATTAAAAAATGCTGTAAAGTCAGAATGAGCATTGATAAAGACTGGAAATCATTGAAAGGGAAGAAAAAGAACAATAAAATTAAATTGAGAGGAAATAGAGGATGTGACAAATTTAAGGCTAATAGCACTGGAGAACATTGGGCTGATTATACCAGGAAAGGAAAACCAAAGAATTAGGAGGTCTGAAAGACATTATGAAGAAAGACAGACTGACAGCACAACAGGGAAAGTAAAGGATGTTATAATTAGACATTTTTTTTCAAATGAAGGACCGCTGTAAAAAATGGATGGAAATTCAAATAATCTTTTAGAGAAGATAATGGTTGGGATTGTTACTGGAGCCTCACCCGCTGGCTGGAGAACAAGTGGGAGCACTTCATTGCTTTTCTCTGCAAGACCCAAAGCTATTACATTTCAATCAGGCACTTTTCTGGACAATGTGAGGCTTCCTGTTTGAGTAAGCCTCCAGTAGGACAAAAATCCCATCCCTCAGGCCTGTTGGCCAATCAGCTACGAGCAAATGCCAGTCCATGCCGTGTCAGTGAGTCCGGTGGCCATCAAGGGGCCCTCATCAGGGGACTACTGAAGGATTGCTGGAGATGATCATTGGTGGCAGACTGGGATTTAGAGAAGATGTTGCAGATAAAGGAGTGAATGGGCGTCAGACACAAGGGAAAGAGTTTCCCTTCCTCCAGGCCCTATCTCTCCCTGTGCCAGTTCCTCCTCTCCCACAGTATGTACCGGGTAGCCTATGCAGAAAGTCAGTCGCACTCCTCTTTCCACCACCACCCGCCGCCCCCCACCAAAGCCCAACTCTGGTTGAATACCAACAGAGGTAAGGTGAGGCCTTTCAGTAACTGTGTTTCAGAGTTTCAATTGACTTCTTCGTGAGAAGGCTGGCCACAAGGGTTCCAATTGTGGATTTGACCAGAGAGAATCAGGAGTGGAGCAGGATTTCTATCTCACAGCCTCCTGCTGGTCTCACTGCTTTCCCACCTCTGAACTCATCTGACAAAAGCAGGCTACCGTATTCCACTCAATGAATGACTACTTTACTTTCCATCAGTTTCCTAATGGACAGATTTCCTAATAGAAACAAAATGGTAACAAGTAACAAGTCCCCTTCATGTCCATTAAGCCAAGACCAGCCAATTCAGTGTTGACCAAAGATTAAACTTGTGACTGCCCTGATTGACTCACTTGGTATTACTCGGAGCATGACATATATCCTTTAGACCATGGGAGGAACTCAACTAAATCATACTGGGTCATTTGGAACAAAGGTTTACTAACTCTGATCATCAACGATCATATCATATTTAAGGGAGGAAAGAACAATCAGGGACATATCAAGAATTTGTGTGTTCAGTAAATTTTTAGACAGAAACAATCAAAGTCTTGCTGACCTCTGCACAATAATTTTTGAAACATATGATCGGTCAGACTATCTCTGTGTCCAATTAGTAAAATCTGCCCTACTGGGTCAATCTCAATGATTTTGACTGCTTGGATGGATCCAACAGCTCATATTGTAATGTCTATAGAAACAGAAAGGCCAGGTCAATGACACTGACTGAAAAGCTGGTGGGAACACTCCTGGTTCAATAAGTTCACCATTATAAGACACCTTATGTCCATTTTCTTTCAGGGAAATTGGTTAAGGGGTGAATCGTACTTACATGCCAAACAGCAGAAGCAACACAAGATAAAGCTAGTTAATTCCACAATGGATCAGATCTGAGTTCTGAATTTTGTCACATCCATTTGTGGATGGCAGTGGATAATTAAGCAACTGACTGGGGGGAGAGATTCCACAAATATCCTCATCCTCAATGATGAAGGAGCCCAGCACGTCTGTTTAAAGGATAAACCTTCAGCCATAGTTCCAATTAAATAATTCATTTTGGCTGTCTCCTGAGGGTCCCAGCATCGCAGAGGTCAGCCTTCAGCCAATTTCATTCGCATTCCTTGATATCAAAACATGGCTGAATATACTGGATATCGATCAGCCTTGACCATATTCTGACAGTAGTCCTGAAAACTTGTGCTCCAGCACTTACCATGCCCCTAGCCAAAATGTTCCTATTACACTGGCATCTACCTGCTAATATATAAAACAATCTAGGTATGTATAACTCAGAAAAGGCAGCAAAATCCAACCTGGCCAGTTACAGCCCCATCAATCTACCCTCGATCATTAGTAAAGTGATGTAAAGATTGTTAAAGAGCTACCAAATTGTGTTTGCTCAATAATTACATGCTGACTAATGCTCACCAGGACCACCTAGCTCCTGACTCCCTTGGCCCAAACATGGGTAAAAGAACTGAGCTCCAGAGGTGAAAAGACAGTGACTGCTGTTGACCTCATGACAATATTTGACCATGTGTGGCCGTAAGGAGCCCTCACAAAACTGAAATTGGGGGTGAACGCTCTCGATTTGCTGGAGTCATACCCAGCCCAAATGAAGATTGCTGTGGTTCTTGGAGGTCAATCAGCTCGATGACAGTGCATCTCTGCGCAAGTTCCTCAAGATATTGCACTAGGCACAACCATCTTCATCTGCTCCATCAATGACCTTCCGTCCATCATAAGTTTGGAAATGGGGATGTTTGCCAATGATAGAACAATGTTCAGCATCATTCGCGACTCCTCAGATACTGAAACAGTCCATGCCCAAATGTGACAAGACCTAGACAGAATCCAGTCTTGAGCTGACAAGGGATAAGTAACATTCACTCCATCTGAGGGGCAGTAAATTCCCACCTCCAACAAGAAAGAGTCCAACTATCGCGCCTTGTATTTCAACAGAATTACATTAATTGAATTCCCTACAATCAACATCCTGAGTTAGGAGTGAAAACAAAATCAGAACTGGGCCAGCTGTGGCGAAAAGGGCAGGTCAGAGTGTAGGAATCCTGAAGTGAAGAACTCACCTCTTCAATCCTCCAAAGTTTATCCACCACTTACAAGGCACAAGTTAGAAGTGTGATAGAATGATCCCCACTTCTCAGGATGAGTGCAGCTGTAAAAAGATGAAAGACAAACAACATTCTTGACATCATAAGGGTTAAAGCAGCCCACTTGATTGGCTTGATCCACCACCACAGGCATTCACTCCCTCCACCACAGTGGTAACATTATGTACCAATTTCAACATACACTGCATCATCTCACCAACTTCAACAACTTCCACCTGGACGGACAAGGGCAGAGATACATGGGAGCCCATCACTGCCCGCATGTTCCCTGTCAGACACCATCACAACTTTGAATGATGTCACCATTCCTTTACTGACACTGGGCCAAAACCCTGGAGCTCCTTTCCTGACAGCGCTATGACTGTACTTAAACTAGATGAGTAGATGTGATCCAAAATATCATCGCCACTTTCTCAAGGTCAATTAGGGATCTTCACTAAATGCTAGCCTACCCAGTGGCCATCCCACATCCCATGAATAAATAAAAAGTAACTAGAGCTCAACAGTTTTTAAAAATCTACACTCTAGGTATCTTGCAAAATTGTCAACAGCTTAGACTTGAATTAAATTTGATATTTTGTTCCTAGCTTCAAGAAGTCTACAAGATGGTAATGGAAGACAAGAGGTATCCAAATATGCCCCATTTAGTGAAGAAAACTTGAATATTTTGAAATAAAACTTGAAGCTAATGGGAGAATCTGCACCCTACCCCAGTGAGCAACAGGTTTAACAGGAGTGACAGAGACAATGCTACATCTAAATCCAGAGGTTGTAAGATATGAGTCTGAAATATTCTAAAAGGGTATCAAACTGAATGTAACAAAGATAATGTTTCAGGTCATGAACTTGCCTTGTCATATAAGGAGCGATTGAGGATTCTAGGTCTGTACTTGATGGAGTTTAGAAGGATGAGGGGGGACCTAATTGAAAATTACAGAATACTGAGGACCCTGGATAGAGTGGGCATGGAGAAGATGTTTCCACTAGCAGGAGAAACTGGGACCTGAGGGGCTCAGCTTCAGACAAAGGGACAACTCTAGAATTGAGATGAGAAGGAATGCCTTCAGTCAGAGGGTGGTGTATCTGAGGAACTCATTGCCACAGAAAACCATGTCATTAAGTGTCTTAAACACAGACATAAAGAAATAGATTCCTGATTAGAAAGGGTATCAAGGCTAATGGGCAGAAGGCAGGAGGATGGGTTGAGAAATAAATCAACTATGATCAAATAGCAGAGCAGACAAGAACGCACAAACATTCTCTTTCAGATCTTTCACACCTGCACTTGTATTCTCAGTGTACATACTCCTTCCAATTGTGGTGGGATTTGGAATGATTGCAAAAAGAAGGCACTGCATCAGCTGTCAGGCTAGTAATAATTATTTTCTTTCCAAGACCCATTGAGTAGAGCTTTTAATGGAGTAAAGTCTTTCCCATTATAAATTTTTCTTGAAGGCCTGAATTCAATAGTAGCATCAGTGAGGCTAGCAGTTTTGAGAAATTTACCATCTGTATAGTGTTCAGCCCGCTCTCATCCTGATTTTTTTCCATAATGTCAATGGCGAATATATTTTAGGTACATAGAGTTGATTTATTTTCAGCTATCTAAGCCAAAAATGTTTGCTTTGCATTGACATTATGGAAAAAAATCAGGACGAGAGCGGGCTGAACACTATACAGATGGTAAATTTCTCAAAACTGCTAGCCTCACTGATGCTACTAATGAATTCAGGCCTTCAAGAAAAATTTATAATGGGAAAGACTCTACTCCATTAAAAGCTCTACTCAATGGATCTTGGAAAGAAAATAATTATTACTAGCCTGACAGCTGATGCAGTGCCTTCTTTTTGCAATCATTCCGAATCGGTTTAGGCCCAAAACGTCAAGTTTTCCTGCTCCTATGATGCTGCTTGACCTGCTGTGTTCATCCAGCCCCATGCTTGTTATCTCTGAAATACCTTTTGTTGTATTCAGATGGAGGGTCCTTGTTGGTAGTCTTCAAATAATTAAATGGAATGAAAACAGATACTGGGATATAATTATGCAATAGCAGTTGACAAGTAGCTGATAGAAACCACTGGTCGAATCAATCATATAAATTATTTTAAAGATCTCACGATCATACAAATATTGGCAAACAAGTAATGTGGGAAAAGTAGATGGAAATTGGAAAGAAACATAAAATGACATGCTAGTCTTTAAAGAAAAGATTTGTTGAAATAAACAATTTCACACTTTAGCTTGTATGTTTGAACCAAAATTTTATTAACAAATGCTGACATTTTACTGACTACACCAGAAAATTCAAAATGTAGATTCATAACAACTTATTTTTTGTTCGCTCATTTTGAGACTCGACTACCCTTGTGTCTTGACTCAGTGCTGGATAGAATTTTATTGCATGTTATCTAATGTGGGATTTTGAAGTCACCATTCTCTTGAAGGCCCTCTTCCAAACAAATAAAAATAAGTAACCAGTTTTGCCGCTACAGTGATAGCATTAACTTCACTCATGATCTATTGTTAATAATTGTGCCGCAGCAAGATTATGATTACTTTTCTGCCCCTTGCTGTACAGATGTGATGCGGTATAATGAATGAATTGATGGGTTTTTGTGCAAGTATGGTTCCAGGCCTTTTTAACTGAAACAATGTTGGTGTTCATATTATCATACATTGCTGAAATAGGTCTTTTTTTTGGGCTTGCCACGCCATTAACTCCAAATCCATTAGTGCCCATTTACAACACAATATTACACAATGGCGAGCACTCACTGTCAATTAATGCATTCAGCACTGGCAATGCAATATTGTGAAAAAGGCAATAAAATTACATTATTATTCTGATGAAATATCTGCATTCAGTACAATAGTGTAACAGAGACGGGGCATAGCATATTTTGTAGTGTTTAGTGAGAGCACAATTACAAAAGGAGCAGTAAAGTTCAACTGAGCACAAACGAATGACAGTGGGTGTTAAGTATATTTGTGAGTGGCTATTGTGTTCTTACTGTAGATTCAGCTGATCTCCTACCAAAGAAAACTGATCTGTTGACAATATATACCATTGAACTCAGTACTGTTGCACTTATCCATGAGTACTACATTAAAAGTTTCAGCTTTTCCTCATGTTTGCTCTTGGCTTTCCTTTTCTCTCAATTACATTTCATCTCACTTTCTTTTATTTGCTTTACCTCTGCTTCGTTTTTTTTTCTCCATGCTTGATTTGCTTTTATAATCTTACTGCATTGGATCTGCTAATCTGCTTTCAACATTTTCTTCATTCCTTTTAGTATTTAAAAATAAAGGAGCTACTTCACCCTCCCACTCAATAGCCTAAATTGATAGCGCATCACTAAGTGAGCTCCTATTGTGATTTTTTTACTCACTTAGTCTGTGCCTCAGTTGATATGGAACAGCATTAATTTTGAATGCTCACATTCTAGGAGAGCCTGCGGAGAGTATTTTAGAAAATACTTTTATTTTCCCCAAATTTTCTCCTTTTCCTTAGAGTCTGGGTCTTTGCTGGGACATGTTTTCTCAGTCTTTAGCAGCCTTGCTGTAAACCTGTCAAAGTCTGAAATCTTGGGGACTGAACCTTAACAGTGATTGTTGTCAGCCTATTCCACTAACTGACATCGCACAAGAAAGATTCTGCATATACCTGACAATTATATGAAAGCTTTCTCGTGGGACCTACTGAAGAGCTCCCAAGTCATAGAGGTGATGGGGAGGCGATGGCCTAGTGATATTATCACTGGGCTATTAATCCAGAGACCCAAATAATGTTCTGGGGACCCAGGTTCCAATCCTGCCATGGCAGATGGTGGAATTTGAATTCAATGAACGTCTGGAATTAAGAGTTTAATGATGGCCATGAATCCATTGTCAGGAAAACCCATCTGGTTCACTAATGTCCTTTAGAGAAGGAAACTGCCATCCTTACCTAGTCTGGCCTACATATGACTCCAGACCTACAGCAATTTAGTTAACTCTTAACTGCCCTCTGGGTAATTAGGGTTGGACAATAAATGCCACCTAGTCAGCAATGCCCTCATCCTGTGAATGAATAAAAAAAGGGTTGAAGTGAATTGTACTATTTTGTTGCCACCCTGACTACTATCATTTAATTCAACGCAGACCTGGACCAAACGTAACAATTTTTAAAGTAAGTAACGCATTTCATAAGTCAGCATGGTTCGATACTTTCCTTGCCTGTTTTGGCTTGGCTTAAAGGACAGTTTAGGAATTAGTTTAGGTGCAGAGTCATGACGGACATGCAGAAAATGAAATTCATTAGGGATGTCTATGATGCATGTTTGCTGTGTCTGAAGAGACTAATCTGAGAGAGGCAGGCTCTGCTGCGAGCGACATTTATGAAGTGGTTATCAGGTGTGTTGTGGGTAGTTATTGCCAAGGTGCTGTAACCGTTGACGATCATGGTGATGCACACTGACCCACCAGTGAGGTTGCCATTTTCCTTTGTCAACAGTTTAGTCTCTCAGGTATGAGAATCAATGCTCAGTGTCTTCACGTCATCCTTGTATCAATCCTTGAAATAGAGGTTTGTGTGCCTCATTGGTTTTCTGGTCCTGGCCATCTCATCACACAGAAAACCCTTAGATATGGGTTCTGCTTATACTACTTGTTGTTTCTTTACGACATCATTGATCAAACTTGTGGCCATCTGTGCTCACGGCTCCTTATGTGGCTGAGTATCAACATTTAGTTCTATACTGTTCCTGTAAAGCACCGTGGGATGTATTAATATGACATTATATATGCCACTTAAAACACAATTTATTGCTGCCACCGACCTCCCCAGAACCCTATGAGAACATAGGGATAGCAAGAACCCCAGATGCTGGAGTCAGAGATAACATAGAGTGGAGCCTGAGGAACGCAGCAGGCCAGGCAGCATCAGAGGTCCTATGATGCAGCTTGGCCTGCTGTGTTCCTCCAGCTCCACACTGTGTTGCCTACAAGAACATAGTCTTTCACACCTAAGTTGAGATATAGGAATTAATCAGCTTGAGGTATGTTATTTGCTTTGCTCTAGACAAAGCAATTCCTGGAAGTGATCTTTCCCACTCCAGTTTGGGCCTAAGCAGCTGAATCTACTTAAAACATTCAGGCAATGGACGTGCCATATCATTACAAATTCATTTTCAGTGTATACTGCGTTTTAGTTGCAAAATGACTTTATCAGAACTGCATTTTGTAATTTTGTTTTCTTTTCATCGCGGTTCCTGTCGGTCTTAAAATATTAAAAACAATTCCAGAGCAAGGTAGTCAAACAGTAAAGTATCTCTGGATTAGTTGAATTTTCTTTGATGGTTTAGGTGTGTTCTTTGTAAAACACCTTTACCTTGTGAGCCTATGCTGTTGACTATCTGCTGATTAATTAACATGTTATTGATCAAATCTAAAGCAGACGTATGTTCTGTGTTATATACCACAGCTTTTGTTTGGAATAGAATGCTGCCTCAAATCCACCTTTTTTTTAAAATAAATGAATTGTTATGATTTAGGCAGCCTCTGTTAGCGCCCTTTAACAAAGTTAAAGGAACATTAAAGGAAACATACAAAGGAAACTTATCAAAGTTAAATTAAAACATTACATTTTCTGAATTAGTGATGTTTCCCAGCCCCTGTGGAGACCAGGGGTCACAAAAGGTCTGTACAGCGCGAGTGTTCTCTCTTCATGAGAACAAAAGCATAGACATACCACAGAAGAGAGATCCTTAGTTGCTACTGTGATCTTTTTCAATCCTTAAAATATACCCAGGCCAGCAAAGTCACCTCTAAGTGTTAACATACTTGAGAGCTTTGCCATGTAGGGGACTTTTTTTTGAGGATTTTACACTTCCATGAGATCCTAAAAATATTTTGTAAACAGCAAACGTGACAGTTGTAGATCTTTTCTTGTTAGCTGTTTATCATCAATGTCTTAGTCATATGGAACACTGACTTCGTAAACCTTCATCTTGGTCTTATGACATCTTGATGTTATTCCATATATGCTTTGTGAGATGTTGGTTGCTGATTTCAAATCCAAGGTCCAAATTTACATGATTGCTCCGTCGTGTCAAGAAAAAAAGGGTTGTTGAATGCTGGCTTTGAAACATTGATATACATTTTCATTACTCAATTTTTGTTGGCTGCAATGCCAGATTATAATTGAAAACTGGAGGTAATTAAAACTGCAACACATCATTTAGTTATTAATTATTGCATTATCCAATGAGGGTTCAGCAGATTGCATAATATTATAGATATTTCATTTTATTCTCAATCATACACTTAATATTGATTACATACTTAATGCCCCAGCTCCAGCTTCCTTGAGTATTTTGTTGCCAACAATTACTAATGCCCATCTACTCCATGAGGTCAAATACAAGAGTCAACTTTATTAATGAATCAATTTATTTGAGTAATGTCAGTACACTTGCATTGATACTAAGGGGTCTTGATAGTTTTATTGGTTAGTCACCTACCTTTTAAATTAATTTTCTTAATTGATACCAGTGTCTTTGTTTTGGCTATGAATTGAGAAGTTTGTATTATCATTAAAATGTTAGTTTCCAAATATTAGCCCAGTGATGAAATATGACACGACAGTGAGAAATTGGATATGGCTGCACCCATTAGGCACAATGAGGGCCCTTAGAACTCCAAGATGGTGACTGTGACCCACACACACGTTCAGATTTAAAGCATGCCAGATACCCTCCTGATGCAGGTGTTCAGTGTGTGCACTGTGAAAATCTGCCATGAAGTAAGTTAGAGCAGGTCAATCATGATTTTGCTGATCTGGTGATAATGCTGTCGTTTAGAAGCTCATCAGATCAGCAAAAAAAAACTCACTCTCAGGTTCCTACATCTGACCATATGCTAATCAACAGGACATCCCTGGGAGCCACCTCCCCATATATATGCCCTGAAACTTTCCACCACAAGTATTATTTAAAAGGGAGTATTGGCTACTGTTTGTCTTCAGGGAGTGGTGTGATGGTACCTCAATAGATTTTGCTGACTTCAAGAATTCTGTACAAACCTCTTGCTCCCTGATACAGATGCACTCATAGGCCTTGGCCTTGAAATAAAACATGGATATAGAAAATAAGCCAAAAGCGTGCATAGAAGGTCATATTTTGTAAGGTAATGGCTCTGAAAAAAATAATGTTGATATTGCATTAAGTTCCATGCAAACTAATACTGTCACACAATCATTGGTAGGAAGTTCATGAGATATGCTTGAGTTCCTGAGGAGCAGATGTGTTCTGCGCAGCACCAGATAGTTCTAAGTAATTATGCCTAGCAAGTTAATGTAAACTGTATCTATTGTAACCATGTAATAAATGAACTTGTTCTGTAAGACAAGAGCCTCTTCTGTTTTGACTTACCAATCATCTATCCTCTACCATTGATAATTAGACAGGTCCTAGACTCAGCACAGGAAAAGAAGGGTTAGTGGCTACAATTTACCCAAACCAGAATGCAACATGGTGATCAGCAGTGGACAGGCAGAATTCATTTGACCCCAAAGAAAGAAGAAAAATTTATTTGAGGAAAATGAATTCACACTTTGCGAATATCAGTGCATTAAGAAGACACTTACAGTCAGCAGCAGAGATGCAAAAATGATAAACAGTCAGCAGTGGCCATGGGAGCAGCATCAGAATGAGATCAACACTCGAGAATAAAATAATCACTAAGAAGGTAGTAACAGGCACAAGGAGAACAGAGTGAGCTAGAGTAAGAGAAAAAGCCAGCCACCACTGAGAAAAATACAGACGCCTAAAGAAATAGGCCCAGTAGGAAGCAAGTGAAGGCTTCAGGAGTAAAGTTAGATTTTACTGCGGTAAAAGCGGAAAGATTTTATGAGTGGCGTATCCGTTGCCAAAGTGTAAAATGTTGCTGCCAGAACCCACACATGCACTGATACCTTTGTGACATAAATTGGCTATGACAGGACCTATTTTGCCAGTATTTACAGGCAAAATCACAACACAATGTGCAGTATTGTTGGAACCTGCACACATGAAGAATGGGCAAGATGGCCCCAGACTTGTGCTTGCATGTAAACAGCTGCTAAGCAATAACTGTTGAGTAAAAGTGTTTCGGCCTGGAAACTGAGGCTAGGGATTGCAGGCTGCCAATTGTATGGTGTGACCCTTTGCCTGCGGGTTCATGCGCAGTGGGAGCGCCATTTGACCTTTAAATTATACCTTAATCACCCCCGCAGAGGAACAGGCACTTTGTAAACCCCTTCCTCAAAGTGCATCCTACAGCAAAAGCAGCACATTGTTTCAATTACTTCAGCACATTGTTTCAATTATTTTCTCACTATGGGAGAAAGTGGCTGCTGAGAAGGAAGGGAAACCTTGCTTAGCCAAGATCTGTCAGAAGCATGTGATGCTCTCTTTCTGCCCAGTGTGTAGAATCATATTGTCATAATATCAGCAGTGCCACCTTTGGAGTTGGCATTTGCTGCTGTTGCTGAGCAGTGACATAGCACTGCAACTCTGCGTTCCTTCTGTGCACACTCTTTTCTCCACCTATCAGTGACAATAAACCAAAACGGCAGAAAGACAGAAAGGGAAGGCAAGGGAGTTTTTTTTAAAATGTGTTCTTATATCTCAAAGATGAGTGATACCACTACCCTGAGTAATCTTCATAAGCACAACTGGCAGGGACAGTGAAAGGACCAAAAGTAATTTATAAAAGGACTGCAGGCATCAAAATATATTTTGGAGAAATGCAGATATGTTATAATGCAGAAGGATACCATTCAGCCCATCGTGTCTGTACATGCTGTCCAAAAGAGTACCATGTCTTAGTACCATTCTCCTGCCTTTTCTCAATACTGTTCATCACTGTTTGCATATTAAAATAGAAACAATGTTTTTTGAATACCTTCTAACATGTGAAAAAGAGCAAACTTAGACAAATTTAGGCAGAGTCTCGTGGAAAAAGACAATTCAGAAGAAGCTTAAGATTTGAAAAGTCCAGGACATGGTAATTTAACTGCAACTTAAGTGGGTAGATTTATAAAGACAGCAACCTGAGAAGTTTAAAAAAATTGAGAAGGAAATGTTTTGTTTCTTTGGACCCTCATATCAGGAAAACATTTGCTTCGCCCAAGAAGAAATGAGAAAATTTCACTTTCACTACAAAAGGTGGGCAAAAAAAAAAACCTGGTCCAAAAAAACCACACTTTGGTTGTTAAACAAGGCAGGAACATTCAGCGACAATACAAAGCGATGGCAGGGCAGTGAATCAGAATTTAAAAGCCTGAAAGCAATAAATGACTGCAGAACAGCCATTTAGCATAATTGAAAGCTTTATTGGAAGAATTCAATACAGTACCGCTATAATACAGAGTTTAAAAGAGTGGAAGAAACTTTACTGCAACAGAATTTAAAATTGCGTTGATGAATTCCAGAATGCAAGTTAAACAGCAGTGAATTATAAACAGTATTGAAATATCATAGATGTAAAACAGCTTAACAGTAATAAAAATTAAGGAGAAATAATACCTCCTCAAAGATTTAATATTAGAGATGGAACATAGAGTGCCCACAATTAGACATCGTGGAGAAGACAATTCTTAAAACACACAATTACGTGAGAACATGAAATCTGAGGCTGAATGAGTTGTTATATTGGTGCAGGAAAGTGACTTTGAAGGAAATGAATCAGCAGTGACTAAATTGAATGGTAGATCAAACTTGATGGGCCATTCTACAGCATTTGCAGTGAAAGAATAGACTGCATTGTATCTACACTCAGCCTTAGCCTGTGGAGTCAGGTTAGGTTTTCAGGATCTGCTAAATTCCGAAGAAGTTTCATACCAGGCTCAAAACATAACTCTGTTTCTCTCTCCACAGATGCTGCCAGACCTATTGTACTTCTCCAGCATTTTCTGGTTTGATTTCAGATTTCATCTGATTTCATCTCCAACATTTGAAGTACCTTACTTTTATTTGAACATTTTAATTACTTGCTGTATGTGCATATTAACTATTTTTGTGACAAATTTTCCAGAATACCTAGATCTTTGAATTCAACATTGTTCTTAGTTACTGTTAGTAACTGAAGAACCAATTGAACTGTGAATCTGATAAACACATCTCCATTTCTCTGTTCCTAAACTCCGTACCACTAGCAATCGCATAATTTAGCCACATGACAAAAGAAAAAGCCAATGTGAAATAAAGCTGCCAATCCAAATTTCTAAATCAAAGCTTGATTTATTGTAGGCAAATGTCAACTAATCACCCATGTGCTTTCCCTTGGTTCCTATCATTTAGATGATTTTGGCTGGCCTCATGCTCCGACATGGTGGTTAAAGCATTGCTGGTCAAAAACCCACAATTCTTAGTGAACTGACTGCAGCTGGCCTTACAGGACACCTATAAATTGATCTGGGCATTGAAGGTCCAACCTCAGACTGTACTACTTCGATGTAAGCGACAGAATTCTATGCTGTTTGGTTGGCAGGCAGCAACAAGAGAACTGGCAAAGGCTGTGTAGTGGGAATATGAATAGTGTCATTCAGAGAAAGGATGGCATGCTCCTACTTCACTTTGTGGTTGTGTCTCAGTGATCCTTGTAACATATAAGAAGACAGATGGCTGGACTGTGGTGAGATCCTAATATACTGGTATCTACAATCCTGATGGCAGAATCTGAGCTTGCACATTCAGAGTTTTGGTGGAAGCTGTTTGTCCATTCAGTTAAAGTTGAGACATTGGTCTTCAGACAATGCATCATGTGTTTAATTGCAAGTGGTCACCACTTCAAAGTTGACATTCCAATTCTGCACAAAGTCCTGTGTCATGTCCATGACCCTTAACATTGTACACAGGTTTTTCAAAGCACCAGCCACATTAATGTTCATATCCATTGGCTTTTGTCTATCTTCTGCCTTATCAAAATGTTCACCTGAATCTTCAACGGTAGATCTCTTTGTGCCGCTCATTCCTCTGGCAAGCTACTACTTAGCCCCTCTCCTTGCCCTCTGCCTGCTCTTGCCCTTTGTTCCACCACAGCAAATCCTGCCTCTGATTATTTTTCTAGGACTGCATGCAGTTGGAGTATCTGAGCTCCTGGCTGTGGGCGGGATTTAATCTGCCTCATGGATGCTAGCTGGGAGGTAGACGGCGTTGTCACAGAATCAGGAGAGAAGCTGGGGAAATGTGAGGAGTGGTATTCCCACCATCTTCCTCCCAGCGATTCAGTCAGAGGTTAAGGTGGTGTGAGATACTGAAGGGTAGACCTCCTGCCTGGAAGTCAACTGAAACCTGTAAGTGGCTGGGTGCAGATGGAATAATGCCAGTGTTTTGGGGACACTTGGGAATGGGTGGGGAAGGCACTCTTCCCAGTGAAGAGGCTGGCCTAGTGGAAAAACAGCAGTCTGCTTGCCAAAAAGCCTTGATCCCAGGCGGTTAATTGTCAAGTGGGCACAGAATTGGCACTAGGTACTGTAAACTAGCTTGTCTTCAAGGCCACTGCTATTGCTATTAAAACCATGTGTGAAACCAAATGACAGTGAATCTTCATCCTTCATTGCAGTATGAGGCAGCACTTCATTGTAACTGAAGAAGAAAAGGCACGAGGGTAAGGTTGTGCTCAAGGGAGAGGTGAAAATAGGTAAAGCATGCTTCTTTACACCATCTGCAACTTATATTGTTGTGCAATACAAAGTAGGATGCAAGAAGAAGATTAAATGCTGGAGACTGGGACATGTATGTAGACTCATCATATAAAAAGACCCTACATTTTCAACAGTCCTATTTTTGCATACATTTGATGTATAAATTGGCCCCCGTTTTCAGCCAGGACAGGTTATGTTACATCAGTAGTCAGCCTCAGTATTTTTATCCCAGAAATGGAAGTTTTACTTGTCAATACTTACAGCTGATGCAAGGGCTCCATCAGGCAATATACCAAATAAAAACCAAAAGAACTGCGGATACTGTAAATCAGAAACAAAATCAGAAGTTGCACCCCTTCTCAACATTCACCTTCAAACAACCTCTACCAAACCTGAGATGCTTACGGTTAGATTTAAAACAAAACTCAGCAGGCCTGGCAGCATCTGTTAAGGAAAAAATCAGAGTTAACGTTTCGGGTCTGGTGACCACTGCACAGTTCTGAGGAAGGGTTACCAGGATCACTAGGCAATATACCAAATTGTGATGATGTGTAGACACACCCACACAGAGAAGATGCTACATGGTAAATGCCAGAAATTGCAACCACCCAAAGCTACACTGGTGGTTTACTTTTATACTCAGCATACAGATCAATCCCGTTTTTGGAGGGAATTTTTGAGACTTCCAAGTGTTGACTTACACACCAACATCAGAGGCATTAGTTTCAGCCTTGCCCTAGTTTTTGCGAAAAATTTACCCGTTTTCCATCCTATCATAGATATTCCTCTTTGAGCTTTTCTCCTCCTCTATTAGTCGGTCTTGCTGAAAAACTGTGACATTCCTAAGTGTTCCTCGTTCTGATGGATGGTTAGCGATTTGAAATGTTAACTCTGTTGCTCTCTCCAAAGATTCTGCCAGACCTGCTGAGTTTTGTTTTAAATTTAACTATAAGCATCTCATTTTTGGTAGAGTTTATTTGAAGGTAAGTGTTGAGAAGGGCTGTTGGAGCAATGATTGTGCAGCTAGTTGTGCTTTTGACCAGCTGTGGCATTTGATGATGAATTTACTGACCTTGTCCATACATATGAGACCATTAAACCTCTTGCAGGCTACATCCAAGCTCTCAGGCTAGGTGTCTAAAATCAACCTGCATGACTATCCACTTCCAATGCCTTTACATTGAGTGTCTGGAGAGCCTCCCGATCCTCAGTGGATACAGGATCTCTCTCTTCCTTACATTTCCTCCACCAACACTTCTGTTGCAATGTTGAAATACCTGGTTGCTCATACTGTTCCAATTTTTTTCTTTCGTTCTTCAGTAAGATTCAATTTAGCCCCCTTTTAATTACAAAAAAAAATCATGTGTTACTTATCAGATTACTTTAGTGAGTTGATTAAAACAGAAGACAAAGAATATCATTGGGACAAGAGCCTTCATATATCAATATATCAACAATAATTTATTTTTAAACATTTATTTGTGAGATTTATCATCAGTAGAAGGCTGGCATTTTTTGCCCCAATTGCCTTTGAGTTCTACTGCAAGCCAAGTAGTGCAGGCACACCCACAGTGCTATTTGACAGGGAGTTCCAGGATGCTGATCTAGCAACAGCAAAGGAACAGTGATATAGTTCCAAATCAGGAATGTATATGAATTAGAGGGAAATTGTAGGTGGTGCTTTTTACATAATTCTGCTGAGTTTGTCCTTCAAAGTGGAAGAGATCATGTGTTTGGAAGGTGCTATTGAAGGAGCTTGATAAGTTACTGCAGTATGTCATGTTTATGTTACACTTTGTAGTTAATGAGAATGGACATGATAATGAGATAGTGATGTATAGCATCATGTAACAGTTATGTATTAGAGACTGTGAAACAAAGATGGAATATTCTGTATTGGTGAGAAATTTTTTTACAAAGAGCCTATTATGTACAATGGTGTAAATAAGAATTGGCAATCACTCTTTGGTGAACAGATACCATTGCAGGTCATGAGCTATCAGAAGAAACAGAGACAGTCATCTCTCCAATGTGCTAATAGCACCCGAAGGTACAAAATTGTGGTAACACAAATTATATCTTGCAGCCATGGTACAATGATGGACAGACTTTGAGAAAATAGAAGAAAAGTCACTTGGCACAGGATGCCCAGTCTCTGATCTGCTCTTGTACCTCCAGCAATTATGTTACTGATTCAGTTAGGCTTCTTGTCCGTGGCATCCTCCAGATGTCAGCAATGGTAACGTCACTGAATGTCAAGGGAGATGGTTAAGTCCCCTTTTTTGGAGATGGTTATTGCCTAACTTGTTTGCTACACATGTTGCTTGTCAGTTTTCAGCTCAAACCTGAAAGCTGTCCATGCTAAGCTGCATGCGAGCCTCTGTAGGAACCGAACATTGTGTAATCATCGGTGAGCATCCCCATTTCTGTGCTAATGATGGACGGTAATTCATTGATCGTGTAGCTGAAAGGAGTCGGCCTCAGGTACTATTTTGAGGTTCAGCATAAAAGTTTCAAAAATATTATTGGAAACACTGTTCAATTGAAAGATCTTCTTTCTACCTCTGCGTTGTTGTGTAGGTACCAGCATTTCTTTACCCCTTATCTGAGTGACCCCTTATCACATATGAGGCTATAAAATGATAGAGAAATTGCATAAAAGTATTGGTAACAGGTACAAACCCCTATTCAAATTTCTCAAATCTGATCTACTATTCAGGTCTGCACTTGTCTGAACCATTTTTTTTCACTCCTATGCTCAATATCCATTTATATCTTTAGTTAAGAAAGATGCACAGTCAATTGGCTGGATATTACATGTCCCCACTTGGTGTAAAACAGGTTGGGTGGCCAGCTCATCACCTTCCTCCTTACCCCTCCTGCCCATGAAATGGAGCAATGGGCAGGCTCAGAAATCAGGAAACCACCCGCCATTTTTAAATAAACTATTAACTCAACACAGATTGCTAAAGCTCAATTACTAGTAATACTACTCTGTGATAAGTGTTGGAGTGGGCAGGTGGTTGGGAATGGGCGGCACATTTTCAAAATGCTCTTCCAAGGAAAGAAGCAGCGAATATCTTTAGAGGTCACTTTTTGTTCATCAGCAGGGAAAGGTAAAGTTGCCATAATCCCAGAGGACCATCAGTCTGCTGTCTCATTACAGAGAGACAACTGGTGGTGCGTTAACCTGAGTGTCACCATGCCTCAGGCGAATGGAGAGACTGAGAAGATGAGTCCTTCATGGTAACGCCATCTCTGGTACCCTGTCAGGAAATGAAGCCCCACCACCACTTTCCTACTTACACAGCATTGGACACCCATGCCCTCCAAGCCCCTCATTGTCCTCCCTTCGGAGGACCATGCTACTCCCTTCTCCACTGACTCAATTGGATCTTTAGCCTTCAATCCCAACAGTGCTCACTATGGATGTCTGATGCTGCCGGGATCATTAGAGTTGCCATGCAGCCAGCTCAGCTGGTAGCTCCAGATGTTGTTGGGACTATCTCCCCTTTGAGGAGTGGAATTCCAACTCTGCATTAGTTTAGCCTGCCCACAATACTTTATTGCTGCAAGGCAGGTTTTCTCATTATCTGACGGGGTCAAACCATCCGTACATACCTGTAAATTTCTGCTCAGTATTTCAGGTTTGTCTGATGAGATCACCTCAAGAGTTTAGACTCCATCAGTCTCTGTTTTGAAAGTTCCAAGTATGCTTGCATCCACAGCCTTGAGAAAAAAAGAGTTCTAGATTTAAAGTATCGTCTAGAGAAATAGATTGCTTCTTGAATTAACAATTGAAGGGCTACAGCTTTAATTTAAAGTTTATATCCCCTCTGTAATTCATCATATCATTAGTGGAGAGCCTTCATAACTCTATTAAAGATTGCTGGTTGTCCCTAGTCTGTGCCACAAGCAGGCAATTAGCAAATGTCTATGTGTGTAGTGGAATCACATATCTGCTGCTATAAGTTAGCTCCAGACAGATTTCTTAACTTTGAGACAGCAAACCCAGAATGTATGAGATGCTTGTCTGGGCCACTGGGACTGTTCAACATGTTTTGTGGCCTCTGGGAGAGAAACAAAGAAACAACAGAAACAAGATATAAACATTCAAACAACATTTCATGGAATAAGACTAACTGTTTTCCATTTCTGCACTCTCCAGTTCCTGATTTGCTGCCCATTCATTTTTATTCATAGAAAATCACAGGCTGGTAAATGCAACTGCTAAAAAAAGCCCTGGCCACAGGTTCCCACACCCACCCCATTGTTTTTGTTATATAAACGAATGAAACTTTCACAAAGAAGAAAGATGTTTACAGTTTTAAGCCACTTTTCAGATCAATTGTGCCTCCACTGTGAAGATATTACTTCACTCTAAACCACTTTCATACCTTGCATTAATTGTATTTATTAGCATCTGAGCTCTTTTTCAGAATTGAGAATGACTTACTCCCAATCCAATTCATTGGGTTCAAAAATGATTGATAAGACCCAATACACCACCAATGCAGCCTGTCACGTGGAGTTTTTGGAGGCTTGTGGCTCTCTTTGTGCTATCTCGATTTTTCCTTTGCATGTCCTTGACTGATTCTTTCAAAACGTTTCATGTGTTCCCTATGAGCTTCCCATATTTTGGTTGCCCATAAGTCAGGGTCTCCCATGTGTTAGCGGGAATGTTTGCCATCCTCAAGGATGCTTTGAGGGCACTCCTTAAAGGTTTCTACTGTCCTGCTGGGCAGCGCCAGCTGCAAGCAAGTTCTGAGAAGCGCGGTCGTTTTGAGTGTCTGATGTCAGACAGAGAGTCTATTTGTCCCCACCCAGTGGACCTGGTTTTAAGTGATTAAACCTTCAAATCTGACCAAGTTGGCTTGGGAGAGAACGCTGCTGTTGGAGCATTTTCCCAGCCATCGTATTGGCAGATCTTGCAAAGGCTCTGCTGATGGCAATCTTCCTGTGCTCCTGCTGTAGATTGTCCAGGATCATGAAACATATAGGACCACAGGGATCACTACTGTTCAGTAAACCATGACTCTAGCCTCAGGCTTGAGCATCTCCTAGCATTTGCCTTCTAGCATTTGAAATGTATTTCATCCTTTGGAATTAGTTCCATGAATTTCTATGGTATTAGTAACTGACACTGAACTTTGAACACAAGGGTAATCAGCTAGGTAATAATACTTATAAACAGCACTGTTCAATGTGATTACTGACTATCAACAGCACGCAGGATGTCTAAAAGGTCTTTGTTTTATTTTTCCACTTGGCAGAAAACTTCACTCTCCCAGGACACATTTTTGAATTTCAAGCCTGTAACATATACAATTTTCCAGCCTAAATTGAAGGAATATTGTGTGCAATGGATGCCTGAATTTCTAATGTCCACTCATGTAGGTGTGTAACTCTGCTCTGGGGGTCCAATTTAATAAAATTACCACATATAGAAATAATTTTACAAACACCTGCAGAAAAACAGCAGAAGAACAACTGAAACAGGTGCATGAAAAGTTATAGGACCCATTTTAAAAAAATTTGGTCTGATTGATTATTGTCACGTACCTAGGTACAGTGAAAAGTTTTGTGTTGCTTGCTCTAAAGGCAGATCATACCATACTAACAGCATTAGGATAATAGAACAGAGTGAAGAATATAATGTTAGGCTGCAGAGATAGTGCACAAAGACCAAGATCAACATTAAGTTTAAAATTTGAGAGGTCTATTCAGAAGTCTAATAATAACGGGGAAGAAGCTGTTCTTCAATCTGTTAATACGTGTGTTTAAGCTTTTGTATCTTCTACCCAATGGAAGAAGTTGGAAGAGATTATAACTAGGGTGGGAGGGGTTCTTGATTATGTTGGTTGCCTTCCCAAGGCAACGAGAAGTGTAGATGGAGTCATTGAATGAAAAGTTGGCTTGCATGTTGGACTGGATTGTTTTCACAACTCTCTGTAGTTTCTTATGGTTTCTTTAGGCGGAGCAGTTGCCAAACCAAGCTGTGATGCATCTGGATAGAATACTTTCTATGGTGTATCCAGAAAAATTGTTAAGAGTCTTTGTGGACATGCTGAATTTCCTCAGCATCTTGAAAAAGTAGAGGCGCTGTTGTGCTTTCTTCACCTTAGCATCAATGTGGGTGGACCAGGATAGCTTGTTGGTGTCACTCCTAGGAACTTGCTATTATTGACCATCTCCACCTCAGTGCCCTTGATGAAGACAGGGGCATACGCTCCACCTTGCTGCCTGAAGTCAATGACCAGCGTGGGAAAGTAACAAGTAATGACCATGTCCAACAAGACAGAGTCTAATTTTTTTTAAAGCTTGAATTCAAATTTCACTAATCTGCTATGGTCAGATTCATCCCCATATCCCCAGAAACTGAGATTTTGGATTCCTTATTTGTCCTTGAGAAAGGGGTGGTGAGAATCGGGTGGTGAGCTGCCTTCTTGAACCACTACAATCCATGTGTTGTAGGTAGACCTATAATTCCGTTAGGGAGGGGATTCCAGGATTTTGACCCAGTAACAGTGAAAGAATGATGATATCTTTCCACGTCAGTGTGGTGAATGGCTTGGAGATGAACCTGCGGGTGGTAGTATTTCGATGTACGTGCTGCCCTTGTTCCTGCCAGTGGGAGTGGTCAGGGGTTTGGATGGTGCTGCTAAAGAGCCTTGGTTTCGATGTTTTTGAGTTTCTTTGACAGTCTAGAAGCAGAGACATAGTTTCCTTTGTTGGAGAGTCTAGGACCAGCAGGCATAATCTCAGAGTAAATAGTCTCCCATTTAAAACAATGATGAGGAGGATTTTTTTCTGCCACAGAGGGTGGTGAATCTATGGGATTCTTTATAATTGATGGCTGTCAAGGCTACATCACTTAAGAGGTAAATAAATCTTAAAGGTAGTCAAAGCTGATGGAAACAGGTTATTGATCAGCAAGAGAGTCAATGGTTTTGGGAAAGGGCAGGAAAATGGAGTTGAGGATTGTCAAATGAGACATGATCTAATTCAGTGGTGGAATAGACTTGACAAGCTGAGTGGTCTGCTCTTACATCTTACATTCTTGGCGAATTTTGCAGTGCGTTTTGTAGATGGCACACATTGCTGAGACTGAACATCAATAGTGGAGGGAATGGATGTAAATGTGGTACCAATCAAGGAGGTTGCTCTGCCCTGAATGGTATCAAGCTTCTTGAGTGATGTTGGAGCCCCCGTACCCATCCAGGCAAGTGGGGAGTGTTTAATGACACTCCTTACTTGTGCCTTGTAGATGGTGGACAGGCTTTGGGGAGTCAGGAGGTGAGTTACTTTAATGCACAATCCTGAGCCTTTGACTTGTTCTTGTGGCCATTCTATTTATATGCATTTTCTAGTTCATTTTCTGGTCAGTGGAAAACCTCACAGTGTTGAAAGTGGGGTACTTAATGTCAATGAATGTCAAGGGGCATTGGGTTCTCTCTTACTGGACATGCCCTCTGCTTGGCACTTGTATAGTGTAATTGTAACTTGTCACTTGTTGGCCCAGGCCTGGATATTGCCCAGGTTTTGAGCCAACAAGTGACAAGTAACATTTACACTACACAAGTGCCAGGCAGGGGGCATGGATATTGTCCAGGTTTTGCTGCATTTGGACAAGGACTATGTCAGTATCTGAGATCATGATATTATCACAAAGGTAGATTCCCAAATTCCCAATCTGAGTTCTTGCTGCAGGAAGCTCTGCACTGTGCATGTTGAAATAAGAGGTTTTTCTCATGACCCCCATTACCAGACATGTGAGGTGGGTTTATTGCTATCAGAAAAGTATCATATTCAACATCAGCTTTAGCAATAACTTGCCAAAACTGTCAGAGATTTCTCTATGACCCGTTGACCTGTGGAAATGCAAGGTCAGTGTGCAGTCTCGATAAAAGCTAATCAACCTGTCACATTAACATATAAGACCAAGAGCAGTTGGCATTGCACCAATTTGAATGAAAATATAGTTCTGTTACCTTTTAGCCTAATGTCAGATCAGTCATCAATCTCAATAGGTATTGTTCTGCTGCCATTGGATTTTATATCAATGAGCCCAATTTTTGGCGCATTCACCTATAAATTACTATTGGCAAAAACAACAAATGAAAGCTTCGGGTTGACGCTTGCCTGTCCAATACTTTAATGGAGTGTGAATGGATGTGAAATAAATGTGCTAATGCCTTGAATTAAATAATACAGAGGAATGTCGTACAAAAGAGTTCTGCTTTTGTCTCCTAATACTGCTAACAACCACTTTGAGACTATTGTTAGTTTTGAATACTTACCTCTGGCCTTTAGAATTCAACTTATGTTCCTCATATCAATCACCATGAACGTGTAGCTAATTTATTTCTCTATTTGTTTTGAAATCCCTTGTCATAGCTATTCTGTTTGCATAAACTGTTCTGTGTTGTACTTGGATGAGAAAAGTAAAATTGTGTAATCAGATCTGCTTTTTGCCAGTGGCATTCTTCCTAGCCAAGTACCTGCGTGGGAGCATTTAGAAGTCTTTTCTGTTTCAGTCTCTGATGAATAGTGCTGCTTCGTTTTACCGTTTAATGCAACTGTGATGAAACATGCATTTCAGTAACAGCGTAGGAATGCATAAAGTACATGCATAAAGTAAATATTTCAACTTGTTTATTATTGTGTTTTCGTTTAAGCATCAGAATGATTTCGCTTAAAACAACAGAAAAGGATCCGTTGATATTAAAGGTAACTGAATCTCATTGGTCACATTTCTGGGAACTTTATCCTTTATTCAGTTTTTTAAACATTCACATATTTTGTATAGAACGTTCCGATTTTTAAATTCACAGGAATGTAACTGAAATAACTCCACAGAGGCTGGTATCCCGTCAGCAAGTCACGCTTTATTTACACATGGTGAGTCCTTGACACTATTGCAGCTCCCTCAGAGCCAGCTCTCAGAGGGAACAGGATGTCTGATACTCCTGTTTATATCTGTCAGTCAGGGCTCCCTGATTAGGCCAGATTAACAGCCCCAATCAGGGAACTCGTATTCTGTGAAGTCTACTTGGTTGACCGTGTTACAACCACTGCATCCCTCCCACTCTGAGACAGAGGACATAGACTCGTTCTTTTTTATTAGCTCCTCCTGGGGAGTTTTAGCACAGGGTTGGGACCCTCCAACTCTGCCTCTAATATGGGCGATGTGTAATACACAATAGTTCACTTCTTGCGCCCACAGCATCTCGCTGGAAATTCATTCACTTCTTCAGGCAGCAAATGCATTGAGGTAGTGATATCCACCCGTGTCCATCTCAGATTCCAAGGCACCTTCAAAGCTTGTTGGAGAGGGAGAACCCACGGGTTCCGGAACAGTCGGAAAGGCTGTTACGGAGCTAGGCATGTTTTACTCCCATGCCGTTTGCAAGTTTGCAGCTTTCATACGGTCCACATGCTTGCTCTGGGCTGTCGCATCTACCCAAACTTCATACGTCACTGTACCTAACCTTGCGTAGACCAAGCCTCTTACTCATGAAGAGCTGTTCCCATGGTTCCTGCACCGAATTTTGTCCCCTGGAGTAAACTGTCTCGCTCACTCTGTGGAGTCTTCTGTCAGCATTGGCGTTCCTGATGCCATTTACCCCTCACCTTCAGGTACAGGAAGTTCAGATTTAACCTGGTGCAGAGACATTTCATAGAATCCCTACAGTGTGGAAACAGGCTATTTGGCCCAACAAGTCCACACTGCCCTTCCGAAGAGCATCCCACCCAGACCCATTCCCCTGTACCTGCATTTCCCATGTCTAACCCACCTAACTTAAACATCCCTGAACACTATGGACAATTTAGCATGGTCAATCCACCTAACCTGCACATCTCTGGATTGTGGGAGTAATTGGAGCACCCGGAGGAAACCCACTCAAACATGGGGTGAATGCGTAAACTCCACACAGACAGTTGACCGAGGGTGGAATTGAACCCAGGTCCCTGGCACTGTGAAGCAGCAGTGCTAACCACTGAGTCACCGTGCCAACCCCATTAACACCTCTGCTGGAGCTCTTCCCATAGTTGCATGAGGAGTTGTCCTGTAACCAAACAGGAACCGGGACAGATTGGTATCTAGTGAAGCTGCAGGCTGTTTCTTTAAACCTGCCTTCAAAGTTTGGACTGGTCTTTCTGCCAGATCCTTGGATTATGGATGGTATGGAGCTGTCCTTACATGTCGAATACCATTCGAATTTAGGAATTACTCGAATCCCCCGCTGGTAAACAACAGCCCATTATCTGTGGCCAACACCAACAGAAGTCTGTGTACTGCAAAAGATGTGTGCAGTTTTTTGATCATCATCCCCATGTTTGATGAATGAGCCCTATGTATGTTTACCCACTTTGAATGGACATCTGCAATGACTAAGAACATTGAGCTCGTGCATTGTCGATGTGTAACTGAGTCCAAGGTTTACCTGGCCATTCCCATTCATGCGAGGGAGCTGCTAACGGTAATATATGTCCTTGTTGGCACTCTGGGAACTGCCCCACCAACACAGCTTATGTCTGCATCCAATCCTGGCGACCAATCATAGCTTCTCGCCAATGTCTTAGTTTTGGAAACCTCTGGATGACCCTGAAGTTCAGCCAGCATCTTTGCTCGGGAAAATCACTCTAGCTCCCAGTAACAATATACCATCTTTTACTGTGATCTGGTCCCTCAGGGTCCAAGAGGTTTTCAGTATTGATTGTGATGGACATTTGGTTTCCCACATCACCACCAGCTGTTTCAGTTTGGCCAGGACCAGATATTTCTGCATCCAAAGTCTGATATTGTCAGCTGTGATGGGAAGTGTGTCTAGAAAATTTAAAACCGTTATGGACTCTTCCAGTGGCAGTACCACTGGCGGTATATCTGTCAGCGGGAGGCAGCTCAATACATCGGCATTCACTGCTTTACCTCCCAGACAATATTCAGTATTAGAGCCCTCCACTGAATTAACCTGAAGCTATGGGTGATACTGCCTTGTCCTCTTTAAGTAAAGTTAGGAGGGGATGGTAGTCCATTATTATTACAAATTTGCATCTGTAAAGGTATTGGTGGAACATCGTGACTCCAAATATCACTGCCAAACCTTCCTTCTCTATCTGGGCATATTTATGCTCTGCATTAGCCAAAGTCATGGATGCATATGCTATACAGTGTTCCTCTCCATTGGGCCACCTTTCTCCTATTGCTCCTTTTTTTGATTCATTAGCGGGATGAGGACGTTGCTGGCTAGGCAGCATTTATTGCCCATCTCTAATTGCCCAGAGGGCAGTTTGGAGTCAACCACATTTCTGTGGGTCTGGAGTCACATGTAGGCTGGACCTGGTAAGGATGGCAGTTTCCTTAAAGGACAGTAGTGAACCAGATGGGTTTTTCCCTGACAATCGACAATGGATTCACAGTCATCATTAGATTCTTAATTCCAGATAGTTTTATTGAATTCAAATTCCACCAGCTGCCTTGGTGGGATTTGAACTTGGGTTCCCAGAATGTTATCTAGGTCTCTGGATTAACAGTCCAGTGATAATACCATGAGGCCATTGACTCCCCTACTCTGATGCCATACGAGGAAGCATCATTTGTCAACACTAGAACTCGCTTGGGATCATAGTGTGTCAACACCTTCAAGGATGGAGGCTATTTCTTCACTTCCTTGAAAGCTTTGGCTTGGCTACGTGACCATTTTCAAGGCTGACCCTTTTCTATGAGTTGATGGAAAGATGCCAGGATGGAGACCTGGTTGCATATGAACTTTTTGCAATAATTCACCAGCCCAAGGCAATACCTAAGCTCAGGTACAGACATGTGAGCCAGGGCACCTTTGATTACCCTCAGTTGATCTTTCAACCAGTGTAGCCTGGTTTTGTCAAAACTGTAGCCCATGTAGGTCACTCAGGGTGCTTAGTACACACATTTTTCCCTTCTTAGGCGTATGCATGCCTGGAAGAATTGTCTAAGGACTATGTCCAAGTTCTCTAAGTGCTCCTTTTTGGTCTTTCCTATTATTAGCACGTCAATTAGAGAAATGGTGACTTGGGGTCGACCTTGTAAAATGTTCTTCGTCGTCTGCTAAAAATTGCACAGGCTGACGATACCCCAAATGACAGTCTGATATATTGATACAAACCCTTATGGGTATTAATTGTAGTATACATTTGGGAATCATCGTCTAACTGCAATTGCAAGTATGCATGTCTCATGTCCAGCTACATTAAGGAAAGCACCTCCCACCAGCTTTGCAAATAAATCCTCAATGCGAAAGTTTGGTTATTTATCCAGTTGTAAAAAGCAGTTTACCATTTGCTTAAAATTCCCACAAAGGCGGACCAAACTGCCGGGTTTCACAATTAGTACAACTGGTGCTGCTCATTCAGCAAACTGGACTGGTTTGATAATTCCTTCATTTTCCAGCCTTCTGATTTTGCCACTACTTTTGCCCCAGGTGCCCAGCGGAAGTGCTTCAGTGATACCCTGAAGGCCTCACTGGTGAAGTGCAGCATTCCCACAGATACCTGGGGATCACTGGCCGAAGATCACCCAAATTGGAGGAGGAGCATCCAAAAAAGTGCAACTTAAGACTTACTGTCAGGATAACGCGAAAGCCAGGCAGAAACAGCAAAATTGCCAATGCCTCACTCACTCCTTTCGGCAACCACCTTCTGTCCCAGGTGTATCGGCACCTGCAGTAGCTTGATTTGGTTTGTATAGGGACCCCGCGCATGTAAGACAGTCAACCTTGTCTGCGAGAGACTGCCAATGATGATGGTGATGGTGAATCTGTGTCCATATTTATGAAGCTCAGAATATTATACACTTTGTCAACAGTTCTCTCTACCTTTCCAGCCACCTCTAATAACTTATGTATGTATATACCCAGGACCCTCTGCTCCTGCACACCCTTTAGAATAGTACTTTGTATTTTCTACGGTCATGTTCTTAGTAGCAAAGTACATCATTTCACATTTGTCCACATTGAGCTTCATTTGCCACCTATGCCCACTCCACTGATGTGCCAATGTCCTGTTGAACTTCCAAACTGTCCTCTTCAGTTTATAATTCTCCTAAGTTTTGTGCCTTCTGCAGACTTTAAAATTGTCGTCTGCGCACAGTCAGGTGGAGGCTGGATCTTCAGTTTAGCACAACCTGTCACTACCCTGCCACTTAGTGCCATATTAGGGATTTCTGTTCAACATGACTGGGGTTATTCAATATGTCAAATATTTTTGGGTCCATTGCAATGACACTGTGCGTGATTTTCCATCCCCAAATGTGACCTGAATAGTTATAAGCATAATGACTTAACCGGATGAGAGCCCAAAATTCTCACCCATTTTTTACTGTTGAAATAAACTCTCAATTAAGCCCTACCTCCTTAGATGGTGAGGTAACTTTTTCACCACTGGATGGTGAGAAGTAAATGTACCTGAGTTGGCATGTCATTAAAATCCTACTTCGTAAATAAACTTCCCCTTGGTGAGTAATTCTGCTCATTTATATTACTCGACTTTTCAGAGATTGAACTTCAATAACGTTTACTGTTCACCTCAGGAGAGCTAAGGGAGGGGTCTTGTAATAAAGTTCAGGGGGGATTGGTTGTTGTGGAAGGCATGCTGTCAGTTGTTTCATGCGAAGTTCACGTTAACACTTCCTTGGGCAACCTGACTTGAGTTTGGATGATTAATGCACCAGGGGAGAGATATTGTCAGGCCAGAAGGTAATCAAGCAGTGCTAAATGTCTCCAAGCTCCTGTGATGCTTGTGGCAAACTTCTGGCCTCTCAAGCTCACAACAATCACATGGAGCACATGACCAGGCACAAGACAAACCTCTGTGAGGGCATAACCTGGAGCTTCATGGGAGAACTTTCAGGGCTAACACATCCCTTTACTAAAACTGTGTCCTTTTCACTGACAGTTCGCACTGATCGGTTGGAAGTGAAAGAATCAAAACAGAGGTCAATCCAGCAGTTTTTCTGAGTTTGCGCTACTGAAAAGGAATTGACACAGAAGAAAACAGAGACAAGTGCAGCTGTAAAAACAGTGTTCACCACTGCATGGCCTGCAGAGGGACAAGAACAAGCCAGTACATTGCAGGGGAACTCTTACCAGAAACAGCGTCTATGTAAGTGCAGCTATTTGTAAATGAGTGAGAACAGTGTAGAAGGTGACTACTGATGTTCTGAGCTATTGTTCAATGTGCATGCCAGCTGCTGGACATGGTCTTGTGGTCACCTTGACTGGGTGACATCCCCATCCTGGCAGCCCTAAAGTTGACAGCTACCTTTAATTTCTTTGCCAGCTGGTTATTTCAGGGATCTACCAGGGACCTCTGTGGTATTTCACAGGCATCAACTCAAAGGTGAATCCAGCATGTTTCCTTTGCAACAGTTTATCCTATTCATCCAGCTTCCCCTTCAGTCAGGCCATGAGTGATCACATCCATCACTGCTTTCCCACAGGCTCAGGGGAGAGCCCATAGCAATCCAAGCATCCCATCATCAGCCAGCAATTTTCATGAACGGAAAAGGATTCCATTCTCTTCATGTTCAAATCATTTGTGACAATGGTAGCTGGAAATTGCAGGTTTCCAGGGAACTACCATGATTTGTAAGGCCTGGATCACTCACATGTATCAGCCCCTTTTAAAGGCCTGTATCACATATAAGGATAATTGCTGGGCAACAAGAGTTATGCCCTCCACACATGGCTGATGATGTCTCTAGGAAATCCTCAGACTGACACAATGGAGAGATTCAACACTTGTGACCAGGGTCATTGCAGAATAAACTGTAGGCCTGCTGAAAATAACTCTAAGGCCTGAACAGTCAGGCAGTGCCATGCAGTACGAGGTATTCAGTGTGTCACACAGTACTGTAGTGTGCTGAACCCTTGACAATCTCAATTATAAGTGAGGGCAAGTGTTGCCTGAGGAGGAGATGCAGGATCAAGATTAAACCTCCAAGGAGGAAACAAGAGCAGAGATCTAGAGATTTTTGAAGGTGTCTCTCAAAGGAATGAAAAGGTCCACTGAGTCCAAGAGGCCAAAAACGATGTTATAACAACCTGCTTCCATAATACTGAGCACAGTTCAGACATTTTATGTTCAAGTTATTATTTCATTTGCAGTTGTCTGTCAGCATTCTGCTAACTGTATTTAATATTTTTCAAAGTATAATATATCTATATAACTATAAATCAAGGCTTAAATATTTATTACAGCCTTTATATCAGTAAAAAAAAATCTCATATTCATAAAAGCCCAGTCAAAACATTTAGGTCTCTTATTTAAGAATTCTGTTCATAATTCCAAATCAAAGACAACTAATCCTTTATTAAGGAAATAGTAGGAACTGCAGATGCTGGAGAACCTGAGATAACAAGGTGTGGAACTGGATGAACACAGCAGGCCAAGCAGCATCAGAGGAGTAAGAAAGCTTGACGTTTTGGGCCTAGACCCTTCTTCAGAAATGGGGGAGGGAAGGGCGTTCTAAAATAAATAGGGAGAGGGGGGGAGGCGGATAGGGTTCATCCAGCTCTACACCTTGTTAATCCTTTATTAATTTCTTTTAGCTGTCTACTAAACTAAATTTAGGATCCCTGCTTGAAATAATGATAGGTTGTGAAAAGCAACCAAGCATGACTAATAACATAAGGAGTATGTCTTGAGTAATGTTAACAACCAGCTATAGCATCTGCAAGATCAGAGTGTTTTCAATTCTCACAGACTTAAAGAACCCATCTTTTACAATTTTGTAAAGGCTATTTATTTATGTAACTTCACAGCTTAAGCTTTTTCACTTCTCAATGCCACAGGACAGCTGTTTCCTTCATTTTTAAAAGACTGGGGATTTTGAATAACTTCACAGTTTGATAGTTCGACAGACATTTTCCACCATAATTCACCAAACTGCAGGTTAAGGTTTTTGTCGCAGTGAAATTGTCAAACTTTTGAGTTGAAATGGTCTGTGAGTTAGGGTTCCCTCATATGTGAGTCACACCTGTTCCCTTTCACCACGATTGAAAAGGTGATCCTTTGGAAATGTTGCAACTGGTTCCCACCTACTATTTAACAAATGCTGTAGTCTCCATGATTCCACAAATTCCAGGCATAAAGAATGTTTTAAAAATGAAAAATTATCTTATGGAAAGAGTAGAAAATCCTTAGAATAGGAATGAAATTAAAAGCTTTGTCAAATATAAACAATTTATTTCTAACTTCTTTTTATTGCTATTCTGCATCCAACTGGAAACTTGTGCAGGACACCAAACACGTTGACTGGATTATGATATAGGACTTTATTCTGTTATCTCCAGTTTCCTTCTTGTTGAGTAGGGATCTCACATTTCTCTCTGTTTTCTACATAGCCATAAGGTGAAGTATCCATGCAGAGAATCAGAGGCCTAAGCTACTGCAAGGACAATGCCTTCAAGAGTTGTCATTGCATTGTTGTTCATTGATTTTTCAAAGAAAAGCATCTGAATGAACTGCTGTGAGAAAATATCAGTCCAATTTTCAAATCAATCTACTATTTTAACTTTACCTTTATTTTTCATATTAATAAGACCATAAGAAATAGGAACAGGAGTAGGTCATTAGGCTCCTCAAGCCTGTTCTGCTGTCAGTAAGATCATGGCTGATCCAACATTCCTCATATCCACTCTCTTGCCCTTTCTCCGTAAGCTTTGATTCCCCTACTGATTAAGAACCTATCTATGTCAGCCCTAAATATGCATAAGGACACTGTCCCCACAGTTCTCAATGGCAATGAGTTCCAAAAACACACAAACCTCTGAGAGAAGAAATTTCTCTTCATCTCAGTCTTAACTTGGTGCCCCTTTATTTTGAGAGTATGTCCTCTGGTCCTCAACTCTCCCATGAGGGGAGACATCTTCCCCACATTTACACTGTCAAGTCCCTTAAGAATCCTATATGTTTCAATGAGATCACCTCTCATTCTTCTAAACTCCAGTGAGTAGAGTCCCATTCTCTTTAGCCTTTCCTCTTAAGATAACCCCCCAAATATCAGGAATCATTCTACTGAATATTCTGTGAACTGCCTCAAATGAAATAATGTCTTTCCTAAAATATGGGAAGCAACACTACTCATTATTCCAGAAGTTATTTTCTAACCCACTTGAAATGAGTCAAAATTCCAATAGCCTTCCTGATTACATGCTGCATCTTTGTGTTAACTTTCTATGTGTTGTGCGTAAGTACCTTCAAGTCCCTTTGTGTTGCAGTTTTCTGCAGTTTCTATCCAGTTAAATAATATTCTATCCTTTTGTTCTCCCCTTCGAAAATGGACAACTTCACAATTTCCCACATTATAATCCATTTGCCAATTTTTTTGCCCACCTATCAATATCTTTCGTTAAACAGTTTGTAACTGCTCACAGCTTGCCTTTCCACCTATCTTAGTGTTAACTACAAACTTGGGTATAGTGCAGCCACTTCCTTCCTCCGAGTCATTTAAATATATTGTTAAGAGTTGCTTTTTCAGCACTGATCCCTGTAGAACACACTGGTCATGGGTCATCAACTTTATCTCCACTCATTGTTTCCAGTCCATGAGTCAGTTCTCTATCCTTGTCAATATATTACCTTCAACACCATGGTCACTTGCCTTATTACTTAATCTTTGTGACATACCTTGTCAAAAATCCTGTGGAAGTCCAAATACAACACATTTACTGGTTCCCCTCTACCCCTCTGGTTGAGAGTTCCTTGAAAAACTCTAATAAATTAGTCAAACATGATTTTTTATTCTTCCTTTGCTGGATTCTGAATTTATCCCAGTCTTCAAGTTACCGTGACTTTTGCCTCCTTGTATGCTTTTACTTTCAACTTACTGTCCTTAACTTCCTTGGTTAATCATGGTTGGTTTATTCCTCTCTTAGAATCTGTCCTCCCTATTTGGATGTATTTTTGCTGAGAGTCATGAATTACCTCCTTAAATGTCTGCCACTGCTTGCTTACTGTTATTCCCACTAATTTGTCCACCCAGTTCACTTTAGCTGACTCTATTCTCATTTTGTTATAATTCCCTACTGGAATACTAAAAAAAAACCTACTTGTCTTTTAGTTTGTAATCTGTAAACAAATTTCCTATTTACCATCAATCTGAAAGTAACCTATAACAGATAGTCAAATTAGCAGCCATTATCAACAATAAAGTTACATTATTCTGATTAAAAAAACCTTCCAAACTGTGATCCAAAAAGACAAACAAAAAGCACCTTTTCCCCTTTGCATCGAACTCCTACACTTCTGTCAAAGTCCTCAAACTATAGAGTCAATTGGGCTGACTCGCAACAGATGCGGTCTCAAGCATGTGTGAGGCTTACTGATATTACATACTTCAGAAAGACCATTGCCAAATATATTACACTACTTATCTGAACATCAGACCTAAAGCAATCAGCATTGTCTTTAATATATGAATTCATATCCCTGCAGTGAAGTCAAGCCTGCTGTGGGTACTTATTAGGAATGAGACCATTGGATTCTGTAGGATTTTGAGACCATTAAAGATATCGGTCTATGCACCCATATTTCATAAATTATTCCCGGCAAGCACTTGTGCATTTTTTTTTATTAAGTTGCTGAATATCGGCATTGCTGAAAAAGCCAGGATTAATGGTCTATCTTAATTGTCTTTGAATGGTGGGAGTAAGCTGCCTTCTTGAACTGCAGCAGTCTATTTGGAGAAAGTATTCCCAATGTTCCCTTCAGAACAATGGAGGAATGCTCACGTATTTTCACATCAGGATGATATATAACGTGGAAGAGAATTTGTCCTTCTGGCTTTTAGAAATTGGTGGTTTGGGAAGTGCATAAGGATGTGTGATTTCCTGCAAACCCCAGACAAGTGTTTGTGGACATTCAAAGCCTTTTGAACTCCTGATTTATTAAATTATGCCAGTAACTTGATGGAAAGGCTAACATTTGTTGCCTATCCCTGTTGCTCTTGATCTTATTGGCTCTCTAGTCTATTTCAGAGGCAGCAATGAGTCATGTACATTGCTGTGGGTTTGGAGTTACGTGTAGGTTAGACCAAGGCTGCAGTTAAATGCCTGGGAATTACAAACCTGTGTGCCATGGTGGGTAAGTTGTTAGGGGGGATTCTGAGAAACAGGATCTACAGGCATTTGGAGAGGCAAGGACTCATTTGGGATAGTTAGCATGGCTTTGTCTAATGGAAATCATGCCTTACAAATTTGATTGAATTTTTTGAAGGGGTGGCCAAGAAAGTAGATGAAGACAGTATGGTAGACATATCTACATGGGCTTTAGCAAAGCATTTGGCAAGGTACCATATGGTAGATTGTTGAATAAGGTTAAAACTCACTGGATCCAGAGATACCTGGCCAAGTGGATACAAAATTGGCTTGATGGTAGAAGACAGAGGATTGTGGTAGAGAGTAGCTTTTCAGTCTGGAGACCTGTGACCAGTGGTGTGCCATGGGTCCACTGTTAGTCATTATATATATATAAATGACTTAGATGAGAATTTAGGAGTTATTGTTAGTAAGTTTGTTGATGATACTAAGATTGGTGGTGTGGTGGATAGTGAAGAACATTATTTGGGAATGGAGCGAGATCTTGATCAACTGGGCCAGTGGGCTGAGGAGTGGCAGATGAAGTTTGATTTAGATCACTGCACGGTGTTGGATTTTGGTAAGGCAAACCAGGGCAGGACTTACGCAGTCAATGGTAAGGCCCTGGGGAGTGCTATGGAACAAAGACATCTGGGGACACAGGTTCGTAACTCCTTGAAAATGGAGCCACAGGTAGACAGGGTGGTGAAGAAGGTTTTGGCATGTCAGCTTTCATCGGTGAGAGAACTGAGTATTGGAGATGCGACGTCTTGTTGCAGCTGTACAAATGTTGGTGAGGCCGCGTTTGGAGCACTGCATGCAGTTCTGGTCACCCTATCCATAGAAAAAGATATTATTAAACTAGAAAGAGTACAGAAAAGATTTACTAAGGTGCAACTTGAAATGAAAGGTTTGAATTATAAGGAGAGGTTGGATACGCTGGGACATTTTTCCCTGGAGCATAGGAGACTAAGGTGACCTTATAGAGGTACATAAAATCATGAGAGGCATAGATAAAGTAGACAGTACACAGCTCTGCTCCATGGTAGGGGAGTCTAAAACTAGAGGACATAGGTTTAAGATGAGAGGGAAGAGATAGAAAAGGGTCCAGAGGGATAATTTTTTCACACAAAGGGCGGTGAGTGTCTGGAACAGGCTGCCAGAGGTAGTAGTGGAGGTGAGTACAATTTTCTCATTTAAGAAATATTTAAACAAGTACATTGATGGGATATAGAGGGATATGGAACAAAAGCAGGCAAATGGGACTAGTTTAAATTGTGAAAACTGAGCGGCATGAGCAAGTTGGGCCAAAAGGCCTCTTTTCACGTTGTAGACCTCTATGACTCTAAGAAAGGATAGCAGATTTCCTTCTCCTGAGTAGATTATTGAAACAGATGTGTTTTTAATGGCAATTGGCAACATGGTTGCTATTCAACTGGCTTTTAATTCCAGATTTTTCTTATTGAGTTCAAATTTCATCATCTAACATGGTAGAATTTGAACTTTTGACTCAAGAACATTACATTAGGGCTCAGGATTACTAATCAATTGACGTTACCACAATATCACCACTTCCTCAAATTCCAGCACAAGTAGTCATCATAATTCTTTCATTTGTGCACATGAGCCATGTTAGGAGTGAATACATCATCAGGCTACCATTTCTACTAGGAATTAGTGTGTAATTTAGAATGAGTATTTTCTGTTTATTTTGCGCCTCAAAACTCAGTCCTGTATAACAGAACTGCATCCTTATTGCACTAAAAATGTGACATAAGGTTTGAGTAAGTCAGTGAATATGAGAGAACACATATAAGTAAGTGAGTGAGTGAGTAAGAGGGAAAATGAATGTGCAAACAAGTGTGAAAGAGAGTGAATGAGTGTGAGTGAGTGATACAGGGTCAAGAAAGAAGTTTTAAGTGAAGGTTTAACTGTCGTAATTACATGCACATTATGCCATGAACACCTCTAATAATAAGCCTACTGACTCATCTGGAATTGAGAAATGTGTAGGAAACCTCTCTATAGAACGATGATAACAAGGTGTGGGGCTGGATGAACACAGCAGGCCAAGCAGCATCATAGGAGCAGGAAAGCTTGACGTTTCGGGCCTAGAC
>JAHRHZ010000012.1:61842526-61909422 GCA_024137785.1 Ginglymostoma cirratum
TTCGGGCCTAGACTCTTCATCAGAAAATGATTCATTTTCTGATGAAGGGTCTAGGCCCGAAACGTCAAGCTTTCCTGCTCCTATGATGCTGCTTGGCCTGCTGTGTTCATCCAGCCCCACACCTTGTTATCTTGGATTCTCCAGCATCTGCAGTTCCTATTACCTCCTATAGAATGATGATGATCTCTTTGACTATGAGTGTCTCAATGAGGTCTAAAGAAAGGCCAAAATGCCTCATTTACCTAGTGCTGTCCAATGAAAACACGAAGCCTAGGAAGATCAAGCAGCACTTGGAGGCCACATGGGGGATTTAATTGGATAACTGACAACACAGTCAGAAAAGACGACAATTGCAGTGATGATCTTACTTTAACACTGCTATAAGCATCTCTAAACAAACTCAAAGACAATCTTTCGAGGTGAACGATCAGATTGCACTGGCCAAGAAGCTTCATACAATTGCAAAGACTTTGATTTTACCAGCTGCAATTAGAATGGTTCAAATTGGTCTTGGATAGGTGCAAGCAAAAAAAGTTGCAGTACAGTCCCTTTCAAACCACTAAGTAATGAGGCAATAAAATGATGAGGAATCATCGTTGGTAGAGTATCTGAAAAGTATACTTGCCTGTGCTGTTCAGACTGATACAAGAAATGAGGTGTGTGATGCACACATATTGGGCAGAATCTTATGGGCATCTGAATAATGTGGTATATGGCAAGATTTGTGACAGAATAGGACTGGAAATCTGTTTAGGCTCATTTTGACATTGGGAGCATCTCACTGCACCTTTTATACATTTGCTGAACGCTGCGGTGAGTTTCTTGCTAGGCAGCAGTGAGCTGTCAATTAGGAGAGATTATTACCTGTTAAATGCCTTATTAACAGCTCAACTCACGTCAATAATATTCAGCTTCCTATCTGATCGAAAGTGCAACAAGCTAAATGTCAAGAATTCTTGACATGGACATTAGAGCTGGGACCTGGCTGCTGGTTACCACCACTTTGCTCAGCACTAAATACTATCTGAGGGAACAACTCACAGATACTGGTTGCTTGCACCATTTGTCCATTGACATTGGCTTCCAACATTTGCCAATCCCTCACAACCATCATGGCACCTCTTAGATCCACTTGCAGGCCACTTAAGAAGCACAAATGTGCACTGCAGGATGCATTGGCAGCTAACAGTTGAAGACTGCTGCAAGGACACTTTGCATACATGGACGGGCATCCAGCTCACAGATTTGAGCAGTCTGCATAAAATGGCTGCTCATTTTCTCCCTTAGCACTCTCTCACTTAGCACTTACCTGCAAGTGCACTGCATTACCACCAGTAATACACTAGTATTGGAGACTGCACTTGACTCACTGTGCTGGGACCCCAGTTTCAAGACTATCCACTTTCAGTTGACTGAGGCTTGCTGACAATCATGACAAGCTTCCTGGCTTTGAGTTTGCACTTTTATGCAGGGCAAGACAGGATGTAATATGAAGTTTAGTGGATATAAGCTAACTCTATGGAGTGTAGGAAAAGAATTATATAGGCAAGTTTTTAACAGCTGAAGGGTCTTTTCCTGGTGATAGATCAGAGGAAATTAAATGAACAAGGTAAGAGTAAAGGTCTGAGTTGTGATGTCAGATTGAGGAACATAGCGCAGTTATACAGGAGTAAAATGTGGGGAAGGTTGTAAGAAACTTAAAGATTTTAAAATTTATCCATAAGGGAGTAAGGAACCGTAGTTGCTCAGGACAGGGATGAAACGTAGATGGAAACCTGAACAAACAAAACATTGCAGAATACTGAAAAGGTAAGTCTGCATAGGTTGCTCCAGGGAATGAAGAGGAGGGTAGTGAAAGTGCTGATGCTGGAGATTGTAGTGAGGTAAAGATAGATGCAGGTGATGGTTTGCAGATGTAACCGGGTAATCTTAATGACTGATTTGAAGACTGTCATGCAGAGAATGGTCAAGCACTATCAGATTTAACTTGAGCGAGTTGCTAAGGAAGAGGATGGAAACAAGATCTATGGTGCAGTCTTTAAAGCAAAAACTGAACATAATGGCTTGCCAGCATTTAACTGGAAAATTTTCTGGCTTATCCAGCACTCATTGTCTGATAAATAGTGCAACAGCTTAAAAACAGTGGAATTGAAGAAGTCAAAACTGCGTGCTGTAAGCCTACATAGAGAATAGTATTCAATTCTTATGGGTAATGCTCTCAAAACGACAGGATGGAATGTTGAATTACACCAGAAATGACCAGGCTGTCATATATGTTGTGGAACTACCACCATCAGGTAATGGGTGAGGTCAGGTGCTGCCACCAATCCTCTTTTCCACACTGGCTGTAGGAACTGTTTGGTTAAACAGTGGTACATGATGAGCCTCCAATGAGTCTGAACAAGAAGAAGCTCTTCTGATGAAGCATTTCTGATGAAGGGTATAGGCCCGAAACGTCAAGCTTTCCTGCTCCTATGATACTGCTTGGCCTGCTGTGTTCACCAAGCCCCACACCTTGTTATCTCGGATTCTCCAGCATCTGCAGTACCTTTTATCCAAGAAGAAGCTCTTGTCTTTTTTCATTCATTCACAGGACATGGGGAACACTGGCTCGGCAAACATTTATCACCCATCCTTACTTGACAAGAAGGCAGTTAAGAGTCATTACTGTGATCAGGAGTCACTTGTAGGCCAGACCAGATAAGAAGAGCAGATTTCCTTCAGAATATTAGCAAACCAGATAGGTTTTTAATAACAATTAATAATGGTTGCACAATCACTGTTAGGCTAGCTCTTTATTCGAGATATTTTAAAAAAAACTGAATCTAAATTTCACATTCTGCCACGGTGGGATTCAAACCCAAATTCCTAGATCATGAACCTAGCATTCTGGTTTGACAAGTGAAGTCAACTACGTCACCAACTCCTTTCGGCTTGCCAGCAGAATGTCATTTATTGGTCCGTTAGACATAGAAACCTAAGACAGCCAGGATCCTGGGATGAGACAATTGGCTGCATCAGAACTTTGAGTTATACTCCTCTTTTCCCCATCGAAGCCAGTAAGTATTATCAAATTGGGTGGTAGCTAGTCAGTGTCCGATATTAACCCTTTCAAACCCATTACTGAAACAACACTTGCAGTCACAGAACAGAAGTCATGACAGGACATATGTTTATTTCTGGTAGCAATAAAGACTGATGCTTTTAACTGCAGGATATATTTTTCTTCAGCTCTTTATAAATAATGACAGCCTTTGCCATTTAGACAGAGGAAAATATGATACAAGAACTTTCTTTGGAATGAAGAAAAATAGTAACATCAGGCAGAAGTCTGAACAACAATCTTTCATTTTCAGTTGTACATTTACAGCATTTTCTGTTTTATAACTTCTCATTTTCAGCATTCTGTTTTTCCACGCTGGAAACAATTTACTGATTTGCCATAAATTTTAATCTTGTCTCTGGAGTCTGGAACAGTTTACTCTCAAAAAGCCCTTTGCTTTGTTCATTAATTTTAATGAAAACATAAAGAGTGAACACAATTTATTCTCATGTCTACATTGTTGCTAAGATTTGAAACAGCTGGACTTGATGTAAGGCAGTATGAGGACATATAGAAGCTTGAACATTATATGCCAAACAGGACATAGCAATCATGTGAATGTAATATTATTTTATTTGGGCTATTCATCGTTATGAACTATCTGTAGTCAGCACTCCAGGAAAATCTTTCTTGTATTTCAAAGGTCAGAAATAAAACATTTATCTCAAACAATGGTTTTCTTTCTTCTTCACAAAAAAATTTGTGCAGAACACTTCCTTTGACACAAAGGGACTATGTTGTTTCCAAATGTAAGGAATATTACTGCTAAATATATAGTGATGAAGAATGGATATGCAGCTTCCATGCTGGAAATTATTAATAACAGTTAGGTTTATACAATCTAATGATCCTTTCTTTCTATTGCCAAATGCAATTGCTTAAGACATAAAAATACAGGACTTGCATTGTTATACAGGCTATAAGCTTTATTGCCTGACTAATCATGTAATAGATTCAGAGAGTACTGAAGAAGCATATATTTGAAAAGAAGGAGCGAGGCTCCAAAAACTTGTGTTTTCAAATAAGCCTGTTGGACTATAACCTGGTGTCATGTGATTTCTGATCTTGTTCACCCCAGTCCAACACCAGCACCTACACATCATGACCATTAATTTTAACAGTGGTCTACACCAATACTTGCTAAATCACCATTCAATATGACAGTACAAAAGTATTGAATTTTCAAATTATTAGTGACATTTTAACAAGCGTTCTAGCCTGAAGATGAAGATTATTAAATAAATGAACAATATGCTTCAATGCAACTCTAAAACCAGCTTGTGTCAGGAGATATCGGTCAATTTTACAGTATTCCTACTAGGATGACCTAATTACCAGTCTTTGCTCTTTGTCAAGTGTTAATTGCAAAAGGATTTACAACTCTCGTTTCCTGATGTTTCCCATGCCTGAATTCCAATGAATGGTATCCTCTGACTGATTATATGTCATTGAAATATGTTGCACTACTCAGTAGCTATTATTTTGACAATTGAATGACATCAATGTCATTTAGTTATTATTTATTTTTCAAGCAGTTGTTCAGCACTGCAGGCAAGTCAGAAAGCCTGAGAAAATGGCCACAAAATTCAATGAGTTTGTACCCAATTTTTCAATGGTGCAAGTTCCAATTTGTTCCAAAAAGATGTCTTCAGCGAGCAGAAACACATCTGGCGTAGGCACTGCTTTGCTGAGGGCAATAAGATGCAAACAGAGCAACCAGAAATATGCAGATTAGGCAGATTTTAATCACAGTCATAGAATCATAGAGACCTACAGCACAGAAAAAGTGCCTTTGGCCTATCAAGACTGTGTCAGTCAATAAAAAGCGCCTAACTTTTCTAGATGTCAACTATTTTGATGCCAATCTGTATGTAAAACTGGTTTTGCTGCCACTTTAGAACTCAACTCTCTAACGATACAGTTATATATAGAGATCATTCATTACTTACAGATTAGTTGCTGTATGATTTCTGATAGCTATTGCTCTAATACTTCAGTTCTGGAGCACTTTAAAGTTGCTGAAGTGTCTACCATCTACAAGATTCAGTACAGAATTTCACTAAAGCTCCTTAAACAGCACCTTCCAATCCATGACCACTTCTATCTAGAAGGACAAGGGTGATAGATACATGGGCATACCATCATCTGCAAATTTCCCTCCAAGCTACTCGCCACCCTGACTTGGAATTATATTGTCGTTCCTTCAGTGTCACTGGGGCAATACTCTGGAATTCCTTCCTGAAAAGCATTCTCGGTCAACCTACAGCTTGTGGACTACAGTGGTTCAAAAAAGTAGCTCACTACTACATTCTCAAGGGGGATTGACAATAAATGCTGGCTGAGCCAGTGATGCCCATATCCCATGAATGAGCAAAATAAAATTGTACAAGATGTTGTGTGGTACCTGCAAGTTTTGTAGTCTTCTCCATTTGGCAGAGTGTAATTTGCAAACAGCACATTGTTTTTAAAGATCCACGTGAAAGTGGAATCATAGGTAGACAGGATAGTGAAGAAGGCATTTGGTACGCTTGACTTTATTGGTCAGTGCATTGAGTGTAGGGGTTGGAAGGCCATGTTGCAGCTGTACAGGACATTAGTTAGGCCATTTTTGGAATACTGCATTCAAGTCTAGTTTCCCTGCTATTGGAAAGATGTTGTGAAACTTGACAGGGTTCAGAAAAGATTTAAATCATAGAATCATAGAATCCCTATAGTGTGGAAACAGGCCTTTGGCCCAACAAGTCCACACCTACCCTCAGAGCATCCCACCCAGATCCAGCTCCCTATAACCCACCTGATCTACACATCCCTGAACACTATGGGCAATTTGGCATGGCCAATCCACCTAAACCTACAAGGATGTTGCAAGGGCTGGAGGGTTCCAGCTAGAGGGAGAGGTTGAATTGGCTGGGGCTATTTTCTCTGGAACATCAAAGATTGAGGGGTGACCTTATATAAGTTTATGAAACCACGACGGGCATAGATCGGGTGAATAACTAAGGTCTTTTCCCCAGGGCAGGGGAGTCTAAAACTAGTGGGCATAGATTTAAGGTGAGAGGAGAAACACTTAGAAAGGACCTAAGGAGCAATTTTTACACTCAGAAGGTGATGCATGTATGGAATGAGCTGCCAGAGGAAGTGGTGGAGGCTGGGACAATTACAACATTTGAAAGGCATCCGGATTTTTACATGAATAGGAAGGGTTCAAAGGGATATCAACCAAATGCTGACAAATGGGACGATATTAATTTAGGATATCTGGTCAGCATGGATGAGTCAGACAGAAGGGTCTGTTTCTGTGCTGTACATCTGTATGACTTTAAGAGTCTATGTGTCAGTTTTGGTATGTAGCACAATCAAAAGAGATTCCACTCTCTCAATTTACAGCTGGGATATGACCATATGCAACACATCCTGCAAGTCAATCGTCAAGCAGTTTTAAGCCTAGAAGACGCAGGCCACGTGAGGCACTGTGATAGTGTCCCTGTCTCTGGGCCAGGGTTCAAGTTCCACCTGCTCCAAAAGTGTGCAATAGCATCCCTAAACAGTTTGGTTGTAAAATATCTACAAGCACAGGTGTTGCAACACCTCACATGGTTTCATTTCATTGCAAGTGGCAATCGTCGGAAATCTGGGCAGACGGACAACACTTATAGTATGGGTAAAGTGGCAGTGATGGGCTGTTGATTACTGCTAAACCCAGGAAGGAAAGCAGGTTTGTACTTAATAGATGCCCCAGGTGCTGTACCTATGCAATCCTAGAATCTAGTGGAGGAAATGTGTAGGGCTGATGTGATAGCCTTTGGACACTTGTAACACAGCTCACTGTGCATAGCAGCAGTTTGAACCTGTATTGCAGAGTTCTGAGTTTTCATTACAATTGCTGATGCTGGAATCCAAAGGTATGCAGGCTAGATGGATTGGCTATGCTAAAAGTTGCCCCGTAGTGTCCAGGGATGTGCAGGCTAAGTGGGTTAGCCATGGCAAAAACCCCCTGCAGCAATATAGGATGGGGTGGGGTGGGATACTCATTGGAGTGTCAGTGCAGACTCAATGGGCTGAATGGCCTCTTTCTGCATTGTAGGGATTCCATGACATTTGTCCTATGATCAATGGAAGTTGATTGTTGGACAACAGGTGATGCACAAGCTAATGGATTTACAAAGTTCTGAGGTTGGTCACCGCTTCCACACAGGAACATATTGGATCCAGGGTGCGCACAAAGTAGCGCTATAAGACAGCGCATCCAATTTTGACACTGGCCCCCAGATGTTAGGGAGAAGCGTCAATAGGACTGAGTTTGTTGTATTAATTTCTGGTGACTAGGTGTATGACAGGTTCTCCATCTGATTTCATTCTTTTGAGACTCTTTAAAGGTTTGATTCAATGTAGTGGCTTTTTAGGCCAATTGAGAGGTCCGTCAACAAGCAAGCACACTGTTGTGTGTCTGGAGAGTCACAGGTACACCAGGCCAGATGAGGAATGCAGATTTTCTTCCTTAAAGTGTATTTAAACATTATAGGGTGAGTTGGTGACAAAAAGGTAATATCACTGAACTCCCAAGCCAAAGACCCAAGATAATGCTCTGTGGCCAAGTGTTCAAATCCTAACACTGTAGCTTGTGGAATCCAAATTCAATTAATAAATCTAGAATTGAAAGCTAATCTCAATGATAGTGACTATAGATTGTTGGAGTGGACCATCTGAAGGATTGATGTCGTTTCGGAAAAGAAAACTGCTTTTCTTCCCTGGTTGCCTTTTGGAAATGTTCTCAGACCCACTGCAACGTGGTTGACTCTTTAATTGCCATTGCAATCCACTCATTTCAAGGACAATTAGGAATGGGCCACAAATGCTGACCCTGACAGCAAAGCACACATGGTACAAAAGAATTAAGAAGATAAACTTATAGAATTACATCAGCAAATTCATGGACATGGCTGTTTAATTTCATCCATGTGACTATTCAACAATTAAAAAAGAAGTGAGTGAAAATATGAGGTAGGAGAGGTCAACAGTTAACATCTTGACCTCACTAATGCTCCAGATGGTCCTGATTAGATAATTACAGAATTTGTTCCTTCACTAAAATGCAATGCACTGAGCAATAAGTTAATAAGCTCTGCTCCATCTTTTGCGTGATATTTGCAGCCTCATGGTCTATTTCAAATTTGCTATTGCTGCTCATTTAAAATGTGTCGTGTAAATGATAAGAACAGAGAGTAATCATAAGTGAGGGAAGAAGTTGCAAAAAATCTGCAACACACAATCCCTCAAGCCCAACTGGATATTAAAGAAACATTATGGGCAGGCTGTGTTTATTTTCAAATGTGATAATTAGGATCAGGCCATTTTGCCCTTCAAACTTGCTCAGCCATTCAGTTAGATCTTGGCTGATCTGTCTTTTTTGCGTTCTGAATTCTTCATTCCCTTCTACCCACGTTAATCTTTTTGATCCCCTTTTCTAAAAAGAATATATCTCCCGCTGCTTTACAAATATGAAACGATCCTGTCCATGACCTTCTAAGTTAATGAGTTCTAAAGTCTCATGACACTTTGAAAAAGGACAAGTTCTCCTCATGGCCTGCATCACTAGATGTCCCAATAATGGCCAATGCTGTCTCCTCCATGGGAGCAAGGTATGTAGGCATGTATACCCTCCTCTGATTAACTGTTGGTGCCTCCAGTTATGCACCATCCTGCCCTCAGAAGAAAGCGAGGCATATCAGACTGCAGAGTAATAGGTTTAAGTGATGTCGTTGAAAAACTGACAATGTGTGTAAGCTGTGGAGTGTGAACATGAGACTTGAAGCAGTGAGGGTGTGGTGTAGTAACAATTGTCAGCTGGGACTCCCAAGTGATAAACGTTTCCCAATCAACTATTATTACACATCTCTCAGTCAGCTGGGACTTGAACCCAGGCCTCTTGGCCCAGGGTTAGGGGCACGACCCCAGCAACACAAGAACTCATCGCCCTGATTGATAGATATTTACTAATTAATCTATTCAGATGTATTATTGACAAACCTCTGGAGGAGGTTGGATCTGAACCCAGGCCTCCTTGGTCTGGGTTAAGGACACTGTCCCTTCACCATGAGAGCCCTTTAGTCCTGATTGAGTACGTTTGCTGGTTGATAAGTGGCAGGCTTAGGAAATTAAATAATGTCTGATGTTAAAATAGCATTTGAAGATGCCGTCATTAACTTTGACCATATGAGTTCTTTGAACTTCTTGCAGCACTCTATTTGTTTATGCAGCTTGTTTTCAAGATGTTGGTCAGCTCATCACTAACTGCTTTGGCCAGATATCCAAACCTGATGTTGAATTTGGAAGTGAAACTATACGGATTTCCAATTTGGAGTCCAACCACAAAAAAATTAAGTTGGAGGACACAATTTCATTTGAAACATCTAATCAATTTGAACTTTAAATCTTTAAATCATAGCTTGCAAAAATTAGGTTGTGAATTGATGGGAGTGTAAATAATTTCGACCGTGTATCAGTTGGTAACAGTTTCAGCTCTAAGTCAGAGAAGTTCAGGTAAGACTTTAAAATGAATCCCTACCTGCCTCCCTTCCAGGGCAGTATTCTGCACAAGAATGGAAGAGTTGGGTAACTGATTGTGTGGTCATTATCAGTTGAAATTTATGAGCGATTCATGTGAAAATTAGCAGCTATATTGCAACAATAACTACATTTCAAACATACTATTGGCTGAAAACTGATTTGGACTTTGGAATATCCTGTGAATGTGAAAAGCATTATATAGATGCAATTATTTCTGCAACAATACTTCTAAATTAAGTCAGGTCACAAGTATAATCAAAACACAGCAAATTTGGTATTCTTATATTTGCCAATAGTGCAACTTCAACACTATCTTGTCTTTTTTAGCAAAACACAGAAAATGTTGGAGATAGTCAGCAGATCCAGCAGTATCTGTGAAGACAGAAGCAGAGATAACATTTCAGATCAATGACCTTTCATCAGTAAGATAATCTTATTTTGTAATTTTATTTCAGATTTTTAAAGTCTGCTTTAAATATTCACAACCTGTTATGAAGAGCCACATTTATAATTGTGAGAAGTGCTGTGTCCTTTAAGATAAACTAATATTAGGGGAGACTGTTAATCTGGAGCTTTGTATAATGTCTTGGGGATCTGGGTTCAAATCCTGCCATAGCAGATGGTGAAATTTGAATCCAATTTTTTTTTTAAATTTATTAATGGGATGAGGGCATCACAGAGGAAGCAGTATATATTGCCCATCCCTAATTGTCCAGAGGGCAGTTAAGAGTCAACCACATTGCTGTGGGTCTGGAGTCACATGTAGGCCAGACCAGGTAAGGATGGCACTTGCTTTCCCTAAAGGCCATTAGTGAACCAGATGGGTTTTTCCGACAATGGACAATGGATTCATGGTCACCATTAGATTCGTAATTCCAGATATTTTATTGAATTCAAATTCCACCATCTGTTGTGGCAGGATTTGAACCCACGTCCCCAGAACATTATCTGGGTCTCTAGATTAACAATCCAGCAATAATACCACGAGGCCATCACCTCCCCTGGAATGAAGAGTCTAATGATAACTGTGAATTAATTGTTGCAGGGTACCTAACTGGTTCACTAATGTCCTTTAGGGAAGGAAACTGCCATCCTTATCTGGTCTGACCTACATGTGAATCCTGACTCACAGAAATGTGGTTGACTCTCAACTGCCCTCTGGGCAATTAAGGATGGGCAATAAATGCTGCCTAGCCAGCAACACCCTGATTCTGTGAATGAATAAATAAAAGTTGTACAAATATTCAAAAGGAGCACAAGTAGGCTCCTTCAAGCCTGTTCTGTTATTTAATAACACGCTAGCTGATCTAATTTTAATCTCAAATTCACATTTGCACCTTCCTCCCCCAACCCGCCCCACAAGCCCCCCGCTCCCCCACGCCCCCCACCGGCCTGAGAAACTTTTGCCCAGTTGTTTAAGAAGAACCTATCCACTTCTGCATTAAAAATATTCAAAGATTCTGCTTCCTGTACCTTTCCAGGAAGAATTCCAAAAACACAACCTGCAGAGAAAGAAAAAAATTTCCTTATTTTTGCATTTGTTGAGTGACCACTGATTTTGCTTAGTGACCGCTGGTTCTAGATTGTCCCATAAAAGGAACATCCTCTCATATCTGAGATAATAGGTACTGCAGATGCTGGAGAATCCAAGATAACAAGGTGTGGAGCTGGATGAACACAGCAGGCCAAGCAGCATCATAGGAGCAGGAAAGCTTGACGTTTTGGGCCTAGACCCTTCATCCTCTCATATCTACTCTGTCAAGACCCTAGTCAGTATCTAATATATTTCAATCAAGTTGCCAGTTACTCGTCTGAGCTTCAATGCATGTAAGCCCAGCCGATCGAAGCTTACTTTATAAGATCAGTTCTGAGAAAGATTCACCGGACCTGAAACATTAACTCTGTTTTCTCCTTCACAGATGCTGCCAGACCTGCTGAGCTTTTCCAGCAACTTTGTTTTTGTACCTGATAAGATACCCTATCAATTCCAGGTATTTGTCTGTTAAACCTTTTCTGAATTTTTCCAACATACTTACATCCTTCTTTAAATAAAGTTATCAATGCTGTCCATAGTACTCCAGACTTGGTTTTACTATTGCCCAGTAAAATTAGACCATAATCTCTCTGCATATATATTCAATTCTCCTTGCAATAAACATTTTATTAGCTTTCTGAATTACTTTCCAGTATCCTTCTCTGACCTTATTTAGTATGCCTTATTAGAGTTTCTCTTGATGTTTATTGAAGGTTGTGCAATAAGCATGCAAGTTTCACTGGACAGCTAGCTCTAAATGCATGAGACAGTAGCCAGCTTGGTGGCTCAATGGTTAGCATTGTTGCCTCACAGTGCCAGGGACCTGGGTTTGATTCCACCCTTGGGTGACTGAGTGGGGTTTGTCCATTCTCCCTGTGTCTGTTTCTAGGTTCCCCCACAGCTCAAAGACATGCAGGTTAAAGAGATTGGCTAAACTAAATTGTCCGTAGTGTCCAGAGATGTGTAGGTTTGGTGGATTAGTGATGGGAAAGGTATAAGGTAGGGGTTGGGATGCTCTTTGGAGGGTTGGTGTGGACTCAATGAGCCAAATGGTTTACTTCTACACTGTAGTGAGTCTATGTAATATATCGTTGTTAGAGGACTTACAACAACTGAAATAAAATCCTCAGATATTACTGACGGATGAAATATGTTTCTCCAGTAATGTCAAATATTTTCTCAGCATCATAGACATTACAGCAAAAAAGTGGGACTCAATCAACAAACTGGATATGTTTACCATAATTTGATTTCCCTCCATAGTTTTTATATTCTTTTGTTTCAAATACTTATTCACTTGCCTTTTAAATAATAAAGTAATCATAGTCTCAAAAGTCACTTCTTACATTCTAATAATTTTCTCTGAATATTTTTCCCTCGAATTTCTCCTTTCTTAATCTTAAGTTTATGTATTTTTGCAACTAATGCACCAATCAGTGCCCACTATTATGCTCTCAAAATCTTTCATAATTTGAAAATGTCAACCAGTTCATCATAATGTAACCAATGGTGAGCCATAAATATGTGAAATTACTCCATACCACGTTTCGTGGAAACATCGGCGGGCAAAAGTCAAAGCTATGTCACGTACATCAGCATCAAATTAATTTTAAGTTTTATCCATGCTCAAAGAGTATGCTTGCAGGGAAGGACAAGGGCTCACAGTCATAATTCACATTCCTTATCAGATCACAGCTGCTGGCTACAGAAAGTGTTGTTTCGTCTCTGGTTATATTCTTGTCCTATTCTCTATGGTGCAATGTTGAGAAAAAAAATTCTTATGAAATCTTATCTGTGCATCATGTTATAAAACAGGAAATAAATTTTTTGGTGGGGTAGTGGAGAGTTGGGAAGCTAAGCAAAGCTTTCAGCGATATTACTAATGTGTACTTTACAAGTCTCTGCTACTGCAGAACAAGGATGTTTCTGTGGTGTATGAAGTTCCCCCTCCTCCCCTTCCCCCACCTCCATCCTTCCCGTTCTGTTGCTTTGACTAACGTGCTAGCTAGACAGTTGGCTCAGCCTCAAAGGAGAATGGGGTAAGCATTATATAAATCACTGAGGCATTTCACAGCCAAGATAAACTCGAGCTACAGATATAGGCTCAGTTAGTGCAACGAGCACATTGGCTTCTCTGGAAGTGAAACAAACATTTTTGAAAAAATACACAAAGAAGAAACAAATTACTGACAAACATTTATTCTTAGCTTTACAACAGTTTCATTTTCCTCCACTAACAACCCAATGAGTTCTAAATTTATCTGACTCAGAAAAGAGAAAGAGTGAGTTTATGTGGAGCTGTTAAAAGAGCCTTTGAAGATGATGCATTCCAGCTGAGCGTATCATAGTTCACTGCAACAAACATTGGCAACTTCACTCAAACACTAAACAGCCAGCCTCTACCATAGTGTATTACCTAAGGATCAGTTGAGTTCCTGACTAAAGATCTAACTTTTCTTAATATCTTTCCCAAAGGCATAACTGCAATATTTTTAACAAATCACCAGATCACGAGGAACAAAAAGAAAGGCATTTTCCCCTCCCCCAGGCATCCCGAGGGAAAATCTGCTTTAAATGTAGGCTGTCACATGCCATTAAGAGCTACCCTCCCACTTCCCCATTCTGCTTAGCACAAGGTGACAATAATAGACTATGGTTTCCTAGATCAGGAGCCTGTTTCATCTGTTCATATCCGATGCATGGTGTTCATTGCTGCTTGAATTTGGCTTGAATTCATACTTGAATCAGAGTCTATAAATACATGAAGTGTTGCCAGTTTGACAAGCAGCGAGGAATTTACCAAGCATCCAATCTAGAGTGTTTTAAGGCCTTGGAAGCTGGCTAATGAAATGTGACTTGGGATGCAGTAAGATCCCCGGCTCAGGGGAAATCCACCATTTCAATTAACTGTGGTGGGTACAAAAACAAATAAGAGAGTTTTGGGAGAGGAGAGCTTTCCAGTATTTCATACTGTGTAATTAATTTGTGACTGAATGCTGTATCTGTTTGTTTTACGAATCAATCAAGGTGCTTGAATCTCTACTGGTGCAGAGGTCATAGGCAGAGGTGATATGACTCGGCTTGCAATGGGGATCGTTTGAGATGTCAAACAGGCTCTCTATGATGCACATTAACACCCACATGCTCCTCTATGTCACTTTCAATTTATTTTATCTTACTGTGTCAGCCGGTGCAGCTTACTCCCAAATTAATAACTGAACTTTTTATTGAAGCCAGGAAAAATAAACACTGCTGGTTGCACTGCATGACTGTTGGCTTTTTTTCCTTAAAGCTGAGAGCTGGCCCCCTGTCTGGAGGTGACTTTTTTCTCTTGCATTCCAAGAAGGAAACCAGTAATAAAAGGTGAATGTGGTCTGGAAGACAGAGCCTAATATCCTGTTCATGTTGGTTTGCCGGAATAGCTACCCCATCACTAGAGAGAGGGACAGAATGCTAACAGTAGTCTGTGATGTTCTAGCAGAATACTCATTTCCATTTTAAAGCATGCTGCTAGCCTGTTCTGAAAGCCTTTGTGGCTGTTCTCAGAACCTTCAAAGTGATCTTCCTCTTCCCCTGAGGGTCATCACCCTTCCCACAGTCTGAATTGTCTGTGAAGAAAAACAGAAATGTTTGATTGATCATAACTAACAGTGTCGTTTCCAGTGGTTAATTAAAGTTTATCTAATTGCCCCATTTTTGGTAACCGTTCTCTCTGTCTTTAGCTATCTTTGTAGCTGTCATGATTTTTTAAATCCAGATGAAAAATCAGACCTCCTGAACATCTGTATTTTATTAAATTACTCACTGAAGATCTGCATACCACATCATCACATACTCATGGTGACGGATGAATGGTAAAAATGAAGGAAAGTGGGTCTGAAGAGGATGGGCTGCAATTTTCCACTATCTGCGAGCATGTTAGTTTTCCAACATGTTTCTGCATCTGGACCATTTAGGGGTAGGTTGCTGAGGAGTGAGGAGAGAAGGGCAACCTACAGCAGCAATTGGCAGGTAGCTAATAAAGCATCCTCGCAGGCCAGTTGATGCTTTTTTTAGACTTCACTTATAGAATAAGGGAATCTCTGGCTTGGCTAGCATTTCATGACCACTCCTAATTGCCCAGAAAGCAGTTTAGAGTCGACCACATTGCTGTGGGCCTGGAATCACATGTAGGTCCGACCAAGTGAGTATGGCAGATTTCCTTCCCTGAAGGACATTAATGAACAAAATGGGCTTTTCTGACAATGAATAATGGTATCAAAGTCATCATTAGATGTTTATCTCCAGTTTCTTTATTGAACTCAAACTCCACCATCTGTCTTGGCAGGAGTTGAAACCAGGTCCCAGGACATTATCTGAGTTTCTGGTCTAGTAGTCCAACGATATTACCACTAGGCCATGCCTCTCCGATTATACCATTCTACAATTGACATGCAATCCCTCTATTCAAGTTAAAATGTAGTCCAGCAATAAAGGTGGGCACCTGCTGGCAGACCTTGGCATTAATAGGGAGTTGGTTACAACTGTGGAAGGTGGTCTTCCATAGTGATAGTCTGATAGTTGTCGCCTGTTTAATTATACCTTCTCAAACCATTTCTAGATAAAATCCTTCTCCTACCTTCTCTCAAAAGAGTGGATGGACTATTCCACTCTAACTTTTTACCCTCCTGTACCTCAGGGAACTCTGGCATGTAGCAGGGAAGTTATGATGAAGCTGTATAAGATGTTAGGCCGTAGCTGGAGTACTGTGTGTAGTTCTGGTCACCTATAGAAATTTTGTGATTGCATGAGAGAGGATGTAGAAGAGGTTCACCAGGATGTTACCTGGGCTGGAGTGATACACATAGGAAAATAAACTAAATTTAAAACCCATCTAGTTCACTCACATCCTTTAAGGAAGGAAACTGCCATCCTTACCTGATCTGGCCTACTTGTGACTCCACACCAACAGCAATGTGGTTGATTATTAACTGCCCTCTGGGCAATTAAGGATGGACAATAAATGCTGGCCTGACCACTGACACCTACATCCTGTGAATGAATTTTTAAAAAATCTAAGCTGGGGTTGTTTTCCTTATAGTGGAGCAGGCGGATGAGGGAGTGGGGTGGAGATCTGATTGATGTGCACAAAGTTCTGAGGGTCATGAATAAGATAGAAAGGGAGAAACTTTTCTTCTTTATTGAGGTGTCAAAACACCGGGCATGGTTTTAAGGTAAGGATCAGTAGGGTTAGAAGAAATTTGAATATTTTGCACCTAGAGTATGGTGGGAATGTGGAACTCACTGTCTAAAAGAATGGAAGAGGCAGGAACCCTCAAGTTATTTCAGAACTATGTCGATGAGCACTTGAAATGCCATAGACTTGAAGGCTACAGGCAAAATGCTGGAAAATGGGATTAGAATAGATAGATATATGATGACAGGTGTGGACATGATGGGCCGAAGGATCTCTTTTCGTGCAGTAAAAACTCTATGACTCTAACAAATCCATTGCTGTGGTCTATGTACAGCCTTGTTTCAAGTGCCTCCTGAATGCTCACATCTGCACCCAGCTGAGCATTGCTGTATCTGTCCTCCATCCTCTAAGCAGGGCTATCCATTTTTGCCTCTACATTTGTTATTTTCACTTGCAAACTTGTGCCACACTTATCAACCAGTAGGCATGAGAACCCACTGATGTTTCTTCATTCATTCATGGGCTGTGGGTATCGCTGCCTTTATTATCCATCCCTAGTCGCCCTTGAGAAGGTGGTGAGCTGCCTTCTTGAACCACTGCAGCCCAGTAGGTGTACGTACACCTAGTATACCACTGGGGAAGGAGTTCCAGGTATTTGTCCCAACAATACTGAAGAAATGGCAATATAGTTCCAAGATAGTGAGCACTTTGGAAGGGAACTTCTAAGAGTTAGTATTCCCCTGTATCTGCTGCCCTTGTCCTTCCAGATGGAAGTGGTCATGTGTTTGTAAGGTGCTGTCTAGTCTGGGTGAATTGCTGCAGTCATCATATAAATAGTACATGCTGCTGCTACTGACCGTCGGTGATCGAGAGTGTGGACATCTGTGGATGTGGTGCTAATCAAGTGGGCTGCTTTTTGAATGATATTGGAGCTGCATTCATGCAGGCAAGTGGGGAGTATTCCATAACTGATTTCAGCCTTGTAGATGATGGACAGGTTTTGGGGAGTCAGGAGATGAGTTCCTAGCTGCAGTATTTCCAGCTCTTGAAGCCACAGTATTTAAATAGTTACTTTAATTCAGTTTTTTGTTGATGATAACTCTGAAGATGTTGATAGTGGGGAATTCAGCGAGGTTAATGCCATTGAATATAAGGGCTGAGGGAAATGATGGTTGGATTCTATCTTGTTGGAGATGATCTTCAGCTGGCATTTGTGATGCACAAATGTTACTTGCCGTTTTTCAGCCCAAACCTGGATAATGTCCAGGTCTTACTGCACTTGGACATGGACTGCTTCAGAATCTGAGGAGTCCTGAATGGTAAATAAAAACTGAAAGAACTGCGGATGCTGTAAATCAGGAACAAAAACAGAAGTTGCTGGAAAAGCTCAGCAGGTCTGGCAGCACCTGTGAAGAAAAAAATCTGAGTTAATGTTTCAGGTCCTTTAACCTTTCCACAGAACCAGTTCTGAGGAAGGGTCACCGGATCCAAAATGTTAACTCTGAATTTTTTCTTCACAGATGCTGCCAGACGTGCTGAGCTTTTCCAGCAACTTCTGCTTTTATGGCCTGAATGATGCTGAGTGTGTGTCTCTGTGCTGGTGAAGAGTGAGTGTGTGAGGTGCATATGACCGTAACCCAAGCAAGTTTCTGCAATGTGTTCCATTTCCAGACAGTATACCCCAAACTGTTAAGCTGGGTGAGGTGCTGGGGCTGAATTGGTTTCCATCCTTTGTTAACCTATTCCGTTAGTTGGTGGCAACAGGGTTAATTTTATTGGGATCCCCTTTCCTTATGGATGCATGTCTCCAGACCCCAAAGAACCTATATTTTAAAAAGGAGCCAATTTAACCAGCTTTTCTTAAATTAACAAAAAATGAGTAAGTTTATTAAATATTACTCACTAAAAGAAATGTTTAACACACAGTGGTTGGCTAATATAAATTCTGTGTGGGTTTAATGGAATGTAACACCTAAAGGTGTCAAAGAAACTTAAGCAGAGAGTAGAATGGCCAACCCCAATCCTAGAGGAAATGACGAGATGCTAATGATGAGAAATAAGAGGCAAGTCCAAAAAAAATCTTCAAAAATGTGTTTCTGAAGAGCACATAAAATGACATTCCTGTCTTTGCAGGGTTGCACCAGTAGCACCGGATTTGACAGTTCAACATTTAATTTTCGAGATTCTTGGTTGTGTTCACTGACAAAACTTCTTGCGTATTGATTTTTTTAAAACAGGTTAGCAGCACTTGGAGTAATGAAGGATCTTTCTTTGCCTGCTTTTGATGCATGGGTGCTTATTCACTGTTCTCAACTAGTGACTTTCACAGTAGATTCCACAGCAGCCTAATAAATAACACATGTACACACTAGTGTTGAAGCTATCTACTCGCTCCCTTTTTGTATATTCCTGGAAGGGGAAACCAGAAAAAAAGTGTCTACAGGAGATGGCTCCATGCCAAAAGAATGATGGAGAGTTAAGAGTGAGGGATAGTCAACTCCCTTAATATCTTACCGTTTCCTCTAGGATCCGGGGTAGGCCATTCAAATCTCTATGTGATGTTTGATTGACATCTTTAGGTGTTACATTCCATTACATTGACAGACAATTTGCATCAGCCCACCAGTGAATTTACACCTGCAGTTATTTTGTCTCTGTAGCAGTCCTCTTTTGAAAACACATTTCAGAATTGAGAGCAACAAAAACCCATAGAAATTGTGAGGTTCTGACATGCCATCATAACAGATGACGGTGCGTATTCTGAGCCCTATCCACTCTGAGCTGGGCCTATTAAAGATGTTGGAGATGATCTTATTGTCTCCATGTCTGGCTCCTGCAAGGCACAGAAGAAGAGGTCTTCAGAACTGACCTTAAGAGATCAGAAACCTCTGCAGTGCTGAGATTTCCAATGCAACTCAGTCCACAGCATCCTATTAGATGAGTGGAACGTTCTCCTTAACAATCATATTGCACTTTCTATCGATCATATCTGCCTGTCTCATTTACCCCACCTCCTCATGTTTAAGGAAATGTTCATTGCTCTCTTTTCCACTATGGGCCCATTTTTCAGTAACACATATTTGTTAACCTCCATCCAGCCTTGTGTACTTTGGATGCATTTTGGATGCTCCTTCTGGGATGAGGACCTCCCACATAGCCTTGTGGGTAGGCAGTTTCTATTATTCTGTGGGTCAAGATGATTATAATCTTTCTCAGAGCCAACAACCAGACAGTAATACTTGGAAATGAACATTCTGGTTGTACTCAACCTCCATTTTGAGGTATACACGATACATTAAAGGCACTGCCAAAGGTTTCAGAGCTATCAGCCCTCTGATTGGGTTTGTATCACTGAGAGACTGCCTTTCATCCCCCATTGGACTGCAAACCTAGAGGCAGACAACTAGATGGCTGTCACCCGAAGATGTTACTTTATTCATGATTTTATCAGGACTCAGCTCACTTTGTCCAACCAAAGTCAACTTTCCAAAGCCTTTAGGAAAACCCACCCCTAGAAATCAATTAGCAATGACCTTCAAAGTAGTTAATGCTCATCTAACTATTACTCATGGAAGGCTCTTTTTGCTGATGAATGCATGATGAGCAGTGAAAAGTTAAGATCAAAGAATCCCTACAGTGTGGAAACAGGCCCTATGGCCCAACAAGTCCACACCAATCCTGGAGCATCCCACCCAGATGCATACTCCTATAACCCACCTAATTTACTGATCCCTGAACACTACAGGCAACTTAACATGGTCAATCCACCTCGCCTGCTCATCTCTGGGCGGAACCTGGAAGAAACCCACGCAGGCACGGTGAGAACATGCAAACTCCACACAGACAATCACCCAAGGATGGAATTGAACCCGAGTCCCTGGTGCTGTGAGGCAGCAGTGCTAATCACTGAGCCATCATGTCACACCCTAACAAGAGCTGAAGGAAGAGAGTTACATTGAGTCCTAAGTTCCAAAATAACATCAGCAGCAGCAAATCAGCATTCTAGACAGATTGACATCTGCTCAGTGTACTTGCAGCAAATGTTTCCTGTGCAAACGACATCAGAGAAATAACATCTAGTGCAGCCAGCGTCAGAAGTGTGGGCACACACTGCAGATACCATTTTGAGGAAGACAGTCCCCGTAATGGTCAAAGGTTCGGTCTCATATACTTGAATTCAATATCCCTGTCTCTCAGTTTAGCACTTTATATCAGTGTTTCTCACTGTATTCATACTCAATGTCACTGTCTCCCACTGGCTCAGGGTTCCTGCCTCTCTATTCAAATGGGGAGTGTCTGTGAGCTGAACCTGACCATATTTTTGGCTCTGAGTCCGAGTGAGTCAAGATTTCTAGAGGGGTTTCCACCATGAGGTCCAATGAATTATCTCACCGAATCTTATCAAACTGGCCACATCAGCGACTTCGTCCCTTCATGCCCAATTTTGACTCCATCTTACTATGTTTTATCAATTTGTTTGGACACATCTCAAAAATAAAGTTTGGTGAAGCTTACTACAATCTGACTGAGGAAGGATGAGGATTGAAACCTGAACATGCAGTTCCAAGAAAGGACAGGAGAAGAGTAGACCATGAAGAAAATGTGCAGGTGTCCTGCTTAAGTCAAATAATCCATTAGCTTATGATCATTTTTTCTGGGAGTAATTAGTGTTATAAATAAGTTGGATATGCAACAATACCCTGGAATCTGGAAAAAAGGGTCAAATGAAACCATTTTCGATTGTCAGGAAAAACCTATCTGGTTCACTAATATCCTTCAGGGAAGGAAATCTGACACTGTTACGTGATCTGGCCTATATGTGACTCCAGACTCAATGTGGTTGACTCTGGGCAATAAGGATGAGCAATAAATCTCATCAGGTCCGGTGGTATCCATGGAGGGAAAGTAAGTTAATGTTTCAAGCCTTGACAACTCTTCATCAGAGCCGATGTGAAGTGTGGAAGGGGCAGCGTTTATGCCATGGTTGGGGAGTGAAGTGTTATGGGAGAGACGCTGCTGATAATGCAGATTGAGTGATTTGAAAGTGAGAACAGCAGAACAATGGTGAGTCTAACTGCCAGACGGGAAAGAACAGACAGTCCCACTGGGGTGAGGTGAGGGGAGAGAGGACATGGTGACAGAGAATGTAACGAGTAAAGCCAAAAGAAAGGGAAGGAATGGGAGTGAGTTCACAATCTGAAAGTCTTGAACTCAATATTAAGTCCAGAAATTTTTAACGTGCCAAATCTGAAGATGAGATGTTATTCCTCCAGGTTGCGCTGTGATTTGCTGGAGCATTGCAGCATGCCGAGGGCAGACAAGTGGGCATGCGAACAGGACGCTGCATTAAAATGACCGGCGACAGGAAGGTCGGGGTCATGCTTGCGCATGTTCTGCGAAACAATCACCCGAAATGGAGACAGAGAGGTTAAACCTCTTTGTCTCCATTTTGGGGAATAAACTGTCTATTGCCATCCATTACAAATCCACTGACTCTCACAGATACCTCCACTACGGCTCTTCACCACCCCATGTCTTGCAAGAAGTCCATCCATTCTCTCAGTTCCTTTGCCTACTTCATATTTGTTCGGACAATACTACCTTCCAAAACAGCACTGCTCACATGGCTTCCTTCTTCCGTAACCATGGTTTCCCACATGGATCCCTCAACTGCATCCAACCTACCACCCGTGCTTCTACCCTAGCCCCTTCCCATCATTCTCAACAGTGATTGGGCCCCCGTGTCCTCACTTTTCATCCCACCAGTCTCTAAATTCAAAGGATCATTCTCTGCATTTTCAGACAACTCCAGCAGAATGCCACCAATAAACAAATCTTCCCATCAATGCCCTGTCTGCATTTCGCAGGGACCATTCCCTCCAGGTCACCCTTGTCCATTCCTCAACTACCAACACCAACGGCCCCTTCCCACAGCACCTTCCCAGGTAACCACAGAAAGTGCAAACCTGCCCCTTCACTTCCTCCCTGCTCACCATCCAAGGGTCTGAACAGCCTTTCCAGATGAAGCAGCATTTCACCTGTACCTCCTCCAATCTTATGTATTGTATTTGCTGCATCCAATGTGGCCTATGCTAAAAGCCTCTGATGCAGGCTGGGAGACCGTTTTGCAGAACACCTCCAATCTGTGTGCAAGCATGACCCCAACCTTCCTGGAGCCAGTCATTTTAACACAGCGGCCTTCCCGTATGCTCACTTGTCTGTCCTCAGCATGCTGCAATGTTCCAGCGAATCACAGTGCGAACTGCAGGAACAACATCTCATCTTCAGCCTTGGTACCTCAACACCTTCTGGACTTAACATAGAGTTCAACACATTCAGATTGTGAACGCACTCCATTCCTTCCCTTTCTTTTAGCTTGACTTGTTACATTCTCTGTCACAGTGTCCCCTCTCCCCATCCCCCAACCTCAGTGGGACTGACCGATCTTTCCTCTCTGGCTGTTAGACACACTATTATTCTGCCATTCTCACATTCCAATCACTTTATCTGAACTCTCAGCAGCCTTTCTCTCCCAGCACTCCACCTCCCCCCCCAATTCCTGTGCCTCACTATTGCATAAATGCTGTCCCCTCTACACTTCACGTCGGCTCTGATGAAGAGTCACCTAGGCTCGAAATGTTAGCTTGCTCTCTGTCCATGGATGCTGCCTGATCCACTGTGATCTCTAGCATTTTTTGTTTACGGTACAGATCCCAGCACCTGCAGTAATTTGTTCCTAAAAAATCTCACCCTCCTGGCCAACCAGCGATGAGTGAATTTAAAAAAAAAGGCAATTCACTGGCATACTCAGAGGGGAACCAGAGCAGCAGGCAGGTATGTCGGATGAGGTGTCATTGCCCCAAAGCTGCAGCAGTGCAGTGTATCATGTGGCCGTCTGGCTGCCTTGTGGACAGGTTGCCATGAGACCGAAGTCCAACAACTGGAGGGATCACATGCTGGAGGTGCATACAAACTTGCATCCCTGCATCCCAGTCACTGGTCGTCAAGATAGAAGGCATGGTGCCGTGGGGATGGCGAACCTGGCATGGACCCCAGGCGTCCCCTCTTCACAAGGAGACAGGGTGGTGCCAAGAGGCATCCAGCTGGGGGAGGGACCACACGCAGCCTGCTCAGACGGCTCCACTCAGGACACTCCAGACGTGGTCACCTTCATTTCCACCCTCAGAAGATGAGGCTGAGGAGGATCAGCTTACTTCTAACAAGCATGCTCCACTGCCAAGCAAACTCCTGGCAGAATCAAGGAGTGCACAAAGGTATAGTGGGAGGGAGAATTAAAGGAAACAGATTCTTTGATGCCATTTTGGTGGCACAGATGACAGTGCACTGTCCCTGATCTTGCATTTTTTATAAACTTCACTGATTTGTCTTTACATCTGATTGTTTGTCTCTATATAGCTCCAAATGCCTTTGTTACAGAGTAAGGCATCACTTCATGTCCACAGACAATGTTTTACAGATGGTGATCTGTGGTGAGAGCCTGCTGCATCATCTCCAAGGCATATAACAGGGTGCTGCTGAAACTGCCTTGAATAACATCCCGATTCATTCACAGCCAATATGTCCGACAGTGTAAGTGCGAATGAATTGTTCAGTGATGTCTGTGGCAGGGATCTGCAACATAAAAAGGGGAACAAGGCATTTGGATGGCTTGAGTTTTAATTAGTAGAGTTAACATGCCTGTGGTTCATAATTATTTACCCGGAGTGCAAGTCTATTTGCTTCCAATAAATGCAGGTCTGAACTTTCTATCATCCTGGATCTGAAAGTGAGGTAAAATGGAGAATTTTTGAATACTTCTATCAATCGTTTAAGTTTTGTGATGACTGCAGGAGTGGGGCTTGCTAACCCAGCAATACATTACAATGGTCACTCTGCGGGTCCATATCTTGTACAAGACATGGGTCTAGTGCAATATTTTTCCCCTATAAAAGTCCTAACATTAGTGGGTGCTGCAGTTCTAACAAGCCAAGTCATTTACTCTCGCAAACAAGCAGCCCGGAGAGGCAGACTAGTCCAGTCATTCAGCTAGGTGTCTGTCCCTGTGCGCAAAGTGTTTCTGAGGCAGCCTTTCAACTCTTACAATGTAAATCTGTGCTTCCAGAGCCAGTCTGCCAGTGAATCAAAGAGGTACCTCATAATGGTCACAGGAGGCTGCCAAGTGCTGGATGCTGACAGCCATGGAAGGGAGTATATGTGCAGCTGGTGCCCATGGATCATACCCTGACATGCATTTTGCTTGTACATGACTATTGGATCATTTGGAGCAACTGGTGAGCTGAATCCACCATGTACCTGGTTTCCACGCTTAGATTTCTCAATGTCTAACTTGGCCCAGAGATTTCAATAAGATAGAATGACGAAAAACAATGAGGCGAGTTCGGTTGTTAACAAGATGTGTAATGAACAAGAATCCCTTTTAATTGGCAATACAAGAAACCCACATCAAAGCTTTACTAAAATAGAGATGCTCCCAACATCATGAAGAGCCTGCCTAGGCTTCTTGTCTCATTCTGCCACAAATCCCACCATCCCCATATTGCTCTGACCCTATCAGATTCCAACTTCTGCCTCTCATTGTAGTTGACTTATTGTAAATGTGTCTCACAATTTCAGTGTCTCTTGTTTTATTATGCTTTGCCCAATTTGTTATAAAACAAAACAAGAGAATAACTGGTGTGCATCGATTTCTCCTTTTTACATGTAGAGTGTAGTGCAGGTGGGCATTGCTGTTACTGTGGAAACTGAGGGCATATAAATTCTTAGCTCACTTGATACACCCCAACTGTAAAACTGCTGACATTGCACCAGGAAGACCAGGTACAATATACATACCGCCTATTGTAGGAGCTTTTGTCAGCCTTTTACAAGACCAGTGCCATCAGTAGAGACATGACTTGGCGTGAGGATTCCCAGTACAAGAATATCCTGTATCTCTGGCCCCCATAACAAGTTATTGAGAATCAGTGATCATCAGATAGGGTGAATAGTCAAGGTCTTTTCCCCAGGGCAGGGGAATCCAAAACTAGAAGGCATAGATTCAAGGTGAGAAGGGAATGATTTAAAAGGGGCCTAAGGGGCAACTTTTTCACACAGAGGATGGTGCGCATATGGAATGAACTGCCAGAGGAAGTGATGGAGGCTGGTACAATTACAACATCTAAAAGGCATCTGGATGGGCATATGAATGGGAAAGGTTTGGAGGGATATGGACCAAATGCTGGCAAATGGGACTAGATTAATTCAGGATAGCTGGTTGGCATGGACAAGTTGCACCAAAGGGTATGTTTCCACGCTGTACATCTGTATGACCTTATGATTCTATGATGTTAGTTAAAGATAGAAATGGATCACATGTCAGGTTTATGTTGGGATTATGGACTGGGGCAGTAAGAAAATACTGACAATTAAAAAAATAACATTTACTGTCCATCCCTCTGCAACAGAGTATGCTGCACCTTTTACATTCTGGGCAACACTATACTGAAAACATTGGAGGCACAATGAAGCACAAACTTTGGGAGAACAGTATACTGTAAACTCCAAGATATAGCGCATTCCAAACAGTCGGGGCACAGTGTGTTCTGCAAGAATTGGAGATACCCTATTTGGCAGCTTGTGAATGTATAATATTATGTGAACTCTGGGAGTGCACTACTCTTTAAACTTCGGAAATTCAGTATATTTATAGGCTCTGGGTGTACAGTACACTTCAAACTCTGGCGATATTGTATAACATAGACTCTGAGGGTACAACATATCGCATTCTCTGAGGGTGCAGTATACTAGACACTAGGTAGAAGATATTACAGAATCGGGATGTAGTCGTTACATTTGTCACAGAGATCGACAACCTTTAAAAAGATTTGAATTTCCCAGTGACCAATAAGTTAAAGAACAATGTGAATAAGCTACAGGACAATATTTCATGCTTTAGGATTTTCGCTGTAGCAAATAAATTAAAATCAATGCCGATCAAACATTATTTAACAGATAACTAATACACCAACTTACTGAAAAGCTACTTTGCATTAACTAATTAGCTCAACAAACTATGCCATATGAAATGTTCTTACTGTAGAGTGGAACAGTGGTTAGCACTGCCGCATTCTTGTATTAGGGACCTGGGTTCAATTCCAGCCTTGAGTGACTGTCTGTGTGATGTTTGCATGTTCTCCCTGTGTCTGCTGGGTAATCAGGTTCCTGCCCACAGTACAAAGATGAGAAGGTTAGATGGATTGGACATGATGAATGGATATTATAGGAATAGAGTGGGGTGCTGAGTCTGGGTGGGAGTTTTTTGGGCTGGTAGAACCTCAATGGGCTGAATGGTCTCTTTTTTCATTGTGGAGAATCTATGATTTTCTCCATATTTCTAGCAGATATATACCGATGCACATTTAGTCCCCAGTCACTGTCGGCCTTCCTACATACTCACTTCTTGCTGCCATACCAGGTCACGACTTCTGGTGTCCTTCAAAAATCATTTAATTAATTCTAAATGTTCCATAACAGACTTGCTCACAACAACAATGCTCAGTTTGACAATTCCTTGATCTTTACGTCTTCAAATACATTTCATTTGCTTTGTTCCCTTCCTTTCAAATAGAAAATCCACAAACACAAGGATTCAGCTTAGTTGTTGACAGATAAGCAGTTCACTCTATTCTTCACATCAGTAGTTGTTGCTTCGCTACACGTAATAATTGGTTTGTGTTTCTTGCTCTGTTGCTCTGTGTCTTTCTAAAGGGCAGTTGTCCTTTCCCTTTGCCATCATGTGGAAAATGTCACCTGCATTTCAATAGATTTTGATTTATGTTTCTTTCCCCATGACCACTAGGTCACATCCACCTGGATTCATGTAGAGATTAAGAATGACAACCAACTACCCTATTCAGAAAATTCTGTTCCTCCTTCAGTTAAAGGGGATATTTCAAAACATAAATAGATATTGCTGTGAAAAGATTTTATCGAAGCTTTTTCTATTGCACTCATTAGATCAATTCCTAAGAGTACTAATTCAAGAGGAAAATGACATTTATACTGTATGAGAAGAGAATGGTAATTGCTTGGCAACTGAATTCTGATTGGTGGAGGTGTTGCCATGGACGATGCACCAATTAAAGATGATTGACAGTTAACTGCCATACAGATCGACTCTGATCAGATTGAGAAAATATGAATGCCTAAGACTCATTCAGTTTGTATGATATAAAGCAAGAGTAATCTGATCTGGGTAGCCATTATCCTGCAGGATGGCGTGTGTATTATTTGAGCAACAAATTTGCAAGGTAAGCATGTGGTTGGGGCTATATTACAAAGTTGGAATTAAGGCCAATTTTCGGTGTGTGGAACCATAAGAATCTCAATGAGTATACTGAAAAGTGACTGGGCATTAGACTATCACTTCTGGTCCTGAAATTATGCCGAGTCAGATGAAGATTATCCTGAAAGGGGAAATGCTTCTCAAACGTTGAAGCAACCGGTGAGGTTAGCTGTATCACATTGCTGCAAATGCAGTGGCAACATGAATGGTGTTGACCACCAACAGGATGATGCTTTCAAGCCAAAAGGATGTTCTACCTATCATGCAACTGTGTAATCTGGTATATGAATTTCAATGCTGGTATGATGCCGGATATGGAGCATGTACGTACCAAAGACTGGCAGTTTGCATTAAACAACATATCCATTTGGCTGTTTGCAACAAGCAACTACTGACCATGCCCACTTTACAAAACTTGTAACATAATGTCCAATATTAGAAGTGGCTCTGCAGCATTTGCTGGCCAATGCTGAGAGTACAAAGAATTAGATTGACTACCAGTTTAAAATTATCAGTTGCGTTACGGTGGGCCACACTGTTTGTACTGGAAACTACCTAAATGAATATGTTGTGGTTAATCTTCTGCACAGACCACGGAGGATTCAGGTATGCAGGTTACCTTCACATTTATTCAACAAATTCAGAGACATTCTGTCATTGGCTGGCTAAACAGAAAAATCTGTTGATACTCGGTCAATGTCTGCCTGGCTCTGTCTCACCTCTGTCCAATATTTGCGGAAAACCACCAAGCCTTATCCCCCAAAAATCACACATGCATACGTTGTCTACATTTTATTCTTGTATGAGAAGCAGGAATTTTCTAACCTGGAGTTTTATCTTATCCTGTCTGCAGGAATCTTGTCAATTCAACAAAATGGGTGACAGCTATTCCAAATCTCAGAACATTTATGGTGCAGAGTGTAGTGATTATAACAAGGTCAGGCAAGTAAGTGGACCTCATAGAATGATTGGGGCTGTTAACCTGGTCCAATCAGGGAGACCTAGCTGAAAGATATAAACAGGAGTGTCAGGAGTTCTGTTCACTTTGACAACGGGTCCTCAGTTAGCTGGATCAGTGTCGAGGACTTTCTATGTGTATATAAAGGGTGACTTAGTGATGGTACACCAGCCTCTGTGGAGTTAATTCATAAAGGAGGCCATTCAAGCCATCTTCAATTCATTTCTTAGGGCAACGCCCTCTAGAATTAGAGCCAACCTGTCTGGTTTATATTTTAAACAAAGCCTGGCGATTAACTGCCAATCGTCAATAATCGGTGCATTCACCATGGCATTACTAATCACAGTGCACTTGCCAGCCAATCAATACTCTTTTCTCATGAAGTTTCAGTGTTAATTTTCCTCTTAAATCAATAATTTGTCCCAATGAGTGCAAGACAAAAAACTTCAACAAAATGTGTCTATTTTTGGCAATACTCAAGTTCCATACAACCAAATGACTATTCATAACTAAGTATAATCAGAGTTTGTGCGTGCTGTACACTGTAGACTTTGGGAAGAAGACCTGAAAGCACTGCTATCAATTTACGCCCGAGGGATCATTTTACAGAGTTTTGCCTGTTCTCAGTATCCCAGTAACTTATAACCTCTGAAATAGTGTTCATCCTGATCGACCTTTGATACTAACAAACTTAGCAGTGTGTTCCAAATTAATGACGTAATCTGAAATATAGGGAAGTTCTGTCACGACAGAAGGAAGATCATTGGTTGGGGCAGATCCTTTATTGCAGTGTCAAAGACCTGGAAGCTAACAGCATTGTGGCAGTTCTGTCTCCACACGTATTGCAACACCTTATGAGGAAGGTGTATCACTATTCCCTTCGAAAGGGCAATCAATAACTGTCGGTCTTGCAAGTAAAGCCCAAATAGTGATTTTTTTTGGAAAATAAGTCATAATTCTTGATATGTGCACCCAAATTAGTGCTCTCACACCTTGAACACAAACTGACAGTTAATAATTAGTAAGTGTATGACTGACACAACCAAGCGAAGGATAAGCGAACTTACTGATCATTTTAGAGAATAAAGAAACTCTCGGCTTTCTTTTTTATAATCAACATTTCTTTATTATGTAAATGCCACTTGTTGTTGATTTCCTCTACAGAGTGCAGCCAGCAGTGAGCAAACCAGGCATACAAGTGTACTTTGGTACAGTCTAGTAGTTTATGAGAACCTGCTGTCATAAACTCAATATTACTGAGCCTAAAGTATGGCAATGTTCATGGCCTTTCATTATCTCACACTCACGTTTTGTCTCAAATGTTACATACTCAGCAGCTCATAATCTGAAACTGAATAATATTAATTGGTCCTCTCCACCAGAATGCAAAATGTTACGAGCAGTACTTGAAGGATTAAATATACCAAAGAAATTGAAACAGCTTGTTCTTCATTGTGGGTCATTCAGCCAATATGCAGCAAATGCCACTTTCACTGGTAAAGAGCTTGTAGACTAATGGTCAAGCAGTACAGCTGAATTCTAGAAATTTATGGTTCTGAAGATAACACTGAAGAAAATTAAGGAATAAACTGGTAGAGATGAAAAATCAACTAAGGTGAGATAGTTTGCTGGAATAATATTTAAATATTCAAATAATTTTTCTAGTAAACATTTGTGACAAACATACCAGTCCCACAAAATAAAATCTGATAACTCATTAACAGCACTGAATCTAGATCTATATGAGTGGCACATCTTGGCTTTTTCTTCTCTCTGTTTTCTTTCACAGGATGTGAGTGCTGCTGGCAAGGCCAGCATTTGTTGCCATTCTACTCCAGAGGGCTGTGGAAGCTCAGTCATTCAGTAAGTTCAAGTCAGAGATTTCTAATTACAAATGACATTGAGGGGTGTGGGGCTAACGTGAGAATAAGGTATTGAGTAAGATGACCAGCCAAGATCCAGTGTGGCAGAGCAGACCTGGAGGGCTGAATGGCCTATTCCTACGCCTAGGTTCCTGTTCCTAATTGCTCTTGAATGAACTCACCGTGTGAGTGCTAGAGTCACATACAGGTCAGATCAGAGTTGAACAATAGATTTCCTTCCCTAAAGGATATTAGCAAACCAAGGTCTTTTTCCCATGGTAGGGGAGTCCAAAACTAGAGGACATAGGTTTAAGCTGAGAGATTGAAAGATTGAAAAGGTACTGAAGGGGCAATCTTTTCATGCAGAGGGTGGGGTGTGTATGGAACAAACTGCCAGAGGAAGTGATGGGGATGGGTACAATTACGACATTTAAAAAGAATCTGGATGGGTAAATAAATAGGAAGGGCTTAGAAGGATATGGGCCAAATGCTGGCAGATGGGACTAGATTAACTTAGGATATCTAGTCACCACAGACAAGTTGGACCGAAGGGTCTGTTTTCGTGCTGCATAACTCTACGACTCTAAGTGGGTTCTTACAACCATCAATACTTCATAACTCCAGCACTTAGACTAGCCACATATTCCAGATTTGAATCGGTATCATAAAAGAATTAACTCTGGGTCTCTGGCCTCTTCTATTCTGGCAAGTTCCCACAATTGAGGAAGGCTATTCAAATTATACACAAAGAAGGCCTAAGTAGGCATTAAGTTTTTCCACATGAGAAGCATTTTAAGTATGAAGGAAATTACTAATGTACCCAATGAAGCTACTGTGTAGTTCAAATTATTTTCTTAAAGTCATTTGATTAATTTTAAATTTGTTGCTAAATTTCAATACGAATGCTCTCATCATCTGTCAGATATAAATCTATACCAGTGCCTTCAGGTGCTATTCTCAGAGTATGTCTGAAATACTTACTGTCAGAAATTTTTATTCCAATATGGCACCTTCAATGGAAGTCAGTCACAAGTCATAGCATCAGAAGCATCAAGTAGAATGCAGCAGCAACAGCGGAGTTTAACATTGCAAATGATTGGCTCATGGGGAGACCTTCGTGAAGTTTGAAAAGTTAAGATCCCCTCTGATCTGTACCCAAAATATCCTTGAAACTGCAGTTACAATTCAAAGTTACACTGAATTCATTCGTATAATCACAAACACAAAATCTGGCAAGAAACAACACAACTGGGCAGCCCTAAGGAATGTAAGTGTTTCTTTATTTTTATTTCATGCAAACTCTTCTTGCTCTATTTAGGAATAGCAATCTGGTGTAATTTTATTAATATTGCTGAAAAGGAGCTTATCATTAAAGATGAGCATTTGTAATGAACCTGTAGGTAATATATTTAAAATTATTCAAATAACATTTTAAAAAATCTGAATATTAAAATAGATTCATTGGGGTACATTGGCCATTTGCTTAATAATTAAAATAGTTTTTGATGTGAGGAAAAACAATCTTAGTGCCTTCTTTCAATGCAATTTTAATAACCTTCTTCAATAGGAGGAAGCTCACAATTTCTACTTGGCCTAGGCCAGTTTATCGTGATGCCTGATTCAGATAAGTGAATCTTGAACCATGAGAAAAACTTGTCACAAACAAAAGTGCATGTTCTTTCAGAAGTAACATACATCTACTATCTGCCAAACATTTGCTCTGGTTTGGCAGATTGACCTGGAATTATGAACGGAAAGCTTTGGGTCCAAATTTTTGCCATGATGGAGATATTCTCCATTAGAGTAAAAATGTCACAGAAAGTTGAAAAGCAATTTGCATGTTTTCTGGGGGGGTAACCCGTCATTCATATGACTAATTGCCTCCACTGACATCAGATTTTGGGGTACCTGGAATCCAGAATGTGGAGATTACACCAGGGAAGAACTGGTCTGTTCTCAGTGCATTTGTTTTAGATAGGCAGGGTATCACTTGAGAACACTGAGGTACCCCTGTTAATATGGTCCCAGGCTACCCTGTTTTGTGGCCATCAAGGATCATTTGCACGGGGTGAAGTCAGGTATCCTTTTAGGGGAGAGGGATCTCCTGCAGGCAATCAGGTACTCTTTAGGACTATTAATTTTGTGCAAAAGATACATCCATCCCTTGAAAACATCCAAATTTTCAAGGCTTGTAAAGATCCTGCAGCAAGTGTTAAAATGTTTTTTTTTTAAATGAGATTAAATATAGGCCGCAATGTAGACATTTGAATAACCAAAGATTTTTCCCTATGTGTATGGGTACTTGTGGATACTTAATGAGTTGACATTGTAGATGAAGTGGGAAAGAGTGGGTGAAAATTAACATAAAGGTATGAATGGCTATGGAGGATGGGTAGAGGGTATTGGGTTGTGTGGATTGTCACTGGTGTAGCACAAGTGTTGGTGGGGTGAAGGGGAGCAAGGAAGATATGAAGGTTGAGGTCTGGAGGAATTTTTTTAATTTCTCCCTTTTTGGAGAAGTAAGATACCTTTGGGACTGGTCACAGGACATCTGTAGTAGAAGCAAGGCAGCTGTGGGGGAGGTAAGACATTACATTTTGGGCTTTGAAAAGTTATGCATAAAAAAGTGCATAAACACATTGAGACTGCTGAAGCTGTCAAGAAATTGTTCAAAAAAGAATATGCTGGATATTCCAAACTACCTGTTCACATGAAACCATTACAGAATTGGATTTGTGATGGAAGATTTCTCAGGCTACCATTTTCACAATGGGGTGCTTTGTGATAGACAGCTCCAGTCACTTACTGAATGGATCTTATTTTACTGACATGAGAAATTAAGCACTTAATTCAGATGTATGTTTATGTAAAACATTGAGCACCTGAGTAAGAGGTTTGTTTGTATAGGTCATCAAGCACTTAAGTTAACTGTCTAAATGAAGAATTAGTTGAAGCAATTTCAATGTAAGGGTTTTTTGGTTTCAATATGATTGCATTTGTCTTTCAGACTGCCAAATAGTTCAGTTGGCTGGGTGGCTGTTTGCAAAGCAAAATGATGCCAACAGTGCATATTCCATTCCTGCACCGACTGAGGTTAGCCCACTTTCTCAACCTTGCCCTCATCTGATGCTTCGTGACACTCATGTGAGACCACCAGCAGTTCTCTCTCTCCAATGAGAGAATGAGACAATGGTCATTTTACTTTCACACTACTTTTCTTTCAATACTGACATCATCAATAGACTGATACCTTTATTCTCTATCAATTTACCTCCTGACTAATGCCCATGCTGAAACACAGATGAATTGGCATGGACAGGGAAGGCAAAAGGGCAATGAGTGGAGCCTATGTTGACATTGAGTTAACAAAAGGACCATAAATGGCCATGGAGGCTGTGAGGCCATGGGAGATGGAGTTAGTGGTATGGGGATATCAATGGACGTGAGGAATAAGTGAGCAGGCATTGGTTGTCAGAGGGGATACAAAAGAACATGGGACATGAGCAGGTGGGCATTGGGTTGCGTGGGTGTATGAGGAGCCATAGGTTATAAGGCATAAGTTAGCTCTGAAGGGGTATGGAGAATGAGGGAAATGATTGGATGAGTCAGGAAGGAGGGTTTATGTTTCAATACTCATTTTTAATCTTTAAACTCGGTGCTGGAGCCTTGAGGTAAGCTTTCCACACAGTCTGAGCAGGAACTGGGCAGCCTCCTAAATTCTTGCCAGGTTTCTCAGCACAACTCCAAATCCAGCTTGCCTCCCCACCTCAAAGTCAGAACTGTGCATGGTTATTTTTAAAGCTCAGGTCTATGGAATAGTGATTTCTCCCAACTCTGTGTGTAGAACTCCAGGAATGAAAATCAGTGCTTTAAAGCGAGTAATGCTTCCATCAGCATAAAGTTCACAATTTGTCACGCTTTGTTTTTACTTACAGCTTATTTTTCCACAAGCTGACATAATTTTGTGAAGAGTTAAAAAAATGGGATGCCTTAAACATGGAGAAAAACATCAAAAGTCAGACTACACTTTAAATTATCTCATGTCAATCCTTAAGCTGATATTGGTCTTCTGGAGTTTGTCTATTATTCATGGAAGAAAATGTTACTTAATAAAAAGTGACAAAATGTTGCATTAATCACTTGACATTTATAAATTGCTATTGCAAGCACTTTCATTTATTCATTCAGCCATTTCCCCTTGTGAGTAGATAGAAAATTGAACATACAATATTGGGGTTGACCTGAGCAAAATTCTGGATCTTGAATCATATTTTGCTGTGATTGACTACATAAACAAATACAAGATTTACAAATTGGAGTACTGCAGTATGAGCTAAATTCAGATCCTATTATGTAATCCTGAATTTTTTGTTAACTGCCGATTTGAAGAAAATAATGGGTGTTATGTATACTGCTGTGACCACGGATCAGAATCCTCAAGTATGATGGACATTTTTATCCTGGTAATTGTGTTTATTTTGAAAGACAGCTGAAGCCACCAAAAATGTCTGTGGATGTACGTCAAGTGACTGTGAAGTGGAGATACATAAGCTGTCATGGCTCTAACAGGCAGAAGATTCTGCACGAGGTTAAATCCAAAATTCCCAGACCCGGGCGGGGTGTGTGGGAATGGCATCAGGAATGCCAGAACCGGACCCAGGATTCCACCAAGCGAGAGAGAGTTTACTTCGGGGATGATGTTTGATGTAAGAACCATGGGAATGGCCTTGCATGGGTAAGAGGCACGGTCAACATGAGGTCAGGACCAGCGATGTATAAAGTTCTGGTTGGAGTGATGGCCCTGAACAAGCAAATGGACCATATGAAAGTCACTAACTCACATACGGCGGAAGAAGAAAGCGAATTTCTACCAAGGCATTCCATGCGCAAGAGACAAGCTTCCGTACATTAGACACCAGCTGCATCGGATGCTGTGTCGGGGGAATTTGATCTGGTGCTAAAATGCTGCAGGAGGCTGTCCAAGAAAAGGAACCGACCTATGTCTCCAGAGGAGGAGTAATGTAGTCATTATAATGAGGTCAGCCAGCTAGACATCATAGAATGTCAATTCCCTGATTGGGGCTGTTAATCTGGTTCAATCAGGGAGCCCTGGCTGACAGATATAAACAGGAGTATCACAGATTATAGAATCATGGTGTTGTACAACATGGAAAAAGACCCTTTTGTTCAACTCGTCAGCAGTGACCAGATATCCTAAATTAATTCAGTCCCATTAGATAGCATTTGGCATATTTCCCTCTAAACTCCTCCCATCCATGCACCCATCCAGATGCTTTTTAAGTGTTGTAATTGTACCAGCTTCCATCACTTCCTCTGGCAGCTCATTCCATACACGCACCATCCTCTGCATGAAAAAGTTGCCCGATACGTAGTTGGGTAGAGTATTTTATGAATTGGAAGGCAGGAAGTTAGAATTTGTTGGTAAAAATGATTGTGGGGTTAAGAGTGCTGTGGTCCCTTTAAGAGCTAGAGCTGTGTCTGTGCTTGTAAGTTTATATATGTAGGTGCAAAGAGAGGGCCTAAAGGGAAACGTTTTGTATAGAAAAGCCAAGCAGCACTTTTTCCAAGATAAGAAGTTTGAATTTGACCAATTAGTTTAAACTAAGCACTTAGATACAGAAAGCCAATTGAATTTAAATCTGATGGTGTTGACAACCTGAAACCAATCATATTACAAGAATTTGATTATGTCATTTGGGGTACATAAAGATGAGGACAGAGTTAGCACCACTTGTTTCTTGGAGAAAGCCCATCTACTTAATCAAAGATGTCATGATATTTTAGCTCAAAATCCTCATTGAAAAAAATTATAGGGATAAAATATCCCAGACAACAGAATTAGTGGAAGAAAGTTGTTTCTGAAGAGAGTGGAGATGACAGAATATTCCTGAAGACAGTCTGTGCAAACTTGGAGAGATTAAGGTATAATTAATTGTTCTCTTATTAACTGGGTTTATTAAGTGGGACTTGTGTTTATTTGACCAGTTAGGAAGTAGTTAGTAGACTAGAGGGGGAATTGTCAGTCTGTTACTAATTCTGTTAATTTGTTTATTGTTGGGTTAAATAAATAAACTGTTTCTTGTTACTTGTAAAGTGGAGATCAGTGATTGTCTTTCTTTTAACAGTTTTTAACAGATTATAAGGGGAAATGCAAGTTTGAGTGTTTTGGGGGTAATTATTAGAAGGGAATCCCCACTACTCATAACAGATTGGGGCTTGTATTTTGGTTTAATAGTCAGAGGGGTTCAGCTATTCCCCACCATAACATGCCCCTTAGATCCCTTTTACACCTTGAACTTATGCCCTCTATTTTTGGACTCCCCTACACTGGGAAAAAGACCTTGGGTATTCACCCCATCCATGCCCCTTATGATTTTATAAACCTCTGTAAGATCATCCCTCACCCTCTGATGCTCCAGGGAAAATAGCCCCAGCCCATTCAGCCTCTCCCTATAGCTTAAGCTCTCCAACCCCAGTGATATCCTTGTAAATCTTTGCTGTATCCTTTTAAGTTTAACAGCATCCATCCTATAGCAGGGAGATTTGAATGCAGTATTCTAAAGGTGGCCTGAACAGTGTCCTGTACAGCTGTAACATGACGTCCCAGATCCTGGACTCAATGCACTGACCCATAAAGGCAAGTGCACCAATGTCATCTTCACTGCCCTGTCTACCTGTGACTTCACCCTCACTATTAAGGTGTATAAGCCCTGTCCTGATTTGCCTTACCAAATGCAAAACCTCACATTTATCTAAATTAAGCTCCATGTCCACACCTCGGCCCCTCTGCCCATCTGACTGAAATCCCATTGTATTCTGAGATAACCTTCTTCACTTGTCCACTACATCACCAACTTTGTCATCTGCAAACTTACCAACCATTCCTCCTATATTCCTATTCAAATCATTCATATAAATGACAAAAAGCAGTGGACCCATTGTTAATCCTCACCACACCCTGCTGGTCACAGATCTCCATTCTGAAAGCCAACTCTCAACCACAACTCGTCTTTTACCTTCAAGCAAATTTTGTGCCCAAATGACTAACTCTTCTTGGATTCTGAGTTCTAAGGAAGGGTCACTGGACCTGAAACGTTAACTCTGATTTTTTTTTTTTCTCCACAGATGCTGCCAGACCTGCTGAGCTTTTCCAACAAATGCTGTTTTTCTCCTTTGATCCTATATAATCTAACCTTGCTAACCAGCCAACCATGTGGAATCTTGTTGAACACCTTACTGAAGTCCAAATAGACAACCTTACTACTCTGCCTTCATCAATTGTCTTTGCCACTTCTTCAAAAAACTCAATCAAGTAGGTTATTCATGATTTCCTATGCACAAAGCCATGCTGACAATCCTTGATCAGTCCTTGCCTTTCCAAATACATGTAGAACCTATCCCTCAGAATCCCCTCCAACAACTTACCCACCACTGATGTCAGGCTCACCGTCTATAGTTCCTTGGCTTTTCCTTACCTCCTTTCTTAAATAGTGGCACCACAATGGCCACACTCTAGTCTTCAGGTACCCTACCTGTGGCTATCTATGATACAAATATCCCAGCAAGAGGGTCCAGCAGTCTTTTCCCTAGCTTCCCACAAAGGTCTGGAAAACATCTGATCAGAACCTAGGGATTTATCCAGCTTTATGCGTTTTAAGATGTCCAGCATCTGCTCTTCTGTAATATGGTCACTTTTCAAGATATCACTATTTATTTCTCCAAATTCTCTAGCTTCCATATCCTTCTCCACAGCAAATGATGTGAAATATTCATTCAGTATCTCACCTATCTGTTGTGGTTCCACGCATAGATGGCCTTGTAGATCTTTAATGGGCCCTAGTTACGCTTTTGTCTTTAATGAATTTGTAGAATCTCTTTGGATTCTCCTTACCCCTATTTGTCAAAGCTATCTCATGTACCCTTTTTGGTCTTCTGATTTCCCTCTTGAGTATACTCCTACTGCCCTTATACTCCTTGAGGGATTCACTGGATCCCAGCTATCTACATGTGCCTTCTTCCTTTTCTTGACTAGAGCATCAACTTCTCTAGTTATCCAGCACTCCCTACACCTTCCAGACTTGCCCTTCACATTAATAGAACCATGCTGCCTCTGGACTCTTCTTATCTCATTTGTTTGAAGGCTTCCCACTTTCTGACCACCCCTTTACTTGTGACTATCCCAACCAACTTTGAAAGTTCTTGCCTAATACTGTCAATATTGGTCTTACTCCAATTTAGAACTTCAGCTATTGATCAGTCTATCCTTTTCCATAACTATTTTGAAACTAATAGAATTATATTCACTGGCCCCAAAGTGCTCCCCCACTGATAACTCCATCACTTGCCTGCTATATTTCCCAAGAGAAGGTCAAGTTTTTTTCTTCTGACACTCTGGGTGCTGACTCTGATCAGACTGTGCCGGATTCAAGGACCTTCCACGTGTAAATAAAGGGTGACTTTGTGACAGGATATCATCTCTGTGGAGTTATTTCATGTACTAGCTTGGGTTTGAGTATTTGCATATTGCGAAGGTCACAGATGAAGAATTATCTCCTAGTCATCCGTGTTGCAGGTAAAGGGACTCTTTCTTTGGGAGCACTAGCAATAGCTTCCTCGAAAGCCAGGCAAAACGAAACAGAACAACAAAAGGACTCTCTTTCACAGTTAAAAGGAATCAGCACAATAAAATCTCATCCAACCTGCAAATCTAAGAATGTTGAAATTGACTCCATAACTACCAATATTAAGACTACTGGTCTTAACATTCATCTATCTGCTCTTCACAAACAATTCTAATCTTTCTCATGTTTGTTTTTTAAAAAAAAGTCAATTTTTGTTAAGTCAAGAAAGCTTGGTCAACTTGATTCGTTGAAGGCTTAAGTCCATTCATGTCTGCAAGAAAGGTATCCATAAGAGAAGGGATCCAGTTTTAAATGACCCTTGTTGCAACCAACCAAATATGGTGAACAAAGATGGAAAGTTATTTCATTGCTCCTTATCTGGGAGCTTAATGATCTTGGCTATCTCATCTATAACTGTGACAAACTGGGGAATCTGGCCTGGGGTCTAATCATAACAATACTGAGCTCGTGCCTTGGATAGAAATTTCGTCTTTGTTTTTGAACGGCCAATAAATGCTTCTGCCAATATTGTACCAATTTCAATCATGAAAGCACTCTTCAGGTTGTAGACATGCTCGCTGAGCCAGTGGGTTTGGCTGCAAACGTTTCATCACCCTGCTGGGTAACATTGTCAGTGCACCTCTGATGACGTGCTGGTGTTCTGTCCTGCTTGTTATTTATATGCCTCGGTTTGTTGGGGTGATTGGTGTTATTTCCGGGACAAGTGGGACAGAACACTGACACTTCACCGGAGGCGCGTGGACGATGTTACCTAGCAGGTGATGAAACCTTTCCAACCAAACTCACCGGCTCAGCGAGCAAGTCTACAACCTCATCCACAACCCAAGCTATAAATCTTCTTGAAAACTTTAAATGTACTTTTCAACCTCATTCAATTAGAACTGCAAAGAATAATTTCAGGCTGGCTATTGTTAATAAAACACTTAAATTGCATTTCTGGCAGGTATTTCTTACGTCAGCATACGGGAACTTTTGCAGAAAAAGAAATAGTGTGATGTGTTGCAAAACACATTGACAGCATTTGTTCTCTGGGGGAAAGGAAGCATTTTAGGTTTTGGAAGTTATCTTTTAAATCAGTTGTCTCTGGACTAGTGGAACTTGCAATGTCACATGTAGCATTTATGAGTCAGAGTTATAGAGGTGTACAGCATGGAAACAGACTGTTTAGTCCAACTCATCCATGCTGATCAGATATCCTAAATTTATCTAGTCCCATTTGACTCATATCCCTCTAAACCTTTACAATTCATGTACCCATCCAGATGCCTTTTAAATATTGTAATTGTACCCACCTCCACCACTTCCTCTGGCAGCTCATTCCATACACTCAACACCCTCTGTGTGAAAATGCTGCCCCTTGGATCCCTTTTAAATCTTTCCCCTCTCACTTTAAACCTATGCATTCTAGTTTTGGATACCCCTACCCTGGAGAGAAGACCTTGGCTATTCGGTCTATCTATGTCCCACATGATTTTATAAACTTCTACAAGGTCACTCCTCAACCTCCAGTGCTCCAGGGAAAAATAACACAAGCCAATCAGCCTCTCCGTATTGCTCAAACCCTCCAACCCTGGCACCATCCTTATGTCTTTTCCGAACCCTCTCAAGTTTCCCAACACACTTCCTAGAGCAGGGAGACTAGAATTGAATGCAGTATTTCAAAAGTGGCTGAACCAGTGTCCTGCACAGCCACGACATGACCTCCCAACTCCTATACACATTGCACTTGTGTGTTCTTTCTGACTGCCGATCAGCAATAAGTTTGCAGTAAAGGTGTTTTTGTATCTTCGTGTGGATGTCCCAAGTAAACAATGTTCACCTTTTGTGAGCTTTTAAAAATAATATTATTTAATACCATATATTCTACATGCATGCTTAAAACATGACTGTGGTTTATCTGTCTCGCACACACTTGCACACCAATTAGGTGCAGTTGAAGCTAAAATAGTATAATTATATTGTGATTATCTCAGATTTGTTTGGGGCAGACCTATTATTTCTTAGCTAAGTTGATGATTTTGTAAAAGTGAGGGTGCTGTAAAGCAGCACTTTTGTCTAATCTGTGAGGCACCTTGTTGTTAAATTTCTAGGAGGTTGCTTCTTGGGTAAATTCAATATTGGAACATGTTGGGACAAGGAGATGAGTCATTTTTCAGTGTTGTTGTTTATTACTTTGGCTGCTTAGATGTCTTGCAGCTAGGTCACTAGCTTTCTGATAAAACTTTCACTCGGCAGAATAGTGTCTTATTGTTCTGAGAGCTGTCCAAAGATGTGCAGGTTACGTGGATTAGCCAGGCTAAATTGCCTGTAGTGTCCAGGGATGTGCAGGCTAGGTGGATTAGCCATGGGAAATGAAGGGTTACAGGTTGTGGGGGGTTGTGGGTCTGGGTGGGATGTTCCTCAGAATGTCTGTGTGGACTCGATGGGCTGAATGGCCTGCTTCCACACTGTAGTTATTCTATGATTCTATTTTTTAAAGGAACACATTGAGGGCAGATGGAAGTTATTAAGTTTATTTTTACTTCAATTTTAAATCAAAATATATTTGTACATTAAAATTAAATTCAGTTCACAAATCTCACACAATATTCTCCCATTAAAATCAATTAGTGTCAGTACCATATTCACCGGTCTGCACCCTTCCTAATATTAGATTTTGAAAAAAATGTATTGCAGAAAATCAGAGGATGAAGAATAGGTTCTATGATTGACCTTGAGGTAAAACATGTTTGCGCTGCAAAATGTGGAACAAATACATTTTTGCTGCAACATGTACGGAATAAAATGCAACCTAGTGTTTTAATGTGAATTTGTAAAAAGAATCTTAGGAACTGGTGTAGTCCAAATGTTGTGCAGTTATTTTCTTCAATGGGCTCTCAAATTGAGAGATTTGAGGCTGCAAATCAGGAGATTGACTTCAAGCTGTTGTAAATGCCTGCTGTAGATCACCTGCTGGTTTCAGCTAGAAATCAAAGCTCAATGCATGCGTAGGTTTAGTGATTTAATATCTGCCTGACTGGCTCGAGGCTCAGCTGATATGAGTTAAGTCGGACATCCTCCACTATAAACCTTCAAGCATTATACCTGACCAGAACTGATTGCAGTCTTCGACAACTATACAAAAATAATTGGAAGCAGACCTTTTGGAGTTTAAAAAAAAGCACCTCCCAGTTTTCAATTCTCAGTCAGTAGGACATTTAATGATTTGAATTCATACTAAATAAGCTCGAGCATTCACAAAAGTGACAGTCTATTTTTAAACATTCCACCTTAGCGCTAGGGATGTCTATAAGCCAAGCCAATTTGATGTTCAGGCATAACATTTACATGCCTGTATTTTTGCTTGTAAAACAAACGTAGACAATATAGGTGTCCAGAGTTTCCTTAGGGGTTCTCTGAGTTGCATCTGCAACTTTGGTCCAAACCTTCTTTAAATGGTCTTGAAGCTAAATGACTGTGATGGTTTCTAAATCCACGTGTATGAAACAATATAATTTAAATCAGATCGTACACAGTCCAAGTTGATTTGCCTGTCACTGTTTTCCCTCAGGAACAGAACGAAAGTGTATGCATAGGTACAGTGAAGTGATACGTTCCCCAAAGTATAAGCACTTTAAAATTCAATGTTGATTTACTGCAATAAAGTCACAGAAACTTGACCTAATTAGAAAGTTATCTTAAAGCAAAACAAAAGGTTAAAACATGTTGAAGAAACGTGTTTGGAGAATTTTAAATGATCAAAGTCTTTAAGACAAAGTCAACCAAATATTTCTTATTCAGGTAAAAGCTGCTTTTCACCAGTACTGCTACAAGTTAATGCTTCCACTGCCCAAAGCAACAGTTGTCTAAACACAGCCTTACAAATGACAGAACACAAAAACATTTCAAATAGAACCCCTGGGATAGAATCTCTGCTTTTGAATAATCAGGACATTTGATGCAAGGTGGGTTTGAAATTACACTGATTATGTTGCATGTCAAAGTTTATAGTAAAATTCATTTGCAAAATTGCAGATGCAAAATCTTCTAAGAAACAATGCAATTGGGCAACGTAATAGAAAATTTTCTTTTCCTTTCCACAAAACATAATCACTGGTGCAGTTTTATTAGCAGTTGAAAATGTGTGTATCTACAAAATAAGCAGTTTAATAAATGTTCGGTTCTCCATCTATGAACAACCAGTGTTTAAATCAATGAAATGATTTTTTAAAAAAGTGACTCTTTTATTAGTTTCAGAGGGTGTACATTAATCAATTTCTTAGGGCATTAAATATTTTTTAATATGGAAAAGCTTCAAAAGCATGTTTGCCAGAGACCGTGCACTTGAGAAAATAAATTAAATTTGCACATTCTCCTCAACTGGGTGCAATTGGTTGCAAATCATTTTCCTCAATCTGCAAGTGTGGCCACTGATACAGCCAATGTTATATTTGGGCAAAATGATTTTTAAAACAGGAATACAACAACAGAAACTTGATTTATACTTGGCCTAATTTAGGCTTGAGCTTGCCACAATCTTTGCTCAGGTTCAGTTAATTTCACCCAGTTTGTGCTAACAAAATAATGCATCAATTATTTGGGTTGTCATAGACTGGATGGATGGTCCAAGATGCACATTGAGATCTGACAGAACTCCTGACCTCTGTGGAAATTGCCCAGGATGTTTGAACTTCTAATGGGAAATCCCTTGAGCGCCAGGATTTTCCACGTAAGTCTTCAAATTTTAAGGTAGAATTTGAGACTTTGGACAGTTCCATGATACTTAATTAAATAGTTACCAGGAAATTTTAGACAGAAAAAATCTAGTTTAATATCAAGGTAACTGCACAACAGATCCCCCATATACCACCCTGACGGCCATCTACCCTCTGACCTGACCAACTTGACTGAGTAATCTCTGCTGATCAGGCCTAATTATCCTCCCATCACCCAACTGTTTGCTGACCCAAACTGTCTAACCCCTGCCACTAATTACTCCTTTTGACCTGATCTGACAACACCTCTCCCATTTACCACTCTGTCCATTATTAAGTCCAGTTGTGGACTGGTTCCTCTCATTTCAACCATCTCATTTGATCACAACAAAGCTTTACGTTTTTCTTAGCATGAGGTTATACCTTTTTCCAATTAATTGTTTTTACTGTAATTGATAAGCAGCAAATGAGATGATTTCCTTGAGTTAAAGAAAGTACAATTTTATTACCTGATAACCTTCAGAAATAGTAAAGATGTGGCATCAAACATGAAGTTGCCTGAGCTCTCTCTTCCGCACACATACATATGCACACACATGCTCAAATGTATATATGCATTTATAGCAATAGAGTTAATGGAGATATTGTCCAGCAAAAAGGAAGATAAAATAAGACAAGGTTTAGAGCCTTTTGATCTATTTTGTGTATAAGGTTTTAACTAACACCATGGTTACTTAGTTGGTTTCTTAAAGCCCATCAGTAGTAGTGAATTGTAATTATCTTTTTGAATTCTTGCTTGTTTCATGCTCCAATCAGAACTGTCCACTCTTCTCGAGAGAGAACCATCGCAGCCTATGTTCGCTTCTGCATTTGGAATTCAATCTCTTCCTGGCCTGCCAAATAACCTCTTGACATACGAGCTGGTTGTGTATTGTATGCTTGCTCAGGTCATCATACAAATGGTTAAATATGTTTAGCCAAACAGTTCTATTAGAAAAATGCTTTCACTTCAGAGCTAAACCAAATGAACCAAAGGCATTTCTTTTTAAGTGTGAAGTTACCTATTTTAATATAATCAATTTCAGCCCAGATTGTCTTTGATACAATTCATATCAGTTTCATAAAAAATGATCAACCTATGTGGATCAGATGATTTCTGATGCCATTTTAAATCAAATTTTAGTTTTTGTCACACTCTAAAACTGCCTCAGTGCATGAAAGTCCCATATATTAAACTGGTCAAAGAAATTCAAAGAAAATTGTCCATACAGGTCCATACCTCTCACTTATCCACTTAACAACTCAGTCCACTCATTTACCCACTCACCCAGTCATTATCACTCATCTACACTGGACATTTCACATTACTATACGGCACTAGTACTTCAAAAGGAAGTGTATCCAGTCTTCTCTTTGTTGCTCCAAAATTCCAATGAAACTTTCTCCACTGGAATGTTTACTCTACTTTTCTCTGAAAAGTTGGGAAGAGTTTGTCAGAAATGTGGAGCAGCATTGGGATGTGCAAAAATGAGTAGACTACTAATGCAATGTTGATTGCCACTTTGCAAAAGACCCGAGCATCTACTTCATGTGTCACAGTGCACAAATTAGACAGTGCTTTGTCAGATTGTACTAGAATATGGAGCTTCATTCTTAAAATGAACTACAGCACCTTCTGTTCAGTTAGTTTACCTCTGATGTGAAAGCATTTTCTAATGGAACTGTTTGGCTGAAGGGTTTTTAATCATTTGCACAATATATGTGATGTACATGCAGGGGATTTGTGCCATTGAAAACATGATATGTGCCCCAAACAGTACACATGCAATAAATCAACTGAACACTTCTGGCCATTAGTGGAGGAATTGCTTATTAATTATGTGATTTCAGGATGCAGACCTTTATTTACTTACTGGAAAGATTTATATCAGCAGGGAATAGGTATGGAATGGTCTTAGCTACATAATAATCTATATATTAATGTACAAAGATTTGAAGTTAACACCTACTAACATGATTAAGAAAAGTAATGTTTTTAGACTTTTTGTCTCTGTTCTTATCATTAATGTGCTGATATTTGTTCTTGTAGAATTCCACAGAAATTACTTCAATATAGAAAAACAAAAGCCTGTGGGCACTGGAAATCTGAAATGACAGAAAACAAAAGTGGAAAACCTCAGCAGATCAGGCAGTATCTTTTGTTCTTGCTAACCAAATAAGATTTAAAGCTGTATATGCAGCTCTGCTTACTCAGTAATTGTAATGAATAGGAATGATGAATGAGGTCCTTGTAATCTCTCTTCCAATGCAGTAAAGTGTAGCATGCAGCTGGCCTTCTGCTCTGGTTTTAGTTTCTCCTAGCCCTAAAGTTGAATGGAGGATGGTCTAAGACGTTTGGACACTACCTGGTCCAGAATCCATAAGGATCAATATCTTCATCCTGATATCCAATATTAAAAGTGGTTTCCTTGCAATTTATTATAATCCCTGTGTCCCACAACTTATCCTGTGGGTCAGTGTAATCAACAGAGTCAAAGTCTTGCAGTGGGCATGTCAGCTTCTCCAGGAAGAGTCCATCCTGTTTCTCTTGTGTCTCCTACAGCTGTCATACACACAGGCTGCCATGATCTCTTTGCCACCATTGTAGCTGTGCCCTGAATTCCCTATTTATACTTGCAACCCTCTATAAAACTGTTTAGGTTGCTTTCCTGCCTTCAGGGTTCCTTCAAGACAAACACCACAGCTTGTTTCTTTATGCATTTGCATTTTGTGGATTCTCTGAATGATCGCTTGCTCCCCCTCCTTGTAATGCGCTTGGCTTTCTACCATGATATACTCCGTATAGCTGATTGATTTCCTTCTGTATTTTGCCGAGTACTCTGTCGTTGGCCTTCTATCAAGCCTTTTGTTTGGGCTTTCCCTTAGTGTGATTCAGCACCTGGATGAGGCTCAAACTCTGTCAGTCACCGCTGCTGAGCTTTACTTCAATTATGTCCCCCATCTCGGGTATGGACCACCGACTGGGCCTCTTGGTTTAGCTGCAGCACTGGATTGTCACTGGGCTTCACTTCAGGTTCTTATTATCCATCTTTGGTTCTCTGGGCCTGGTCACTATTGCTAACCCATAGTAATGAGAGGTTAACTCTCTGGAATGAACAGCAACAAGCTGTAATGAACATAACCACATGCAAGAGAGGACATCTTACGTGTACCCCCACAGGCCCAGGCTTCAAATTCATTTGATCTGATGTGACAAAATAATAACTGTTTGCACAGGCTTTGTACTTATTCCTAGAAAATGTAATCCCCTTTACTCTACAGTAACAGCTTCTATGCCAAGCGGCCTATATATTTCTTCTGTGGAGAGAGTGCACCAGAATTTTAGACCCCCACAGTCTTTTACTATACTTCTTGCATGGTCGTGTCTCAGAAAATCAATTGATCTGAAAACATTTCTTCTTTGGTGTCCAGAATAAGCGAAGCTGTCTGTTATTCTGGATCTCATGCTGATAGCAAGCCATCGCACAAAGACTTAACTAATGTCAAGCATTCACTATTAATAGTTAACTAGGCCAACTGTATGAAGAGTTGGCTTTAGGGAGAATTTTGCTTCCAAAGTGTGAGGCTGGCCTTAAGCGTGAACCGTTTACCCAGGAATGAACTATGCCCAGCTAGATGTTCTACAAGATTTATATTTGCTACTTATATAAGTATTTCACTAAGTTATTTAAGATGTAAATGCATTCAAAATATTAAACTGCAATGGTGCTCACCTCAGTCATGAATACTACACATTCTTATCTTCTAGAACAAAGAGATACTTTAATACTGAGGAAAGTACAGCCAAAAACCAAAAGATTAGAAAGCTTGGGTCAATCATCAAACATGAACAATGAAGTGTGGGAGTAGGGAAGGAAGGGCAGTACTATAGGTGTACGGAGCGAGCGTAATCCTTCAAACCTGGAGAATAGACAGAGAGAGGCATAATCAGAAGTTGTGAAGCAAAATACTTCCTTCAGGAACCTATACAGTGCCCTTGCTCTTCCTGGACTGCGAAGGTTTCTGAGAAAGACATTTATATGTTTTTTGAGCCACCAACCAGTTCCAATCTTTTACTCTTGGTTTGCCCAACCCCTGGGAAACTCAGGTAGTACAGGTTAATTTTGACTTGTGCTCCCAATTACACTGTGGGAACTTGATTAAAGTATGTTAATTAATTGCCCACTAATGGGATAGTCAGACATAATCTATTTCTCTAAATTGGCACTGCATGTATGTGCACACTGAGTTAGATCACATTTGATGGTTTAACTCTGGCCTGAATCCTATAATGCCCGCTGTGAAGTGACTACTATCAGTGTTATGGATTAAGCGGTATGAGGGGAATTTGTTCTTCATATTAGACTAACCAATTTGTGGATTGAACTTCTGGATACTCTTGTTGCAGCAATAGCCCAGCAATATTATGAAACAATTTTATCCCACATGGGGAAAAATTTGGATTGGATTGGACTGGATAGATAAATTAAAGTGTACCAGGTAAGTTCCTTATGTAGTTATTTTGTATTTTTACGAAAACTCCATGGGGCAGATTTTGTCATAGTCTACCTTCAGACACAGGGTCACAAATCACATTCATCTTTGGCCCAGTCTTATTGAAGTAGACAACATGTAAATAATGTCACAATGCAGCCCATAACTAATCCTCCCAATGACTTGAAATATTTGCAGCATGATGATTCCCTTTTGAAATAAAAGCAGTTGGAAGTTTCCAACAATGGATTCACAGCGACTTACTGGTTGCAATTGCAGGTTTCTGGCTTCCAACCAGTCAAGGCATAATGCATGCCTACAGTGAAATTGGATATTCATCTTCACCCTTGTAGAAAAGGCTAGCTCCAAATCTCTGCCTACTGATAGATTTTGGACAGGGCCCTTCATTTGCAGGTCTGCATCCATTCCCATTGTGTTTTGTTGTCTGATTAACTGAGGTTGCTATCAAAATGTGTAATAGTGGACAATTCTCATCTCATCTTGTCCAATAATCATAGTATGTGCTTTCTATTTTCTACAGAAATGATTTTCAATGATTTGAGCATTGACACATATTAATGTTTGAGTATCTCCTTGTGATTAATTTTTTTTTCCTCAAGACACACTCTGCAGGTTCCATTTGGCAGCCAAATGTCTGCAAGCCCATTGTGAACCAACTTCTGCAGGCATTTGTACAATGGAGGCATTAAATCCACAGGAAAGATCTGTTGCATTTTAATGCATTATCAATGAGTGTACCAAAAAGTCACTTGCATTTTAGATTCCAGTCCAGACTAACAGACCAACTTCCAACCTTGTGTAGTCTCATGTATACTGGTAGAGAAGTAAGTCATTCTCCTGAACTCTGAACATTATATTGTTTCAAAACAGAGCATGAATTTTCCATCTTGTTTCAAAAGTAAAGTGTTCATTCTCTATAAGTTCATGAGTGTAATGATATACCATTAAGGTCAATGTATTCTAAGTCATCAGGAAGGGAATGTATGGGATTAACTGAAGTGTTTATTTCATGCTCTGCCTAACATAACTCCCCATTAACTTCACTGGGGAGTCAAATCAGATGCTGTTTGAAACCAACACTGACATTGATCCATCAGTGTTCTGACAAGTGGGTTAATAATAATAACTCAAATTGTCCCTTCAGCCTTGAGTGAGAAACTAAGGGAACCCTCCACTGATTTCTCTGAAATATTTTCATTTCTGGGTACCTTTGTTAAACACAGAAGAAAATAACACTTGAAATATACACTGGATCATTTTAAGGATGTGGGTTGGTTTGGGAGGTGAGCATACACTCTGGACCTGGATGCTTCCATTTTGAGTATTGTCATGACCCAGTCCTCTGCAGTTTTCATAAAGTTGATTGAGCTTTCATAGCACCTCAGAAATATCCTAAACTATAGTGTGCAAGAGGGAACTTTTCAAATGGTAAGCCTTATTATACACTATTGGCTGAAAGTGCAGACATCCATTACTCTGTTGAAACACCTAAGCCTTTACTTGATTAACTGACATGCCTCCCTGGTCTCTGTTATCAATTTTCCAATGTTTATTAATATAAGATTTTAAGTGCTTGCAGTTTCTGCCATTGATACTTTATATTGATGATTGACACTTTCATTGATGCTGGTGCTGTGATTCATTAAAACGCAAGCAGTAGGTGGTAAAAAGAGCAGGAATATGCAAGGAGAAAGTCAACACCATTGCTAGGTGATGAAGGGCAGCAGGCAGTCTCTAAGAAAGTGCTGCAGGGTGAGATGTTCTTCACATGTTTAATTTCTTTCTTTAAAATACATGCACTGAATAGATAAATAGAGGCTGGATCCTCTCACTCAGTGCAGGTCTACCCCCATTCTCGGTGCAGACCTCACCCTATCTTACTCAAGGTGTCAGACTTTGTCCTGCCACAGATACGCAGCCTTGTCTCCATGGCCCCCTTTGCAAACCCATGTTCACTAATGATGGCATCACTCCATGTTGGTGCATTACGTAGGCTTCCTGCAGCCTGTCCGGTCCCAGCCAGCTGACATCTCTGTATTTCACATTTTAGATAATCACTGTCTATCAGCTCATAGTAAACAGCAGTTTATTTAAGAACCTATGGGTAGTAGGTGAGTGCAATAGGTGAGGGCTATAGGATCTTTTTTGTATTACAACTGTGTTCCACTACAATGATGCACGCCTCTGAAACCATCAGCTTAGGCTGAAGAAAGGTCTGGCCTGCTGTGTTCTTCCAGCTCTACACCTTGTTATCTCAGACCCCAGCATCGGCAGTTCCTACTATCACTGAGCTTTGGCAAACAGCCTTCTCTTTATCTGCCTCCAAACCTTTCCTCTGGCCCATCTCTAACGAGCAATCGCACCCCGCATCCTTACCCCTCCCCTGGCCCGGTAATGAAGATCCCATCTTTCCAGCACTTCCTCCCAAGCCAGGTGGGCTGAGGCAGGAACTTTTCTGACTCAGCCGTGCATCTCCGTGGTGAAAATCCAGGCCAACATGTTGGAATTGGTTGGGTCATATATAACACACCCATTCTCCTCTTCTGGTTTTACCCATATCTGAGCTATTAACAGCTTTTAATGTGTAATGAGAGAGAGATAACAAGGTGTAGGGCTGGATGAACACAGTGGGCCAAGCAGCAGCAGAGGAGCAGGAAAGCTGACGTTTCGGGTCTGGACCCTTCATTTGTGGTATGTGAGCATCGCTGGTTGGCCAGGATTTATTGCCTGTCCCTAGTTGCCCTTGAGAAGGTGGTGGTGAGCTGCCTTCTTGAACCGTTACAGTCTGCTGCTCCCGTAAAGGTTCCCAATAAGTCTCATGCGTCTGAATTCAATTTTCACTGTCTGCAGCATATATCCATTAATCTTCCAGACTTTGGTCTGTCAAGCACTTTCTCACACTCTCTCACATCGATAGACTGCTCACTTAATTTCTATTGCTTGTTTCCTAATCATTCTCAAATTGAATATCCCTTTTGATGTCAGGCTTAGCTTGAAGGTAGAATTCCTGCCTCTGAAGTAGGATATAGTTGGTTCAAGCATCTTTCCAGAGAATTGAGTGTATAGTCCAAGATAATATTCCAGGGCTGCACTGTAGGAGATGCTATCTTTTGAATGAGACCATAAGAAATTTATTTTCTTATCAGTGACATGAATTTAGCACTATTTGAAGAGGACTTGACAGCTTTTCTTTCTGCCATGCTCTACACTTTGCCCTCAAGAAAGAAGAAAAAGAGAGAAAGGATGTCGAAAAGGTGAGAGAGAGCGAAGTAGGAGAAAAAGAGAAAGCAGAGAGAGAAATCGAAGAAAAAGAAAGCGGGAAAAAAGAAAAAGAGAGAAAGAAGAAAAAGAGAGAGAGAGAGAGAAAGAAGAAAGTCAGAGAGAAAGAAGCAAAAGAAAGAGAGAAAAAAGAGAGAGAGATGAAAAAGACACAAAAAGGTATTTCCTAACAACAGTTTGACGAAGTAAAGATGCTGGTCCACTCAGCAACACTCACATCTCACAATCAAATAAAAAGATATCTGGGCATTATTTCATTGCTGATGTGAGCTCTTGCTGTGTGCAACATTCCCTAAATTAGACCAATGGATACACCTGAAAATGTTCTTCATGACTGTAAATTGTTTTGGAAATCCTGAAATCAAAGAGGGATTAAACAGTTCGAATCTTTTCCTTTCTCCTACAAGGATAAAGGGCGGTCTTTCCTGTTTAACCAGCCTTTTCCCTTTATATTCGTTTCACTGTATGCTTTGAATTAATTACGTGGAGGAATCAAGATGAATAAAGAGTTGGATTTCAGATCAATGTAAAATTGATAAATAATATGAGACATGCCATTGAGTGTGTTGACTTTGGCTACAAAAGGAGACATGTGCGAAGTTGAGTTGGTTAATTTTGGTTATGGATTGAAATTAAATACCAGGTGGATAGAGTCAATAATCATCATGCAAAAAAAGAAGTAACTAAAAACTGGCCAGATGTCTTCTCATAAGAAGCCTTGCATTTTGCCAACTGATGAAAGAAGCATCTACCCGGAGGCTTAGGGCTGTGCTTGTAGCATTCATCAATTTCCAGCTCTATCATAATAGACACAACAGTATCTTGAAGGGGACCAAGGATGCTAGCATAAAGCAGACTCCGCTATTGGATTGTACCTAACTGATCAGCAGTTAAATTGCACATGTGTTGACATGGCTATCTGCCCATGCTAGTGAACTAAAGTGGTCCCAGAAATTACAGCCAGTTCGCTAATCATTCACTGCAGTACAGGAAATGAGGAGACATGTTTACTGAATATGCTTTATCAGATAAGCTCTGTCTTTATTTCTCCAAGGAACATTTTTTTCAAGGTCAGTAACTTAAGAAAATTAGATTTTTCAATTGTCTTGTCGTAATAAAAAGTATGTGGCCTAGAGAGAAATCTGCTGTTGCATTGACTGATAAAGATCTTGAAGATAATTCCCAAATCACTCCCACCAACAGGGATCACACTTTATGAGAAAATTAATACTTTTCATTCTTGCTGAAATAATCAAATTTGCACAAATTCATTGACTGAAAGGATTGAGTCTGAAAAGAGGTCCTAAGCTATGCAATTCAGCTACAAAGTGCTAGGATTTTAAATGGAACATGTGACAATTTGCGCTTACAAAGTGCAAGGACTTATCTGGTATGAGTCACTTTAGAGGCCATTTTTGGGGGCATTGTTAGCATGTCTGCAGGAAATATTCATCAGATGTATGTGGAATAGGCAGATTGTGATGTCAATTAGCATATTACAATGGTTTCACACCTACACTGCCACTTTGGAGCTCAGAAAATGATTTGTCTTGGTCTGTACTAAACTAATACTTCTGAATACTTTGCATACTTTTATACAAAGTTTCTTATTGAGATTTCATGGACCCATGGAGTTGTACAGTACAGAAGCAGACCCTTCGGTCCAACTCGACCAGATATCATGAATTAATCTAGTCGCATTTACCAACTTTTAGACAATATCACTCTAAGCTATTCCTATTCATATATCCATCCAGATGTCTTTTAAATGTTGTAATGGTACAAGTCTCCACCACTTCCTCCAGCAGTTCATTCCACATGTGCACCACCCTTTGCATGAAAAAGTTGCCCCTGAGGACCCTTTTAGATCTTTCCTCTCTCACCTCAACCTGTATCCTCTAGTTTTGGATTCCCCCACCCTGGGGTAAAGACTTTGACTATTCACCCTGTCCATACCCCTCATGATTTTATAATGCTCTATAAGATCACCCCTCAGCCTCTGACACTCCAGGAAAAATAGCCCCAGCCTATTCTGCCTGTCCCTGTAGCTCAAACTCTACAACCCTGGCAACATCATTGTAAATCTTTTCTGAATGCTTTCGAGTTTCACGACATACTTCCTATAGCAGAGAGACGACAATTGCATACAGTATCCCAAAAGTGGCCTAACCAATGTCCTATACAGTCGCAACATGACCTCCCAACTCCTACACTCAATGCACTGACCAATAAAGGCAAGCATATCAAAATGCCTTCTTCACTATCTTGTCTACCTGCGACTCCAGTTTCAAGGATATATGAAGCTGTACTCCAAAGTCTCTTTTTTCAGCAACACTCCCCGGGACCTCAGCATTGAGTGTATAAATTCTGCCCTGATTTGCCCTACCAAAATGCAGCACCTCCCATTTATCTAAATTAAACTCCTTTTGCCGCTCCTCGGCTCATTGACCCATCTGATCAAGGTCCCATTGTTCTGTGAGGTAACCTTCTTTGCTGCCCAATACACTTCCAATTTTGGTGTCGTCTGCAAATTTACTAACCACACTTCCTATGTTCACATCCAAGTCATTTATATAAATGACAAATTGCAGTGGACCCAGCTCCGATCCTTGTGGCACACTGCTGGTCACAGGCCTCCAGTCTGAAAAGCAACCCTCCACCACCTGTCTTCAACCTTTGAGCCAGTTCTGTACCCAAATGGATAGTTCTCTCTGTAATCCATGAGATCTAACCAGTCTACCATGAGGAACCTTGTCACCCATCTTACTGATGATTGTATCGATCACTTTCACCACTCTGCCCACGTCAATGCTCTTCATTACTTCTTCAAAAAACTCAATCAAGTTAGTGAGACATGATGGCAACATGGCACAAAGCAATGAGCCAATTGAACCAGTTGAACCTCTGTTCAACCAATGAACAGAGGGGAATTGAAGGCTGCATTTTGTTACAATTGTCTTTACAGAGGCATTAGTCTATAATATATCCTGGTTATAGAATGCTTAGTGAAATGTGCAAAGTGTCATAAAATGAGTCATAATCAATAAATAAGCATACTTTAAAACTGCTTTGTTGGCAACTTAGAGCTTTGGTTCGGCTACACATACACAAAAAGCAAAGTGCCAAAATGTCTGGTTAGCTAACTTAAATGTTTTGAAAACTGCAAGACAGTGAAGCAAACAAATGTTGATGTACAGTGTCAGAGTTACTTCTTTTAAAATGCAGAGAAACTAGGAAACATGATTACTGAATATGTTTTATCTGATAATCTCTGTCTTTATCCAAGCAACATAATTTAAGGAGTTAGTAACTGAAGGGACTTTGTGGTTATAAATAGAATGTGGCCGAGAAAAAAAATCTGCAGCTACATTGACTGATAAAGTTTTTAAAGGCGTGTGCAACATCCACGGTGGAAAAACCATTCAAGAAATTTTGAACAGGTGGTCTTTCTTGAGGAAGTCTTGAATATCATATTTTGAAGAAAACATTCCATGTCTAATTTGACAATTGTAGCTTAAGCTGGATTTTGATAGGACTGTATGATTATGTAAATGAAACCTGGGCAGTTTGGAAAGAATAACAGTTCTTCCAAAGAATGATTCAGTGCATTAGTCAGGTGGCTTGGCCAGCTACTGATGAGCAGAAATCTTCAAAGAATAGGTAGCAAGTGTTGAAGGATATTGCCTTGACTTCAAGGATTCTCCCCAGACACATGCTCCTAGACATATGGAAAAAACATCATCATTCTCTCTGGATGGTATTCTGACAAGGAAAATGCAAGGGAGCAACAGAAAGAATGAGCACACAGCATTGGAAGAATTGCAGGCTTTGCCATGTGCAGGATGTTAGTGTCGGTCAGTACTTTATGTCCAGGTGTTGGCTGTCAGACAGAACAGAGAGAATTCCACTCCATCAATCTCTGGTCAGAGTATAACCAAGAATAACAAAACTTGCAGGTCAATGATTGATATCCTTACAGCAGTCAAGGCACGTTCATTCCTTGGCAGTCTGTTGTATATCTGCATTTTGAGAGCTCACGACAAGCCAAGCAGTGGCTCCTGGATGACAACGAAGGTTATTTAGCTATGCAAAAAATAATTGAACTGGTCATTGGGTGGTTGAAATCATGGATAGAATTTGTACCAACTTGACCACTCCGTGGCGTCTTAGTGACATCAATCGTTGATCCACCATCTGGAGACCAGCTCGTGAGGGGAACTGGATCCTGACTAAGGCAGCAACAGGTACATGTTCACTGGGACTATGCATTGATTGGGGCGGGGTGTATGGCCTAGAGGTAGTCTTTCTGTTGAGATGGGAGGAATTATTTAGGGGTGGTAAACTGGCATGAGGAATTGTTCAAGGTTTCAAACAGGGCTTCAAATTTTGCAGCAGTTAGAATCAGAAACCTTGGAATCGAAGTGCTACTAGAGGTCGGGAATGTGGAGGTGACATACCTCGCGTAAATGATGCCATGGGAATGGAGGTTCCTCTGGTGGGTACTTGAATATAAAGGGTAAGTGTAAAGCCATCAATTCATTAAGTCCTGGCCTTGAAACCTCTTGGTTTCCTGTGCCTCAGGAAACCTGGCTTGCAGCATAAAAGTCCAAAATTTGTAGGATAATGGAATTTGCACTTATTGTGATTTTAACATTCCAAATCAACTTCTTGAATTATATTGGTTACCTGGCCACATTCCTACTTCAGTTAAAGCTAGAAATGACTTGATGAGTGCAGAATCTATTTCCCAATAAACTTTTCTAATTGAAACTCCCCACCCAACCTAAATGTGCTCACGTTCTTTATGTAGTCCAATGAATGGGACAAAGGCACAGTGTGTATTGTAGAAAAAAATGATGATGATGCAAAGTTACATTGGAAAATAAGTTTTGAGGTCAGGGATATAAACTGTCCTCGGAAGAATACAGACCAGTTAAGTGAGTGAACAAAAATTTGTCTGTATCTATCTGTGTGTTTAGGGGGATTTTCGAAGGAGTTTAGAGTTTGAACTATTCACTAGAATCAGTCTGTGACCTCAGCCTCCGCTAAACTGGTGTTTGCACTACTATTATTCCCTGTTTTGGCTGCAGGTGACTCGTGTCTGCTGTCTCACCACATACAGATCCTGCCCCTAAGATTGTCTCTAAACTATATGCAGTGTCAGTGTCTAAGTTGGTAGTTGTTAGTGTGAGAGAAATTGATTTTTTTTTTCTTCCTGCTTTTTCGCATCTTTCAATTCTACAACAGCCAGGACAGGTTGCAGGTCTTGGCTATTGACAAAGTATTGACCATGGGTAAGTTGTGGTGTGAGGGATGGTAGAAAGTGTAGTAAGAAATCTTCAGGTGCAGACTGGCTTTCCGTAGTGTGGATTGCTTTCACATGTGCTAGCCCTTCAGAAATGTGCAACTCATACATCTGGTCGCTAAACATTGAGCTTTTTGCTACAATCATTTAATTAGCAGCAGAAAACATAAAGGTTATATGCTGCCTGGGTGAAACAATGAGTGCAGTGTAATTCCATATTTCAGAGCGCGCACACATTTTCAATCCTTTCAAATTCTACCTCCCTCAAATTAATTTTTTATGGCCATTTTCCTACCCATTCCATCTGTGCCTGTAATACAAGCAAACATTCCTTGTGACTTGAATTGGAGAAACTGATGAAATATGTATGTTACAAGGATGTGAGTTTGCATTTTGGAAAACTTCCAATACTTTACCCCAAATGTCTGGGACAATAAAGATTTACATTTGCCTGTTAGGCAAATACTTGATAAACCTCTCCTGTTGATTCCGAGTCAAGTGACAAATCAGCATATCTGTCAGAGAAGCAATTTAAATTTCTTAGTATAAACAATGTTTTGAGATAATCTCATAAATTCAAGGGAGCGGTGAAGTGATTAACTATAAACTATATTTATTCACTTCTGCTCATTCAGCAAAATCCTATGCTGAAATAATTCAGGGCAAATAATTCAACAGGTTTTCTTTAAACTATGCAAGTTATATGGTATTATGGATTGCGTGTGAGGAAAATAGTAATGATATCAAGTTAGAAACAGACTCTTTATTTGCTGCAGCTCCAGAATACATTTTCTTTAATAATAGTTTGTCAATAGTAAATCAGAAAAGCAAAGGTTTTTTAAACGTTGTCTAATTAAATTTGTGAATCATACATTTGTAATGCCACTCAGCATTGGAGCATCTTTGCAGTCAGTATTGGAACCTGTGACTTCATGTTGAAAATCCTTTAGGAGAGGTTCAAACAATAAAGCTTAATATAGTCAGTTGAGTAGATGTGCAAACAGACAACTACAATCGAGAGTATGTTCCACAACCCAAGGTTTGAATTATGATAGATCAGGTTTGGTGTTGCCTAAACAAATCGCTTTGATATTTTAACTCCGTGGGGTAAATCTAGTTTGCCTTCTCAAACATTCTGAAATATACCAATGATATGACAAAGTAGCAACCTGGAATTTGATTGAAAAACCAAAATCAAGCATGTTAGTTGCTGTGGATGGAGTGAACATGTTTTGCTTATTTGTTTACAGGATGTGGACATATCTGGCTGGGCCAGTTTTATTGTCCATCCTTAGTTGCTCTTGAGAAGGTTGTGCTGAGCTACTTTCTTGAACTATTGCAGTCCCTATGGTGAAGGAACTCCCACAATATCATCAGGGAGGGAGTTCCAGGATTTTTGATCCAGCGACGTTGATATATTTCCAAGTCAAGGATGGTGAGTGGCTTGGAGGAGAACTTGCAAACGGCTGTGCTCACGTGCATCTGCTGGCCTTGTCCTGACAGATGGTGGAAACGTGGCTTTGGAAGATGATACCAAAGGACCCAGGATGAGTTGAAATGCAAGTGAATGTGGATGGTGGTGGGTAGGATGACAGCCAAGTGGGCTGCGTTATCCTGGGTGAAGTCAAACTTCTTAAGTATTCTTGGAGCTGCCCTCCTCCAAGCAAATGGGGAGTATTCCAGCAATCTCAATCCTGATTTCTTCCTTGTTCACAGTGGAAAGCATTATGGAGGAATTAGATGAATTACAAGTTGCAAATTTCCTAGCCTCTTAGCTATTCTTGTAGTCATAGTATTTATATGGCCCATTCTGTCCAGTTTCTGGTGACTGGGGAATTTAGCAGTGGCAATGCCATTGAATATGAAGGGACAATAGTTAGTTTTCTTTTCTCTGTTGGTGATAGTCAATGTCTGGGACATCAATGGTACAAATGTGACTTGTTATTTACTAGCTGAAGGCAGGTCTTGTTGCATTTGGACACAGACTGCTTTAGTCTGTGAGGAGTTGTGAATGGTTCTGGACATTGTTCAATCACCAGTAAACATCCCCATTTAAGATGGAGGGAAGGTCATTGAGGAAGCAGCTGATGATGGAAGGGACAAGGACATTACACTGAGGAACTCCTGAAATGAAGTTGTGGAACTGAGCTAAATGGCTTTGGTGGCACCTACCTGAGCCCCAGCAAACAGGTTATTACTGGGCAAATGTTGCTTGACAACATTACAAAGTCATGAGTAGTATGGATAGGGTAAATAAGCAAAGTCTGTGAAGGCTGTGGGCCCTTACATTATTTCAGCAATAGGACTGAAGACTTGTGTTCCAGAATTAGTCACGCCCATAGCCAAGCCCTTCAGGTACAGCCAGAACACTGGCATCTACCCAACAATATGGAAAATTGCCGAGATATGCCCTATCAATAAAAGACAGGGCAAATCCAATTCAGTCAGTTACTGCTTTATCAGGGAACATTACTCTCCAACATTAGAAAGTAATAGAAGGACTCATTTATAGAGTCATAGAGTCATACATATATACATACATACATACATTTCTTGAATACTGAATATCATGCAGAGTGAATCAAAATGGCATCCATGATAAAGTGTTGTAAGAAAATTCCTCATCATGCTTATCATGGTGTAAACTCTATCCAGTAGATTTGCTTACACTATCCTCTTTCCCGGTATGGATCTGCAGTATCTGCTTGGTCAAATGCAGTCAGGATAAACAAATAAGCTAGACAAAAGCAGCTATTGTCTCAAACAAAATGAGCAGCACAGTGGCTCAGTGGCTAGCCCTGCTGCCCCACTATGCCAGAGACTTGGGTTTGATTCCAGCCTTCGGTGACTGACCATCTGTGTGGAGCTTGCTCTTCTCCCAGTGTCTGCATGAGTTTCCTCCAGGTGCTCTGGTTTCCTCCCATAGTCCAAAGATGTACAGGTTAGATGGACTGGCTGTGCAAAATTGCCCCATAGTGTCAAGGGATGTGCAGGCGAGGTGGGTTAGCATAGTAAAATGCAGAGTTACAGGGGTAGGATGGGATGTTCCTTGGAGGGTTGGTGCAGACTCGATGGGCCGAATAGCACTTTTTCCGAACCAAAGGGATTCGATAAGATATAGTTTACTGCATGACAGTGATCAGGTACAAATACATCATTGGTATGATGGTCACATTTAGTTAGAATCTGAGGTAGACTTTGATCTTAGTCCATTGAGATCAACAGCTGCTTCTCTGCAAAATCCATGTGGCATCATCATATTAATGCACCGCTCAGACCCTTAGGTTCTGATGCAACATCTCCTCCCTGAGCTTTTTCTCCATAATTAACATTGTATATTTGTGTTTATTATTATTTGCCACAACTCCATCTCCCCTCACCAAGTCTCTGATTTCACAAATTCTGGTCTTCTGGAGGTTTTGCAATATTCTCTTTGGACTTAGAGGATTTTTATTCTCTGGGCTGCGGACTCTTTACTTTGATTTTGTTCTTGACAGTGTAGGTCTGTATATCCCTTTAGATTCAAAACCTCTAATTGCTTGAATTGCCTTTGCTGAGGATATCTTTTATGCAACTATTTGTCAATTATTTCATAGTAATACCTGGAGAACATTTAATCTCATAAATATCCTTCATGAATCATTCTGATTCTGTTGAAAGTGGTATCTTTTTTTTGCAGTGTTTTGTACCTTTGGATCAGGTAAGTTTTCCGTTTTGGCAGTAACCTGAATCTCTACACCAAACACTCTTTCTTTTTCTTGATAACATCTTAAATTTCTGAGATGGGCATTGTTTTTCCTTGACCATGTCCTGAATTTGTGGACATTGGGCGTTCTGTTTCAGTGGTGGCTTCCATGCAATTGTATGACCCATTTCCCAGTCAAGTTCCATGCATTGTGGGAAATTAAATTTGCGGCCAAAGTGTATCAAAGGTAAATGGAGCAACAGGGGCACAGAAAGGTGTAAACCAATCCTAACAAAAAAATTACTTCATCGGAGGTTGAAGGGTAAACTTATACAGGTTTATAAAATCATAATGGATGGCAGAATAGCCAATGTCTTTTCCTCCAAACTAGGGGAATCCAAAACTAGATGGCATAGTTTTAAGTTGAGAGGGGAAAGATTTAAAAGGGACTTAAGAAACAACTTTTTCATGCAGTGTGTGGTACATGTATGGAATGAACTGCCAGATGAAATGGTGGAGGTTAGTATAATTACAACATTTAAAAGGCATCTGGATGGGTATGTGAATAGGTTGGATTTTGAAGGATAAATGTCAAATGCTGGCAAATGAGACTAGATTAATTTAGGATATCTGCTTGGCATGGACAAGTTTGACCAAAGGGTCTGTTTCCTATCTACAACTCCATGACTCTGTGACACTATAATGTTCGCTTAAGGACATCGTTCTACTATTGGTTTGACCCAGCAGTAGAAAGGGGCTTATCATGCAGACAGTGTAATGAGCCAACATTATTGTGTTTACTTGTGGCCTTAAGAAGTGGGATGCCCACCAGTGCAGCCCCATTTTCTTTCTGCTGATTTCCATCCCATGGTAGTACAACACCCTCCCCTTGACTTTATTGTTACGATAACTCACTGGTGACCTGGGATCCAGCAATGATGCCCTGCAATGGGTGCATGTTTTACTGGCTGCAGCCATTGCATCTTCATTGGCACTCCAGCTGGTCTCTGATTGGCTTGCAGCTCTCGTCTGGCAGGACTTCCATCCCTACTGCCCTTGAAGGGAAGGCTCGGCACATTTCCGTTAAGTGCCGGAGACACATAATACCCTTTTTTAAAAGAGGTAACATGGGGCACTTGCTGGGTCTCAAGCTGATGGATGAGATTCCCATCATTTCCATTATCTACTGTCCAATGTGTTTGGAGCACCATTTGTTCGTCCAAACAAAATCAAACCATTCTTAGATTGAGGATCTCAAACCTTGTAGATTTACACAATATCACTTTCCTATCCCACTTCAACTTTCTTCCAAAAGGCACATTCCAGGTGATGCCTGTGACCCGCAGTGTTCCGCAGGGATCAGTGCTAGGTCCACATTTGTTTGTCATTTATGTAAATGATTTAAATGAGAATATGGAACACATGGTTAGTAAGTTTGCAAATGACATCAAAATTAGTTGTATAGTGGACAGTAAAGAAGGCTATCTAAAAATTCAAAGGAATCTTGATCAGTTGGGTCAATGGACTGATGAATGGCAGATAGAGTTTAATTTGAATGAATGTGAGGAATTGCATTTTGGTAAAGCAAACAAGGGAAGGACTTATACAATTAAAAGTAGGGCCTTGGGTAGTGTTGTAGAACAGAAAGGCCGAGGGGCTCAAGAACGTAATTCTTTGAAATTTACGTCACACGTAGACGGGATGGTTAAGAAGGCATTTAGCACACTTGCCTTCATTGCTCAGAACTTTTAGCATTGGAGATGGGATGTTATGTTGAGGTTGTACATGACATTGGTGGGGCCTTGTCTGGAGTATTGTGTCCAGTTCTGGTCTCCCTGTTAGGGGAAGGATGTTGTTAAACTTGAAAGCGCTCAGAAGAGATTTACTGGGAATGGAGGGTTTGAGTTATAAGGAGAGGCTGGAAAAGCTGGGACAATTTTCATTGGACTGTAGGACGCTGAGGGGTGACCTTATAGAGGTTTATAAAATCATGTCGGGCGTAGATGAGATGCATAACAATGGTCTTTTCCCCAGGTTTGGGGAGTTCAAAACTGGAGGGCATAATTTTAAGGTGAAAGGAGAAAGATTTTAAAAAGACACGAGGGGCAAATTTTTACACAGAGAGTGCGTTCGCGTACGGAAAGAACTTCCAGAGAAAGTGGTGGATGTGGATACAGTTCAATGTTTAAAATAAATTTAGATAAGCACCTGAATGAGAAAGGTTTGGAGGGATATGGGCCAAACACAGCCAGGTGGGACTAGTTTAGTTTGAGATTAAGGTTGCTGTGGACAGGTTTGACTAAAGGATCTGTTTCCGTGCTGTATGACTCAATGAACCTATGACTCAATAAACGGTGATTATGTACATAAAGTCAGAGCTTGCATCCATGTTAAATTTGGCTTAACAGTTGTTTATCTTGGCATCTGACAGATTGTGTGTTCAAGCACATCTCCAAGATTTAAGAATATAGACTAGGCTGACACTTTAAATATAGATTTCAGGGAGTGTGGTGTTGTCAACAGGTTGAGGTATTAAACCAATGTGCATTTTTCTGCTTAGGTGGTTAAAAAGAAAAGAAAAATACATTTTCCCAGTACTCTATCAAACATCTTTCCTTCAACCGACAAGTCAGAAAGTAAAATAACTGGTAATTATCTCATTGCTGTTTGTGGTCCTTGCAGGGTGTATATTGACTGTTATGTTTGTCTACAAATCTTTGACTACAATTAAAAATAACTTCTTTGTCTGCAGAACATCTTGGCTCACTAAGTTTATGAAATTCATGATGTAAATTTACATTCTCTCTTATTGTAACATTCTGAAGATGTGACAGGCAAAATATTTAATGTTCAATGAGTTATAGTGGAAAGGGGGCCATGGTCTCATGTCACTGTGTGCAACCATGTTATACCATTGTCTCACTGCTATAAGTAGGATGTTGTGAAACATGAAAAAGTTCAGAAAAGATTTACAAGGACGTTGCCAGGGTTGGAGGGTTTGAGCTGTACGGTGAGGCTGAATAGGCTGGCACTATTTTCCCTGAGGTTTTGGAGACTGAGGGATGACCTTATAGAAGTTTATAAAATCATGAAAGGCATTGATAGGGTAAATAGACAAGGTGTTTTCCCCGGAGTGGTGGAGTCCAAAACCAGGGGGCAGAGGTTTAAGGTGAGAGGGGCAAGGTTTAAAAGGGACCTAAGAGGCAACTTTTTCATGCAGAGAGTATGTATGGAATGGACTGCCAGAAGAAGTGGTGGAGGCTGGTACAATAACAAATTTTAAAAGGCATTTGGATGGGTACATGAATAGGAAAGGTTTAGAGGATATGGGCCAAATGCTGGCAAATGGGACTAGGTCAGATTGGGATGTTTGGTCAGCATGGACAAGTTGGACTGAAGGGTCTGTTTCCATGCTATACAGCTCTATGACTCTCTGGTATGATCAATTTTGGGGAGGAGCACTGTCTGCTATTCTAGTCTCACTCCTCCATCAGGATAGTGATATCACTAATTTAACAGGTTTCAAACTGTTTCAAATTCCATATATGAGCAACTGAGCCAGGTTCCTTCCATTAAAAACGAATGTCTCAAGTTCCCAACAGATAAATCAGAATGGGTACCTGCTGGCTACTATGCACATGTAAATAAAGGGTGACTTGGTGATGGGATACCTGCCTCCTTGGAGGTATTTCAGATCCTTAATTCGTAACTCTTCAATGTTTTACGTAACATTTAGACAACAAGTTGCCTCAAAATGTTTAATCAACCTCTAGGACAGCATTGAACTTGCAAAGGGCAGTGCTTTGTGCAGCCTTTCTCAAGAGACCAAAGCACTGAGTGACATAACCCAGCCTTGAATAAGAATACAAGCCCTTAGAAAATTCATATCTAGCATCAAGCTTTCCCTGCAGAGATTCATGGAATCAACAGTGATTCTGCAGGTGTAAATGTGGAAGATATGTGCCGGATAAGCCCGAGCAAAATGCTTGCGTTTATCCTCAGTGTGGTCCACACTAAAGAACCAGACCTTGGCTGCAGTCCTCAGTGTCACAGATCCTTGGTCTGATGCTACCTGCAGCCGAGGAGTCAGTTGCTTGTGAGAGGCGAATAATTTGTGGCTGTAACGATTAGAACGAGGTCAGCCAGGGAGACCTCATAGAATATGAGTTCCCTAATTGGGACTGCTAATCTGGTCCAAACAGGGAGCCCTGGCTAACAGATAAGGAAAGGAGTGTCAGGGGTTCTGCTCACTCGAGGACCTGGCTCCGAACTAGCTGGGTCAGCGTGATGTAGTATGCACATGCAAATAGAGGGTGGCTTGGTGACATGGAGTTATTTCAGTGGCTGTTGCAACTTCTTTCATCATTGGGATGTCTGAAGAGTCTGCTTGACTTTCTCATGTGCAACTTAATTAGGTCCACACTACAACAGACATTTTAACAGCACAAGTTAACATGTATTTAGAAAATGAAAGGTATTTACAATGATGTCTCCCCTTTGCCGCATATATGCCCTCAGTAAGTTCTCTTCTCTCTCAGCTGTCTCTCTCCCACTGTTTGTATGTGCAGTCCCTGATTTCTGCTGCAGCGGTGTCTGTTCTGTGGCCGGCCTAGTTTTTTTTGTAAGATTTGGATTGTCATTGTTGTCAAACAGCCACAGGCCCAAAATTGGACATCCTGAATTGACTCACGGCCTGACAGAAACTTGGTCAAATTTTACTCACATATAGAAAAGAATTGACTTATTAGGGGTAGTCCGCAAGGCTTTATGTGGAGTTGAGGGGTGTCTTGTCTCACAAACCTGATCATATTTTTTGATAAGCGACAAAGATGATTGATGAGGGTAGGGAATGGGTTTCGTCTTCACAGACTTTACTAAAGCAATTGACAGTGTCCCTCAAATTAGGCTGGACCGGAAGAGTAAGTCACACAGGATCCATGGTGAGTAAGTGAGTTAGATACAAAATGGGCTTGGTCATAGGAAACAGAGGCTAGTCATGGAGCGATGTTTTTTCTGACTGGAGTCCTATGACCAGTGGTGTCCCACAAGGATCAGTGCTGGGACCTCTGTTGTTTGTAATGTATATAAATGATTTGAATGAAAATGTATTTCTGATTAGTAAATTTGCAGACAACACGAAAATTGGTGGAGTTATGATTCACGAAGAAGGTTGTCAAAGGATACAGCAGGATATCGATCAGTTAGAAAGTTGACAGGAGAAATGGCAGATGGAGTTCAATCCAAACAAATGTGGGATCATACATTTTGGGAAGTCAAATGCATGAGTAAATTATATAGTAAATGGCAGGACCCTTAGGAGCATTGATATACAGAGGGATCTTGGAATGCAAGTCCATAGCTCCCTGAAAGTGGCAGCACAAGTGGATAAGGTGGTAAAGAAGAGTTACAGCATGCTTGTGTTTATTGATCATAAGACTTTAGTTATGGCACATTTAAAGTATTGTGTGCAGTTCTGATTGCCACACTATAGGAAGTATGTGGAGGCTTTGGAAGGGTGCAAAAGAGGTTTCCCAGAAAGTTGCCTGGATTGGAGTGCATTACTTATAAGGAGAGTTTGGACAATCTTGGATTGTTTTCATTAGAGCATCAGATGCTGAGGGGCAACCTGACAGAAGTATATAAAATTATGAGAGACCTGGATAGGGTGGATTGTCAGAGTCGTTTTCCTCAGTGGAAATGTCAAATAGTTAGAGGCATAGGTTTAAGCTGAAAGGGTTAACATTTAAAGGAACGTACGAGGAAAGTTTCTTTACACAGAGAGTGGTAGGTGCCTGGGATGCACTGCTGGGGATAGTGGTAGAAGCAAGTATGATAGCAACGTTTGAGGGACACTCTTAAGAGGCATATGCATGAACAGGCAGGGAATCGAGGGATATGGATCATGTGCAAGCAGGTAGGATTAGTTTAGAATGGCATCATTGTTGGGACAGACAATGTGGGTTGAAGGATCTGTTCCTGTGCTGTACTGTTCTACGGTAGTCAGCAGTTATCAGCTACAGAGACCAGCAGAAACAAAGGTTAAAGAGGTCACAAAGGTTCAGGAGAATCAGTTACAACCAGCACGAGGTAACAAGCATGGGGCTGGATGAACACAGCAGGTCAAGCAGCATCATAGGAGCAGGAAAACTTGACGTTTCGGGCCTAAACCCTT
>JAHRHZ010000012.1:61909822-61990078 GCA_024137785.1 Ginglymostoma cirratum
CTTTTTTTTTTTCTGATGAAGGGTTTAGGCCCGAAACGTCAAGTTTTCCTGCTCCTATGATGCTGCTTGACCTGCTGTGTTCATCCAGCCCCATGCTTGTTATCTCGGATTCTCCAGCATCTGCAGTACCTTTTATCTCTGATACAACCAGCACGAGGGTTGTGTATTGGAGAAGTATCGATCAGACTTCCTGGCACCTTGACTTCTAGCCAGTGCCTGAGGCCATGCACCCTACACCTTCCCAGCTTGGCAACAGTGAAGGATGTTCATGTGACCCTATTGGATGCTTTGAACTCTGCTCGTTGCCCCACTGGCGAAAGACCACAGAACATTCAGGAAGGCCCCAGACAAGGGGGATGAAAACACATACCTGGAATCCACACCCTCAGTGAAAACACAGCAAAGGCTCATGGCAGAAAACTGTGTGGCAACTCAAGACCCAGGAGAAGATCCATCCTGACTTTCGAGGCCCATCTTCATGGAAGAGATCCCTACGTCAGACAGGAAGGAGATTCCAACAGCCCAGCTCACACATATGCATCATTATGGGTAATATCCTTTCTCAGACTGCTAGAGCTAGATAGACAGTAAATATTGGGAAATGCTTACAAATATGTTTTTAGTAAGGAATTGTTTGCAAATAAAATCAAGTTGAACCGCAAACCCATTGTCCATCTCACTGACAAGAGTACTTGGATAAAATGTTTTTAAACATAAGCTGGGCAAAGTGCCCAAAGCACAGGCAACATCATCCCTGGCATCTTTGAGCCTGGTGAGCCAGGGCTTGCTGAGAGTGTCCTGCCTCAAGGTAGGCTCATCTTCCTCTGCTTGAGTAGCTGCAGGTTTTAGGGAGACAGGCAGGAAGGAGCTGGAGGGGCTGGGTATCTCTTATGTAACCTTGATAGGAAGCTTCTAGGGATTATGTGTGTGGCACTGCCCAGTCTCCTTGGAGTGGAGGGGTGCCCAAAAGTGAGGTCAAGATCTATTGCTTTTCCTTTCACCTTACCATCGATGCCAAGCATCCATAGCTACAGTGATGGAGCGCCTGTCTGTTGCAGGCACTGGAACTCACTGACCTGTCTGTGGATACAGATCACATACCGGAGACTGCATGGTAATGAGAATGCTAGGAACTCCTTTGTCCTTCAATCCAACTTATCAAGTGTTTCTGGCAAAACTGCCTGATGTTCCTTTGCCTCTCTGTGCAGTTTTATAAAGTCATTAATGGGTGAGAACAGGGGATCGTCTTTTGCCTGGTGGCTGAGCAGTCCTCTGAGGGCGAGTAACCTTGTGCTGTAGCAGAGCTAGAGTGAGAAAAAAGCGTGAGGTAACAGAGAGCAGATTGTGGTACTTACCATTGTGGAGGTCTAGGTTCTTGTCCAGAACAAACTTTCACTTCCTTTGGGCTAAGTGTTAAATGTTGCGGGTTCAAGCATCTCAGTGTGAGTGCCCTGTTCCCAGACTGAAACACATGAAATGGTGTATGTCTGTGCTTTGAATATGGTGCTAGAGGCGTGGAAGCTGGGTGGTCCCAGCAGTGGCTAGCAAGTCCACCTATATGGCCACACAATTCCAGAGAAAGGTATTCGAGAGCCCCGTTGTGTAGTTAGTAGGGTAAAGAGCAACATTCTCTCTCAATGTTTTCTGCTGTGTGGATGTTTGATGTCTGTGTACGGCAGTGGCTTATGAACATGAAAGCTAACATTTTGGCGTGTCAGTCAGTGTTTGCAGAGCTGTGTGACCTTTCACAGAGGTGCAAGTTCGTCTGATGACAAATTTGGCAAGAACTTTGCAAAATATTTCAGGAATCCAACTGCTTTCACACCTGTTGGACACTGAAATTCTGATATAGTTCTCAGTTTCTCAGGATTTGAGCAAAGTCCTTTTGCCAGCGTTAAATAACTTCAAACACTTTTGATTGCATCTTTTATTTGTTCAGCTTTAGGTTCATCAAGAAAATTCATTCTCCCAGTTGTGGTAGATTCTAATCATCGTCTGAAATGGTTTCTTCCAATTGTCTTCACATGCATATTCTAGTGGAACATCCACAATCATTTCCACTCCAGAAACGTCACTAGCGATCTCATTTCTGAACTGATACTCTTCCAGAGCAATGAAAATGCTAAAAGACATGTGCTATCATCTTAATCTTTCAAATGGCATCCAGAACGTAGCTAGAAAACTGTTGTGTTTATTCAGCTTTAGCTGCCAGTAACCATCCTTTACAAAGCAGAGTAATGACATTTGCCTTGTCAAGTTGTGGCAAAATGTCTTCAATAGTCAGCAAGGGGTAGTGAGATTTCCTCAAAGCTTTACTGAGATTCATTGGATCAATGACATTCTCCATTTTCAGGGTTTTTTTTATAGTTACCGTGCTATAAATTCAGTTCGTAACAGTTGTCACTTTCTTGATTATGTTCTTTCTCGGCTCTTCTGATCTTCAGGAGCAGGAAAGCTGACGTTTCGAGTCTAGACCCTTCTTCAGAAAGACCCTTCTGGAGAAGCATCCAGACCCGAAACATCAGCTTTCCTTCTCCTCTGATGCTGCCTGGCCTGCTATATTCCTCCAACTCCACACCTTGTTACCTCAGACTCCAGCATCGGCAGTTCCTTCTACCCATAATATTGTTTTAGCTCTTCTGATTACTTGCTGTACCTGGATACTAACCTTCAGCAATTCATACTGGAGAAAACCTTGATTTCTGCAGTTCAGAGTTCTGTAACCTCTCACTATTTAGATAATATGCTTTTCTTGTACTTTCTGTCAAAATTGAAAATTTCACACGTTCCCACATTGTAGTCCATTTGCCAAATCTTTGACCCACTCATTTAGCCTATCGATATCCATTGTAGACTCCTTATATCCTCTTCAGAACTCACTTTACTCCCCATCTTTGTGTCATCAGTAAATTTAGCTACTGTACCTTTGACACCTTCATCCAAATCATTTCTATAAATTGTAAAGAACTGAGGCCCCAGCAATGACCTTTGTGGCATACGACTCATGACGTCCTACTGGCCTGAAAAAAAGTTATTTGTTCCTACTCTCTGCCTACTGTATGCAACGTGATTCAGTTTCTAGCAATTAGAGCAATGTTTTCCCTATGCAGAGCATGTGTTTTTATTTAGCTGTGTGGTGTGTTCTGCAATATTTATATCCTGTCCTCTGGCCTTGATCCTTTTCTGGTTTTTCTGCAATTTTTTTTTCTCCCAGTCTGTTGTTCTCATTTGTTTTGAAATGTCTCTCAAGTAAATCCTCATTAGTATGCCAAAAATCCCACTAATACACTTGAACTGTTGATTGAGAATCAAAGAGATTCTGCACATTAATAGCTTTTTTGAAAGTAAGTTTTCTTTCGCTCTCAGCAGATGTGTTCTGACAGTTTGTTTTGCTGAGAACAATCCTATCTCTGATGAGATCATCTTGCAGTTGTCCAGATTTAAAGGATTTAGTTGAACATATCAGTGAAGTTACATATTGATCAGTAGTCTCCCTTTCCCCTGGAGATCTAGGGTTGAACATATACTGTTTATACATGGAACATTCATACATGGCTCAAAGCTTCCAAAATTTATGCAGTCTAGCCTTTCTGCTCCTCAGTAGGATCTAGGCAAGACAACTTGTCTAACTGTATCTCTAGTACTAGCAGCAGAGTTCAGGTTTCCTAAATAGCCCTGTGTTTATTTCATAGTATTGCCTCCAAAAGTGCAAAAACAACAATTCTGTCTTATATCTCCTTTCATTTTCACAGCAGCAGGGCATGGAAAAGGCACAGCCATTTCGACTCACTTTGTAATTCAACGTTGCAGTCTATTGTATTTCACTTCTTCTTCCTTTCAGTAGCTGACTTTTACAGCTGTAACATTCCACATATTTTTATTTGCTCCAATCTGTTGCCATATTCCAAGTGACGTGTCTTTTTAATAGCTGCCACACAAAAGCATTTACAACAGAAGTAGAGGTGAAATGACTTCTGCAAGCCAGCTAGTACACTAAAGGTTCAATTGCAATTCTCCTAACGGGCATGAATGACCTATAATGTTAAACCAGTTCAGACGGGTCTTTGGACTGAATGAAATTAGTAGTCTATCTGATGTAGCATCACTTAATATTACGATCTTCAGCGAGAGCAGATGGTGAGGGCAGCAGAAGGCGATTGTGAGATAGGTTAGGAATAGGTAGGGTAGCGCTGGGAGATTATAAACTCCTGGGGAAGATTCTGAGACCCCAAATATGACAGGCAGCATTCGCGGTCCTGTGCCTGGGCTTGTCCTCTTCATCTGCAATTTTTTTTTGTCTTTTCCTTCTTTTTTACCTCAAACTTATGTGATAAAGAGAGGTCTTTGGCAGAAGGCAGCTTCGATGGGCTTTGGAGCGGTGGCGGTGGTGTTTTCACAGGCAGCATGGCTGCACAGACACTTGGTTGGCCTGTGAAACCTGGTGCAGGACTCTTGCTTTCGCAAGGAGTGGGCCCTTGATGGTGGCATGGCATGAGCTGGGAAGCCCGGAGCAGGACACTCTTTCAGCAGCAAGGCGGGGTCTGGAAAACCCGGAGCAGGACACTGGCAGCGGTTTGCAGTAGCAGCCACGAAGATAAAGCTGGACTCTTTTTCAGTTATCTTTTCTATTTAATTCTGTGAATGACACTTATGTATAAGCGACGACGCACACTTTTCACTGTATTTTATATTGCTTGCACATGACAATAAAGGCTATTTATACATTCATTCATTCAAACATCATATCATGGCATTAAGCTAAAGAACTTTGCTTTTATGAAGAAACAAAACACCAGAAGATTTCGGGCTAGTGCAATCAGTTTTAAAAGCTGTAATCTCCCACAGCAGCTGTCCCTCCACTTATCCGAAGTATAACTTGATGAAAATTGGCTGATTTAGGAAATGTGATTTCAATATAGATTGTTTTACCCATCGTGGATTTTGCTAAGCCTGTAACTATTTGTACAGAAAAGGCTCAGCATGACTGGCATGTGAGCAAGATCATGACCCCATAGTCAAACCATTCTTTAATAGGAAACAATGAACAATCAACTGGTACTGAATAACGCCACATGTCTTGAGCTGCCAGGAATGCCACTTGAATGTAAAATATTTTCAAACAGTGTCATTTGGTTCAAGTCAAACATGTTCTAAGTGTTTTTACTTTGCAAATTCCAGCACTCGGCTATTGAGCAATGAATCACTTTTAGTAATTGGAATAATTTGGATTACTCCACTAAATGCTTAGGAACCAGCCAAACGTTCTGATTAGACATGGCTGTGTATGATAAAGATCAGTTCTGCTTCAATCCAACATGTAATTTTTTTTTTAAAAACCCAAAATTCAGAATGTATTCTAGTTAAGACTGTCACATTCTTCATGATTAATATAAAGAAAATGAAAGAATTTATAGTACTTAAGCATAAATTTCTGATAACTCAACTATGAATGTAGGATACCACCGTCAGAGAGGTCTGCTGCATGATACGTATGACACCAATTGGTTTACTGCATAATTAGAAACTGCCCTTATAGTGGATGTGATTAATTGAAATTAATTAAAGAAGCAAATTATAGCTGGTTAATGCACAACTGTTTGAGAACAGGTAATACACAAGATTGATTGTCACTGCAGGCAATCTCTAATACTCATCGCCAACATTCTAAACAGAATGTTGGAAATATATAAATCAAGTAAACCCACAGTTGACAGCTAAATAACAGAAGTGCTGAACTCATTCCAAGTGAGACAGTCCACTCAGCTGCAGTCTGTTTGTCTGTACATGGATCCCTAGTGCTTTGTATGTTAGTGTAGTAAATTCTCTACTGCAAGACTTCTGCCAAGTCTGCAGCATGATCCTGACAACATTCTTTTCAAGCCAAAAATGAAATTCTCTCCAGCAAGCTGAGATGACATGCTGTTTTTTTGGCTACATTTCTGCTGTGTCTCTGTCAGTACTGGCAGAGAGACTTGTTTATTTGATGTGTTCTGGTTAGCGTGACTCACCCACAGAATATCTGCATTCTGGTCCAGCTCTTTTTTGTTACAGGTAAACCTATTTTGTTCCCCTTTTCGCCTCACTTGCTTCAAAATTTAAACTGGTTTAGAACAGGATCATTCACACATTCATAGTCACAGAGGTATACAGCACGGAAATAGACCCTTTGGTCCAACTCATCCATGCTGACCAGGTATCCTAAATAAATCTAGTCCCATCTGCCAGCATTTGGCCCATATCCCTGTAAACCCTGCCTTTTCTTGTACCTATCCAGATACCTTTCAAATGTTGTAATTGTTCCAGCCTCCACTATTAGCCCTGGCTGCTCGTTCCATACACGTACCACCCTCTGAGTGAAAATGTTGCCCCTTAGGTCCCTTTTAAATCTTTGCCTTCTCACCTTAAACCTGTGCCCTCTAGTTTTGGGCTCCTCTACCCTGGGAAAAGGACCTTGGCTATTCACTCTATCCATACCCCTCATGATTTTATAAACATCGAGAAGGACACCCCTCAGCCTCCTACAGCCTCAGAGTCCGTTTATGACTGAGACATTCAGAAATAAGCTAGTGGTGGAGCATTCAACATTCAGCTTTGAGGGGATAGAGTTATACAACACAATAAAATACCAAAGGACGTGTAACAGGTTTTATTTTCTTGACCACACCTCTCCACATCATAGATGTTATAGATTTTCAACAGGACCTGTCAAACAGGGACTAAATAATACCTTCCAGGAAGGACAAGCAATGCAATGCAAGAATTCTTTCTCAGTGCCATTTTCACATACCCAAGGGTGCTATTTTCAGATGAGTTATTAATCGAAGTCTGCTTCCAGTAGATTCACAAGTCCACATACTCATAATTAGTTCATGGTGTGGGGAACAACATGAATCAGAGAGAAAATTTTAGAAACATGTATCTCACTCTGTTCTGCTTCACTTCCAAGGCTTTGGGTTCTTCAATATTGCAAGGTTTCTGCGCAAGGAATTTCCAAAGGGATTCTTCCGATTTCTCACCATTAGATCGGCAGTAACCCCAGAGAAAGGCCAGAATGCACGGTCTTTAGCAGATTCTGTCATTCTTCTTGACAGGTTGACCAAACTCGCGCTGACGCTGGGACAAAAGATAGGGAAGCCTCTGAGAAATTTTCCTGCTTGATTGTAAAAGTGCTGTGTGGTATAAATGAAGGAATTCTGACCTAGTGGCTTACTTAGATAATGGAAAACTCAAAGACACAGGCACGATAGTCCAAAAAAGACTGAAAAAAAGGCCTATCATTAGCTGAAACAAAAACAGAAAGTGCAGGAGAAATTCAGCATGTCTGACAGCATCTGTGGAGATAAAAGCAGAATAGCTTTCTGACCCTTGGTCAGAACTGCAGAACTGTCGCTGAAGCAGGCAAAAATAACACTTTATACCTTTGAAATTAAGCACCATGGGCCCCACAAAATCTTTTGGAGTTAGACATGATCATCTTGGCATAATGAGTTCCAATGAATCAAAGCTCAGTGTTCCAAAAAACATATCTAGGGTTGCTGCAGGGATTTAAAACTAAAGCACGATTCTTAGAAATCAGTACTTCACTTAGCAAAAACCTCCTCATATCCTTTTTCTTTTTTACTTTCTTTAACAAGCACCAGCATTCTTGGTTATTCCTCATTCCAAATACTTAGCATAAATGACCTGTTAGGTTAAGTAATGAAGGCTAAATGATTTTTATAAAATTCAAGAGGTGGTTAGACCCTGCGATGATGCAATTGAAGATAGCAATGGAAGGATGACCCAGCATGGTCAAAATAAACTCCTTTATCTGTACTTACCTTTCCAATATCCAGTAAAATACTAAATAGGGTAATGTCAAAATTAGCAGTACGGTGAATTATCTGTTTAAGACTCTCAAAATGAGTTAATGATAAGGTACACATGAATGGGTAGTTTTCCATCATATCTATTACCACAAATCTCACAATCTTAATCAGAAGATTGCAAACTGCATCAGCATTACCTTGTCCAATTTACTATTGAGTGCTTTTGGACGCAGGGACCGAGGGACTGCATTTGACCTCACAGGGTTGGTTCATTTGTGTTAAGTCAAGCAATATTATTCTATGGCATCTCATTATGATTCTACGCCTTCATTAATATTTAACTCTTCAAAATTGTGATTTGATCTAAATTAAGATGGATGAATGAGCTGACAGAACAATACTGTTTCATTTGAAAACAACTCTTAAAAGAGAGCCCTGCCTTCTAAAAGGCCCTGATTCAGGAGAAGATTGAAATACATTGAAATGATTAATTGGATATCAGGTTTGCTCAATAGAAATGAATAAACAATTTGTGAATTAATGGGCCACAAGCTATTTATAGTTAGCAGTTTACTAATTCTTGGGGAATCCTTATCAGTTCACGTATAATTGAATTTCCAACCAGGAAAAAATGTTTTGTAAGTGTGGAATATTTATGATGGAGTTTAACAATAAGTTGGATTGCATGGAGAGTAATTATGAATGTTATTTGTACATGAGGGCTAATCTAATGAAATTGCACATCTGGCAAAAAACATTTTCCCCTGGAATCATACGTTGACCTCATGATATTTATCCTTTAACAGCATTTGAATTGCTCAGATGTTATTGAAATATTGAAGGGCTCAGCGACCAGCACCTGACAACATAAGGAGGCTCTCAAACAATTCATCATTTGATTCACACAGTTTTAGTTTGTTTGTAGAATCATTATGTCCCTGGTTTTTTGCCAATGTGGAGAGTCTTTGCCTCGGAGACAATGCTGGAATTTGCCAGGAATTCTGCCCCCAAACCAGTTTCCCTCATTTTTGCAAGTGTGGAATCGGAAGTCAGTTGTAGTTCATACATCAACAGTTTTTGGAGGTTAATAGTTATTTAATTCACCAGCTACCTCCACTGACGTAGGATTTTAGATTCCTTGGTGTACAGAGCCCAGAGGGTGGAAATTAGACCTGGTAAACGTAGATATGTTGTCAGTGCCATTTCCTTTAAATAGCTTGTTACTGCTGCAGTTATAGTTCAAGAACACCTGAGGAGTTGGGTGGTTGCGTGGGGTGCCGGGGGGGGCGGGGGGGAAGGTCATGGCTTCTTTTGGGGATTAGGTGCTTTTTGGGACAGGTAACTATGGGGAAAATTGTGTATGAATGATGCATAAACCCTTGGAATTGTCCAGCTTGTCAACATATGCTATCTTGTCAAGAAGTGCCTAGAATTCTGAAAATGTGGGGTTATCACTGACCAGAAATTGGATTGTTCCAACTAACAAAATACTATGGCTCTAAGAACAGTTCAGCGGCTGGGAATTTGGCAGAAAAGAACTCACCTCCTAATTCCCAAAGCCAAAACTCACTATCTGCAAGGCACGAGCCAGGAGTGTGATGAAATATTTCCCATTTGCCTGAATGAGTGCAGCCTCAACAACCCTTAAAAAACTCCAAGCCATGCAAGGCAGAAAACTCTGCTTGATTAGCACCTGAAATAACTGCACAGAGGCCAGTATCCCATTACTAAGTCACCCTCTATTTAAATGTTCACAGTACACACCTCTGACCAGCCAGCTCATAGCCAGTCCCTAGAATCAGGAGATTTTCTGAAGCTTCTGTTTATATCTGTCAGCCAAGGCTCCCTGATTGGCCCAGGTTAACAACCCCAATCAAAGATCTCCCTGTCAATGAAATTCGCCTGGCCCTAGTTCCAATCACTACAGCACCCCATCAGACACCTACAACATTTACTCCCTCCCTCAGTGACGCTGAGTGGAAGAAGTGTTGACCATACACTTGAGGCACTTTATCAGAGCTCCAGTAGTCCTAAGACAGTATCTTCCAAACCAGCAAGCTGTCCTCCCTACAAGGGCAAGGACAACAGATATATGGGATCATCACCTTGCTTTGAACCTCGCCTTCCAAGCCACACACTATCCTGATTTGGAAATATATCACCGTTCCTTCAGATGGATCGCAATCTTCAAACTGAAGAACATTGTGGGTATCCCTATTCAACATGAACAGCAGTGTTTCAAGATGGCAGCTCAACACCAGCTGCTCAATGGTAATTTGAGATAAATAAGTAAATAATCTGGCCTAGCCAGCGATTCTTCATCCCATAAATGAATTATGAAAAATGAAAGACAGTGTATTCTGTAAGCTAGAAATGTAAATAATAGATTACAGATCAACAAGGCTACCTGTGTGTGGAACTGTAGGAGATGGGGAAACATTTAAGGAGTATTTTGCATCAGTGTTTACAGTGAAGAAGGAAATGGAAGCTGGAGGACTTGGGGAAATAAATAGCAATACTTGGAAAAATGTCCATATTACAGAGGAGGAGGTGCTGGATGTCTTAAAATGCATAAAGGTGGTTAAATCCCTGGGACCAGATCAGGTATACACTAGAACTTTGTGAGAAGCTAGGGAAGTGATTGCTGGGCCCCTTGCTGAGATATTTATATCATTGATAGCCACGGGTGAGGTGCCGGAAGACTGGAGGTTGGCTAACATGGTGCTCAGACAGCTCTCATAGAGGCACAGACTACCTTCAGAGGGGCTTGCAGGTATCCATGAGTCTGCCCTTGAATTGCTTGCTGGAGAAAGCAGTGGTTCCACAGAACGCAAGCCATTTTTTCCCTATGTCCGGGTGACAGCATTGATCATCCCATCACTGCCACTCCTGCTGTAAGCCTGCTAGGCTGCTCAGCCAGCTATCCCAGATGGTTGCTGCTCCTGTGTTGTGGGAAGCCATCAGGACCCTGAAACAACCTTATAATAATGTCACAGAGCTGCTCATCACTGAATATAAATAACACTGGGGACAGAGTTAAATCACATTTGAAGGAAGATGCTAGAATAATTCTGGAAGGACAATACACCAGAACTCTTCACTGTCTGAAAGGCACACTGAGAGAGGACATGAGCATACAATGAGGGCATGAGCAACTATATATCAGAGGCTGGTATATCCATGGTTATCGTGTGTGCCAAACTATACTAAGCCAAAATTTATAGTGACATCAAACCGCAAGATAAAGTATGATGGCAACAAGAAACAGAACTAAGGTTGGCTGGAAAAATGAAGAATACAAAAATATACTTTTTTCAAAAAAATCATCAGTACAGCTTTAAGACCAGAGGTCAGCTAGAAAAAAAGAGTTGAACAGCAGCTATGGAGGAAACATCACTGAAAAAAAACTCTTTCTGAAAAACGGCAAAATCCTTTTACACTCCATGTCGTGTCTTTAAAAAAAGCATTGAGAACAGTAAAAGCTCACCAGCTGCGAAGGGGAAATGTCCAAATCAGAGATTTGAAAACAAGCAGGTTACTGGACACCCAAAACAAATTCAGTCATTGGATGGAAGGAACAAGTAAGAGTCAGAGTTAATGTTTCATGTCCAAAGATTCCTCTTTGGAACACCTTGGACTCAAAACTTTAAAAAGCAGTTTATCTGTCCACAAATGCTGTCAGAACTGGATAAGCGTAGAATTAGTTTGGGTGGAAATAAGGAAGAGCACAGGAAGGAAGTCACAGTTGAGAGACATTTATACATAAGCCCCCAAAGCCCCCTACTCACTATAGACAAACTATAAATTGGTTAGATGTGTGCAAGAAGAGCTTTACAATTTTCATGAATGATTTTAAACTGTATATTGACTGAACAAATCAATGGGAAGGGCGGACATGGAAGAGAAAACTCTCGGCTGTCTCAGGGATTGTTTCTTAGAGCAATATGTTGCAGAACCTATATGGGAACAGGTTATTATAGATCTGGTAATGTCTAACGAGATAGGATTAATAAGAGAACTTGGAGTTAAGGATCCTCTAGGGGTTAGTGATTGCAACAGATAGAATTTCAACTTTAGTGTGAGGGAAAGAGATATGTGTCTGAAGCTAATATATTCAGTTTAAATAAGGATAATTACAGGGATTGAAGAAAGAGTTGTCTAAAGCGACCTAGGAAAATAGACTAAGGAGAAATTCAGCAGATAATCAGAGGCAGACACTTATGCAAATATTTGACAGAACTTAGTAAAAATTTATTCCGATCAAAAAGAAGAACTCAACAAGAAGGATGAACGACCTGCGGTTAACAAAAGTGAGGAGAGTATACAATCAAAAACTCAGGCATGCAAAGCTAATAAAAGCTTGATTAAAAATCAAATAAAGTGGGAGGAAATTGATTATGAAAGTAAATTGGCAGGAACATAAAAACAAACAGTAAGTGCTTCGACAAGCGTACAAACAGAAAGTAGGTAAAGCAAGTGTAGAACACTTGCAGAATACAACTGAGGAATTGATAATGCAGAACAGAAAATGACACATATTTTAAACCAATATTATGTAATGTTCTTCATGGTGGAGGATAGAATAAGTAAAACACCTGAAGATAACAGATAAGGCTTGGCACTGATGTGAGGAAAGATTTTCCAATCATCTTGATCGCAAAGAACAAAAGTGTTGGACAAACTAATGACACTGAAGTCAGATAATTGTCAGACTTGACCTACTGCATCTAAATGGTTCAAAGGACGTAAATGCAGAGACAGTGGAGAAATTGTTTGAAATCATCATTGTTATTGTTGACAGTTCGTCGCAGGCAAGGATGACTCTCTTCACCTCTTAGGGTGAGTCTGTGGGTGGCTGTACAGACTGATGCGGCTTCTGTAAGCTTTGTTACACTTGGTCAGAAGGTGGTCGCAGGAAGGGGTGGGTGGGACATCGGTGTGGCAGCATGCTCCTTATGTTATTTTGGCCTGGCTTCCGCATTTTCCCAATGCCGAGTCTTGAGAAGCTCAATGTCTTCCTGGATCCTCCTCCTCCACTTTGGATAGTCTTGGACCAATGATTTCCAGGTATCTGTGAGAATGCTGCACTTCGCCAGTGAGGCCTTTGGGGGTATCACTGAAGCGCATCCTCTGTCCACCTGGGGCTCGTCTGTCGTTTTGAAGCTGGGAATAGAGCACATGCCTGGGGAGTCTCTTGTCAGTCATGCAGACAAAGTGCCCAGCCCATCGTAGCTAATCATTGGTGATCAGCGCCTTGGTGCTGGGAATGTTGGCCTGGTCGAGGACACTGGTGTTAATGCATCTTTCTTCCCAATGGAGTTGTAGGATCTTGCATATTCCAAAATTTACTGCATCTGGGAGGCTTCCAGTAGATTGTCAAACTGCTAACGTGTCACCCAATTCAAGAAGGGAGGGAGACAGAAAATATGTCAGTGGGAAAATTCTACAGATGATTATTTCGAAAGAAATAGTAGGACATTTGGGTAGCTTAAAGCAGAGTTAATATAGGTTTCTGAAAGGGTAATCATGTTTAACAAATTTTCCTAGAGTTCTTTGAGAATATAATAGGCAGAGTGGATGAAGGGGAACTGGTCAGCATAGTGTATTTGGAATTTCAGAAGGCATTCAATAAGAAGCCAGATTATAGGTTATTCCACAAGATAGGAGGCTCACAGCATTGGGTATTATATATGGATTGAAGACTGGTTAACACACAGAAGACAGAGAGTCTGGATTAATGAACCATTTGTTCAGATTGGAAAGAAGTAACTAGTGGAGGGCCACAAGATCAGTCCTAGGGTCTCAATGATTTATTACTTACATTAAATTCTTAAAAGAGGGAACAGAGTGTCATGTATCCAAATTTGCTGACAATTCAAAAATAGGTGGAGAACATGTCTTGATGAGAGTACAATATATCTGCGATAGGGTATAGGTAGACTGAGTGAATGGGGAAAATTTGGCAGATGGAGTCTAATATAGAAATTGTAAGATCATGCATTTTGGTAGGAAGAATCAAAAGGCAGGCTGTTACTTAAATAAAGGGAGACTCCAGAGAATTGCAGGACAGAGGGTGTTCACATGCAGGAAACACAAAAAGTTAGCATGTTGTTGCAGCGAGTAATTAAGAAGACAAATGAAATTTTTCCCTTTATTGCTAGGAGGAGCAGAGTTGAAAATCAGGGATGGTGAGATCTGTAGTACTGTATGCTGTTTTGAATGCCTTTCTTTCAAAGAAAGGTATGCACGTACAGGAGATAGTTCAAAAATAAATTCACTAGGCTGATTCCTGAAGGGGTTGACTTACCAGGAAACCTTAAACAGGCTAGGTCTTTATTCAATAAAACTTAAAAAGTGAGGGATGATCTTATTGAAATATACAAGACTTTGAAGGAGTTTGACACTGTAGATTTTGAGATGTTTCTACTCGTGGGGGAGACTTGAAATGGGGAAAAGGTTATACAATATGGGGACACTCTTTAAAACAGAGATATGAAGGAATTTCTTTTCTTGAAGAGTGTGGCTGTCTGGAATTCTCCGCCCGAGAGAGTGTGAAAGCTACATCGCAGAAGAACAAAGCAGCAAGCTTGATTGGCAGAACATCCAGAAGCATATACTCCCTCCACCTCAAATTAACATTTCTACAATGTCCAGTGCACTTGCACAATGCAGAAACCTGACTTCTAGTGATCTCTTTTTCTCCAGTTATAACCGTCCCCTGTCCTTTTGGGGGTCCTAACTGTGCTAACATATTAGCTACAGACACGAAACCAGAGTCTACCGCATTCCACCCTGGAATACGGAAGATTTCCATAACATCAGGTTGCTTGTCCCTTCCCTTACACTTTTTCCCAAATCCCATCGTCGTTGCCAAAAATGTCTTGGATCACAGAATGTATCCAAAGGGTTCTTTTCAGATTCAGTTAAATGTAGTTCAGAGAAGGCTCAACAACAGCAATTTACTTAAATATGAACATTTATTGAGTAATAATAAAAGGCAAAAAAAGAAAGGAACATTTATTAAATAATGGAAAAGAATGAAAAATGGAGGAAAAAAACAATAAGCCTCACGCCCTTCTGGCCGTTGGGGTCCCCCTTGATCAATGACTGGTCTGGAGAATGAGCTTGTTCCTGGCACAGTTCATGATTCCAATCTGAGGTGAAGTCCAGAGATTTGGAACAAAACTCTCTCTCTCTTATACAGTGTAACAAACAGCCAGCACAAAGAAAGCAGATACAGAAGACAAAACACAGCTACAGAAAAACAAGTTGCAGGTGCCCTCTCCGACTCGTAAAGGAATGTTAACAAGATTCATCCAAGGTCATGCAACTTGTCGAGTATCATCAACAATTTTAGCCATTCAACCCATCCTACACAATTTATCTTCTCATGCAGTTGTCGAACCATCATTAACATTTGGCCCTTCGGCATGTCCTTTTATCAATTGTATTAGTTAAAATACACAAAATTATATTTTAAAAAATACAAATCTGATCACGTAGTCTTGCATTAGATGCATTTGGTGTCTGACCATACAATTATGGAAACTTACAACAAGAACTTTTTGGAGACAGAATTGTTGGTCTTTTAGATAAATCAGTCCCTAGACTTGTTCAATATGAATGTAATAAACATTGGGATGAATGATGTCATGGCAGCCATCTTTGACATTGTCAATAAAATCAATAAATCTTATTGAGCGAAGCTATTTTGAGAAAGTTCCTACCCATAGAAAATCCATTGCTCCATCTTGGAAAAGAAGTATCTTAATTCATTTCTACAAAGACACCTTTGTTGTAAAGGAAAATCAAACTTTATATTAAAACAGCAGAAACTTCAATAGCTTTCAGTTTTAGTATCATAACAATCTTTACAACAGCAGAGGTTCAATAACGGCTTTAATCAACAAAGACAAGCCATTAAATAAGTATAGTACCAGGGATACAAAATCCTAACAACATTCTTACAAATCAACAAAATAATGAACAGCTTCAAATTTCTATCAGCAACCAAACTATGCAACAAAATGTGCCTACCAGTCTTTCTATCAGTAAAACAGTAAGCCTTCAGATTCATTTCATTGATCAGCAAATAGGCGTCTGTAGATAGCACAATTGCTAAGAATCCACACAGTTTCTGGATTAAACGTCACAAATTCAGAGAAAATTAGTTACTTCTCTACTATGTGGAATGACATCAGGTCATGTGTTACACAGAAAACAGGTCAATGAGAAACAAATTGCATTTGACAATCTCCTAACAACTTTTGATCAATTTATCACTTCAAAAACAAACACAGGACACAATTGAGATCATGCTTTCACAGCAGATAACAATTTCCAGGAAAGTCTGTACAAAGTTTCATTGATGGCCTTGTGTACCATCTGAATGATGCAACTATGGAAACTTACAAAGAGAACTAATTTCTTAAAGTATTGCTATTGGTCTGTTAGATAAGTCAGTTACCTTTTCAATCAAAAAAAATCTAACGCTAGGACAACCAATCCAAATTGCAGTGGATAGAGTCTAGAAAAATGTTCAACCAGCATTTGTAGAGAAAACTTCCATTTAATTCATAAAATTCTGCAGAGCATGTTGACTAGTCAAAGCACAATAAACCATTTGGCTGGAAGAGACAAGCCTCTTGGTTAAACACTATACTGCATATGGCAACATTAATGCTGAATGTTCCATTGGACATTAAATGTGTGCACTCAAGCTTTTAACTAAGACTTCAAGGAAGCTCCATTTCATTTTCATTCTCACTTGGTGGAAGGCTACCAAATACCAAATGATAATTTTTTGAGACACGATCTTCCAAAGGGACACTTTTTAATAAAGATTTATTCAAATCAATTAAACATGAGTAACAATTTTTCACAAGTGGAAGTAGTTTTACTGGTTATTCTCATTTTCCCTTATTATTTTGCTTTTTGCTATGGGGACTTGCTTATCACAAGTTTCTCAGTTCCATTATAAAGCATTAACACAATTTTTATTATTATATGTCTAGGTAAACTGATCTGGTCAAGCATTTTCCATTAAGAAGAAACTATTTTTACTCTTTGGGTCTGGTTACTTAGATGTTATATACTCTTATAAACACACCATAATTGCTGACATTTATTTCTCATGTGTTCATATTTCAATTCAAACAAAAACTGGCAAATTGATTTTGCTTTACTTTAATATTGTTTGGAACATAGTTATGTTAAGTAATTATATGTCATCATTTGGTTGAACTGATTCCTTTCTAATGACATTACAGTCCTGTGTGTTTTCTTCCTGCATCCTTTTGATCCAAATTGTTCCTTACTGTTTTGAACACAGTCTTTTTTAAAAAATCCTGCTGCTTAGTGTTAGTTTTCCTTCTGTCTATAGTTAGTGGGATTCTCCATTAAATGTCTTCGCTTTTGTTAAAGGAAAGCTCAGGAAAATCAGTTAGGTTTGCTCTGTTTGAAAGATTTAAAAGACCATAAATCAAAACTCTTCATCAGAACATTGTTGAACTGCAGTAATTATTTATTTTATGGGAAGAATAATCGAGGTTATTCAAAATGATCATCAATATATGCTGCTATTAGCTCACTGGTATAAAATAACATATTAAGCATGATTAGCTTTGTACCAGATTACATGTAAACCAGTTTGGGACACAAAGGAATCTTGCTGAACTGCTTCCATTTCACAAAACTTGCACTGAAATTTTTTTGGCAGACATATTGGACATGTTATTAGCCCAGAAGCTCAGTATTCTTTGTATTTTAGGTGATATTATCAGTCTTCCACAGTCCAGTGAGGCTAAAAATTGCAATGAAATGATTCTGATCATTGGATTTCTGCCTCTCCTTCACCGTATCTGTACTTCAGATGGGGTGTTGGGAGTGGGCAGAGCTAAATATCCCTTCCACCCTCTTCTTCTAGATCAACAATACTTTAGGGTTAAACCTACCTGCGGGAAACTAAACCACTGTCAATACTGAGTCATAAGCACAGTACTATCTTGTAATCTTGTAAGAGTACGGTGTACAGTTTGGGCTGAAGGGCTTGTTTCCATGCTGTATTACTCTATATTACTCTAACAGACCCCAAACTCTTTTAGAAAGTACCATAAGTGCTATAAGCTGCATGGCTTTGGGCCATGTGCTGGAAGATGGGATTAAAAGTAGCATCTGGGAGTCTTTGGTCAGTACGGACAAGGTGAACCGAATGACACCTTTCCATATTATATCATTTCTATGGTTCTAATCTTGTGCTAACAATTGCCTTGTAATACCAGGCTGATAAATGAGGGTGAACATTTTCACCAAATTCTGATGTTCGGCAAAGAAAGTCATATCAATTTTTTGATAGAGCAGCAATGGGTTGCTGCAATATGTTGCCAGATGTCCAGAGTGACTGTCTCAGTAGGGCATGTCCTGCACTGACTGTCCCATTCCGAATTGTGGATAATTCTATTTCCTGGGTTTGGAATGGATATGTGGTGTGAGCAGACTAACAGCTCTATCACATCTTTTACAGTTTAAGAGTCACTAGACCTCCCAGACTATTATACTTAATTTTTCTTTTAAATTGGCCTCTGTGTCCAAAGGCGTTAGTGTGAATGAGGTGGTCAGTGATGTCTGAGGTAGGAAGGTGCACAACACAAAGGGAGTCAATGCATTTGCCAGGGATTGGGGACCATACAAGACTGTATACTGTACAATGCATCCCTCTGTGTGTCATCTTGTTTCCTTTTAAAGGGCTTCCCATTAATGGGCCTTGGAGACCCCATCTTCATAGATTGACTCACTCATTCTGAATGTGGTCACAGCCATTTTCTTTTCTGATGTGTACATTTGATTTCCAGCATGATGAAGGATGAAACAGAATGTTTTTCAGCCTGTGGTTTCCAGACTCCAGACTTCCAGATCCCATCCCAGGTCCCAGTGCAACCCACCTACATGAGCCTTCACCTGCCACCTTTTGCCCTGAGTGCTTGGCATATGAAGTGGCCATGCCAATGTGGTCATACACCATCCCCCACTTGAAGCCACAGTTCTTCTCACTGTGGATCAACTCTCTTCCTGGATGATGCCTTTTCCCTCTGTACTTTACTGTATGCCCCCCTTGTATTCACTTTTTTGCCCCCTTTCTCAATTGTCATTCCCTCTAACACCCAGCCTGTAGCCTCCATTCCCAATGGTTAGAATCCTGGCATTTGTTCCGCTGGCTGTCACCCCGCTTGTTCCCCTGCAACTCCCTTTCCCTTTTGTTCCACAAAGAGTTCCAATTTATCTGATCATACCCTTTAGTGATTTAACCAGACAGCCTTGAATGATAAGTACCCAGATCCTCAACTGTTGCCTGTACATCTCCCCAGCTGAGTTAGCTGGACACCCCTATGGAGCAAAAGGACTAATAATGATCCTACCTCCCCAGACTCCAAAGGCATGGACCCACTGACCAAGAACACTCTGACTGTACACCTTACAGTGCCAAAACCTCTGGACTGGTATCGGAGGCTGCTGTTGATTTACTGTGCCAGGACTCACTGACTGATGAGGGCCTCCATGGACTTTAGTGAGGACTACTCCCCTAAGACTTTGTGACAAGGCTGCCTGCTTGCTGCATTTGCAGTGTGTGTGCCACATGGTGCTGCTGCTGCATGGTACAGTGATGAGGTTGACATAGCCCACTGTCAAACAGCAAGATTGACTGAGCATGGCTGAGCAGCAAGGCAAGCTGCCTGGTTCTCTGACTGCACTAATTGACATGGCAAGACCAGACAAGGCAAGGCATGGATGCTGCAAACATGCAGGTAGGTGCGAAGTGAGTGAGCACCACGAGAGAAAGAGACGTACCTTGATCCAGTAAGTGAGCTGGGTGGCTGTCTGTATACACAAAGTGTCCCTACAGCAGCCTTTCAATACCTGTGCTTCCTGAGCATCCTGCAGGTGGATCAGAGATGTGCCAATATAGTCATTAAGCCTTGGTTAATGTTGGATGCCAACTTCTGCAGATGATGGGTATGTGTGTCTTGGGCCTGTGTTATGGATCCACTCTGAGATGCTGTTCCTCCAGGGACGAGCTGATGTTTCCAGGTACCTACTCTGAGTTCCACAGTTAACATGTCTCCATCTGTAGCTTGTTTGGCAAGTTTTTACAATGGATATGAAGGAACGGAGAGATCAGAGTGTGATTTATTCCAGCATGTTGGAGTTGGGCCTTGCAAGGAGCTCAGTGATGGAATGAAAGTAGCATGTGCTTTTTGAACAAAGCGGCTAACTGGTGAGTAGGGCTGGTGAGTACTTCTAGTCTTTAATATATATGTGTATCCTTTTCTCTCTTTTTGCTTAAAAATTGGCTTGTTTGACGTATGATTGATACAAGTGCATTGAAAAAAGAAAAAAAACAATAAAGTTTTCACATTGTGGATTCTTCAAGTGTAAAAAGGAGGGATACGTGAGTGATTTAATTAACAACGTAAATAAAATATGATAGAGATGGCAGGTGGGTGATGCATTGCAGCTGCAGCATGTGGGAGCTGCTGGAAACCAATGTGATCTGTAGTGAATATAACCATAGCAACTGTTTGTAGCTCAAGCAACTTGCAATCAGAGTTGAGAGCTGGAGTCCAAGCTGCAGACATTGTACTGCATCAGGGATGGGGAAATTTACGTGAACATTTTGCCCACACCGCATAGATTAGGTAATTCGAGTTCGGACTGTGATCAAGTTCAGGGGGCTGTGATTGTAGGTGAGATAGGTATGGTGACCCAAAGTGTAATTGTTGAGGATTCTCAGCCCCTCCACTTGTCTAAAAGTTATAAGATCCTCGCAAGCTATGTGGATGAGAATAAGGACTGCAGGGAGAATGAGCAATTTGACGATGGAACCAGAGAGTACAGGGAGCCATTCAAGAGTGGGGAGGAAATATGAATGTAGTAGTGGTAGAGGCCAGTATAATTGGATGAATAGATATTGTTCACTGCACTGTGACCGTATATCCTGAAGGCTGTGCTCCCTGCCTGGTGCCAAGTTTATACCTTTAGGGTTGGAGTGGATCTTGAAAAGGCAGGGGAAGGATCCTGTTGTTGTCTTCCACTTTGTTACTAACATCATCGATAAGCCTGGAAAGGAGGTTGTGCTGAAAAACAAATTGAACAGTTAGCAGCTAAACTAAAAAAACATCCAAGGTAATCATCCCAGGGTTACTAACTGAGCCAAGGGCAAATTATTGTAGGGTAATTAAAGTCAAGTGGTCAAAGGCATGGCTTAAAGATGGAAAATCATTGAAAAGAAAATTGGTTTCATTTTATGGGTCACTGGTGCCAGCTCCAGAGCAAAGCAGAACTGTTCTGGTGGGATACAATTCACTTGAACCATGCTGGGACCAGTGCACTGGTAAATCAAATAAATCGAACTTGAAGCTAATTTGAGAAGGGGAGTGTTCTGGAAAAGAGTATGTAAAAAAGAAAAAGGATATGGCAGCATTACAGGTCAGCTATAGTGATAATAATACTCAAAAGTGGGACAGGAAGGGGCAGAGTGTATAAGCATGAAACAACAACAGCTAATGGAATCAAAGAGGTGCTAAAATGGCACAAAGGCAAAATTAATGGCTCTTCACTTAAATGCATATTGTATTCAGAACTAAGTAAATTAACTGATGGCACAAATAGTGGTTAGTTGGTATGACCTAGTAACTATAATGGAGATATGGTTACAAGGTGATGAAAGTTAGGAACTAAATATTCAGGGCTATGTAACTTTTCGAGAGGGCAGATCAGAAGACAAGGGTAGTGGGATAGTTTTGCTCATTAGAGATGGCTTAAGTATGATAACAAGAAATGACTGAGGATTGGAAGGTGCTGAATCTATATGGGTGGAGATAAGAAATAACAAATAGAAAGTTACAACCATCTATTTTTGTATCAGCCCAGCTCCATTCCTCTATATTCAGGACTGGGAAAGTTTGATGCCATCCAAAAAAAGGTCTGACTCAATTTGGAGTTGGATTTTTTCAGGCATCCTTCAGGTGCAGGACCCTGGTCCTGACCAGAACCCAAACTTACCGATCAAACTAGCTATCAGAAGGGAAACTTGCTCGATAAATAAGGACATATGTTACAAAGTCAAATTTGCACAAAGTGTGATCCAATCTAACCATTTTCCCATTCCACTTTCCCCCACAAAACACACCTCAATCAAAATCAGAAACAAAATATCCTGCTTTATTACTCAATGAAGAATAAAAAATAATCCCAGTGTCCGAGCCAACATTCCTTTCTTTGCTAATACTATTTAAAACATAACACATTCACATTTGAGGAGTATTCTTTGGTAAATCAACAAAATAGGTCTCAGTACCCAACTTATGAAATTCTGCATTGTGAAACATTAAAATTTAGCTGAATTTGGAAGGCCTTACATAAAGCATGCACAAACCTCATTAGAGCCCTGAAATTAATATGAATTAATACAAACAAATTCCATGCCAAATCATCATCTCAACTCTCTTTCAACCACTTAAAATGGGTCCTGTTTTGACTTATTTCCTGGAGTCTTCATAGTTTTGATTCTAAAAGCATGAATGATAGTTTATTTTTGTACTGCAAATCATGAAATAAAGAAATTGTATTTAAATAGCTTTTTTTGCCACATTAAGACGTCTCAAAGCTTGTTACATCTTTGATCTCAAGCCTTCCTACTATTCCTTCAAGCCTCTGTTTTTTCCCAGATTTTGCTGCATGTTTCCTCTTTGCACTCCTGGCCATACATGCCCAAAAATTCTTGTGCAGTTCTTGAATATGTTGCTTTATTTCAGGAATGTTTGAACAGATTAATCCCAGTAAAAAAAAACTATGCAAGTTTTTAAGCTCAACATAACTGTAAATCTACACACGTAGATTTTAAAGCAATGGAAGTAACCCAAAATATAGATATTTAACTGAAGTAGAAAATAAATGTTAGGAAGAACAACTCAGATAGTAGGAGGAAAAGTGAAAGGGAAATAAAACAGAAAGTGACACAGAGAGCAAGCCAAATGCAAGAAATTAAGGAATCACGTCAGAAGTTATTTTAAATATTTTCCTTAATATTTTAAAATTTGTTTTAACTTTTGTCTTTGTATCAGACAATCTCATGAGAGATCAAACATAACTAACTTATCAGCCTCGACATATAATCTTGCAACAAACTACTGTCTATGCTCTCTGCTCCAGTTCCTTCGAGAACTGCCAATTTTGCAAATATATTTATATTTACAATGCCAATGAGTTAAGCAGATAGAAATTCAGGCTAGGTCTGTGACAGTTTATTAAAATATTCAATTTGTGGAATATTAACTGAGGCAATTCTCTGGACTGAATAAAATAGAAATTAGTGCCTGTCTCAACATGGGAATAAATTATGCCAATGAGAGACCATTGAACCGTGAAAAATATGACAATCTGTTTCTCTACACAAGTGGTATAAATGGGAGATAATTGTTGTACCCAATAGGTGTTCCATGTTTAGTTTACAGTATGGATTTAAATGCAAATAAATACAAATCCCAACCTCTTGATAGGGCTTGACAACACTCATCTAAAGGATGATTTCTTTTGCGTGCTACATCTTGTGCAGACACAAATGTACTGACAAAGAAAGCATTTACTGTTCTGTTCCACACAGTGCACAGAGAATTTCTTTCACTGATTGGAGTAGGTCTAAAATAATTGACTCTAGATGTTAAGAAATTTATGAAAAAAAACCCTTCACCAATAAGGACAGGTAATATTAGGGAAAGGTACTAGTGTACCATATCTTATGCAAATTCACCTGTGTTACAAGTACCAGCGTCAAGTTAAGAAATACTCAAAACAAGATTAAATAGCAGATCTGGCAGCATCTGTGAAGAGAAATGAACGTTAACATTTCAGATCCGGTGATCTGAAAATTGAAGGCAGGGAAGCTGAAAGGGAGAAAATGCATTATACTTTTTTCCTATATTGCAATAGTTCTGGTTGCCCAGTTATAGGAAGGGTACTAATGGCTGGAGAGGGTTCGGAAGGATGTTGCTGGATATGGAAGGTTTGAGTTATTGAGAAAGGCTGGATAAACTAAGATGTTTTTCCACTGGAGCATAGGAGATTGAGAGGTGGCTTTTAGAAGTTTATAAAGCCATGAAGGATATAGATAGAGTTAACAGCAGTTGTCTTTTCTCTAGAAAGGGTGATTTCAAGACGAAGAGCACATTTTTAAGGTGAGAGGAAAAATATTTAATAAAAGACATGAGAGACATTTTTTTTACACAAAGGGTGGTTCATGTGTGGTATGAACTTCCTGAGGAAGCCATGGATGTGGGTACAATTACAATGTTTAAAAGACATTTGGATACGTACATGATTAGGAAAGATTTAGATATGGGCCAGGAGCAGGCAGGTGGGGCTAGTTCAGTTTGGGATTATGTTCGGCATGGACCGAAGGGTCTGTTTCCGCGCTGTATGCCTCTCTGGCTCCATGACCCTATTACAACAGTGACTAAACTTCAAAGGCATTTAATTGGCTGAAAAGTCCAGTGGTTGAAAAAGACACTATATAAATGCAAATGTGCTTTTAAAAGCATTTTATGTAATGTCAGGCTACTGAAAATGTTAGCAATGATAATATGTATTGTTGACAAATCAGTTCCAAATGGGTTCCATCTGCATTGGAAAAGATTGGTCTGTGTACTTGTTTATTGAATTTATCAACCAATATACTTCCAAATGTCTTGGCTACAAGTTGATATTGCAGAAAAGCAGCTTTGATTATTATAAGCCTGCTGCAGTCAGGGACAAAAATTGCCTTTATGCACTGTGAGAAATCATAAACACATTCTCCCTGTATTTCCACCTGGATTGCCTGATTTCGTACCATAATTTCAATGCAACATTATTGAAAATCCTACAGACAAAAAAACAGAAGTTGACACTTATGTTGTTTTTCCAATGTTTTCTTCAATTTCTCAGTCATGAAGGGAGTAAAAGGACCGTGACAAAAATTTCAGAGTTTAACTGGCTCTGTTGATCTTTTGGTAAGGTTTATGTGGGATGGACCATGTTAGATTCTAAAAGATCCTGGATTTAATAACAGGTATTTTCAAAGAACCCCTACAGTGTGGAAGCAGGCCATTCAGCCCATCAAGTTCAGACCATCCCTCCAAAGGTCATCCCACCCAGAATCACTTTATCCCTGTTACCCTATACTTCTCCACGGCTAATCCACCAAACCTGCCTATCCCTGGACACTACTGCCAATTTAGCATGGCCAATCCACCTAACCTGCACATCTTTGGACTGTAGGAGGAAGCTGGAGCACCCAGAGGAAACTCACGCAGACACGGGGAGAATGTGCTAACTCCACACAGTCACCTGAAGCTGGAATCAAATTCAGGTCCCTGGCGCTGTGAGGCAGCAGTGCTAACCACTGAACTTCAGGTCTTTTAACCTTGACTAGTAGATGATTTCAAGTTTCTGTTGAATCCTTTCAATTCCTGTAAGCAATGTTTAGAATGCCCCAGAAATTCATAGAATCAGAAAGTATTCTGATCAGCAATAAACCATTTGGCCCATCCAGTATAGCAGCACCACTCAATAAATAGCTGATTCATACCAATGTTGCAAATGAACGCAGAATGCTAGAATTCATCCTATTTTGTCAATTATCTGGGTCATTTTCAATGATTCCAACAGCTGACTATATTTGTGTTTCATTCCCACACAAAACTAAACATTCTATTATTATGTTTGGAATATAGGGCCATAATAGTAGCCACCTCCTCTCAGATGGAGATATAGAAATGCAATATTCTGTTCTCAATGCTGATATTTGTCAATTAGGGAATGGTGTGATCATATTATCTTCGCCAACAGTGCAGTTAACATTAATTTCCTGTCTATTCTTTTATGATTGAAATCTGAAAAGTATTCATTCAGTAAATCATGGGGCACATCAATCACACTACAGGTCACAGACCTCCCATAAATAATTTTCAATTATCAGCTTTAGGTAGCACCATAATTGAAAGAATTTTCCATTTGACTCTGAAAATGAGGCAACATAATGTTTTCTTCAAGGTAATCAGATTTTAAAAAGCACAGATTTCACTGAAGAAATTACTTTCAAATTTAATCTGTTGACAGTCCAGGGAGACTTGTGCCATGATTATAACTTGAAGAAAGTGGAAAGGATTGGCAAGCATTCCTCCCACCTTGGTTTGTCAGTGTCAGACTCAGGTCATTTGAACTCCAGGACATAATTTAAATTGGCATGATGGCTACCCTCCTGATCCTAGAGTAAACTGTATGGCAGTTCCAGGTCACTTTCTGAACAATATTTAATGGACGACTATGCCTGTTAATGCAGGGCTGAATTCCTGCTTCTGGTCCCAACACCAGCTGAGGTCATCATGATGGTTCCACATTCTCGACCTCATGCCTTGCCTAAGGCCTGGTGACCCTGAGATTAAATCACTACCAGTTGTATCTCTCTCACTCTTGCTCTCTCTAATGAGAAAGCAGCCCTATGGTCCAATGGGACTATGGCAACTTTATCTTTACCTTTAATGCTAGGTTACTTCATTTGATTGATCTGAGAGCAAACATTTCCATAAATGAAGTATCTGCTGACAGAATAATCATGTAAAATTCTTCAATGTATCTATGGGGGTTTTACTGAGAAGGGGAAGATAGGTAGTGAGGTCGTCTTCCACACCTTTCTCAGTAATAATTCATAGAGAGTAACGGTTTGGGTGTGGACAATATTACTGCAACTAGCAATCCTCAAGACATGTCTGCAATGCAAAAAAAATTCAAAAAATCCACAAGGGTAACTATCCCTTTTCATCCCTCCATCTTTCTTGCCAACATTTCACGATAGAACTTTCGCTCCAACCCCGAAAGCTTTCTACAGTTGTTCCCACTCTATCACCAAGGAATAATCTCATAATGTTTCTCCTCTTACAAGCAATGCTCACTTTCTTTGCCCCCTTTACACCATACTTTAGATCATTCACTTCCCACATCTTCTCACTTACACAACTATCAGTTCCTTCCTCACTTCACATTACAGACAGTGCCCTTTACATTTATCACCTTTCCATCATAATTTTCAACACTTTCAGCACATTCACTAAATGAGCAAACCCTGCACACTTCCACTGACCTCATGACATACACTCACTAAACTTCACTGTATCGTTCTCAGGACCTAAAAACATAAAACGTGACATGAAGGAATAGAAAAAGATGAAAGATCCAGCACTACTGTACGATACGAACAGCTCAAGTCATTTGAGATCTGTTACCTGGGAACTCATCACATCAGGGTAGCTAAAGTCAGAGATAGTAAGAACTGCCAATGCTGGAATCAGAGATAACACAGTGTGGAGCTGGATGAACACAGCAGGCCAGGCAGCATCAGAGGAGCAGGAAAGCTGACGTTTCGGGCCGGGACGCTTCGTCAGAAATGGGGACGGAGAAGGGAGCTCTGAAATAAATAGAGAGGAGGGGTGGGTCTGCGGAAGGTAGGTGGGATGGTGATAAGTGAGTGCAGGTAGGCAGTGGTGGGGGTTGGTCAGTGAGGTTGGAGGAGCAGATAGGTGGGAGAGAAGACGGACAGGTTGTGTCAGGTCAAGGAGGCAGGATTGAGAGGGAGGGTTAGTCATGGGGTGAGGCCGGAGATGGGGAGATTTTGAAACTAGTAAAGTCCACATTGAGATTATTGGGTTGTAGGCTCCCAAGGCGGAATATGAGGTGCTGCTCCTCCAGTTTGCGCTTGGCGTCATTGTGACACTGATGGAGGCCCAAGATGGACCTGGGAGTGGGAGGGAGAGCTGAAGTGGTTCACGACTTGAAGGTGTTTTGCCTGCATACTTTTCCTAATCCTTCATTCAATTCACCAAAGATGTACCACGTTTAACTATTTCAACCTCAAGACTGAAAATCTGAAAATGATCAGCCTTGATCTACCATTCCAACTTTTGGTCATTTTCTCCTTCTTCTAAGTTCTTTCAAGCAGCAAGAGTCTCCTTTGCTTGTTGGAGGATCTTTCTCCTGAGGATTCCATGTCAAATGCTAAATGCTGAAGATGCACCTGCTCAGATTCTTGCATTCTTTGTGGGTTAGATCTTCAGACAGAGGGATCAGCACTTGAAGGGACACAACGTACAAATGGGCAGCAGCGTGCACTGACAGAAAAGAAAGCCTGCAGAAAGCTCACCAGAGAACCCATAGTTTCCAATCACTGTTGAGGACACAGGCGGAGAATCTACAGGGAGACAGTTACAAAATGAAAACCACTGGCATCACATAAGGAGTCAAATAATGTATTGAACGGTCTGCAAAGGAGTTGAAGCACTTTGGCTGAAATGATAGTGAAACGTTATCTCACATGGTGTCAGCTCTTTACAATTTTGTGGAAAGAGGGTGAATTAATTCAAGGGACGCAGCAGTTAAAAGAAGATTCTATGTTTGCATGGTCGTAGTATTGTTAAAGCTTAAAATATATTAGATTGACTGGTAACAGATAGAAACCACTCATTTTCTGCCGTGCGTTTTTGCAACAGAAGTATCGTGAAGGGTCCCAACACAGTAGAAGTGGCAGGGGCAAAATGACAGTAGTGTTTGCCTCTCTCATCTCTTTCATCATTTTCCACCATTAACCAATATCGACCATAGTCCCAGTAAAATAGCTGGCAAGACCACCATGACAGTAGTTGAGACTCAGCAATCTATCACTGTGCCTTCAAAGGCTGCAACATTCAGGACCAATATGTCCATGAGCAGTATCCTGATGTGTGCAACAACATCCCCAAACCTTCCATTTGTTTTACAAAGTTGATGAGAGGTGCACCTTATTCAAATACCTATAGACTATATTGAATGGGAATATTTGTGTCACTGGTTCCCACATTAATATTTTTGGACCTTGACTTACTGTACAGTTCAAGAGTGGCTCAGCCTAAGCTTGAGGAACAGCTCGAGTCCAACCGGCAGCTGCTTCATATCATTTTCCTTATGCCTCCACTACTTGTTCCAAAATGTCTTCAAATTGTATTACTCTGGTACAGAGATACCATCCAGATATGACATACAAGCAAGGGAAACTGATGTAGATTGCAAACATGCTGTTGAGAGCAGCACTTCTGATGAATAAATAGAGAATGCCATGATAGAGTGTGAAATCTCCCAAAGTTAATGTGAAACAGCACCAAATCATGCTCTGGAAATTATCAATCTAGCATAAATAATGAATATAACAGACAAGTTTCTCGCTCAAATCAAACAAACTACCCAACAAGATGCAACTCTCAAGGTGTTGCAAAATTAACGATGAAAGAATGGTCCTCAAATCACCCAAGACATTCCTCTCTTTTAAGAGCTTATTGGACAGATTGAGATGAATTGGCAGTCCCAAAGAGCATACTATACAAAGGAAATAGTCATTATCTGAAAGGAGTTGTAAGGAAAGATGCAAAAGCACATATATGTAAGCAACCAAGGAATTGTGTCAAACCTGAGGAAAGCTTGAAAAATGTGGTCTCTTGGCCAAACGTGTAACAAAGTCAAAGACCACATTAGTCAGGGAAATGTTTGTAATGAATATCAAACTAAGCAAGATATAGATGAGATATGACATCCCAGAGAAAACATGGGTGAGGTTTGGGAGTAGGTCTCTTCCCTCTTGCCGGTTTTGTGGGAGCAGACCAAACCCCCTCAATATATGTTGAGAAGATAGCCTACACCATAACATTTTTTTATTCCAAAGTTAAGTGTAAGGCGTTGCATTCTGGATGCAATTTGATTCGTCAAACTACTTGACTTTGACCAAAGCACACTTTATTTTTATGCTACAGTTAAAATACAGACAAAATAAAAGATAAAAGAAAGGAATTGGCTTAACTATAACTATGGAAATAACAAAATTATATATGTTAACTACTAATTAATTAACTGTTACAATGTAGTAACCCCCATAAACACACCCTTGACAAAGGCAAATTCAGTAACATAAATTGTTTCACATGCAATTCTAGCAGCAGGAAGGGAACCCCAGCTTTTAGCTATAACAGAGAGATGAACAAAAGTTTCCACATCCAACTTCAAGACCCCAGCAACTGCCAAAAACTACAATTAAAAATTCTGGTTCTGTTGGAGCTTGACGCCACCCATTCAAGCTGCTTCTATTGTTCGAAATTTTTTTAAAAAACCAAGGCTTCACAAACTGTTTACTTTATTGGCCTTGAGCAGTCAGCTCGATACCTCTTTCTCAAACTTTCTTCATTAAAAAAGAGGCAGAATACACCTCTTAAATCTACAGTTTTGTCACATAGTAGCTGATTATTTTGTCACTGTAGATAACTATTCTGACTACTGGGAGATGGACTGTTGACTTTAATGATGACTGCTGTGATTGGAGAATGCCTGAATGAATGCTTTATCCAATATGGCATTCCTAAAATTGCGATGAGTGACAGTGGCCCTCAGTTCAAAAGTGAAAAATATAATTGCTCCATACACGATTGGGAAATTCAACACCCCACATCATTTCCATAGTTATCCCAGTCAAATAGAAAGGCTAAGGCAGCAGCGTTAATCACCAAAGGAATCTTGAAAAAAATCAAGCAAATTCGCACAGATGCATACAAGGCAATTCTCAAGTAAAGAAACATGTCTACATAGTACAAAGGTTAATGTCACATCATGTGCACACTACCCTTGCCACAGCATAAAAATCTACTGAAGTCAGAAGTACTAATGGGTGTAAGTGTCAAAATTAAGGTGAAACAGCAGAGGGCCGGATTTCATATTGGCCACACTGTTAAACCATTGCCAGAGCTAAGCCTTGGAGAACCAGCCAGGGAACAAACCTTCAACACTCTCAACAAAGATCAGCCCAAGTGACAACGTGGGACCTGTATAAACCCGTTGTCACCTCGATGGTATGCAGTGAAAAAGAATGACCAGATATTCAGTTGCAGTCGTGGGCACATACTCACAACAGGAGAAGTTGTTCCTTACTTGCTGGCAGCTGATCAATAAGATATGAACTGCACAGTTCACAGAGCAGCCATCAGTCCCGGTGCTCTGCAGCAATCCAACAGCAGAACTGGAACAATGACGGGCACTTTGACAACAAAAAGGACAAAGGAATGACAATCACCACCGAAGCAACATCATCCAGAAGTAGAACAACCATTAATAAACATGCTTGTTTTATTTCTCTTTCTCTCTCTCTTTCTTTTCCATTTGCTCTTCCTTTTTTCCCTTTTTTTTTTCCTTTTTCAGTGGCATCAGTCCCTTTCCCACAGTGTCGGTAGCAGCTAGAGCAGTTCCTTCACAGAGAATTGTCACTGGTAGGAGCTGTTCCTTCCCGGAGCAACGGCAGTGGTGGTACCATTTACTTCCCGGAAAATCAGCAGCAGTTTGAGCAGTTCCTTCCTGGATAATCGCCAGCAGTGGGAGCTGTCCCTTCCCGGAGCGTCGGCAGCGGTGGAAGCGGTTCCTTCCGGGAAAATTGCAACAGTGGGAGCTGTTCCTTCCTGGAAAATCAGCAGCGGTGGAGCTGTTCCTTCCTGGACCGCCGCCAGCGGTGGGAGCTATTCCTTCCCAGAAAATCGGCAGCGGTGGGAGCTATTCCTTCCCGGAACGTTGCCAGCGGTGGGTTCCTTTGCTGAAATGACGAAATGACAGCTACAGCAACAATAGCTGGAAACAAGGCAGCAGCTGCATCAATGTGATGGGCCCAGCGACACGTTTGAGCCCCGTCCAGGACCTGACAGTTTCGGCAGGACTCATAGTGATGACGAAGTCAATGGAGGCAAGATGGCGCCAAAGAATGGCGAAATGGTTCCAGCGGTGGTGGCACAACTCCAGGCTATGGCTGGGTCCAGGTACCTGATGGCGAAAGTGGTGGCAATATGGCTGTAGTGGCATGTTGGGAAATAGAGGCAACTGTACGGTCCCAGGGGGATGGAGTTTGTGGCTTTATTTTTTTAGAGGTGAGGACTCATGGTGGAGGCAAGGGAGTGACCTGGACATTTCCTTTTCTTCTGGCTGTTTCTTTTATGTCTGCTTCTGTTCCTAATCCTGTCTGTTGGATTCTAAGATGGCGCAGGAGAATGGTGACTTTGTACACTTTTCGCTGTACTCCTGCATTCCTGTACTCGAGTACATGTGACAATAAAACCTAAATCTGAAAAAATGCGGAGAAATAAGAGACCAACATGCTTTAAAGATTATAAATGCAATGCTAATGCAGAGACTTATACGAATAACAAACTATAAGTACGTGGGATTTGTAATGTATATATTGGGTAACTCAATACATCCATGGTAATGTGGGCAATTTCACATTTTTTTCAGAATGAGACCAAATGTTTAGATTGAAATGCAATCATGTACAAATGTCCTTCTTGGTCTGCCATATCAAGTGAACTCTGCCATGAGGTACACAAACTGCGTGCAACTGTCTGACTGACACTTCAATGAAAAATTTATTCTTACCAGATTGCTATGAGTTGTGCTCAGAACAAATGTTCTATTATGTTAATCCCTGTTTTCACAATACTTTTGTGTAATTGCCAGATAAAAACATAAACTAGTTGCGCATTCGATTGCTGTCCCAGTTTTGCATTTACCATAAAGATTTGGCATTAAACGAACATTAAACGACTTCCTCTGCGTGCAGCTAAATGAATGTAAAAAATAAATTACAGCTGTGTTGAATCTCGTTGAGAATTGCAAAGCTAGATCTCTTAAATATTTTTTCGTATTGTGCTGGAAACGCACTGGCAGAATTGTTGAGTTGAAAAGAAACACATGAAAAATACTAGAACTGGGATTCAAATCCATTCAGTGAGTGATAAATCTGATTTAACTTTCAAAATGTATTAGAACATATGAGTTTTAACTTTTAATGAAGGATTCTCACTACAACCAATATTTAAGGCTACATTTTGACTTTACCACTTGTGTAAGTATATCAGATTGGATTGCTTGCAAATTATATAACCGGTCAATGAAAATCAAATCCATTGTATAGAAGCATAGGGGCTGTACAGAGCAGAAAGAGGCTGTTCGGCCCATCAAGTTTGTGCTGACCCTCTGAAGAGCATCCTACTCAGACCCATTCCTCTTTTTCTGTAACCCACACATTTATCACGGCCAACCCACACATTCCTAGACACTACGGGCAATTTAGCACGGCCAATCCACCAAACCTACACATCTTTGGACTGTGGGAGGAAACTGGAGCACCCAGCAGAAACCCACACGGACACAGGGAGAACATGCAAACTCTACATAGACAGCCTTTCCTGTCCAGAAAATCAGGCCTATTTTCTCCATGAATCTAAAAATACATGCACAGAGATATGTCATCATGTGATGTATACATTCATGGTGTATTCTCTAAATTAAACAGCATCACAATTTCTTATCGTGGAAAAGCATATTTCTGAAGTGTAACTATTTTGGCAAATTAACTGACAGGCAAAGAAGGAGGTTCTGCTTTGCAGTGTCTGTATTTGCATTGTTCACCAGCTGTTGGTATTTGCTGGATCTTTCTGTGCAGCATATTGCCTGCAATATCCTGCAAAACAAGTTTTGAAGTGTACAGTCAATGGTTAGTAAAGATCCTGTGGTTTCATGTGTTCCTCTAATTTGAAAGCTTGCTGCCGATCCAACCTCCAGACCAACTGCTGCGGAAGAGGGAAGATTCCGTCCAATATTGTGCAATCAGTGCATATGCCAGAGTTCCAAGGTGCCATGATTATTAATCCCGGAACATTCCATGAGATTAGCCCTGGGGCCAACGCTGACTGATTGTGCATGGCCAAACCACTGCTAAATTAGATTGCCATGCTCTGTCTTTCAAGTGAGAATTGGGTGCTCAGCATACTAGTTTATATCCCAAACTGTTTTCTGGTAGATTCTCTTATTTGATGTTATGAAAATAAACTGGAAATATTATAAAAATTATTTGTTGGGTCACAATTGTAAACAGCAGGCTCATGAAACATAACAGATGCACATTCACAAAAACTGGTCGAGAGCAAGAATCTAAAGTAACTAAATAATCACAAATATCATTACAACATGATGGAAAGTGTAGGAGGGCATGCCAGGCGTGCTTAAAGTGAGGTGTCAATCTGCAGAAGCTACAACACAGGGCTACTTGCATACAAATAGCATAAGAAGCAAGTGATAGACAGAGCTAAGTGATTCCCCAAAAACAAATTAGTTCTGATGACTGCAGTCCTGCTATAACTAATCATGAATTGTAGTGGACAATTATACAACTCGCTGGAGGTGAAGTCTTTTTAAATATCTCCATTCTCAATGACCTGAGGATCCAAGACATTGGTGCAAACAATAATGCTGAAGCGTTTATACCCAGAAGTGTGGAGTGGATGATCCATCTCAGCCTCCTCCAGAGGCTTCAGTCAATTTGATTCTCTCCATGTAATGTCAAGAAATGGCTCGAGACACTGGATACAGCAAAGGCTATGGGTCCTGACAATAATCTGGCAATCGTACTGAAGACCTGTGCTCCAGAACTTGCTGCACACTAACCAGGCTGTTCCAGTACAGCTACAACAACGGAATCTAACCAACAATGTAGTATGCCCTGTACAAAAAAACAGGACAAGTCTAACCCAACAACTACTGTCCCATCAGTCTCATCTTGATCACCAGTAAATGATGGAAAGTATCATCAACAGTCCTGTCAAGCAGCACTTATGAAACAATAATCTGATGGCTGATGCTTAATTGAGTTCTGGCAATGCTACTCAGCTCCTGACGTCATGAGAGACTTGGTTCAAACATTGAACAAAGAGCTGAATTGCAGAGAGGTAAGGGTGACTGCCCCTGACATCAGGCCACATTCGATTGAGTGTGACCTCAAGGAGCCGTAGCAAAACTGGAATCAATGGGCATCAGCAGTAAGTCCTTCAATGATTGTCCCTCCTTACCCAGGATCAGCCCAGTGAACCTTCCCTCCACTGCCTCCCATGCCAAGGTACCTTTCCCTAGATAAGGGGCCCAAAACTGCTCACTATATTCCAGCTTTGGTCTGACTGTAAAGTTTTAGGCAAACCTCCCTACTTTTATACTCTGTTTGCCTTGAAATAAAGACCAACATATTGGATGCCTTCCCCATTACCTGATGAACTTGGATGTTAGTTTTTCGTGATTCACGCACGAGGACCCTCAAATCCTTCTGTTTTGTCACTTTCTGCAGTCTTTCTCCTATTAAATAGTATTCAGCTCCTCTATTCTTCTTGCATAGACTCACATAGTATTTAATCTAGTGAATCTTTGCTCATTCACTAAAGCTGTCTATATCCCTCTGCAGGCTTTTTGTGTCATCCTTACCACTTGCCATCTCGCCTATTTTTCTGTCATCCAAAAACTTGACTGTAGCACATTCACTGCTCTCATATGGTTATTAACATATATTGTAAGTAACCGTGGTCCGAGCACTGATCCCTGTGGCACACCACTAGTTACTAGTTGCCATCCTGAAAAAAACCCTCTGATCCAAATTGTTTCTCCTATTAGTTAGCCAATCGTCTATCCATGCCAATATGCTTTCTCCAATGCCACGGGCTCTTATTTCTTAAATAGCCTAGAGTGTGGCTCCTTATCACTTGCCTTCTGAAAATTCAGACATATTACATCCATAGCTGACCTCCAATTACTACAACCATCTTCTACAATGCTCATCTTGAGTTAATTGGGCTGCACTCATTGAAATTAGCAGAATGAGAGGTAATCTTATTGAAACATATAAGATTCTTAGAGGACTTGTCAGGGTATATACTGTAAGGTTGTAGAGATAACAAGGCGTGGGGCTGGATGAACACAGCAGGCCAAGCAGCATCATAGGAGCAGGAAAACTTGACGTTTCGGGCCTAGACCCTTCATCAGAAACTGGTGTCTGATGAAGGGTCTAAGAAACAAGGGTCTAAGTAATGCACTTATCTCACAAGTACAAGGTACTGAATGTCTCCGAAACTTTGGGGCCAGACCTGGACCTAACACTTGAATTGACATCTAACCAGTGCTTTGTAAAATCTTCCTTCCCTGCTTCAGTGCTCAATGCCTCTATTTATGAATTCGTCATAATAAGCTCTCTCACTATCTCCTGCCATCTTCAAAGGTCTATAAACATGCATTCTAGAACTTTCTGTTTCTGCACAGTTCTGCAGCACCCATAATCTATCTAGCCAGTGGTACAGGGTACACAGAGTTGATGATGGTGATGTCTCTAATGTATGATTCATTGAGTATGATCGCGTCAGACTCTTGGTTGACTTGATTTGATTTGATTTACTGCAGTCACATGTATCTAAGCACAGTGAAATGCTTTGTTTTGCGAGCAGAACAGCAGATCATAGCAAACAAGTACATTCAGATCATACGTGCTTAGACAGAGTGGGGCATACAGGTTACAGCTACACAGAAGTTAGACAGTCCATTCATCAGTGTAATAATGACAGGAAAGAAGCTATTCTTGAACCCATTGGTGTGTGTTCAAGCTTCTGAATCTTCTGCCTGATGGAAGCGTTTGTAGGAAACCATTACCGGGGTGGGAAGGGTCTATGACGACGTTGGCAGCTTTTCCATGGCAATGAGAAGTGTAACTGCAGTCCATTGATGGGAGGTTGGCTTCTGTGATATGCTGGGCTGTACACACAACCTTCTGTAGTTTCTTGTGGTCCTGGGCAGAGCTGTTGCTATACCAGGGCATTATGCATCCAGCTTTCTATGGTACATCTGTAAAAGTCAATGAGGGTCCTTATGGACATGCCGAATTTCCTAAGCCACCTGAGGAAGAAGAGGTATTGTGCTTTCCTCACCGCTGCGTCTATGTGGGAATTCCAGGAAAGGTTGTTGGTTATCATCACTCCTTGATGCTGTCAACTCTCTCCACTTCAGCCTCATTGATGTAAATTGGGGTGTGTCCTCCTGCTTTCTTCCTGACGTCTCTCCTTATAATTCAACCCCTCCAGTCTCGTAACATCCTTGTAAATCTTTTCTGCACCTTTCCCAGATTAATAATATCCTTCCTTTAGCAGGGCAACCAGAATTGTATGCAGTGCTCCCAATGCAGCCTTACCAAGGTCTTGTACAGCTGTAATATGACATCCCAACTCCTGTTCCCAATGTTCTGATCGATGAAGGCAAGCATGCCAAATGCCTTCGTCAGCAGCCTGTATACCTGTGAAACCGCTTTCAAGGAACTATGTACCTGCACCCTTAGATCTATTTGATCAACAACACTCCTCAGGGCCCTACTATTAACTCTGTAAGTCCTGCCCTGGTTTGTCTTAACAAAATGCAAGACTTTGCATTTATCTAAATCCATCTGCCATTCTTCAGCCCACTGGACCAGTTGATCAAGTTCCTGTTGTACCCTTTGATAACTTTCTTCACTGTCCACTATACCACCCAAATTTTTGTGTCATTTGCAAACCTATTAACCATGCGTCCTATATTCATGTCCAAATCATTTATATAAATGACAAACAACAGTAGACCAACCACCAATCTTTGCGGCACACCGCTGGTCTCAAGCCTGTACTCTGAACAACAACCCTCTCCCACCACCCTCTGTCTCCTATCATCAATCCAATTCTGTATCCAATTGGCTTGCTCTCCCTCACTCCCATGTGATCTAACCTTACTGATTAGCCTACCATGCAGAACCTTGTCAAAGGCCTTGCTAAAGTGCATGTAGACCACATCTACTGTTCTGTCTTCACCTATTTTCTTGGTCACCTCTTCAAAAAATGTAATCAAGTTAGTAGGACATGATTTCCCACTCACAAAGCAAGACTGACTATCCCTAATCTGTCCTTGCCTTTCCAAATGCATGTAAATCCTGTCGCTCAGAATCCCCTCCAACAACTTACCCACCACTGACATCAGTCTGACCCGTCTATAGTTCCTGGCTTTTCACTGCAGCCTTTCTTAAATAATGGCACAACATTAGGCACCTTCCGGTCTTCCAGCACCTCACCGGTGGCTATTGATGATACAAATATCTCAGCAACGCCAGTAATAACTTCCCTAGCTTTCCACTATGTCCAGGGATACACTTGATTAGGTCCCAGGGATTTACCTATCTCTATGTATTTTATGACCTCGAGTACCTCTTCTTCTGTAATGTCGACTCTTTTCAGGACATCAGTAATAATTCCCCAAGTTCCCTAGCTTCCATGTCCTCTTCCACAGTAAATACTGACACAAAATATTATTTTAGGATCTCACTAATCTCTTGTTGCTCCACACATAGGTGGCCTCATTGATTTTTAAGGGCCCTTATTCTCTCCCTAGTTACTCTTTTGTCTCTAAGATACTTATAGAATCTCTTTGTATTCTCCTCAACCTTATCTGCCAAAGCTATCTCATCACCACTTTTAGCCCTCCTGAGTTCCCTCTCAAATACAATCCTACACTCCCTATGCTCTTCAAGGGATTCACTTGATCCCAGCTGTCTATACCTGACACATGCCTCCTTCTTTAATTTGGCCAGAGCCTCAATAACTCTAGTCATCCAGCGTTCCCTGCTCCTGTCAGCCTTGCCTTTTATGCTAGCAGGAACATGCTGGCCCTAAGCTCTTGTTATTTTGCTTTTGAAAACCTCCCAGTTGTCAGGCATCCTTTTACCTGTGATCAGCCTTACCCAATCAATTTTTGAAAGTTCCTGTCTAATGAAGTCAAAATTGGCCTTTCCCCATGGTAGAACTTTAACTTGTGGACCAGGCCTATCCTTTTCCATAATTATTTTTAAAATAATAGAATTATGGCCACTGGGTCCAAAGTGCACCCCAACCCCCAACATCTCAGTCACTTGCCCTGCCGTATTTCCCAAGTGATGGTGAAGTTTTGCCCCTTCTCTGATAGGGCCACCTAAATATTAATTGAGGAAGTTTTCTCGAACACATTTAACAAATTCCTCCCATTCCAAGCTCTTAAAACTATGGCAGTTTCAGACTATGTTTGGAAAGTTAAATCCCTAACTATTGCAACCCTATTATTCTTACAGCTCTCTGCAATCTCCATACTTATTTGCTCCTGAACTTCCCGCTGACTATGAGGGTGGGGGTGCCTACAGTACAATCCCGTCAGAGAGATCACTCCTTCTTATTTCTCACTTCCACCAATATAGCTTGACTGGACAATTCCCCGGAAATATTCTCTCTAAGTCCTGCCATAATTTTTTCACTAATGAAAGACACTACTCCCCTCTTCTCTTTCTTCTCTTTCTAACCTTCCTATAGCATCTATATCCCAGAACACTGAACTGCCAGTCCAGTCCCTCCCTCAGCCATGTTTCTGTAATAAATATGTTATCCCAGTCCCATTTTCTCATCTATGCCCTGAGTTCATCTGCCTTACCTATCAATCCTCTACTATTGAAATAAATGCAGTTCAATTCTTCAGTTTTTCCCTCATTCTCTGCCTTACTGATGCCTGCCTTATCTATTTAACTTGCTTTCTTTAACTTCTGTACCAGCCTCAACCTTCTGTCTTGTCTCACTACTGCTTAGGGTCCCAAGTGAATTTTTGCGAAGCATCTTGTAGCTGGTACACACTGATGCTACTGTGTGTTAGTGGTGGAGGGAGTGGATGTTTGCAGATGGAGGGTTCAGTGATGGTAATGCTATTGAATATCAAGGGACAATGTTTAGCTTCCTAGATAACAAGGTGTGGCCCTGGATGAACACAGCAGGCCAAGCAGCATCATAGGAGCAGGAAAGCTTGACGTTTCGGGCCCAGACCCTTCATCAGAAAATTAGCTTCCTATTTAGCTTCCTATTTTTTTGGAGACGATCATTGCCTGACACATGTGTAGCGCAAATGTTACTTGCTACTTGTCAGCCCAAGGCTAGACATCATTCAGCTGTTGCTGCGTTTGAATGTGGTAATATTAGTTTATATGTGTTCACTACATGCAGAACAGAATGTCCCAAAAGCAGGATGTCAAATATCTAATGAGTCTTGAAATTGCAAGATCATATTATAGAGAACAGGATTTCAGTGGAGTAAATATGATTTGTACATTTTATGGAGTTGAGTAGGGCTCCAGACCATAGGGACCTGCTCCCTTACAAACGCTCAAGTAAAAATCTTTGCATAGCTGAACCCCAGACACTCAAGAATTGTCTTTTCATAACACAGGAAAGTGACATCGAAAGCTGGTTGCATTAAAATTTTCCAGATTGGTTCCTACGACAGTGAACATGCAACTATTGGATTGTTGAACAAACCTGTCTGCTTTACCAATTCTTTTTTAGAAGGAGCTCTGTTGACATTACTCTACCTGGCTACCTAGCATCAACCTAGGCAAAGAACAGGGGCATACACTGTATCTTTGATCCTGCAAAGCTCTTCTCACAAATATCCGAGAATTGAGCAAAATTGGGAGGGTTGACCCATCGACTAGTCAAGCAACAGTCTGACGTAGTTATGCTCAACAATTCATACATTGCAGCCAACATCTCAGACACCATTGACACCATTCCTGGGTACATTCAGTCCCAGTGGGAAGGCAGTCTCACTAGAGGTGGCGGCATTGTGGTGCGCATTTGGAACGGATTACCCGGAGTCTTCAACATTGACGCTGGTCTCCATGAAGTTTCCTTGTACCAGGTCAAACATAGGCCTGTTTATTACAATCTACTGCCCTTCCTTGGCTGATAAATTAGTTCTCCTGCATATTGGACACAACTTGGAAGATGCATTGAGCATAGCAAGGTCACAGAATATACTGTAGTAGAAGATTTCAATGTCCATCACCAAGAATGGCTCAGTAGCCACATTGCTGACTGAGTTGACATAACTCTGAAGGATATATCTGCCTGATTGGATCTGGAGCAGGAAATGAGGAAACTGACAAGAGGGAATTGCCAACTTGACCTTGTCCTCACCAATTTACCTGTTTTGGAATCATCTACCCAAGTCAGTATTGTTAGGCGTGACCACAATATAGTCCTTGTAGAGAATAAGTTCCATCATTGCATTGAAAATACCATCCATCACGATGTGTGGCATTACCACTGTGCGAAAAAGGACAGGTTCAGAGCAGATAACAGCAACTATGACTCATTTTGGGCCATCATCAACTGCAGAATTGTATTCAACTATAATCTGTATATTTATAACCCAGCATATTCCTCACTCTGACATTGCCATCGGTCTAGGGGATCAGGCTTGATTCACTGAAGAGTTCAGGGCAGCATAGCAGGACCCGCACCAGGTTTTATAATAAAAAGGTGAAAACCTGGTGAAGCTACAATATGGGAATATTTTCATGCTGAACAGCAGAAGCAACATGTTTTAGACAAAACTAAGCATTCTTACCACCAACGAATCAAATCCAAGCTCTCCACTCCTGCCAGACCTCATTGTGAATCATAGAATCCCTATAGTGTGTAAGCAGGCCATTCAACCCATTGAGTCCACACTGACCCTCCGAAGAGCATCCCACCACTCCCACACCCTGCATTTTCCATGGCTTATCCACCTAGCCTGCACATCCCCGGACACCAAGGGCAATTTAGAATGGCCAGACCACCTAACCTGCATGTCTTTGGACTGTGTGAGAAAATCAGAGCACCCAGAGGAAGCCCATGCAGAGAGAATGTGCAAATTCCATACAGATGGTCACCCAAGAATGTAATTGACCGCAGATCCCTGGTGCTATGAGGCAACAGTGCTAACCACTGAGTCACCATGCCACAAATCTCTATTGCCATTATTCTGCATCACATATTTACCCACTGAGCCAACTAAGCTTTGATAATGGTAGATATAACATGAATTGTATGAAAATCCTAATAAACAATGTAGCCAGATAAATGGTTTGAACAATTAAACAACTTTCTAGACAAGGGGTTTCCACAAATAACTACATACTCAGTGATGGGGAGCCCAGTACATCAAGGCAAAACACATTGAGGCTGAAACGTTTACAACATTTTTTAGCCATGACTGCTGAGTGGATGATCCATCACACTCTCCTCTTCAGGTCCTTAGCTTCAAAAGATGCCAGTCTTTAATTCAATGCAATTCACTCCTTATGATATTAAGAAATGATGAAAGACAATGGAATGAGCAAAGGCTATGGACCATGCCAGCATCCTTGTGTAGGACTGAATACATGAGCTCCAGAACTAGTTCCACCCTTAGCAAAGTTATTCCAGCATTTGTAGTGGCAACATTCCATTTAAGTGACAATTTAAAACATTTCTCAAAGCTATTCAAAATCAAAAGACAGGACAAGGCTTGCCCAGCCAACTGACACCCTATCGGCAAACTCTTGGTCCTCAGCAAACTGATGGATGGAGTCATTGACAGAGTCATTAAGTAGTGTTTACTCATCAATAACATTGTCATTCCACCAAGTTCACTCAGCTCCTGCCTTCGTTACAACCTTGGTCCAAATATGGATTAGGGGAGCTGAATTTCAGAAATAAGAGTGACTTGCTTTGATATCAAGGCAGCATTTAACTAAATGGGACATCGTGGAATCATTGTTAAATTGAAGTAATTGTAAATTGGGAGGAATTTCTCCATTAGTTGCAGCCGATCCTGGCCCTTATAACTTTAATTTGGGGGATTGAAGTTCTATAATTTTCTTTTCAAGAACATCCAGCACAAGCTCATTAGGATAGATATTTTCCTCATTAACCTGTTCAGAGATGATATGACATATCTGCGGAGTAGGTGGGACTTGAACTTTGCCCTCTGGCTCAGAGATAGGGAACACTACCACTATGCTATGAGAACCTTCAAGTGTCTGGTGTAATATCCTAGGTCCAACTGTCTATAGTTTCTGCATCAAGCACCCTCCCTTCATCATAAGGTCGGAAATGGGGATAGAGAAACAGCTTTAGAAAGTGTATGTTTCTATGATCACTCATGAAGAGTTGTCAATGGGGAATGCTTTAATTAAAAGCTAACGTTCATTGAACTGCACATAAATGACAACTTTTGGGAAAGACAAGAGAAGGAAAGAATGGAAAATGTTAGGAAAATGCACAAGAAAGGTTAGAAGGCAAAATATGGATCAAGCCAGAATGCTCTCACTCTGGAGTTCTACTTAGTTGCACATTTACTTGATACAAATACTTTAAAAATTAACAGAACAAACTGAGCTAGAGTTCCAGATTGATCATTAGTCTCTAATGGCCAGCTAGCTAAATTAGATCCAATGGGTTATGTGCAGTGTAAAACAGTGTTGTGAAGTTGGGTACAGTATTAAATGTTTGTAAAATGTTAGGGGTGAAAGGACCATAGTCCCTTTAAAAGTTTATGTGTTTTTTTAGGCTTGGAGATCTAAAAACATGTCTGCAGGCCACAGCAGATGCACAGAGAATTCTTGAAATCGAAACATTATTTCAAAAGGCCATACTGTTAGCAGATACAACAAGATTTTTGCCAAGACAACAGGTTTTTGAATTTAGCCAATTAATTTAAACCAGGCCCTGGATACCAAAACCCTAATAAATTTAAAAATCTGATGGTTTTGACAACCTAGGACCAATCCTAGTGTAAGAAATTAATAGGTCATCAAGGATGTAAAAGAAAAAGGCATTGAAATTCAGTTTGAGACCAACTGCCTTCTGTAAAGAGAGCAGCTCTCGATAGCCATCAGCTGTAAAGAATGAAAAAATCACTGGCTGTCACTGAAATCTCTAAGCTCTCAAAGTTAGCATCATCTAAGTAAAGATACTACAGCACTCTTAGCTAATATTCCTGACACAAGAAATCGATGGAGAAAGGCATTCTGAACTGAGGATCAGCAGAGAGGGTGTAGAACATTCTGGAAGAGGTATCCTGGCTGTAATTCCAAGCAATTAAGTTTTAATTTATTATTTTTATTAATTTGGCTTATCTAAGTTGGACTTGCATTTATTGGTACAGCATACCATTGGAATTTTGTTTTATTCCGGAATAGTTAGTCATTAAGGGGGAATTGTTCGGTTTGTTGGTAATTCTGTTAATTTGTGCACTGTTAGAGTTGGATAAATACATTGTTACTTGTTGAGTATAGAGAGACTGTCAGGATTTCATTTCATTCAACCTTTCCTTTATAACAAATTGGAGGATGAGAGGCAGGTTGTACCACTTATCACACTTCTTTTAACAGATTATGAAGCAAGGCCAGCTTCTCTGGGTGTTTTGGTTTTAGTTACCAGAGGAGGATTGTTGCTTCGTAACAACAATTTATACAGTTGATGAACTGATGAAGGGACTTCAGCCTTTGAAGGGTGCAGAAACATATGTACATTATAATTTTGCATCAATGCGGTAATCAATGATTACAAAACACAAAACAACTAAGACAAATTTTAAAATATTGATAGTTTGTCAGATGATTTATTTATAGTGTGGATAGCATTCTTGCTAGTGCTATCACTTACTTGTTATTTGGAGCAGTAAGTGATAATAAACTGATATTTGTCCTTGTCCTTGAGATGGTTGTTATGTTGTTGCAATATGTCTGAAGTTAAATATATAACTGATACTACCTACATAACAGTGGGATGTAAATCATCTGTCTTCTGGCTCTTCTTGCCATCTTTAGTCATGCTGTCATCATACTCCTATAGATAGGATGAAACAACTTATAAACAAGCAATGAAATGTCCAAGTTAATGATTTACGATACACCATGCAACAATTGTACTAGTAGAGGAAATTTCAGTGGTACTTATAAAACTACTCTGGTCACATGGACACTCTGCTACACATGAGCACTCTGCTATAGCCGTTGGGAAATCAGCTGTTTTATGAGTTTCTTGATTTCACTAAATGCTTATTAAAATTTTCGTCCACAAAATTAACACAGTTTGAAATAAAAACAGAAGATGCAGGACGATGGGCTGAATCTTTCTTTTTATGCCTCAGTGCAAGCAGGTTTTCTGGAGAGATTCTCACCGCAAAGCCAATTGAGATTTCTCGAAGTATTTTACTCAGTGCATTGCTTAGCTACCTACCCTGTGTAATGGCATCCCTCACGTCTGATTTGACCTCCATCTTACAGCACATTGCTCCTGGAACAACTCAACACTCACTGGATATATGCAGTAATACCGACACCCTTTGTGCCTCTGCCATTGCAGTCTGAACTGCCCTGCTCAGTCAAGAACAGAGTCTGAACTTTTTGGAAAAGGGACAAGATGTTTGATAGGGACGTGGAGGTCCTGCTGTAGACTGAGGTGCAAGGGAGAGTATTTCCCTTCCCAGAGGGCAGGCAGAGGAGGCTGCAAAGCCAGACCCTGGCAGGCAGATCCAAAGATGCCACTTGGGTCAATGCTGTCTCAGAAGTGAGGAAGAATGGCCAGCCGTACAGTATAAAGGTCAATGACCTTCTCTGCTCCTCCAGGGTAAGTGACATGCTCCACTCCCTGTTGCTTCACACTGACTCTATCTCAGCTACTACGCCAACCTCCCATCAAGGCTCATGGTTTGATGCTTTTATTATTGCCTACATCTTTCCTCACTTGCTCTCATCCCTTCCACCCAACCTTGCCAGCAATGCTACTGGGACACCTCACCAGCTTTTGACCACCTCTAACCATTGTGCCACTCACCTTTAATTCACTCAATCCATTCCCTTCTCTCAAGGAGAAATCAGTCCATTATATGGCAGAAAAAGTGGATGGTTGGAGGGCTAACTCACATAAGACTCCTCAGCCCCTACAGGGAGAGATTCCTGGGCGTCACAGGAGAAAACCAGGACAGCTCCTGCAGGGATTCCAAGACATTCATGTCCTATCAACTGAGTAACTACCACTCTCTACTGCAACTCTAATAGTCACCCCACTGACAGTCCCATTTATTGCACATCATGTCTAACCATTGACTAAGGCACCTTCTCACTTTTTCGTCTTGCACGTGTGACCTAGATGTCCACCATCACTGTGGAGAAACAGTCAGCTACCCCAGAAACCAAGTCTTCCATGTCTGAGGATGAGGATACAAAGGTTTCAGAGGAAGCATGAGAAAAGCTGCCTCCCACATCCTCCACAAGTTCAGATATTGACACCTCAGTGGGAATATTAGCCTCAGAAAGAAATAATTATCACATCTTCACTGGAACCTCTTTCTCCAGTAATCTAAAACCCCACTGTCACTACCTGTACTTTTGCCTACTGCAAAAAGATGAAGGCATCTTGTGTACATTTAAAACAGATATGGTGACAAGCCACAACTTACTGAACTGCTCAGAGGTTTTTCTATTAATATCCCTTTAAGTTTTATTGTTGTACATGGCCTTTTGATTTGAATACATGATAGCTTTATTTGCTTGCTGAGCTGCCATGAACATGCCATTCTTCAAAGTACTCTTCCAAGAGGTGTGAGTATTACTGGCTAGGCTGATGATGGTTGACTTTCTTTAAAGGCCCCAGAGACGGTGATGATGAGTCACCTTCTTGAACCACTGCAGTCCATGTGGCATAGATACACCTACAGCGCTATTAGAAAGAGAATCCCAGGATTTTGAACTAACAACAATGAATAAAACTGCAAAATAATACAAATTCAGTTTATTTGGAGAGATAATTGCAAGTAGTGGTGTTTACATTCATCTTTTAACTTGCTGCTAGTGGGGGATTAAGCAAATTGAAATGCCATTGAACTTCAATGGGAGATCGTTAGCTTCTTTCTTGTTGATGATGGTCATTGTGCACCGCAAATTATCCTTGCCTCTTGTCAGCTTATGCCTGAATGTTGTCAAGATCTTATTGCATTTGGGCATGGTCTGCAATAGTAACTGAGAAGTTGTAAATGCTGCTAAAAATTGCACAATCATCAATGAACATCTCCTCTTCTGACCAATGATGGTTGGAAGGTCATCAATGAATCAGGTCAAAACTCAGATGACACTAGGCTATAGCCCAACAGGTTTATTTGAAATCACAAGCTTTCGGAGTGTTGTTCCTTCGTCAGGTGAAGTGAGAGAGAAACGCATAGGCACAGTATTTATAGACAGAGAGATCAAAATGGTGTGAGTGAGTGTTGACAAGCTGAATAATAAGTCTCTGCAGGTGATCAAGAGTGTCAGACAGTGCAAGTAAAGTGTCAACAGCTGAACAACAAGCGAAGGGATGACCTTTAATCCGATTAAACGAGACAGAGAGATAATTACAAAATATTAAAAATCAGGTGATGCTGGATACAAACCAAATCACTGGAAAAGCATAATGGGTATAAGAGTCGCATACTGAGGATCTAACCAAAGTAATAAGTTATCCAAAACTGTACAAACCAATTAAGGTAGAGAGATCATAATAATTTATCAAAGTGATCATGTTAAAACAGGACAGTAAGGAAAATTTTACAGATACAGAACAGTGTGGTGGGGTCACATGTAGTGTGACATGAAGCCAAAATCACAGTTAAAGCTATCTTCATGGGTATGGAACTTGGCTATCTGTCAACTTCCAGGTGCCATTCTACAACTCATTCGCTTCATCCTCAACCACAACGTCTTCACCTTCAACAATCAGTTCTTCATCCAGACACACAGAACAGCCATGGGACCAAATTTGCTTTGCCAATATGCCAACATTTTCATGCACAAGTTCAAGCAAGACTTCATCACTGCACAGGACCTCCAACCAACGCTATAAACCAGTTACATCAACAACATTTTCTTCCTTTGGACTCATGGCGAGGAATCACTAAAACAACTACATAGTGATGTCAACAAGTTTCATCCCACCATCAGATTTAGTCTTCAGAATCAGTCTCATTCTTGGACACATGTATCTCCATTAAGAACAGACACCTCTGTCTCATTCTACTGCAAGCCCACGGATAACTTCACAATGCTGCACTCCTCTAGCTTTCATCCTAAACATATTAAAGAAATCATCCCCTACGGACAAGCCCTGTGCATACACAGAATCTGCTCAGATGAGGAGCAACGCCACGGGCACTTAAAGATTTTGAAGGACGCCCTTATAAGAACAGGATGCGATGCTCAACTCATCAATCATCAGTTCTGACATACCACGGCGAAAAGCCACAATAACCTCCTCAGAAGACAAACACAGGATATGACTGATAGAGTACCCATCATCGTCCAGTACATCCCCAGAGAGGAGAGACTACGCCATATTCTTTGCAACCTTCAACATGTCATCGATGATGACAAGCATCTCGCCAAAATCGTCCCTATGCCTATACTTCTCACCTTCAAACAACCACCAAACCTTCAACTGACCGTCGTTTGTCTTCAGGACAACATCGACCACAACACCACACAACCCTGCCATAGCAACCACTGCAAGACTTGTCAGAGCATTGACATGGATACTACCATCATGCATTGGAAACACCACCCACCATGTACATGGCAAATACTCATGTGACTCAGCTAGTGTTGTCTGTCTTTCTCACATGTTGCAGACAAGGATGCCCAAGCCATGGTATATTGGCAAGACCATGCAGATGCTACAACGGATGAATGAACATTGCGCAACAATCGCCAGACAGGAATGTTCCCTCCCAGTGGGGAAACACCTCTGCGGTCAAGGACATTCAGCCTTTGATCTTCAGGTAAGCATCCTCCAAGGTGGTCTTCAAGATACACAACAACGCAGAATCACTGAGCAGAAACTGACAGGCGAGTTCCGTACCCATGAAGTTGGGGTCATGTCATGCTACACGTATTCCCACCACACTGTTTTATATCTGTAAAATCTTCCTTACTGTCCCGTTTTAACACTGTCATCTTGATAAATTGTTGTGATCTCGCTAACTTAATTAGTTTCTATAGTTTTGGGTTACTTATTACTTCAGTTAGACCCTCAGCATACCTATCATGTTATTCTAGTCATTTGGTTTATCCCCAGCACTACCTTATTTTTAATTTTGCGTAATTATCTTTCTGCCATTAATTGGATTATAGGCCATCCCTTTGCTTGTTAATCAGCTGTTGATACTTTAGTCACACCGACTAACACTTTTGATCACCTGCAGAGACTTATCATTCAACATTCCACTCACACCATTTGTATGGTCTTTTGACCTCCCTGCCCATAAATTCTGTGTTCTGTGTGCTTCTCTCTCACTTCACCTTATGAAAGGGCTATGCTCCAAAAACTTGTGATTTCAAGTAACCCTGTTGGACAATAACCTGGGGTGGTCTGTTTTCTGACCTTGTCTACCCCAGTCCAACACTGGCACCTCCACATCATCAATGAATCAGCTGAAGATGGATGCCCAAGACAATGTATGACTCTAAATGATAGGCTTCCAATAGCCACAATCAACGCCTTTTGTTTGAAATATGACTGTAAATAATGGTGAGATGTTAAGTTCCTTGATGCCACATTTAGTCAACTGATAGCTTGGTACGAAGGGCATACACTCTGATTTAACTTTTGGAATTCAACTCATTCGTTCATGTTTGAACTAAGGATCTGATATGGTCAGGAACCAAATGATAACTTGGGAGCATCTTAAAGGGACTGCTGCTTGGTTCCATAACTGCAGCTTGATTATACTGGATTCCTTGACTCTCGTGTCAAAGTGATCAGGACAACACTTTCTTGGAAATTTATCTCCATTATCTAAAGTGGCTTGTGCTTATATTCACAGTTGCTTCCAAACTAAAACCATTCCTGAATGATTGTTAGCTTTTGTAACTAGTTTCCAGGTTGGATTGTATGCATAATGGAAAGTTGCAGAGTAGATGAGCCTTCCCAAGCTTTTGACAATGTCAAACTGAATGGTAAATAGTGCAGCACTGCTGATACAGATGTAGTCCTGCAAGGGGGTAGGTGGCTGGTCCATTCAAGTTCCTAACAAGGCCCCAATATTTCGCTGGAACCAGATGATACATCCTTGAAGCATCTCAACAGGAGCCTGTAAGGTCATTTACTCAGCTCCCGGAGGTCATTCTTGATCCACAACATCTCTCCTTTTTCTAATGCAGAGGTGTCAGTGTTGGACTGGGGTGGACAAGATGAGAAGTCACATGGCACCAGGTTATAGTCTTTATTTGAAATCACAAGCTTTCGGACCGTTGCTCCTTTGTCAGGTCACTTCACCAAAAACTTGTGATTTCAAATAAACCTGTTGGACTATAACCTGGTGCTGTGTGACCTCTGACATTTTTATATCCAGTGAAAATGATTCAATATCCATTGCCTCCTCATTTGTGCCCACTACTTTAAAAAAACTGAGACCATTCAAGATGCATTCACTTGAGTCAATGATTGCTTCAAGTCATGATTTTCAGAATGCTGTTTTACAGTATGATTCTCCTTGGTTCAGGAACATTAGTGGCAAAAGGTGATGATAGATGATATGTCCAGATGTACAGCACACCCTTTTGCTATCTTTTTTGTGATGCAAGACAATCAGTGCCTTAAATCGCCAAAACCTCATTTATATTAGCACAGTTAAGGAATGTCAGTAGAATTGTAGATAAAACTCTCTGTCACCTGACTTTGGCCTGACTCAAACCTTCTCTGAATTCGCAGCTGTAAACTCTCTTATTTGTATATGATGTGTAACATATGCACAATACCGGTTCAGAGCTGTTGTTTTATTTTTGTCATGGTGCCTTTCTTCTGCAAAGCTTCACAAAGGAGAACAACTAGGCTAGCTCCAGTTAGTTGAATTTTTCTAATGCTTGAGGCTGGCACAGAGCTTTAGGCAATAGCTGTGCCTACAGGCTAGTCAAGAGTGCAGAGTGCTACCATTTCTCAATACTGAAAGTTGAGATTCCCTGCTGGTAGAAAATTGGTCCTATTGAATGAAACTTTGCTGTTACCGTTTCATTTCTGTAATTGTCTTTCTTTCGGAAATGGGAGCAGAAAAGGAATTGTATTTATACAAAAAGAAAATCAATAACAGGAATGGAATCTGAAGTAATATATAAAATGTTCAAAGGTTTATATTATTTGTTTTCAGAACTCACTAGAAAAACAAATCAATGATATCCTGTAGAATACATGCTGCTTCTACAGTGACTTTTTTTACTTCAGACAGCTAGTTCTCAGGAACAGACTCTTGTCTTCATGCATATCTGTTCCTCATATTTACACCAAGTGCCACTTTTCATAGCAATATGCACACTGGGCAAGTTGTAATTATTCTGTCAGCTCAAAACTCAGAATTTGGGCAAAATATATTAATGTTACAGTGCCAATGTCAGTCTTTCTTTATGGTTTTGATCGAAGAGTATCAGATTTTTTCTCCTCAGGCAGCATTGCTTGTTGGGGTCAATAGAGCTCTGCTACAGGGTAGATGCACAATGTTAAAGTGGACTGATTCCTGGGCCCTCCAATTATCTCACACTCCCCTCATCTTCCTTTCTTCCTATTGTTGGTCCCCTTCCAATAAGTTCATCTTGTTGAAGATTGCTACCATAGCAAATTCAACTGCATGAACTGAAACACCGAAGGGAATTGGTTCAATATTTCTGTCTCAGCTCCATGCTGAACATATGCCAGTTTCATCTACTGATAAAATTGCTGTTTTTATTTGGCCACTATTAACATGATGTGTAACTGAAGTCTAGCCTGAGTAAATTCACTTAATTACTGCTTAACAAGCAAAAAGAAATTCAATGCAGCATCGATACAGTAATGTGCCTTGTGCCAATTTACTTCCAGAAGTCACTTTTGGAATGTGAAAAAGCATTAGGTAAGACAAAATGAGGGTGAAATTTGCTTTGGGCGATAAAGTAAGACAGACAATGGTGCACTCGTCGCTGATATCACTCTCTAAGAAATAATTGGATGGACTGTAAAATGGGATGCAGAAGTGCTTTTACCCAATGTCCTAAGATGAATTATACCTGAGTAACACTGTACATTAAAGCACAATTAGCAGATGCACCAGTGCTAATGCACAGGCCAGGTTAATTCTAAAATCTTCTGTCAATTAATCTACTAACAACACTGGGGAAGAATTCTTGGCCCCTCCTTTTAGTCAACAAGAATATCACTGATTGTGGAAACACGCGTGTCTCTGTTTACATGTGCATCAAGGACTAAGGAGACAGTACTCAGCAAATATAACGCTTTAGATCTATTAAGCAAAATTAAGAAACCATAAGCATAATTCCAAAGGGGCATTCTAAGTGCATTTCTGAGGTGGAAACCTACAACTGGTGTTTGAAAAGCGTGTAATGAAAAAGAGCTGCAAAAGAATATTGAAATGTGGGTCCTAACCTCGGTAATATTAGCAGAATGAATTAAATTGAGCAAATATTTGGAGTGCCACCTAGACATAGATGGGAACATATTATTTCTATCTCTCAAAAGGATGTCAAAAATGATTAAGCAGAAAAGATGCTGGTGCCTTACAGCATCTTTATATTGAGGAGACACTTCATCGACAAGGATTGGAATGAGATCAATTAAGAAATATGAAAGTGATAAGCATGAGAAAACTGCCAAAATATAGAGCCAGGTGGCACATTCAATAACCAGTTGGTAGGTAAAATATCAATGAGTTGAATGGTGTTGCCCATATTTACATTGGGAGAGTGAAGACTAATTCAAAGTAAAAGGTGGGTCAAGCTTGGCAACAGCTTGGTTCATGAAAGGCCTTACTGCTCAGAAGACAAATGGACCCATCTCAAAGATTTGAGTTAGATAAGTCTCCTAAAGTGCTATTCAAAATTAATCATTTGCATCCAGAAGGAAAAAGGAAGAAATAGATCCTTTGATATTCCTGTAGGTGATAATTATAACACTAGAAACTGCTCCACCAGTAGCAGATTCAACCTTTAGTGGTATTGATATCTTCTGGCTGTGATCTTTAATTTTCAGAAGCTGGAAACAATCTTCTGAGCAAAAGAGGGGATCATGTTCAAATAAATAGTATCATAGCTTGGCTGCAAATAATCCTCAGAGAACAGATAGACAGTTAGATTCGCTGAGGAGTGGGCAATCTCACACATTTTGTCACTCAGCCCCATCTTTTTTACAATCAAAGGGAGATCCACATTTCTGATTAGAGATTCCGTTCAGGGATCCCCCAGAAATGCGGTGGCATACTTCCATTCTGATAGTTCTTTTGCAGCACAGAACTGTCAGAGGAAGGCAAACCATGCTCCCCATTCACAGCAGTCAGCTGCTATTTTTTACAGCTTAAAGGGCCTGACAGCTACTTCTGACAGAAGCTGTCAAACCTACACAAGGTGGTGCCATGTTAGGGTGCTGGGAGGGTAAGGTGGCAGATGGGTAGGAGGATAGTATGCCAGTTAAATAGAGTGCCAGGTAAGTAGGATGCCAGCTGGGGAGAACGTAGGGCGCCAGAGTTTTGATGCTAGATAAGTAAGGGGTACTGTGCCAGGTTAGCAGTGTGCCAGCTGGATGAGGTGACAGGTACATAGGGTGCCAGCTGGGAAAGAGGTAAAATGCCAGGGGTAAGATGCCAGATGAGTAAGGTGCACTGTGCCATGTTAGTAGTATGCTACCAGGATAGGGTGCCAGATAAGTAGGGTGCCAGCTGTTTAGGCTGCCAGCTGGGTATGCTGCCAAGTGGAAAGATGTAGAGTATCAATTGAGTAGGGTGTCAAGATACAAGGTGGTAAGAGAAGTATTGCAGTGTTTAGGGTAAGTCAGGGTGGGTGGGATGAATCAGATGTGGAGGGGAAGAGGGAGGGTGGGTCCCAAAGGTTTTGGAGTTCAGGTCTGGTGGTGGTGAGGAAGTAAGGGAGGTCCAGGGATGTATATGGGATCACGTCTAACAGGTGGCAGGGTAATCAGGTTAGGGTCCAGTGAGAGTGGGTGCAGAGTTGAGACTGTTGGAGGCTCAAGTCTGCTGGGGTTGCTGGTTGGGGCTAGCATGTTGGGTCAAGCAAGGGTAGGATGGGTGCGAAGCGAGGGTCTGGGAATTTAGGAGGTCTGAGGGCAATGTAGTTGGTGTCTATGAGGTAAGAATGGGATCAGTTTAATATTTAACCAGCCTTTAGACTGTATATGTAATGGTTTGACTTTTCCTGAGTGGCTATTTTACTTAATTTCATTGGAACCATTCAAAATCTCCACCTTATAGGGAGACATTTGGAGGGTTCCAAGCATAATTGCAAAAATTAATTTCCTCGGCCATTCCTTCAGATTATACTACAATGGGGATTCCACAGTGATAGGACACAAAGGGTAGTGGTAGAAGGCTGCCCAAGTGTCTGCAGGCTGGAGTCCAGTGTAGTACCACAATAAATTGGTACTGGGACCCTTATTGCTTGTTATATACATAAATGATAGAGACAATAATGTGGAGGGAGTGTAAGGCAAGTTTGCAGGCAACACCAAGATTGGTAGGTTGGTTAATAGTGAAGAACATTGTTGTAGCTTATGGAGTCATAGAATCTTGGGTCATACAGCATGGAAACAGACTCTTTGGCCCAACTTGTCCGTACCAACCAGATTTCCCAAAACAAACTAATCCTATTCTCCTACATTTGGCCCATATCCCTCTAAACCTTTCCTGTTCACGTAACTGTTCAAAGTCTTTTAACTGTTGTAACTGTCCTGTCTCTACCACTTGCCCTGGTAGTTCATTCCCTAGACAAACCACTCTCTGCGTGAAAACATTGCCCCTCAGTTCCCTTTTAATTCTTTCCCCACTTGCTTTAAAATTATGCCCTGTAACTTTGAACTCCCCTCACTTAGGGAAAGAGCCTTCCCTGCTTACCTTATCTATGCCCCTCATGATTCTGTAAATCTCTATAAAGTGACCCCGTAACCTCCTACACACCAGGGAAGAAAGTCCCAGCCTATCCAGCAGATGGTATTTAACCCTAATAAGTGCAAGGTGATACACTTTGGAAGAATAAACAAGATGAGGGAGTATTTAATGAATGGCAGGACAATGGGTAGTTCAGGGGAACATAGGGATCTTGGGGTAATTATTCACAGATTCTTAAAGTTGGCTCAGCACGTGAATAGGATAGTGAAGAAGGCATATGGGACACTTAGTTTTGGAGTTGTATGTAGCGTTGGTTAGGCCACAGTCAGAGTACTGTGTGCAGTTCTGGTCACCTCACTACAGGAAGGGTGTGATAACACTATAAGGGGTACAGAGGAGGTTCACTGAGATGAGGGGGCCACCTTGGTTGAGGGGTCAATCATGAGAGGGCAAGCTTTAGGGTAAGGGACTGGAGATTCAGAGGGAATTTGAGAAAAAAACATTTTCACTGAGTGGGTGGTGGGAATCTGCAATTCACTGCCTTGGAAGCTAGTGGAGGCCAGGGACCTTACAAACTCTAAAAAATATTTGGATGAACACTTGAAATATCATAACGTTTAGGGATATGGGACAAGTGCAGGAAATTGGGATCAGCACATTTTTAGTGGTAGTTATTGTCAGTGCAGATATGATGGGCCAAAGGGTCCTTTCTGTGCTGTATGTCTCTTTCACCTTATGACTATGACTCATGCACAACTTCCATCTACACTGAAGTAATGACTTCCTAACCAGTGAAAAGACAGGGCCAATATTTCTTTCTGATAGTTCATAGCGTTAATTAGAAAGTGGTAAATTAACAATTACTCTCTTTTACCTCCTTGGTTAATTTCAAAACGGTGTCAATATTTTTGGTACGTGTGTCTAACATCCCATTTTGATTGAATGCAATCATCCTATTCCTGTTTGCCATCTGATTTTCTGTCTCTCACATGCTTTTCATCAGCTCATTCTGTCCACATCATCACTACTTTTCCTCAGTTCCCTTTTTAAATATTAATGTAACAATCTTTGCAATCTTTTCCCTCTACCATGGACACAACCATTCTGTTGAGCCTAAGTATTTGCCCTAGTTCGACAAAAAAAAATTTTCAAGACTTCATGACATATTTGATGTTTCCTATAATAAAGTAATGATAGGAATCACTGGTGACCTAGGAACTCTTCAACAAATATTTAAAGAGGTTTAAAAAGGGAATGTGATGGAATGATTTGTGATTCTTTGCATTCTACTTGAGAAGAGGGAATTCAAGTTATATCCTGCTCTAAAGATCTGAGAAATTCAATTAGTGTAAAGAAACCAAGACAGATAAATAGTGGTTTTCTTTGCATTAGGGCTGAACAAACTGAAAAATGCCATAAGAGCAAGCTAGCTGCGGGCTACGTTTGAAATTAACACAGACTGTAGCGTAAACTAGAAAGGTGGTCTGTCTGACACTGATATTGTTGCATGTGTCATGATTGTGCAGTATTGACACATACTTATCATACCCTAACAGTCTCATTCTCATACGCTGCTATCTACTCCCATTCACCATAGCTGGAAGCACTTACCAATGCCCAGAAATCCCAGGCTTCCTGGTGCCAGTGCCAATTTTAAAAGTCCATTGCGCATCTGGGCAAGCACTATCGGTTTAGGGCCCCCACTTATTGGCTCATGGCATTTACCCTGAACATGGTAGTTTAGGGAAAATGCGCACTTCACTTTGTGGACGGGGACCTGGAGGTTTTACTGGATGGGATATTATTCCGGTAAGATGGCAGTGGAGTAGGCCTTCTGAGCTTGGGGCTCGTCCACTTTTATTTTCATTTCTTTTCTTTTTTGTTTTCTCGCTCGTCTCTCTTTTTTCTCTCTCTTTTATTTTGTTTTACTCAGCTGTTGGTAAAGACTCAGACATGGCGATGGCATTGGCAGGGGCGAGTGGGCCTGAGCAGCACAAACTCGGTGGCGGTGGTGTCAGAGATGGGTTTGGGTTTCCACCGACTCCTGCATCGTCAAGGTGGTCCTAGCGCTGACTCATGGCCTGCTGCTGGGGGGAGGCAAGTTTTGGTTCCTGGCAGCGGCAGCTTCCCGCGCAGATTCATGGGGATGATGGCAGAGGCGAGTTTGGGTCTGGTATGAGACCGGGGTGGCATCAGCAGCAGCTGCATCGGCGAGGTGGACTAGAAGTGGACTTGTGGCAGTGGTGGAGTGGAGTTTGGGCCTGTTCGGTGCCCGACAACATTGGTGGCATCACCATTGGCGAGTTCCAGTGAGGACTCACAGTGTTGAGGGCATCAGTAGAGGTGATATGATGCTGAATGTTGGCAACTTTTGTTCCAGTAGTGGACTTGTGCCTGGCCAACTTGGCTACGAGGCCCATGGTTCATGATGGAGCACTTAACAAGAAGGACTGTAAAGTTGAATGCTTTCTTTATTTCTTCACGTTTCTGCCTTTATGCTCTCTGTTTTTGGTTTAGTTTTCTGTGTTTCAAAATAGTGCCAGGGAGTGGCTATATTGTATAGCACTTTTTTTACTGTATTTTGTAAGACAGGGTCAGAAGAGATTTACCAGGATGTTGCCGGGTATGGAATGTTTGTGTTATAAAGAAAGACTGGATCGGCTGGGACTTTATTCACTGGAGCATAGCAGGTTGAGAGGTGACCTTATTGAGGGTCATAAAATCATGAGGGGTATAGATAGGGTTCATGGTAGTTGTCTTTCCCCTCGAATGGGGGATTTCAAGACTGGGGATGTATTTTTAAGGCAAGAGGAAAGAGATTTAGAGAAGACATGAGGGGCAAATGTTTTACATAGAGAGTGTGGAATGAACTTCTTGGGGAGGTAGTGGATCTGGACACAGTTATAACATTTAAAAGACATTTGGATAAGTACATTAATAAGAAAGGTTTGGAGGGATATGAGCCAGGAGCAGGCAGGTGGGACTAGTTTAGTCTGGGATTATGTTCAGCATGGACTTGTGGGACCAAAGGTTCTGTTTCTGTGTGGTATGGCTATGTGACAATAAACAAATTAAATCAAATAAGAGTGGAGTAGGGAGGGCTGTCGTCTTCACCAGGATCAATAGAGGAGGCCACAACAGCAGAACCTGCCAGTCGTCTCCAAGATTGCCACCCAGAGTGCAGTCTCAATCATTTGGAGGCATATTCGTCAGTCTCAGAGAAAGGTCAAAAATCTTCTCAGCTCTGCCAGCGTAAGTGCCACCATTCTCTCTCTCTGCTACCTCACATTCACTTTTACTGCACTCAGTTTTCACCTAGGCTCCTGCTGTATCACTTTGACTTGTAGCATCAAATGTGTCTCCTCACTCACTCTCACATACACAAATCCCTACATGGCCAGCCCTGCATGACTCCTGAGCTGCTTATTCACTCATTCGGGACACCTTACCACTTACCCCCCACCTGCCCCAGCACCAAAAAGCTGCACCAGCTACATTCACCTCACTCAATTCATCCCCTACTCTCATCCCAAGAGAAAACAGCATGTATTAGGGCAGAAAGAGCCAGGATAGCTGGGGGATATCCAAAGTTCATCTCCTCATCCACTATGAAGCGAGGTTGCTGACCCTGACTGCCCCAACTGGACTGGAGAGATATCAAATGCTGTCTTTAACTTACTGAGTCTGGACCCTCTGACTAAAGAGTGTGTGCCCAACTTCACTGAGGACTACTTTGAGACACGGCCATTTCCTCGCAGTACATGTAGTGTACTTTCTTCTTAAGCTGCTGACATGGTGCAAGTTTGAGATTGACGTAGCAATGAGTTATAGAGCAACATGTCTATTGTCTTGAATGGTGGTGGCTGACCAGCATGACAAGCTGCCTCACTTTGTGCCTGTACTAAATTCCAACCAATACAGCAGATCCGTGAGCCTTTAAGCACTGACTGAAGGGCAGGGTACATAAAGGAAAGGTAGGGATGCTGTGAACATCCAAATAGCTGAGTGAGTGTGAAGACAACAAATAAAAAGCATGGGGATACAGCCTAGTCCAGTCCATGAGCTGAATACTTTGTGCACAAAGTGTCCTTGGAACAGCGTAGCAATGGGGACTACAATGTTTCAAGAATTTATCATGAGAAAAGCAAGTGTGCTCTTTTTTGAACTTTTAAGACTTAATTGTCTGTCTGTCTGTCCAAGTTTTCAAGTGAGTGTAATTGTGAATACATTTTGTATTGACTAATAAGCATTTATCTTTCTTTCTAAAACTTATGAGAAAACCTGCATTTGTCTATCCTTCACAGTCATGACACTTGGGGATAAAACATTTGCAGATGATGGAGCAGTCAATCATTTCAAATGCCAAAGAAATGTAAAGGAAATAAGGAGGAATAAAATAAGCTCAGATTCACTATTTGCTAAAACTATCTCCAAGAAGGTATCATTTTTTGTGTCAAATATGTTGCCCTCAACAGTTTCTAAATCTTCACATTAAGAAACCCTTCAAACTTGCTGTCTGGCACTACTGCTGGGCTAGAATGGATAGAGTTCAAACTGATGTAGCAATCCAGCAATGAGCATTTTGAGTCACTGCAGTCCATCAGTCACAGAATTGTGTTCAAGCATAATTTGTAGTGGCCTGATATGTCATCAACTCTACCATTGCCATCAAGAGAGGGGATCAAATCTAGTTCAATGGAAAGTGAGGGAGGGCAGGCTAAGAGCAGCCACAGGGATACCTAAAAATAAGCTGTCAGTCTAATGAGACTACAATATGGAATGTCTTTTATACCAGACAACAGAAGCTGCAAGTGACGGAAAGAAATGCAATTATGAAACCAATGGCTCAGATCTATATCCTATAGAGGTGTCATATTCAGTCATATATGGTGGGAGACAATTAAACAACTCACTGGAGTAGTAGGTTTCACAAATGTAACATGATACTAGGTTATAGTCCAACTGGTTTATTTGAAATCACAAGATTTCGGAGCACAGCCCCTTCTTCAAGTGCAGTGAGAGGAGAGCACACAGTCACAGAGTTTATCGGCAGAGAGATCAAGGGCAGAGAGATCAAAGGATCATATAACTGGTGTAAGTGGAGTGAACAAACCTAGAATGGCTGGCTGACTACCTCCTGTTGAATCATCAATCATTCACACATTCCTGCATTCTAGAAATTATAGAAAGCATGATATGGAGAACTCTGTTAGAAAGTAGATACTCTCTCTCTCACACGTAGACACGCGCGCGCACACACACACACACACGCGTGCGCGCACATACACACACACACACACACACACACAAACCTATGGGGTGAATCATTTCATCCAAGATGTTTGTTTATTTGCAGATACATTCTATTTTGTTCAAGAAACACACAATTTGTAGTCACAGTCAGTCAGTGTGGCATTTTATAAATTCCTGCTTTCAGAATAAAACCACTCTGATTCCAGGTTAAAAGTCTGAGACAAATTCTGAATAAAGCCTCACACCTACAATTCAGTGTCTGGCCTGCGATGCCACCTTTTGTATATTCCAATTGCTCTGCCTGTTTGAAGTTTGGAAAGTTAGGTAGACACTGATGAAACCTCTAATTATCTCAGGGCATTGACTTGGAACAGATTCTGGAATTTGCATCTTAATTAATCGAAACCAACAGAGTTCTCCATATCCTGCTTCTACAATTTCTAGAATGCAGGAATGAATGAATGATTAATGATTCAACAGGAGGTAGTCAGCCAGCCATTTTAGAAATAGTAGGAACTGCAGATGCTGGCGAATCTGAGATAACAAGATGTAGAGCTGGATGAACACAGCAGGCCAAGCAGCATCAGAGGAGCAGGAAAGCTGACTTTTCGGGAAGTTTAAGCCAGCCATTTTAGGCGTGTCCACTCCACTCACACCAGTTGTATGATCCTTTGATCTCTCTGCTTTTCATCTCTCTGCCCATAAACTCTGTATCTGTGTGGTCTCCTCTCACCGGACCTGACGAAGGGCTGGACTCCAAAATCTTGTGATTGGACATCTATGTAGTGTTTCCCTCCCTCTCTCCTCTTCTAACCAAAAAAGGGTGAGAGAGATGTGCTAATTTGTTGTTAGCAGAGTGAGGAGTAAGGCATTGGCACGAAAGGCTTCGGTGAGTAGGGGCTCAGCAAAAATTACAGAGAAGCTCAGGTAAAGTCCTAGTATCTTTCCTCTTAATCTTAGAGCAGCTGAGATGGTAGTTAGATCAGTGGCATGTTCCTCCTGCAGGATGTGGCAGCTCAGGAAGACTTCCATCATTCCTGATGACTACACCTTTGGGAAGAGCATCCAGCTGCAGCTCCTGGAGACTGTGTTAGGGAGCTGGAGCTGGATGCACTCAGGATCATTTGAGACGCTAAGCACATCATGAATAAGCGTTTTAATGAGGTGGTCACACCTAAGGTGCAGGCAGAGAGTAGCTGGGTGACCACCAGGAAAGGCAAAGGGAGTAGGCAGAGAGCGCAGGAACCCCCTGTGGCCATTTCCCTCGAAAATAAATATACCATTTTGGATGCTGTTGGAGGGCGAATGACTATTCAGGGGAAAGCTCCACTAGGTAGATTGGTGGTAATACAGCCGGCTCTGGGGCACAACGGGAAAGGGTAAAGGTAAACAGGACCTTAGTGATCGGAGATTCGATAGTTGGGGGACAGACAGGAGATTCTATGGCCACAGACAGGAATTCAGGATGGTGCATTGCTTCCCAGGTGCCAGGCTCCGGGATGTCTCAGAGTGGCTGCAGAATGTTTTCAAGGGAGAGGATGAGCAGCCAGAAGTCATTGTGCACGTTGGCACAAATGACATAGAAAATGACATGACCAGTAAAAAGACGGAGGCATGGCTCACGAGATGGCAGCTGGGATCAAGGGAATCCCTGGAGGTATGTAGGGAATACAGGAGTTTACCGAAGAAGGAAATCAGGAGGGCAAAAAGGAGGCATGAGATAGCTTTGGCTGAGAAGATTAGGATGAGTCCAAAGAGATTCTTTAAGTATGTTAGAGGAAAATGAATAACTAGAGAGAGAATAGGACCCCTCAAGGACCAAAGTGGGCCTGTATGTGTTGAACCGCAAGAGGTGAACGAGGTCCTCAATTAAATCTTCTCCTCTGTGTTTTTCATGGACACTTGGGAACTTGGGGAAGCTGGTGGCGGTATCTTGGGGACAGTTCATATCACAGGACAGGAGGTGTCGGAAGTTATAAAATGTTCGAAGGTGACCAGATATATCCAAGAAACCTGCAAGAGACTAGGGAAGAAATTGTGGGGGCCCTGGCTGATGTATTTGCTTCATCGTTAGCCACAGGTGAAGTCCAGGAAGACTGGAGGGTAGCAAATGTTATGCCCTTATTCAAGAAGGGCTGCAAAGAAAAACTTGGGAATTATAAACCAGTAAGCTTAACATCTGTGGTAGGTAAGTTACTTGAGGAGATTCTGAGGGATAAGATTTACTTGCATTTGAGAGGGCATGGTTTGATTAGGAGTAGTCAGCGTGTCTTTGTGAGTGGGAGATCATGCCTCACAAATTTGTTAGAGTCCTTTGATGAAGGGCAGGAAGGTTGATGAGGGCAGGGCAGTAGATGTACTCTATATAGATTTCACTAAGGCCTTTGATAAGGTTCCACATGGCAGGCTGCTCTGGAAGGTTAGATCACATGAATCCAGGGAGAGCAGGCAAATTTGATGCACAATGACTTGATGATAGGAAACAGAGGTTAATAGTGGAAGGATGCATGTCACACTGGAGGCCTATGACTAGTGGTGTGCCTCAGGGGTCGATGCTGGGCCCATTGCTGTTTGTTATCTATATCAATGATTTGGATGAGAATGTACAAGGCATGATTAGTAAATTTGCAGATGACACTAAAATAGATGGTATCGTGGACAGTGAGGAAGGTTATCAGAAATTGCAGCAGGATCTTGATCAGCTGGGGAAGTGGGCCAAGAAATGGCAAATAGAGTTTAATACAGATAAGTGTGACGTGTTGTGTTTTAGATGGTCAAATCCAGGTAGGAATTTCATGGTGAATGGTAGGGCCTTAACGAGTGTAGTGGAAGAGAGGGACCTTGGAGTTCAGGTGCATGGTTCTCTGAAAGTGGAGTCATGGGTAGACAGGGCAGTAAAGGAGGCTTTTGGCACACTGGCCTTGATCAGTCAGGGCATTGAGTACATAAGTTGGGATGTTATGATACAGTTGTACAGGATGTTGGTGAGTATTTGGAGTATTGTGTTCAGTTTTGGTCCCCTTGCTATAGGAAGGATGTTATTAAACTGGGAATAGTAGAGAAGAAATTTACAAGGATGTTGCCAGGACTCAAGGGATTGAGTTATAGAGAGAGGATGGACAAGCTGGGACTTCTTTCTTTAGAGCATAGGTGACTGAGGGGGTGATCTTATCGAAGTGTATAAGATTATGAGAGGCATGGATAGGGTGAAAGCACTCAGTCATTTTCCCAACGTCAGGGAGTCAAGTCTAGAGGACATCAGCTTAAGGTAAGAGGGGAAAGAATACATGGGAACCTGAGGGGCAACTTTTTGACACAGAGGGTGGTACGCATATGGAATGAGCCACCAGCGGAAGTGTTTGAGGTGGGTACATTAACAACATTTAAAAGGCATTTGGACAAATGCATGGATAGGAAAGGTTTAGAAGGATTTGGGCCAAGTGCAGGGAAATGGGTTTCGCGTAGATGGACATTTTGGTAGGCATGGACCACTCTGTCTCTGTGCTGTCTCTCTATGATTCTTTCTCTCTCTACGCCTACAACCTGGTGTTGTGTGATTTTTGACTTTGTCTATCCCAGTCCAACACCGGCACCTTCATATCATGATTCACAAATATCCCCATCCTCAATCTTGCGAGGTCCACCAAATCAGTGCAAGAGATATGGCTGAAGCATATGCAATAATCTTCAGTGAGAAGTATTGTGGATAATCCCTGTCAGCTTCTTCCAGAGTCCCCAGCATCAAAGATGACATTTTTTATTCACTTCATATGATTTCAAGAAATGGCTGGAGGCATTGGATGTTGCAAAGACTATGAGCCTTGACATTGTTCTGACAATAGCACTGAAACAATGCATTCCAGAAACTGCACTTTCTTGGCTGAGTAGTTCCAGTATAGCTGTAACACTGGCACCTACCAAGCAATGTAGAAAATTGCTGAGGAATTTCCCATACACAACGCAGGACAACTCGAACCGAGCCAATTACCACTCCATTATTCTATTCTCAATCAGCAGTAAAGTGATTTATGGAGTCATCAACAATGTTATCAAGCGGCACTTGCTCAGCAATAACCTGTTCAGAGACACTCAGTTTGAGTCCCGCCAGAGCCACTCGGCTCCTGACCTCATTACAGCCTTAGTTCAAACATGGACAAAAGAGCTGAATTCCAGAGGGAAAGACTTTGACACCAAGGCCGCATTTGACCAACAGTGGCATCGAGGAGCTCTAGGAAAATAAGAGGTAGTGGGAATCAAGATGAAACTCCACTGCTTGGATTCACATCCAGCAAAAAGGAAGCTGTTTTGATTTGATTTGATCTGATTTGATCTGATTTGATTTAATAAGAACATAAGAACATAAGAACTGGGAGCAGGAGTAGGCCATCTGGCCCCTCGAGCCTGTCTCGCCATTTAATAAGGTCATGGCTGATCTTTGAGACTCAGGTCCACTTACCTGCCCATTCACCATAACCCTTAATTCCTTTACTGTTCAAAAATTTATCTAGCCTTGTCTTTAAAAACATTCAGCGAGGTAGCTTCACCCACTTCACTGGGCAGGGAATTCCACAGATTCACAACCCTTTGGGTGAAGGAATTCCTCCTGACCTCAGTCCTACATCTGCTTCCCTTTATTTTGAGGCAATGCCCTCTAGTCCTCGTTTCACCTGCTAGTGGAAACAACCTCCCTACTTCCACTTTATCCATTCCCTTCGTAATCTTATATGTTTCTATAAGATCTTCCCTCATTCTTCTGAACTCTGATGAGTATAAGCCCAGTCTACTCAGTCTCTCCTCATAATCCAACCCTCTCAACTCTGGAATCAACCGAGTGAATCTCCTCTGCACCCCCTCCGGTGCTAGTATATCTCTTCTCAATTAAGGAGACCAAAACTGCACACAGTACTCCAGGTGTGGCCTCACCAGGACCCTATACAGCTGCAGCATAGCCTCCCTGTTTTTAAACTCCATCCCTCGAGCAATGGCAGACAAAATTCCATTTGCCTTTTTAATTACCTGCTGCACCTGCAATCCCACCTTCAGCGATTCATGCACAAGGACACCCAAGTCCCTTTGCACAGCAGCGTGCTGCAATTTTTTACCATTGAAAACATAGTCCATTTTGCTGTTATTCCTACCAAAATGGATGACCTCACACTTATCAACATTGTACTCCATCTGCCAGACCTTTGCCCACTCACTTAGACTATCTATATCCCTCTGCAGACTTTCAGTGTCTTCTGCACACTTTGCTCTACCACTCACCTTAGTGTCATCTGCAAATTTTGACATAGCACACTTAGTCCCCAACTCCAAATCATCTATGTAAATTGTAAACAATTGAGGTCCCAACACTGATCCCTGAGGCACACCACTAGTGACTGACCGCCAACTGGAAAAACACCCATTTACCCCTACTCTTTGCTTTCTACTGGTCAACCCATCCTCTATCCATGCCAATGCATTACCTGTAATACCGTGCAACTTTATCTTATGTAGCAGCCTTTGGTGTGGCACCTTGTCAAATGCCCTCTGGAAATCCAGATACACCAGATCCACAGGTTCCCAATTGTCCACCATGCAAGTAATGTCCTCAAAGATTTCCGCCAAATTAGTTAAACAAGACCAACCCTTCATGAACCCATGTTGGGTGTTCCCAATGAGACAATTTACATCCCAATGTCTTGTTATTTCTTCCTTAATGATAGATTCAAGCATTTTCCCCACTACCGACGTTACGCTAACTGGCCTATAGTTACCTGCTTTTTGTCTACTTCCTTTTTTAAACAGTGGTGTCACATTGGCTGTTTTCCAATCTGCGGGAACCATCCCAGAGTCCAGTGAATTTTGGTAAATAATTACTAGTGCATTTGCTATTTCCCCCATCACCTGTTTTAGTACCCTGGGATGCATTTCATCAGGGCCAGGAGACTTGTCTACCTTTAGCCCCATTAGCTTGCCTAGCACTGCCTCCTTGGTGATAATGATAGTTTCTAGGTCCTCACCTGCTATAACCTTCTTGCTATTTGACTTGATTTGACTTGATTTGACTTGATTTGATTTATTATTGTGACTTATACCTAGGTGCAGTGAAAAGTGATGTTTTGCATATAGTACAGGCAGATCATGCCATACAGAGATCATAGGGTGATAGAACAGAGCGAGGAATACAGAGTTATGGCTGCAAAGAAAGTGCATAAAAAGCAAGATCGATGTTGGATTTGAAATTTGAGAGGTCAATTCAGAAGTCTGATAACAATCAGGAAGAAGCTGTTCTTGAACCTGTTGGTGCACGTGTTTAAGCTTTTGTGTCTTCTGCCTGATGGAAAAGGCTGGAAAAGATTATATTTGGAGTGTGAGGGGTCTTTGATGATGTTGGCTGCCTTTCCGAGGCAGCGAGAAGTACAGATGGAGTCACTGGATGGAAGGTTGGCTTGTGTGGTGGACTGGGCTATATTCATGACTCTCTAAGGTTTCTCAGGGTCCTAGGCAGACCAGTTGCCGTACCAAGCTGTGATGCATCCAGGTAGAAAGCTTTCCTTGGTACATCTATTAAAGTTGGTAAGAGTCCTCATAGACATGCCAAATTTCCGTCGCCTTGTGAGGAATAAGAGGCATTGTTGTGCCTTCTTGACCACAACATCAAGTGGGTGGTCCGGGATAGGTTGTTGGTGATCATCACTCCTGGAAACTTGATGGTCTTGACCATTTCTACCTCAGCTCCTTCAACGTAGATAGGGGTGTGCCCTCCTCTTTGCTTCCTGAAGTCGATGACCAGCTCTTTAGTTTTGCTGAGGGAGAGATTGTTGCTATAATTAGTTATTGGAGGTTGGACGTCTCAGCTCCTGTGGAATTTCTACAGAAGGTCCTCAGGATAGCATCCTCGGCCTACTATTTTGAGATGCTTCATCAATGATCTTCCCTCCATCATAAGGTCAGAAGAGAGGATGTTCACTGTTGATTTTGACATGTACAGAATGATTTACAGCTCCTCAGATACTGAAGTAGTCAATGCCCGAACACAACAAGACTTGGACAATATCCAGGCTTGCACGGACAAATGGCAAGAGTACATTCATGCCAAACAGGTGCCAGGCAATGGAAGATTTCAAAAATACGGAATCTAAACAACACCCCCGGGCATTGGCATCACTGAATGCCATGCTATTGACATCCTGGAGGTGTCCATTGACCAGAAACTAAACTGGACTAGCAATGTAAATACAATGGCCACAAGAACAAGTCAGAGGCTAGGAGTACTGCAGTGAGTAACCCACCTCTTGACTCCCCAAAGTATGCCCACCGTTTATATGCACAAATTAGGAGTGTGATGGAATGCTCCCCATTTGCTTGGATGAGTGCCATTCAAACATCACTCAGAAAGCTGGACACCATCCAGGACAAAACAGTCCCTTGATTAGCATCACATCCCACTTATTCTCTCAGCTGTAGCATGCCATCTACAAGATGCACTGCAGCAATTCACTAAGGCTTTTCTCACATCAATAAAACTGGGATAAATTTGAGTATACTTCCAAGTTTTCTGAGGCAGCCAGGTGCTCTATTGGTATCTCTTGGGTAAGGGCACCCTCTAGGCACAGGCAAAATGGAGCTTCTTACCATTTCTTTTGCCAGGGTCAGTAACAGTGGCTAAGGGAGAGGTATCTTCTGATAGGAAATCTCCTCCGCAGTGATGACCAAGGAGCTGTGCTTACAGTTTATTATTAAATGTTGAAATGTTCTCAGAGGGCAACTTCAAGTGTCCTTAAAGTTCGCCACTTACTCCAGCAGCACCCATATTTGACAGTTGGTCTCGGCCCTCCAGACTTGGGTCATACATGCTGTGCTTAAATGCATGGCACCTTCTTTTACCCTAGAGTACTGCAATATTTTATTTTTCAAGTATATATCCAATTTCCTTTTGCAAATCATTATTCAATCTATTTCTGTCCTTTTGCTTTTGTATTCCAGGCCTCTTGATCAGAAAAGAAGTGCTTCTCAACTTAAGATAGTGTTTCTATCTTAAATCTACTCGCTATGTCACAGCCACATGAAACATGTCCACAAAGCAGTCTGTGAACTATACATTGCCCAGTTCCTTTAGTTCTCATTCAGATTTTAGTGTATTCCAATTTTAAAAAGGCAGAAGCATTGTTTTTGCCCTACACAAAAAATGGGTTAATTCATTATCTAACTATTGCTAAAAGTTACTAAATAAAAGTATTCCATGTATTATCCAAAATACAAATAGAAATGTTAAAAGTAGGTATAGACACAAAGTATTTATAAAAATGAAAGTAAGATCAGTCTGTTACCATTGCAAACCTGTCACATGCTGAAGATTTTTTTTCTGAAGAATTGACAAACATAAAGTCGGAATTAAGCGGCAATCATGATGGCATCTGCTGCTGAATAGTTGGAGGTTTCTCCTGCAAAGTGATTGAACAGAACAAGTCATTGGAAGGACTGAAGGCTGCTTAGTTTTGATTTTACAGCACTACAAGTGGTAGCCTTGTTCAGCATAGCAACCCTTCAGGTGGGTCACCTCTCTGTATCTCCCTTTGTCTAGGAACTCTCCCCTCTCTGATGATGAACTGTAGAATTCTTATTGAAGTTATGTTATAATGGTTTCTCATTGCTATTGTATTATCCAAGTGTTAATAGAATTCTAAATCGTATCTTTTGTGGTTGATGCTGAATGAGATAACACATCAGTCTGTCTGCCTTTTAAGCTAAAGTGAATCAGCAAGACTGTCATATGGCTGCAGGAAACTATTTGCAGGGTTCTGTGCCCATTTGTACAGACAGATTAGCCCTCTTTACAATGCATATAATGTTGTAAATACACATTCATAATACCTATTTAATGATGCTCATACTGGAAACAATTTCTCCATGTCTAAGATTTCACAACTTTCAATGCCTCAATTAAATCTACCCAGAATCTTTTCTGTTCTCAAGACAATGATTCCACCTTCTCTGATGTTTCCATACATCTGAAGCCTCAAACACTTATTACCGTTTGTAAGTTTCTTCTGTACCTTGACATCCTTCCTGAAGTGCAGCGCTTAGAATTAGATCTAATACTCCATGCCAATAATTTTAAAGTTGTGGATCCAACATTATTTATTTAACTACCATGCTAATTTGTCCTGCTGGCTTCAAATATTTGTATTTGTGAACTGCCAGGTTTCTCTGTTTCTTCAACACTTTAATTTTGTGGTATTAAATTGTTTTTCCTCATTCGTCATTCCGAAACACACCACTTCACATTTCTCTACATTAAATTTCATTTCCCATCTGTCTGCCCATTTTAGCAGTCAGTTCATGTCATCCAGAAGTTTGTTCATTTCTGTTAATTCCCAACCTTTTTTGTCATTTGTAAACTTTTTAAATTTGTCTCCTATAACCAAATCCCAGTAATTAATCCATATCAACACTGTCACCCTAACACTGAACTTTAGGGACCCTACTGTATACTTCCCCAACCCCACCCCGAGATCATCATTTCAGTGTGAAGGAACAATAGCATAAATTTTTCTATCTTTCTGTGAACAAAATGCAAAACAGAATCAAAGTCCATATTAACATTCTAATGACATCAGGCCATTGAACTCTTCATGAATATATGTATCAACTGTCAAATTCTGAGACCGCAAGGTAGAATGTTGCAAAAATTATATGATTTGAATACTTAATCATTCCACAAGAAAGATAATGTCTTTAAATGGAATTCTTTAAATATGATGCATTTTAAGACATTCTGTTCCATGTAAAAAAATGCTCTTTGCTATCTGTAATATCAAACACCAGTTATATAATGGGAGTTGTGTGTATTAAAACCTGTAAAGATTATTTTTTTAAAAGGAAACAGATCTGAAACCATCACTAACAGATAAATAATTGAAGGGGAAAATATTACAGAAAGGAAAAGGCGGGGAAGTGTGACTAAGAGCACAGCTCTTTCAAAAAACTGGCATAGGCAGAATGCTTGTGTTTTCAAATAAACCTGCTGGACTATAACCGGGTGTCGTATAATTTCTGACCTTGTCCACCCCAGTCCGACACTGGCATCTCCACATCATTACTTCTTAGGGACTTCACAGGGGCTTGAGGAAAGCAAATGGAGAACTTAACGCCATATACCAGGAAGATTGCTCAATGCTTTATCAAAGAACTGGAATTTTATCTCAGTCCTACTGAAGAACTCATTGTTGGAGATTTGAAAACATTTGGGGGGAAAATTCCAAACATTTGGACCCATGTCGCTAGAGTAATGGTGTCCAGTGGTGGGGCAATACAAAATATCATGTACAAGAAGCTTAAATCTGAGAGCTGGAGGGCAGTGTTGTGGTGATGGGGTGGGGGAGTTCAAATCAAGAGGGCATATTTTTAAGCTGAGAGGAGAAAGATTTAAAAGGGATCTGAGGGGACAATGTTTTCACACTACGGTAGTTTGTGTGTGGAATGAACTGCCAGAGGCAGTGGTAGGTTCAGGTACAGTTACAACATTTAAAAGACATTTGGATAGGTATATGAATAGGGAAGGTTTAGAGCATATGGGTCAAACACAGGCAACTGGGATTAGTTCAGCTTGGGGAACTTGGTAGGCATGGATTAGTTGGACTGAAGGGTCTGTTACCATGCTGTATGGCTCTACGACTCTGTAACATTCATTGTTAATCCCAATGGACCTGGAGAAAGTGGGAGTGAGCTGCCTCTTGAACTATTGAAGTCCTTGAGGAGTGGGCAACCCATTTTGCTGTTTAGGAATGAGTTCTAGGAATTTAATTTAGCAATGGTAAAAGAGCGATTGCAGTGTTCTCGGTCAGGATGGTGTGTGGCTCGGACGACAACTTGCAAATGACAATGGCCCCATGTATCAACTGTCCTTATCCTAGGGAGTAGAGGTGGTGGTTTCTGAATGTTCTGCTTAAGGATCCTTGATGAGTTACTGCAGATGGCACAAACTGCTGCCTCTCTGTTCCACTGGTGAGGAAGTGAGTTTCCTGATGCAGAATTCTAGCCTCTCATCGTCATTTGTAGCTGCAGTATTTATATGACTGATCCATTTCTATTACGGTCAAAGGCAAGATCCTAAGATGTTAATAGTAGGGGACACAGTGATGGTCATGTCATTGAGTGTCAAGGGGCGATGGTTGATTGTGTTGGAGATGGTCATTTCCTGGCATTTGTGTGATATGTAGTGTTACTTGCCACCTGTCAGCATCAATCTGCATATTGCCCAGATCTTATTGCATTTGGGCATGGACTGCTTCATTATCTGACGAGTTGTAAATGGTGATGATTATTGTGCAATCGTTAGCAAACATCTCTGCTTCTAAACTTATGATGGAAGGAAGGTCATTGACAAAGCACCTGAGGATGATTTGTCCTATCAAGGAAGTTGCCACAAATTCACGGCTGCAATTATCTGTTGGCAACATACTTGGTCGTACCCACAGATATAAAATCTGTCCAAGTGCCAGTTAAGATCATTACATTTAAATTAGGCAATTAAGATCTACAGCTCTCCACACCCCTGACACCGTTGGTACATTGTCTCCTCCTGGACTGAAGGACACCACCCAACCAATCAGTAAAACTTATGGCTTCAATATAAGGTTCACACTTGGTCACTTGGTTTTGTGCTTTTGTGATTATGTGAATAAGTAAGTACTTAAAAAGACTGAAGGGGAAAGGGAGAAAACTATTTGTGGATTTGTGTTACAAAGTCATAGAGTTGTACAGCATGGAAACAGATCCTTTGGTCCAATTCATGCCAAACAGATATTCCAAATTAATCTAGTCCCATTTGCCAGCATTTGGTCTATACCCCTCCAAACCCTTCCTATCCATCTAGATCCTTTTAAATGTTGTAATTGTGCCAGGCTCCGCCACTTCATCTAACAGCTCATTCCATATGCATATTGCTCCCTATGTGAAAAAGTTGCTCTTTAGGCCCCTTTTAAATCTTTCCCCCTCACCTTAAACCTATGCCCTCTAGTTTTGAATTCCCTTACTCTGGGAAAAAGACCTTGGCTATTCAACCCTATCCATGACCCTCATGATTTTATAAACTTCTGTAAGGTCATCCCTCAGCCTCCAACTCTCCAGGGAAAATAGTTCCAGCCTATTCATCCTTTCCCTATAGCTCAAACCCTCCCCCAACCACAGAAACATTCTTGTAAATCTTTTCTGCACCCTTTCAAGTTTAACACCATTTTTCCAATAGTAAGGAGATCAGAATTGAACACAGTTTTCCAAAGTGGCTTGACCAATGTCCCATACGGCCGCAACTTGACATCCCAACTCCTATACTCAATGCACTGACCAATAACGGCGAGCATACCAAACACCTCCTTCACTAGCCTATCTACCTGTAACTCCATCTTCAAGAAACTATGAACCTGCACCCCAAGGTCTCTTTGTTCAGCAACACTCCCCAAGACCCTACCATTAGGTGCATAAGTCCTTGCCAAAATGCGACACATTTGTCTAGAATAAACTCCATCTGCCAATCCTTGGCCAGTGGTCCATCTGATTAAGCTCCTGCCTTATTGTGAGATAACTTTCTTCACTCTCCACTACACCACCAATTTCAGTGTCATCTGCAAACTTCCTCCTATATTCACATCGAAATCATTTATATAAATAACAAAAAGAAGTGGACCCAGAATCAATCCTTGCAGCTTACCGCTTGTCATAGGCCTCCAGCCTGAAAAGCAACCTTCCACCATCATCCTCTGTCTCCTACCTTCAAGCCAATTTTGTGTCCAAACTGATAGGTCTCCCTATGTTCCATGTCATCTAACCAGTCTACCACGTGGAACCTTGTCAAACACCTTGCTCAAGTCCATATAAACGTTCACTACTCTGACTTCATCAATCTTGTCACTTCTTCAAGAAACTTAGTCAAGTTCATGAGGTATGATTTCCCACACATAAAGCCATGTTGACTATCCCTCATCAGTCTTAGCATATTCAAATACACACAAATCCTGTCCCTCAGAATCCCCTGCAACAACTTAGCCACAACTTACTCCAAAAACTTAAATTAGCATCAATGTATTAACACTAGAGAGAAACAAAATGGGTCACTCAGCTCCCTTCTCCTCCCTCTCACATGTTTTTTTTTCTGATAATTGAATGTTGGGAACATTCTCCTCATTTATCCATTCTCAGCTTCTGTTGAACCTTTGGGAGGTTTCTGAATGGTGCAGTCAAGTGCTGTACAGTGGAACTTATAGCTCAAATGCTTTCTGGTTATTACAGTCATTAAGTCTTTTCAGCAGTCCTTGCTGTTAAAGTATCAGCTTAGACCCCAAAACTTTCAGGGAGGTTGAAGCCTCGAAATACTATTATTAATGAATGTATTCAAAAAGTTACCCTAATTATATCTTTATTAATTCTTTATTGTGTTACAAATTTCAAATGTAACTATGGTGCTAAGAAAACATGGTTGGCATCCAAAAGGAATTCTGATTGTGTTGAGCTCAGGAGGTATCCTTATTTCTATCTAGATTTTGTGTTGTACAACCAGAAACAAAAAAAACATTAAAAATAGCAATAATATGAAGCCTGTTTGGCCTTAGGTCACATATTCTATCAGCTGAGCAACACTTGGTTAGAAAGGAGTCAATACTCAATCTATACATACTCTACTGAATATGTTCAATTAGTGCAAATAAGTGTCAATAGATTCAGATGTATCTTTATTCCAATTTGAATAATGCTGCAGTCAATTTATTTTCAGTTGAGGTTGGGAAGTTATAGTTTAAATCAAACAGTCATCTATTATGTTTTCCACCTTACTCTGTAGTAGGGTTAATCATTCTCAAATATCACTGTCAGGGGTTACATAATTTTGGCCCCTCACCAAGTTTCTGAATTCTTTACAGCCAAATGGCACATTAAATCATCAAGTTCTAGCAGCCAACAACAACCAAGTTCCATCCAATTTCTTCAATCTGTGGAAACAAAAGATATATTTTATACTGTTTAATGCCTCATTCGAATGAAAAGTACTTTTAAATTGGGAATCATTCATGTTAGAAGCCAAAAACTGATCTGTACCAGATAGGTATTTACCTCATGTAATCAAGGGCAAAATGAATTGAACATGCAGTTAAAAGTTGTGCTACTTTTTGGCTCGCCCTTCATAGAAACTTGGGGTCCTCATCTTCACAGCTTCTTAATGGCCCATGATGACCCCAGAGCTTTCGGCTCACTATTTTAAACAGAAAACTATTACAGTTATCAAACCCTCTCTGAGACAGGTATGTGCCCTGACACCCGCCCTCAATTTGTTCTACACTTGCTCCCTCATGCTGCAAATGTGATCTAACTTGAAAAAGTCTTGAAGCTTAACACTTTCCATTCTGCTAAATGGGATTTCTAATCGGGGCCAAAAAACGATGCATCCCTGGTCAGCAAGGTAGTGGTCAGATACAATTTTGTGAGGTGCTATGATCGGGTGAGAAGGAGTAAAATCGTTCCCTTTTGTCTTCTGCTCATTTAACAGCAACAAAATTTTTTTATGAAAAATATACTCACCAGTTCATTGAGTGCTTAAGTCCTAAAGTTCAGTGACTCTAAAAGACCTACTGACAGATTTTCTTTAAGTATTTTTTCAAATGTGTCATAAGTGGAGTTTATGTTCTTACTTCTAATTCCTGTTATCAATACGTTAGTATGTGAAAGATGTCTTCTTTCTAACCCTTGGAGCGAGAATCTGTGTTAGTTTTCTGAGTTTTAAAAGAAGTATTATTTATTATCACACACTTATCCTGGATTTTTGAAGATGCAATATTTCACTCACTCATCTTACACAAAGATTTGATGTATATGTGGATAAAACAATACAGATTCAATCTATAATTATGTCAATCACTTTCATTGCAGCCTGTAGACAAAGGTGATGCTTTACCATTGAGGTGAAAGTCTGGCAAAGTGAAGCATTCTCAGTAACCTATGAGATTTCTTGTAGCCAAACTTCCAAGAGTTTGGTTCTCAGATGAACTGAAAGTTTGAACAGGTTCAGGCAGTCCTGCTCTCACTCTCAATATGTTGCTGACTATGACCTTGGCCGTTTAGATCAGTTGAAGCTGTTTCGACGGCTTTGTGTGGAAATCCTCGTGCAAACAGATTTTGCTGTTTTGAAAGGAGACAGACAACTTGGCTGACTCATCATATCATCCAAAGATCTTTTCCAAATAAGGTGAGTGATTAGGTCAATTACACATCCTGCATTGTAAATTTCACACCTTGAAATGTTTGAGGCTGCCAGTGTCATTGTATTTGACAGACCCGTTCAATTTGATAATATTCTTTTTAATTAGTTCTGGGAAATGATATTGATGCATCATCAACATGGTGTGTTCTTTTTGTTCTTTCTTGACACAGGTCAGTAATTTCAAGCCACAAAACAAGTCAGAGGATCATCTTTTGCTGCCTTTTATTCAGTTTAAATAAATAAAGTATGGACTGAAAGTTCAAACATACATAAACCTGAAAAAGGTAAGTAGTATTTGTTGGTTTAACACCCTATCTAAATAAAATCATAAAAATGCTTTCACTCTCATACACACATGCATTCAATGGGTCACATGCATACACATGCACATGCCACACACATGTAAATTATAAATTGGTAGGATGGATTAAGTGATAGCAAAGACTGCTGGAAGTCAGTGTCGATAAAGTATGGAGCTGGAGAAGCACAGCAGGTTAGACAGCGTCGGAGAAGCAGGAAAGTCGACGTTTCAGGTCTGGACCCTTCATCAGGACTGTTGACTTTCCTGCTCCTCTGATGCTGTCTGACCAGGATGGATTAAGTAGTCAGTTATATATAGGTTTGGTAGACTGATGCCTTGGACTGTTTTAGACTGACCTCAAGGATCTTTCTGGATTCTGCATTGATAAATACTGTTTTTTCTTCTGGAGTCAGCAGCTGCTAAATTTTGAACACTGCCTGTAGCATGTGGATGGTCAAATAACAGGTAAGATTCAGGTTTGCAGGCTGAATGGAGAGACAGCGAGAGATTGCAAGTCCAATCAGAGACTTTCCTATTTGCCACCTCTTCTTTTATCCTGGGAAAAAGCAGTATCATAAAACAAAAAGATAGCTACTCGGTTCATTACATGATTCCCCTCATCAATTGATCAGTTAGCCAGACATGGTCATATCAAATTGACTCCAGGTCCATGATTTAGATAAGTTTACATTATGACTGGAAGAATTCCTTTCTTGGCCAGTTTCTATTGTCCAAAAGTGGTTAACTCTAATGGTTTGTTCCACACCCAGCTGAATACATAGGTTGTCTGGATGCTAGCAAATGGTTCAGGTGACAAGGCTATTAACATTCTTCTAAGGTGATTATTTCTGATGGGTTCTTCTAGATGACCTGAATCCATTCTTAATGGCTTTGGAATTTATTGGGTACAGTTATGTAGTTGATTGATTATTTTAATAGCTGTTTTAAGTCACAGAAATACTTTTGTTCAATCTTTTAAAAATCAGTCAATGACTTTAGCTCAATAAATAAATAAAATCATTTTCATTCTAAAGCCTGGCTTTATGACAGAAGTTACCCATTCTTGCTGAGTTTGCAACTTTGCCCCATGCCTGCCTCTTTGAAGGCTATGCTCAGCTTTGGATCAAGTATGGAGGTACTTTCAGACTACTCCAGATATATTCAATTCTGCACCAACCTAACACAGCTCTAACAGTGAAGAGAACAGTGCTCCCAGCAGCACTGATAAGAGATGTCTTACAAGCCCTGCAAAAATTTGTCAAAACTTAACACCTTCAACTGAGTTCAAGCCTCACTTGTCACCTCTCAGAGTGGTAGGATGTCACTTTTCAGCAAGGCAGGCAGCTTTAATGCCCCATGACCCAGAATAGTTAATCATGACTCCACCCAGAAATTTAGGAAATGTTCATTGGCAAGTCAAAAAGCCCAAACTATTCATGGTATGCAAAGTTGTTACGCGAGTATTTTTGGTTTACCTTGAGAAAGTCAACTCTCTCCTTTGAAAGCTGAACAGTTCACATTTTTGCAACTTTTCAGTGTGACAGCGTTGTCTCTCCACCTTGTTTACTTTTCTTCTATTTTGATCAACTGAATGATATATTCAAGATGTGACTGGACGAACAAGCTGAACATCTTCAACATGCCACTTTCAAACTATTCTATTAATTTGATTGACATTTGGTTTCCTTTTCTTGGCAGTTGCAACTCATGATTACTTTGATTACATCAGAAGGTTTTTTGTCAAAATGTTCATGTTGTTAAAGCACAGTAAAGTGCTTGGAATAAAACAGGAAATTGAATTAATTTTATTGCTGACTCATGCCTATTCTTGAAAATACTTTCCATTATCCTCTGACATACACTATAATTACTGCATCCTTTGGCTGCAATTCTTCTGTACTGATTTAACACAGTTTTACTCTCATTCCTATAAATAATTCATTAAAACTAAAATATATCCTGATTTATCACCATAATTTTAAAAGAAAACAAAGGCATCTTTTTGTCTCTACTTCTGGGTCGACCGCCTTTTTTTTAATATTTCCTGTATTCTTTACAAGCTTGCATTAAGCTTGCCAGGATGCTACGATTACTGCTAAGGATTCTGGATATTTATTAATTGAGGAGACAAAATTTTGTATCATCCTCTTCTATTCTCCAAAGGCAACAGTTCTGTGAGAATATTTCATATGGTAAGGACATTTGGACAGTCATTAAGACTATGAATTGCACTACCCACTAAAAATCTGAGAAGCTGGACTAACTAAAGTAATACTGCAGACTCTGCTGTGTGAAGGAAGAAGAGATGTTCATAGTCATCAGTGGACTAAACGGTGAGCACTATAATCAAGGCCATTTCTTAATCATTGGGATTTAGTTAACCTTGGCTTATGAGGAAAGTTGCATTTTTGCCTTCTACAGGATTCAATCACTGGATATAAATCAAAGCACAGATGGTGCCAAATTGTAAAAGTAAATAACACCATGAATATCTCATTAAATACACAAAGAACGAAATTGTTACAACTGCTAGGATTGAAATGCAATCATAGACCTATGTCCTTGCTCATCTGATGTAGTCGTGTGACCTTTACTATGAGGCACACACAATGTGCACAGACATCTTAAGTTTGCTTCAGTAAAAACCTTGGGCTGAAACTTACTGTACTTTGGAAAAGTGTCATTTTTGTCAAGTTTCATGGAGGGCTTCTTTCCACGAGGCCCAGTGTGTTTTCTTACACTAATGATCCAAACTTGCCTCAACAACTACATGCCACATCGCTTTGAAACCTCCTTCATCTGGTGCTCAATTTTCCCACTCCCCGTAGCCGGAAGTATCATAGAATCATAGGATCCCTACAGTGTGGAAACAGGCCATTCTGCCCAACAAGTCCACACTGAACCTCAGACCATCCCGCCCAGACCCATTCCCCTGTAACCCACTTAATCTACACATCCCTAAACACAATGCAATTTAGCATGGTCAATCCACCCAACCTGCACATCTTTGGACTGTGGCAGGAAACCGGAGCACCCGGAAGAAACCCATGAAGACATGGGGAGAATGTGCAAACTCCACACAGACAGGTGCCTGAGGGTGGAATTGAACCTGGGACCCTGGCGCAGTGCTAACCACTGAGCCAACATGCCACCCCAACTGACCATTTCAGGATATTTCAGCATCCCTGGTGCCAATGCTGTCTTTAAAATGCAGTTGTACACCCATTCAAGTGTTGGCAGTCCATCGCTACCCTGCATGTTTACAAAGATTCGCCCCAGGCATGCCAAAGATGGGAAATGTGCACTCCACTTTTTTGGACGGAGACCTGGTGGACAGCTGATTACAGAGGAGGTCCATCCCCTTCCCGGTCTGTCTGATCTTCGGAGTAGATGGGTGGCTATGGGATAGTTTGAAGGGCCTCACACAACTCTAACCTACTCTGGCTTCCATGTCAGACATTCTCAGTATCTAGCCTCTAACTGATGGGTGGTATAATAGGAGTGTGCATATTAATGAGGAGAGACTAAACAATAATGAGGGTGATAATGAGTGATAATCCCCCTAAAATAGGGTGGGGATGTCAGTTGTTGCCAAGTCCCTCAGTCAGATGCTTCGTTCCTGACAACAACAGCATTGAATATAAAAGTTGGGATGTCGTGTTGCAGCTGTACAGGACATTAGTTAGGCCATTTTTAGAATACTACATTCCATTCTGATCTCCAAGCTATAGGAAAGATGTAGCTGCACTTGAAAGGGTACAGAAAAGATTTACAAGGATTTGCTGAGTATGGAGGATTTGAGCTATAGTGAGAGGCTGAATAGGCTGGGGCTTTTTTCCCTGAAGGATCGGAGGCTGAGGGGCAATCTCATAGAGATTTCTAAGATCATGAGGGGCATGGAATAGGGTGAATAGCCAAAGTCTCGTTCTCAGAGTAGAGGAGTCCAAAACTAAAGATTTAAGGTGAGAAAGGAAAGATTTAAAAGGGACCTGAAGGGCAACATTTTCTTGCAGAAGGTTGTTTGTGTATGGAACAAGCTGCCAGAGGAAGTGGTGAAAGCGGGTACAATGACAACATTTAAAAGGCATCTGGATGGGTACACGAATATGAAGGGTTTAGAGGGATTGGGCCGAATGCAGGTAAATGGGACTAGATACATTTAGGATATCTGGTCAGCATGGATGATTTGGACCGAAGGGTCTGTCTCCATGCCGTATAACTCTGTGACTACGTCTATGAGTAACTGACATGCACAACCATTGGGAGCTTACAAGCAATCATGTCAGGAGTTACTTTTCTGAAATGTAGGGTGATGACTGCCCAGTCTTCTGAATGCCAGTAATGGCAGGGTGAAGCCTTTAACTGGGTATTAGTCGGCAAACTGAAAGCTTTAATGGGCATCAGATCAGGAAGCCCTACTATGTCGAACACAGCAGGCCAGGCAGCATCAGAGGAGCAGGAAAGTTAACGTTTCAGTTCAGGACCCTTCTTCAGATCCACACTGCTCCACACAGACTGCTCCACACTGTGTTATCTCTGACTCCAGCATCGGCAGTTCTTACTATTTCTGAGAGAGCTACTGTGAACCTTTCCAAACTGGATTTGGTCAGGTCAGAGGTAGGAAGGCTGCAAAGATCACATACCATACCCTATATCCCAATTCAATTCCCCCCATTCTGCCTCAGTGAGTGCCGTCCGGCTCAGTCGTTCCAGCAGTTTAGTTTTTCGTTTCAAAATTAAGCAACTATTGTGTCATGCTACTGAATTGATTCCATTTAATTCTGGTTAAGTGTTTTAGACTTTATTCTGAACTTTATATCAATGGAGATAGTAGGAACTGCCTATGCTGGAGCCTGAGATAACAAGGTGTGGAGCTGGACCAACACAGCAGGCCAGGCAGCGTCAGAGGGGCAGGAAAGCTGACGTTTCGGGTTGGGAGCCTTCTTCAGAAATGGAGAAATTTCTGA
>JAHRHZ010000012.1:61990478-62022146 GCA_024137785.1 Ginglymostoma cirratum
GTTCCCGACCCGAAACGTCAGCTTTCCTGCTCCTCTGATGCTGCCTGGCCTGCTGTGTTCCTCCAGCTCCACACCTTTATGTCAATGGAAATTTTTGCATTGTCATTTTGCCTTTTTTTGCAATGTATCGGCTGTGAAATTTGCTGATACAAAAGAAAGTCAAATTAGGCTTTTTGAAATGTTTGTTCAGAAATACCCATTTCCAATTATTCAGGTTCTGATGCCTCCATTGTTTTCTCAAAAGAAAGAACAGCAGCTTGCTGGTATTCAGAGGCACAGAAATCATAGAATCCCAAAGTGTGGGAACAGGCCATGCAGCCCAACAAGTCCACACGGCCCCTCTGAAGAGCATCCCACCCCAGCTCATTCCCACACCCCTGCATTTCCCCATGTCTAACCCACCTAACCTCAACATCCCTGGACACTATGGGCAACTTAGCTTGGCAATCCACCAAACCTGCACATCTTTGGGCTGAGGGAGGAAACAGGAGCACCCAGAGGAAACCCACACAGACACAGTGAGAATGTGCAAACTCCACACAGACAGTTACCCAAGGCTGGAATTGAACCTGGGTTCCTGGCACTGTGAGGCAATAATGCTAACCACTGAGCCACCGTGCATGATTCCATCTTTGATATTTTGCAATTACATTACTATAATGGGTCAGAACTCTGAAATGAAGTGGATATTTCTAAGTCCAAAATGTGAAGTTTTAAAAGAGGGCTGGTAAAGTTGAGAATGCCTGTGATTATAAATTGAGCAGCTGCTAGAGAGAGAGAGACCCACAGAATTTCACACCTACAGATGCCAAAGACTCTCGAACAACACCCCATTGAAAGGGAGAAGAGGCAAATCAAAGCAAACTGATCTGTGTGCTCTTATGACAACAAAGATAATGAGGGGTTGATGACTCCCTGATCACTCCTGTGGAGTATGCCCCAAACTACAGACACATTTTGTGTTTATCCCTGTGAAGAGTATACAAGGACAGGGTTAAAAAGCTGGTTTCACTTTACTGGAGTATACTAGTGCAACTAAATGCTTTCATTTGTATAAGCCTGACTTTGAGTGTTAGCATGCTGTGAAGTTCACAGTAGAAAAGCCATCCTTTAGTTATCTAAAAATTACAACTAAAGATAGTGTCTTCCCTGAGTGCTGCACAACAAGTTAAAAAGGAACCAGAACAAAAGAAATTCAACCAGGCTATGAAACTAAGAGCATCAAAATCAATTTATTATCCTTTTGGACTTTTGTGATCCCAGCTTATGTTATTACTGGACAGACTATAAAACCATAAGAGACCACAAGACAAATCAAATCATATGTATGATAGATTTTTTTTGGCTTTAATGCTGACGCATCTCACCGAAACTCGAGCAAATACTATTGCAGATTTGGCTTTAATTTTTGTTTTAAGAGGAGACAATTCATTTCTGCTTAACCAGGATCCTAGCAGCTAGTGGTCAGCTTTTAGCGTGAGAGAGGGTCTTCCTTTGAGTTTCCACTCACACTTCCTCCTTTGCCTGCAATGCAGGGGCGATTAGTGGTGCTATGATCTTCACAGCACCCTGCCTTGAACCCAGGCAAACGCACATGCATATTCAGTCCACTGATATTGTTAGAAGCAACTGATATCACTCGCACGTCTTCCACGACCACAACACATGAACCAGGGTTGAACTGGTTTTCAATCCCTTTTCTCTGGTATTTTGAAAGGAATAGCCATAATATATGTCTCTTGCTTAGATTGTTCTATGTTTTTTTTCCCAACCGTGTTCATAGTCTGAGAGATAACTCACAGAAGATTGCAGTCCAGCATTTGCTCCTTTGAATTCCATCCATTTAAACCTTCCTTGACATATCGTCAGACGTGACATTTCAAGGTCTCTCTCCTCCCACCCCCTTCTCTCTCTCTCTCTTTCTCTTCCCCCCGAAATCTTCCATTGTCATAACACTTCTACATATGGCAGCTATCAAATCATAACTGACCTTTGAAATGCGTTAAAGTTATACAAGTATCTCAATAAACTTGTCCCCACAATGACACAGTAAGATGGAGTAAATGCAATAGAAGAGAAACTATTGTAGAAAATTCTGAGGGAGAGAATTAATCTCCACTTGGAGAGGCAAGGATTGATTAGGGATAGTCAGCATGGCTTTGTCTGAGGGAAGTCATTCCTAACAAATTTGAATGCCTTTTTTGAGGAGGCGACCGGGTGTGTACGTGAGGATAATGCAGTTGATGAAGTTTATATGGATTTCAGTAAAGCTTTTGACAAGGTCTCATATGGGAAATTGATAAAGCACAAAAAAATCACGTGAAACTTGATTATGTTTGAGCTGTACAAAATTTTGGTTACACCACAGCCAGAGAACTGTGCGCAGTTCTGATCACCACACTATAAGGAGGATGTGATTGCAGAGAACAGGTGCAGAGGACATGCACCAGGATCTAGCCTGGGATTGAGAATTTTAGTGAAGAAAAGAGGCTGGATATGCTTGGTATGCTTTCTTTTAGAGAAAAGAAAGCTGAGGGGGAACATAATTGAAGTATGTAAGACTATAAGGGGCATGGATAAGATGGATAGAAAGCAACTTCATTGAAGAGTCAATATGGAGGTGGCATAATTTTAAAAGGGTAGAATCCTCTGCTCTCAATGGTGGCAAGAGAAGGTGTTTAATTAGACAGAGCAATAGTGTGCCTGAACCTTCTATCTTCTCACCTCCGCCAGAATTAAATTCTGGGTTTCAAGACCCATGCTTGGCCTGCCCATTGTGCCATCAATTGATGCCCTTAGCTGGTCCAATAATGACAACTTTAAAGTCGCATCCCACTGCCACTGGTATTAACCCAACTGCAGGCAGGCCTGTCTCCATGTGACATGCACGGTTGTTATATTGGTACAGCCAGCTTGTTACTGCCAGTGGTGGATGGGAGACGTCCCCTTGATCAAAGACACTCAGTGCCTGACTGAGGAATTGGATATTATCAAGCCTTAATGCAAGATGCCCACTGGAATTTGTCAGTAAATATCTCCTCTTCTGCCTTGTGCTGAAGCCTGCCAAATCCCTCATTGCTGCAATACCACATTTATTACTGCCATTTTCACTGAAAGGCCAGCACATTTACGTATTTACTTTAATTGGTGCTTGATCCCTCTTGATGCCGAAAGGGATTTCGAAAGCATGGACAAGAGTGGCCTGTTATTGTTAATGCATTAAATTACCACAGAGTAACACACTCTTTAGGGATAATTTTTCACATAAAGCATTTGGACAATCATCTGCAGCACAGCCTTGAACTTGAGCTGAGGTTCCCCACCAGATGCGTGAAGTTGAAAAATGACCTTTTTAGTGCATATGTTATCTGTATGTCAGAAAGTAAATCCCTCCTCTATTCACTACATTCTTCAGAAAGTTCGGTTATAAACAGTTTCAGAGATAATGGATATATTGCGCATAATGTAAGAAAATTGTTTATGATGATGAAAATTAGGACAGGGCTGATAGATCCAAACTATTTCCATTAGTTGAGAAATCAGGAACAAGCCATAAGAACAAAATAAAAAGAGGAATACTTAGAACAAAGGACAGAAAAAGTGTATTCACACAGAGCTTTGTAAGGCTGTGGAATTAATGTTCAGAGCTAGTGGTTGAGGCAGAAACTAAATCAACATTCAAGATTAATTTAGAAATGTGTATGAAGCAAAATGAGTTGAAGGGGTATTAGAAGAAGGTTGATAAATATGATTACAACCATTTACTTGCATGGAACGTAAATGACAACACAGACTGGTTGGACGAATTGGCTTATTTTCATGCTTTCATTTTTCTATATGTCTATGTAGATGAATTTTTCAAAGTCTTGAGTTAATTTACTTTTGTAAATTATGTTATTCTTGATGAGTAATAGTGCCAGTTACTGGATATTACAGCTGGTAATATTGTTGTAGCAGTGATCTGCCTAAGGGCAGGTCCTCTGCTCATTTCTCCATGCATCGCGATCTTGTGCTTTCCACTTTGTAAAAACCTCCCATTTTCACATTATCTAACATCATCCTCTTTCACCTTCTTGGTCTATGTCCATCTAATTCACTTAATCAACACTTTCAATAAGTTCTTTTTGCCTTACAAAGTGATCAATCCAACCTCATTGCCCTTACTTGATGATCGTCACTAATGATCTTTTCTTCATCATCATCCTGAGAACTTCTTCATTGCTGTTGTATTTTCTCCAACTGACCTGCTCCACCTTCTCTAAAAAGCATATTTCACAACTTCTTAGTATTTGTCTAATTTACTCAAGGTCCACACTTCATCCACGTACATGGCGCTCCAAATCATTGTATTGATAGCTCTTTAAGATCTCTATTTATTCCTATACAGTGTAATTCTTAATGTTTGTTGAATGCAATTCTTGCCATTGCAATTCTAGTTTCATTTTATTTATGACAGTAACTATGTTCTGACAAGATTCTCCCTAAGCACACAGTTGTCATACCTGTTTCTGTTGTTGACCATCCATCTTGACCTCTACTTCCCCAAAACTATTCTTTCCAAACTTCACAAATTTTCTCTATTTATATTATGTACAAACATAAAGGGATAGCATGAATGAAGTGGTGAGAGATTACACAACAAAAATTAATGCAATGTGACTGTCCATGCATCAAATTGCTCTCTTAGCGATCTTAACAGGGGTAGTAACCAATATTAACACTCCTGTCAAAATCATGTCTTTTACAAATGGAGGCAGTAATTTAATAGATGCTTTAACTGTCTGTATGATGACATGGCCACCAGTAATTTCTATGTTTTAATGTAATATTTTAGAAAGATAGGAAAGAGTATTTTGTGTTAATAAAATAGGCAGTTTAATGTTGAAACACATTAGCAGAGTATATTAAATTTTATAGGTCATGATTTTATTTTATTTTTTAGTAATGATATTAAAAATTTGCGCTTCAAGCCATAAAATTACCTTAGCTGCATCACATAAAACAATTCTATTTTATTGTTGTATTTTTGCACTATTGGTTGCAGCTATCTTGGTTGTAATAAGCCCTATAGATGGCAGTTTCCTTTTTGTTAAAACAACATGTCACCAGTTCGAGACCAATTTTGTAAATGAACCTGACTTATGCTGCTAATTTGAGAATATTACTGTGTTAAAAAAGGCCTCAAGTACATTGCGAGGACTCCGCCTCAATATTATGACAGTGCACCATATGGAAAAGCTATTGATTAAGCAGCCTGTTAGTTTCATATTTCACTCCAGTCTCAGAAGGCGGTGCTGCAGTTGTGTACATCTAAATTCCATGTAAACGTAGTGTTTGAATATATAAATGTCAACTCAGACTATGTTCTGATGTACACTGAAAATTAAAGTCCATTTGCGAGCTCTGGTATATTTAATCCATGCCAGTATCACTTTAGCACTTGTCTAACCAAGACAAAACACTGGCCAAAGTTTTAACAGTTGTCCTTTGTTGAAAAAAACACTGACATCAGTAGGAATTAGGGAAAAATTTCCACTGGTTGGAGTCATACCAAGCACAAACGGAGATGGTTGTGATTGTTTAAGGACCGTTATCTGGGCACCAGGATATCACTACAGGTGCTTCTCAGGGGAGTGTCCTAACGCTTCAATTGCTCTATTGATGATCTTTGCCCCATTATATGGTAGAGAGAGGATGTTTGCTACCAATTAAAAAGCATTTAGTACTATTCAATAGTCTTCAGATAGAAAAGCATTCTGTGATATCTGAACAATATTCCAGCTTGAGCTGATAGTGACAAAGCAATGATCATCCCAACAAAAGAGAATCTAACTATCCTTCTTTAATTTTGAATAGTATTGGCCTTGCTGAATCCCCCATCAAAAAGTCCTAAGGGTTTCCATCAATAAGAAACTGAACGAGTCCAGCCATATAAATGCTTCTTCAGGAGTCCCTTTTTCACATTTATAGCATTGCATGAAGTTAGATCTCCTCATATTATTTGAAGACGGTGGTCCTCAGCAATTGGCCACATTTCAGCCCATGCTCCTCATTTTGACCAATTGGTGCAGAGGGAGGCAAGCAAATCAGAGAACTGGCTCAGTGGTCTGCTCCTAGGCATGGTCAACATGGTAATAAACAAATCCAGGCAGTGGCCAACTGTCTACCTCTTCTCCATAACTTAGACATAGAAATAGAATCCCTACAGTGTGGAAACAGGCTCTTTGGCCTGACAAGTCCACACTGGCCCTCAGAGGATCCCACCCAGGCACATTCCCCTATAACCTACTTAATCTACACACCCCTGAACACTATGGGCAATTTAGCATGGCCAATCTGCCTAGCCTACACATCTTTTGACTGTGGGAGGAAACTGGAATACCCAGAGGAAACCCATACAGACACAGGGAGAACATGCAAACTCCACACAGACAGTCGCCTGAGAGTGGATTTGAACCTGGTCCCTGGTGTTGTGAGGCAGCAGTGCTAACCACTGAGCCACCGTGCTGCCCCAAAATGCATTATGCAAAATTGCTACAATACAGTGTTGAAAAGTTTGAAGAGATTTTAAAATAAGAAGATTAAAACAGCATTGATATAATGCCAGATTACAATTAAACTATAATATTTATTGGCTGTAGAATCAGGACATCATTGAAGAAAATAGAACAATCAGCATTGAGATGCTGTAGATTTGAAACAGCTTTAATTTGCCCAGAGGGCAGCTAAAAATCAGCCACACTGCTATGGGTCTGGAGTCACATGTAGGTTAGACCAAATAACAACAGCAGTTTTCTTCTCTAGAGGTCAGTAGTGAAACAGATGGGCTTTTCCAACAATTGACAAGAGTTTCATGGTCATCATTAGACTCTTAATTCCAGATTTGTGATTGAATTCAAATCCCAAAATCTGCCATTACAGGATTTGAACCTGGGTCCCCAGAACACTACCCAGGTCTCTGTATTTGCTGTTCAGGCATAATTACATTAGGCTATCACTTCCCAAGCTTAACACATCTGAGTTCATTGACAAATCATTAACTGTTGTTGTTCAAGGTCAGAAATCTCGCAACATCAGGCTATAGTCCAACAGGTTTGTTTGAAACCACAAACTTACGGAGCCTCTGAAAGCCTGTGTTTTCAAATAACCCTGTTGGACTATAACCTGGTGTTGCGTGATTTTTGACCATGTCCACCCCAGTCCAACACTGGCATCTCCACATCATGAAGCTATTCAGACAGCAAATCAGCCCTCTGAACAACGTTTTCAATTTGTTTCAATTTCAATTGCTTCCAAAGAACAATTATTAGTACTGGCAACAAAGATCAGTGTTGGTAAATAAGTAAGCGGCACTCCTCCGAATACACAACTGATTCTGTGAAAATGTCTGGTTAACCAACAAGCTATCAATAGATGGTAAATGAAGACATCCAATCTACTCAACATGTGGGTGAAACGGTGGCTGAATGGTTAGCACTGCTGCCTCATAGTGCCAGGGACCCGGGCTCAATTCCACTCTTGGGTGTCTGTCTGTGTGGAGTTTGCATATTCTGCATGGGTGTGCTCTGGTTTCCTCCCACAGTCCAAAGATATGCAGGCTAGGTGGATTGGACATGCTAATTTGCCCGTAGTGTTCTGGTATGTGTAGATTAGGTGGGTTATAGGGGGATGCGTCTGGGTGGGATGCTCTGAGGGTTAGTGTGGACTTGTTGGGCCAAAGAGCCTGTTTCCACACTGTAAGGGTTCTACAATAAAAGTCAAAGTAAAGACCTGGCATACTTTAACCATGTGTACCAGCAAATTAAAAATAAAGATTTTCTTGAACAAAGTGGAGATAAGCTGCATGCAATGCATAGAAGCCAGACCAACATCTGCAGATTCAAGACTTGATTAGGGAGAAATTCCCTGGTCTGAAAATCTGACATGTTACAAGGAAAGAAATAAATGTTTCAACAGAGCAATCATATTACATGATGGATGTTCATGAGATCAAGTTTCCAGACAAAGATATTGGGCAACTACCTAAACATGTAGGGAAGAGATCCTCTGTGAAGGAAATTTAGGAGTTTAAGGGTCTTGCAGGTAAGATGATGGGCTAACTATCACGTTTATCCAGAACAACATCCCCCATGAAGAACACCCAAAAAATAAAAGATCCTCCTGTGGAGAAATGATCAATAGAAGATCAGAATAAATGTCAACAATCCAAAGACCTACTGATCCCCTAAGTCTGAAGGGAACACATGCTGAAAGAAATGTGAAACCTACAGACCACCTTAATTTGTGAGTTTAGGGATGAGTGGGGTCAGATGGGGAAAATGTAAAAGCAGTAATACAACTGATTTATAAATGTCAACTATGGTGAAGAAAGCTTCCGAAAGAGTTAATGTTGAAACTTAATCCCAGTCTACCCAATTTGATGGTGCCACAGAATCTCTGGGTGGAGTAGGGACAGCCTTGAACAATGTCCTGAGGGAGAAAAGCTTGTTCTTTCTGGTTCCTGACAGATTTTGTAATCCTGCCTAACTAGTCCCTATTGCTATCATACAACACATTGTATCTTGCCATTTTGTTGAAGTTTTTCCTTACACTCATCCGGACAACTCATGAGAATATAAATTCAAGGGGAAGCCAACATTTCTCCTGTAGGAGAGGAGAATGCTGATTTGCTGGCATGTGGACTCTGATTGTAAATGCACAATGGAGAAAGCACCAATTGATGTTGATTAACAAATAACATATAGGTTCTGTTTAAACCAGGCAGGTTGGCATTAATTGGTCAGGGAATTGCCCTAAGATCTGAAGCAGCGAATGGCTGTCGCTTGACAAAAAACAAAATGACAGATGCTGGAAATCTGAAACATAATCAGAAATTGTGGCAGAAACTCAGCAGGTCTGACGGCATGTGTAGAAAGTAGAATTATATTTCGGATCCATTAACCCTTCTTCAGAAGAAGGCTCTGAATAGGTGTGGCCATGGGGACCTGCATGGCCCCTAATTATGCTTGTCTCTTAGTGGGGTACGTGGAACATTCCTTGCTCCAGTCCTATTCTGGTCTCCACCCACAACTCTTTCTCCACTATAGCGATGACATCATCATTGGTGCATCTCTCTCTCCCTCAACCTGAAATGGAAAATGTTATCTATTTCACTTCCAATTTCCACCTTGCTTTCACCTTCACATGGTCCACCTCTGACTTCTCCCTTCCCTTTCTAGATATCTCTGTTTCCATTTCTGGGGATAGGCTGGTCACCAATATCCACTACAAACCCACTGACTCCCACAGTTACCTTGACAACACATCCTCCCACCCTGCTTTCTCTAAAGACTCTGTTCCATTCTCCCAGTTCCTCTGGCTTTGTTGCATCTGTTCTGATGATGCCATCTTTGACAAAAGGGCTTCCGAAATGCCCACCTTCTTCCTCAACCATAGTTGACAGGGTCTTCAGCCAAGTCTGACCATATCCAGCACTTCAAACGTCACCTCCTATCTTCTTTCCCACAACAGCAATAGGGTCCACCCTTTTCTCCCTACCATCTCACCAGCATCCACATCCATTGGATCATTAGCCATCATTTCCATCACCTCCAGAGGATGTCACTAATGGACACATATTCCCCTCCCCTCCCTTGTCAGCCTTCCACAAAGATTGTTCCTTCCAGGATGCCCCAGCCATCTCCTCCTTCACTCCCAACACCTCCCCACAGCCCCATGTCACCTTCCCCTATAAGTGCAGAAGATGTAATGCCTGCTTGTTTATCTCTTCCCTCCTCACTATCCAAGGCCCCAATCACATCTTCCAGGTGAAGCAGCACTTTACCTGCACTTCCCACAATCCAGTCTACTGCATTCGCTGCTCACAACATGGTCTCCTCTGCACTGGGGAAACGAAGCACAGACTGGGCGACCACTTCATAGGACATCTATGTTCTGCCGCAAAAAAGACCTTGAGCTTCCAGTTTCCTGTCAGTTCAACACACCACCATATTCCCTGGCCAACATCACTGTCTCAGGCTTGCTGCAGTGCTCCAGTGAAGCTCAGTGCAAGCTGGAAGAACAACATCTCATTTTCCGCTTGGGAACGCTGCAGCCTTCTGGACTTAATATCGAGTTTGACAATGTTAGGGGTTGAGGCCACGTCCTTACTCCAACTCCCACACACTAGGCCTTGTCATCACATGGGCTGCTGCCACACACAACCCATTGTCAGCTACTTATAGTCCCCATCACCAGCTATTCATTCAGCCTGACTGGCCTTTGTATGAAAACTATTTATCTCTCTCTTTGGGCTCTATCTCTACCTATCATTTACTCCCCACCCCAACTTCTTCACAAATACCAACACTTTCATAGCGACCATCAGTTCTGAAGAAGGGTCACTTGACTTGAAATGTTAACTGTGACTTCTCTCCACAGATACTGCCAGACCAGCTGAGTTACTACAAGCATCCCTGTTTTTGTTTTTGTTTCTAGTTAATGGCATCGGGTCTATTAATTTGTGTCCCTGTTGCATGCATACATTTCTGATATGAAGGTCACTAACACTTTATCACAAGGAGTTAACACAAATGCATCTAATGTCTAATGGAAATATCTAACATTTGCTGATTATTTAATGCCATCACTGCAAATATGGAATTATATGCTTCAAACTACACCCTGATTTTGGCTTACACGGTTTAACACGGGTGAAATAGCATTCAGAGACTTCAATTCCTCCCCTTTCATCAGTGCAACTTAAAGAGGCCATGAACTGTTTATAGACTAGGTTTTGGTTGATTTCAATTTTGATGTTTTTCCTTGTCTCAAGTTTCTGAAGTGTACTGGCAATGCTATGCCAGTTATTGATGGTAACATGATTTCAAAGCTTCTGTGTAAGAGTTGCTCCCACATACATGTGCTCCAATAGGATTTCCTCTTGAAATTGAGTATGACTGGGAAAACAAGCAGAGGTCACATTGATCAAGTCATGTAGCATGAAGAGGAATGCAGAAAAGCTCGAACTGGGCTTTTAATAGACACCCAAATCCACCCAAGAGCGTTCAGGGAGCAATTTCCCTCCCTTCACTTCAGCAAAGACAGTATTTGACACATCTAGATTTCATGAAGGGCATAACAGAAATCTGCTAACTGCTCTAATTATAACTTAAATCTCTCAACAGAGGAAAGACCATGGGAAGGATCTTCATAGGCCTGAACAACATGAGGAGCTTTCTGCCTTTGAGAGAAAATAGTCCCATTTTTGTGGAACAGCAAGACAAGATTCTTGTGAATGAGTGGTAGCAGGCCTGTTTTTGCATGCATTAGCATGCCTTAACATCCTTGCCATTGATGCACAGATTCTAATTCTCCCACCCAACACCTAGAGACTAAATACCGACAATTCCCAACACGGAAGAGGCAATACCGCACTGTTCAGTCCTCCAGCACACCATCAGTCACGGGGCATGCTCCATGGTCAGTGACCACAAGCAGAACATCTCTCCCTCAGCACCCCACCCCATCCAGTTCCGTGTCAGCAAAGCAGGTACCAATTAATCTCTGTCCAAATTTCCCATGGCAACTAAAATTATCTATTCAGGACAGTTGTAGGCTGCTAGTACTCGATCAGATACACAGGCAGGCATCTAAGTTGGCCCAAATGCCAGAGATCCAGGGTATTTGCATCTATGTCAAGTGGGAGTATCTAGAGAGTGAGAGGATATAGGGGCATATTTAATAAGGGAATTTGGGAAGATAACAGAGAAAACTTGTTAGGCCCTATGGGCAAAGCTTCACCAAAAGTAACACTTCACCAGTTTTTATTTCGGTTCAGCCCTATGTTTCCAATGACTGTGAAGATGACCATAACTGTAAAATAATTCCATATGGCTTCATCCATGCTGCAGCTAGAGATATTAGCAACATCTCACCTTTTGCAACACAATGTTGTACAAGAGAGCTAGATCACTGAGGCTCTCTACAGAATTAGAAATTGTTTGATCTCATTCTGTCTTGCCAATGGGAAGCAAGCAGAGCAGGCTTGAGGGTTTGCAGGATTATAAACCTGTTTTGCTGCATATCAACTATGCCCGAAACTCGAATAAGAAAGAATTCCACTTCCTCATTGTGCAGCTGCTGTGTGACCACAGGCTGTGTATCATGCAGGTCAATAGCTGGTATCCTGGCAGCAAAAATTATGCCTTCACTCTGTGGCAGTCCATTGTGCCAGCTGTACTCCATCCAGTACAGAAAACTGGAGTAGCAATTGGGTCACAAGGGTTGATGGCATGGGAACACATGGAAAATAACACAAGAAATGTTGAACAGTAGAACATTGGCAATCTGAAGCAGACTAAATCTTATTGGTAGTACTTGGCTGAGCAAGTTTCGAGATTGTTTGTGATAATGTGTATGTTATACAACCTTGTAGTCTCAAGGGAAAACCCTGGCTGCTGAAAATTGAGAAATATGGACATCAAAAGGCATGTGAGATGAATAAAGCAAAATAAGAACAGGAAAGAGTCCTGCAATCTAGACGGTCTCTTTCTGTCTGAGATGTACCCGAAGAACTAAACTGTCAGGTCACCATAAACCCAGAGGACCACAGGGCTGCTCCCTCATTAGAGAGAGAGAGGCAACTGGTGGTGATTTAACCTTAGGGTCACCACACTTCAGGTGAGGGGAGAGATTGAGAAGGAGAGTCCTTCATGGTGATCTCAGCCGGTGCCTACTTAGTGTGTAAAGCCAACAATTCTCCATGTGTCAGCAGTGCTACACTTCCTTACTTTCTCTCTGTCTTTGGCCATCACAAGATCCATTTGTCCAAAATGTGAAAATAAAAACTAGCACCAAATAAATATTCCAATTGCAAACCAGACTGACAAATTAAAGCAAGCTACTTTGCATCAAATGTAAATGAACGACCCTTGTGCTTTCCCTTTGTGTTTGTCAATATTGCCACATTGTAGTGATCCCATGGAATGTTTTCAGCATGGCTGCTGGAAAGCTAATGACTCTCAGTGGAGGAGGACAATGCAGATGGCGTCATCTTGAGCACCAGGCAAAGGTGAGTAATGAGAGGTGGGTATCATAGAATAGGAGCATGCCAGGAGAAAAGTGGGCAACAAGGTCAGGAGCTGTGGTGCTGGTTGTGTAGTTGATGACAAGTGGTAGTGAAACAGGATAGGCAAGGGCATGTGTCGGAGGGCTGGAGTGATGAACTGGTTGGAGTGAACCCCTATTAGTAGAATTCCTGGCCACAAGACCAATAGTCACTCATTTCAAACAAAGCAAGTTGGATAAAGTCAGTTTTTTTTCACCTTACCTTACCTCTCCTTCCTTGGATCAAACTTCAGCACATTTACTCAATAGTTACAGAGCATTGCCAGGCAGCTGTTTGTCTCACAGCTGGACATCAAGCCTGTGGTTCAAGTGCCTACAAATCAGAAAAAATAAAGACAACACATTATTACTGAAATTGTACTCAGCTGCAAAGAAGATTTCCATTATGTTGCAATCGAGCCAGTTCATGCAGTCGGCTAGAGTGCGATACAGAAAGATGCAATCACCATGATGCTGTAGTACTGCATCAAGGTCTGCCTCCTTGCCTTGCCCTAGGCTTGTGGAGTGGTGACATTCAAGGTATATGTGACCAATTGTCATTCTCTAATAGAGAGAAATGCCAATGGTCTTTTGTGGACTATGACTAATTACCTTACAATGACTCTCCTGACATATTTTACAGGATAAAGGAATTCAGTGCATGTTTCAAGTTGGCAACTTAATGCTGTGAACTAATTCAAGACAGCATTTAGGTGAAAGGCAGAAAAAGATCAAACTTAATTTGAATCATTTGGTCTGAACTGTGTATTAAAGGGTAAATATTCACACATGGGATATGGCAATGCTGCCTTAGCCAACATTTATCACCCATCCCTAGTTGCCTTTAAGAAGACGATGTTAAGCTGCCCTCTTGAACTATTGCAGTCCATGTGGTGTAGTTAGACTCACAGTGCTGTTAAGAGGGGAGTTCCAGGATTTTGATCCAGTGACAGTGAAGGAATGGCAATGTAACTCCAGTTAAGATGTGCTCTGGGTGTCTTGAAGGGAAACTTGTTGCTGGTGATGTTCCTATGTGTCTGCTGTTTTTGTCCTTCAAGGTGGTAGAGATCATAAATTTGGAAGATGCTGTTTAAGGAGCTTTGGTGAGTTGTTACAGTGCATCTTATACATAGTACAGACTTTTGCCACTGTGCAGTATAAGTGAAAGGACTGAATGCTGAAGTTGATGGATGAGGTGCCAATAAGGTGGGCCACCTTGTCCTGGATGGTGTCTGAGTGGTCTTGGAGCTGCACTCATCCGGGTAGAAGGAGGGTATTCTATCACACTCCTGATTTGTACCTTCCGGCTGGTGGAGAGGCTTTGTAGATTCAGGAGGTGAGCTATTCACCACAGAAATCCCAGCCTCTGGCCTGCTCTTGTAGCCATTGTGTTAATATGGCTATTTCAAATCAGTTTCTGTGTAAATAGAACCCCAAGAGATGTTGATAGTTGGTGGTTCAGGGATGGCAATGTCATTGACTATCAAGGGGTGATTGGGGGTTTCGCTCTTGTTGAAGTTGGTCATTGCTAGGTACTAGTGTAGTATAATTGTTCCTTACCACTTGTCAGCCCAAGCCAGTTGTTGCATATGAACATGAACTGCTTCAGTATCTGAGGAGGCACGAATGATGTTAAACATTGTGCAATCACTAGCAAACATCCGCAAATCTGACCTTACGTTGGAGGGAAGGTCATTGATGAAGCAGCTGAAGATGGTTGGGCCTTGAACTCTACCCTGAGGAACTCCTGCTGAGATGTGTGTGGCAGAGATGATTGAGCTCTAACAACTGCAATAATTGTCCTTGGTGCTAGATATGACTTCAAACGGTGTAGAGTTTTTCCTTGATTCTCAATCACTCCAGGTTGCCTGAGGTTCCTTAATGCTATATTTGGTCAAATGCTAGCTTAATGTCACGGACAATCACCCTCAATTCCCACTTAATTTCGCTGCCTGTTCATGGTTGGAGTAAGTCTACAATGACATCAGGAGATGAGGGACGCTAGTAGAGTCCAAACTGAGTGTCGGTAAGCAGAGTAATGTTGAGTAAGTGCAAGAAGAGAGTACAGTTGACAGCACTGTCCATTACCTTGCTGATGATTAATTGTAGACCGATAGAGCAGTAATTGAGCAGGTTGGATTTGTCTTTTTTTTTTGTTGATAGGACATACCTGAGCAATTTGCATGCTGTCAGTAGTAACTGAAGTGGAACAACTTGGTTAGTGTTGTTGAGCACACATTTTCAGAACTATTGCTGGAATGTTCTCAGAAGCCATAGTCTTTGCAGTGTCCATGTCTTCAGCTATTTCTTGATACCACATCTTATGATAAAGTCTGGCATCTGTGATATTGGGGACCACAGGAAGAAGATAAGATAGATCACCCGGTAAGTACTTTGGCTGAAGATGCTCACAAATACTTCAGTCTTATCTTTGGCATTGATGTGCGGGGTACTTCCATCATTGAGCATGGGATGATATGTGGAATCTCCACCACCAGTGAGTTGTTTAATTGTTCGCCACCATTCACAACTGGGTGCCACCGGACTGGAGAGCCTGGGTATCATCCATTGTTTGTGGGATTGCTTAAAGCTCCGTCAATCGCATGGTGCCAATGCTGCTTAACTTGCAAGTAATCCTGTGTTGTAACTTCACCGGGTTGACAGCTCATTTTTAGGTATGCCTGGTTCTGCTCCTGACGTTCCCTCTGCACACTTCGTTGAAACAGGGTTGATTCCCTGGCTTGGTTGTAATGGTGGAGTAGGAGATATGAGTTTACAGATTGAGTTTGAATACAAATCTGTGACTGACGGTCAACAGAGCCTCATGGTGCCCAATCCTAAGGTTCTGGATCTGTGTGAAATCAATCCCATTTAGCACGATGGAAGTGCCACGCCATACAATCAGATGGTATCCTCTACCAATGCTGTCGTAAACAGGTGTGCCTACTGCAGGAAGACTGGTTTGGACAAGGTCAAGTATGTTTTTCCCTCATGTTGTTTACCTGATTACCTGCCACATGCCCACTCTAGCAATTATGTCCTTTAGGATTTTGACAGCTCTGCCAGTAGTGGTGCTACCAAGTCAACCTTGGTGATGATTGTTGAAGTTTTATAACCAAAGTACATTCTGGGCCTATGCCACACACAGAGCATCCTCCAAGTAGTGTTCAATGGAGGAGATCTAATTTATCAGCAGAGGGTAGGGGTCGGGGGCGTAAGTTGGATGATAGGTGGCAATTAACAAGCGGCTACCTTGCTCATGTTTGGTGCAATGCCTTGAGACTTTATTCAATGTTGAGGACTCCCGGGGACTCTGATTACTGCTGACAAGACTAGCCCAGGGATGGTGACTGTGGTGTCTGGGACATTGTCTGCAAGGTATGATTCTGTAAGAATGACTTTGTCAGGCTATGCTTGCCTAATCTGTGGGACTGCTCTACTAATCTTGGCATGAGCCCCTAGATGTTAATAAGGAGGCCATTGCCTCATCAATATGGCTTGATGCGCTATTGTCATTTCCAGTGCCTTGAACGATGCCTGGTTTCATACCTTTTATCAGAGTTTGTTGTGGTTTGAAACAAGTGGTTTGTGAGCAAACTAGTGTATATGGCATTGATGAGTTAACCACATTGTTCTGGATCTGTAGTCACATGTAGACCAGACCAGTGCCAAATTTTCTTTCCCAAAAGGGCATTTGTGAACCAGACATGTTTTCACAATAGTCAATATCATGAGACCAATTTTAGCTTCAGATTTATCAATTGAATTAAAATTTTGCCACTTACCATGTTGGGGATCAAATCCATGTCACTGGAGCATTAGTCTGGGTCACTTGTTCAGTGACGATGCCACTTCAGCATCATCACCACTGTGTTAGATGCAATTATTTTTAATAAATTTACAAATGATTTTGTAAAGAGTACATTTACAATTCTGTGTAAATAAGAAACATATGATATTTTTCTTCCAAAATCCCCCACCCCCACCTTCCCCATTAGGATATAACTGGACTCAGCCATGATGTTTTTATATTGAATACTTACTTGACATGAAAGACTTGATTAATCAGTTATCTGGTTTAAATACTTTACATTTAAAGTGATACCAAGAAACGTTTAAAGGCGCTGGATAGTGCAAAGGCTATGAACCTTGATATCACTCTGGCACTAGTAATGTAGACCTGTACTCCCAAACTTGCCGGTCCCCTAACCAAGCTATTCCAGTATAGTTACAACACAGGCATCTATCCAACAATATGGAAAATTGCCGGGTTTGTCCCATATATACAAAGCAGCACAAATCCAAACTGACCAATTACTGCCCCATCAGTTTACCCTTGATCATCAGTAAGGTGATGGAAGGCATCATCGACAGTGCTATTAAGCAGCATCTGCTCACCAATAACCTGCTCAGTAACACCCAGTTTGGTTTCTGCCAGGACCACTCAGCTCCTGACCTTATGACAGCCTTGCTTTAAACATGGACAGAAGAGCTGAATTTTCGACCTGTGGTGAGCTCCTGACATCAAGGCTGCATTCAACTGAGTGTGGCATCAAGGAGTCCTGGCAAAGCTGGAATCAATTGGTATCGGGGGCAAACTCTCTGTTGTTTGGAGTCATAGCTGGCATATTGGAAGATGGTCTTGGTTGTTGGAGGCCAGTCAACTCGGTCCAGGACATCACCTCAGGTGCTCCTCAGGGTGGTGTCCTAGACCCCAACCATCTTCAGCTGTTTCATGAATGAACTTCATCATAAGGTCAGAAACGGGGATGTTTGCTGATGATTGCATAACATTCAACACCATTCGCGACTCCTCAGACACTGAAGCAGTCCATGTTCAAATGCAACAAGAAACTGAACAATATCCAGAACTGGGCTGACAAGTGGCAAGTACTTTTTGCACCACACTAAATGCCAGGTTGTGACCATATCCTAAAAGATACGATCTAACCAATATTCCTTGACATTCATTGGTGTTGCCATCACTGAATCCCCCACTGTCAATATCCTGGGGGTTATCATTGACCAGAAACTCAACTGGACTCACCACATCAACATAACAGCAGGTCAGAGGCTAGGAATACTGCAGCGAGTAACTCACCTCCCGACTACTCAAACCCTGTGCACAATTTAAAAGGCACAAGTCAGGAATGTGATAGAATACACCACATGTGCCTGGATGGGTGCAGCCCTAACAACATTCAATAAGCTTGTCACCATCCAGGAACAGTCAGCCACTTGTTTGGCACCACATCCACAAGCATCCAATCTCTCCAACCGCCAAAGCTCAGTAGCAGCAGTGTGCACTATCTACAAGATGCACTGCAGAAATTGATCTAAGATCCTTAGATTGCACCTTCCAAACCCATGACCATGTCCATCTAGAAGGCAGGGGCAACAGATATATGGGAACACCACCACCTTCAAGTTTCCATCCAAGCCGCTCACCGTCCTGACTTGGAAAAATATCGCCGTTCCCTCACTGTTGCTGGGTCAAAATCCTGGAATTCCCTCCCTAATGGCATTGTTGATCAACCTACAGCAGGAGGACTGCAGCGATTTAAGAAGGCAGCTCACTACCACCTTCTCAAGCGTAACTAGTGACTGGCACGAAATGCTGGCCAGCCAGCGATACCCATATTCCACTAATGAATAAAAATAGTTTTAAAATGCTGCAAAATTTTATAACACAGGAGCAGATGAGAAAGGCCACTCAACCCATCTAAATTGATCCATCCAGAAAAATACTAATATCCACCCATTACACCCAATGTTTCTGATACTTTTGCTTTCATTATTCTATCTGTTCATTTATTCCAAGTGTTTATAACTTCCAGGAGTAGTTATTGTGCAATTTTGTAAGAAGAGTATTGGCAACTCAACAGCCCATTTTACAAACTTCCAGATGTTTATTTCCATTGGCATCACTTCCCTCAGTGAATAGCTTTCCAGGATGACTATTTTTGTTCTGTTACAATGGAGACTGACAAGGCTCATTATGTGAAGTTTTAAGTGGCGGGAGGGACTTAATGTGGGAAGTTTTGCCAAATTAAAGGCCTCTCCAGTTAGGCTGTCAACAAAGACCCACCTCTCGTGACACAGAAGCCCATTATTCATATTAAAATGAGGTGACCTCCCTCTGACCCTGCATACAGGGTCAATATTCAGATATTTGAAAATGCATCCTTGCATATTTGCATGACATTGACCCAAGGATTTTAACTCTGAAGATTTTTACATAACCATAAGGGTAGCTTTTAAGAGCCAAAAAGACATTTGCTTGATTTTTAGCTGAAGGCTAAAGTTCTTTCCATTTATCAAAACAATATATAACTTCTATTATTTGGATCAATTTTTAGTTAAAACTTCAGAAAGAGCTATCTTTAGACATATTTTCTATCAATGGCAAACATTAATTTGTCATTTTCAAGCAATTGCTGGAAATGATAGCACAAGGTTTAGCTATTATTACTTGCTCTCTCATTTGGGACACCAGCTGGAAGGTGAGTTGGTAAATACATCAGCGCAAGACCCCAGAGAAACTTAAACAAACACCATTTATTGAACTTCTAAATTATTTACAGAGTAACTGACCTTTTGTATGAAGTTCAAATGCACTCCTCAGTTTTACCAAAAAGCTGATGATTTCTCCAGTCAAAACACCGCAAGCCTTTGTTATATTTTCGTTGCAAATTGTTTTGAAGATGTTGTATTAGTTGTAAAGATGAATGTAATAGCTGCAAATGAGTGTAATTTCAGAATAAAACCTTCCAACTTATAAAATCAATTTAGAAAGCAAATAAGTAAACGAAGCTAAAACAGAGGGCAGAATTGTCTGTCATTAAGCTTAAGTCCAGAGCTGGGCCTGTAAGTGAGTTTCATTACCCTTGGGGAGTGAGTTGCAATTTCTCACGTGAACATTTGGTGCTTTCTTGACAGTTTTCCAATCCTCTTGAGCTTTTCAAGAATCTAAGGATTATTGGAAGATTACTACCAACACATTCACCACTTCTGCAGTTATTTCCTTTAAAGTCCTGGGATGCGACTCATCACATCTCGGGCAATTATTGGTCTTTAGCCCTATTAGTTTCCTAGGACTCTTTCTCCAGTGATAGTTATTGTCTTTATTTCCTCTCCCCCTTTTACCCCTTGATTATTCAGTATTTTTGGAATGTTGTTATTGCCTTCTATCATGAAGAGTGATTCAAATTACTTCTTCAATTTCTCTGCCATTTCCCAGATCCCCATTATTACTTCCCTAGCCTCATTCTGTAAGGGGCCTATGTTCATTTTTCCTCTCCCTTATGTTTATCAATTTAAAGAGGTTCTTACTGTTTGTGTACCCTCAAAGTTTCTTTTTTCTCTCCATTGATTTTTTGGTCATCTTTTAGTTTGTAAAACTTTCCCAATCCTCTGGCTTAGCACTAATCTTTGCCACATTATGTGTTATTTTCTTTCAATTTAATATGAGCACCAACTTCCTTGGTTAACCAAGATCAGCTTGTCCCTTTCCGAGAATTTTTCGTCCTAACCGGGATATATTTTTGTTGTGAATCATGAACTATTTTCTTAACGTCTACCATGGGTCATCAAAAGGGTTCTTTTCTACTAAACTCCTTTCCTAGTCCATTCCAGCCAACTCTGCCCTCATTCCTTTGGCATAACCCTTATTAATGTTTATCAGAATTGTTTCCTATCTAAGTTTCTCACTCTCAGACTGAATACTAAATTCTACCATGTTATGGTAACTTTCTCAGTGATATTCCAAAGATCCAAGATCATTTCTTGCTAGTGCACTTATACCATCCCAGTTTAACATAGCTTCCTAACATCCAGTCTGTCATTTCATAAAGTCACATCTCTGAATATTTAGTTCCCAGCTTTGATCATCTTGTAACTATGTCTCAACAAAGGCCATAAGATCTGTTTGACTGACCCAGTTGCATCTTGCTCCTTGCAGTGGAGGCCAAGTCTCTGGATACTTTCAAGAAAGAGATGGATAGAGCTCTTATAGATAATGGAATCAAGGGTTATGGGGATAAGGCAGGAACAGGATACTGATTGTGGATGATCAGCCATGGTCATAATGAATGGTGGTGCTGGCTCGAAGGGCCAAATGGCCTACTCCTGCACCTATTGTGTATCTGTTCTAGAATCCTAATCTAAGGACGACTGAAAACATTTAACCAGTGCCTCCGTAACTTTTGCCCTCAGTTCCTTCAGTGTCCTTGTATGCATATAATCTGGTCCAGCTTCCTTAACTACTTGAAGAATTGGATAATAGTGTAGCCAGTACCCCACCCTTATCCATTTTGAAAATGTTTTTTGACTCTATTTCCTCCTGTGTCATAGTGGTCAGGACGGCATCTGCTTCCTTGATAATTAATACCTCAGCCATGCCCTCTGCCTTCATGTGTAAATTCCTTTTTTAGTCTATAAGCAGCTTTCACCATCCTTTTACTAGCCTTTTACTATATACTTGTTATGCCTCCTAGTTTAGTATAATTTATAAATTTACACACCACTCTCTCTCACCCCTACCCAAATCATTGATCTACTAGCGTGAAAGATGATTTAACATTTTAAGCAAAAGTATTTCCACTCATAGAGAAATGACATCTCTGGCACGGCTCATGCATGTAAAGATCATCAGTTCTGACCCCACTCTTATTTAGGCCAGCCATGTGGTTTAAACAACTCTGATCTGTAAAAACAATTCCCCTGATATGCTGGCTTGTGTACAAATTTTGTTCCATTGCCGCCGAATTTTCTCATGGCATGAATAGATCAAATCTGACACAATGGAAATTAGATCATATTGCAGAACTGCTACGCTTCCATTGCAATAGTAGATATATAATGGGAGATTATCGTGACCACCTACTTTACACTGGCTTACCTGTGTGCTTGTAATATAGTACACATGAAGAACGTCAAACTAATAGCATTCTAAAAGGGCATTAGAGAGCTCTTTTGGCATAGCATTTTGATAACTATTTGCAGCACTAGACGCTCAAATTGAATCAGCCAATTAACTTTCTGCCTCCTCCTTATAAAAAGACTAAATTCATTTTTGGACATGCCTTTCATTGATTTCAATGTTTTTTCAAATATATAAAGTTATAAAATCGGGAATAAACAGCAACTTTTCTTGGTGTTTGCAGCTTTAATAAGGAGAGATCTGTTAGTTTCCTAGACAATCCCTTTTGGTACCTTGTGGCATTTGCTGCTTCTATCAGTATGTGGAACAGGGATAAGGGTTGTTTGAGGTAGTTCACTACCACCAATTTCTTTTTCTTCGCTTTGTTGTGGGCCTGTCTGGTGATAAGTGACAGAGGATACATCACTGTGAAGTATCTACAGAATACACAGTGGTCAAATGTAACATGAAAGAGTGGCACTGTGGTTGGCACCAGGGACCTGGGTTCAGTTCCTCCCTCAGGCAACTGCCTGTGTGGAGTTTGCACATTCTCCCAGTGTCCGCATGAGTTTTGTTCAGGTGCTCCAGCTTCCTCCCACAGTCCAAAGATTTGCAAGTTAGGCAGATTGGCCATGCTAAATTGCCCATAGTGTCCAGGGATGTTCAGGCTAGATGGGTTAGCCATGGGAAATGCAGGATTATAGGCAATGCAGATGGGTGTGGGTGGACTGCTCTTCAGAGGGTCAGTGCGGACTCAATGGGTTGAATGGCCTGCTTCCACACTGTAGGGTTTTTATGATTAAGGTTTATTGCATGATAGCAATAAGTACAGCCACATTTCGTCAGGCATATATACTATAACCTGAGAGAGCCAGTACAGGTACATCTGCTCACTTTGAAAGCTGGAGTAGGACTCCTTGTATCCACCCACAAACTGTGTGTGACATCAGGAGAATGGGTGGAGCCAATATAATATAAACATTGACCCCCTTGCAACCATTAACTTATACAACAAGGTAGCTACCATTTGCCATTTAATCTCCCTTTTCTTTTCAAATCTAAATATATCAGCCATTAGACTGATGACCCTTAAATATTTTTTTCTGTTGCAGCACCAGATTACTCTATGTTTCTGACTTTATGCTGCTATAAACAGAGTCACTGATGTTTAAATTGTAACTACTGCTTTCAAGGAACAAACTCCTTTTAAAAGCCAGAGACAACATTCAAACAATCAATGCCCTTGGCCTTAGGCTTTGCTCACCTTTGGTGTAAAGTTTATGATGTTTATAGGCATGAAACACAAGATAGGGCTGAGAAAAAAAAAATCTACAACCTTTCACTTGTAAGTGTAGCTCACAATTAGCTTGCAACATCTACTATGGATCACTGTATTTTTTAACACAGCCCCCAATTTGAAAACAGCCCATCTGGTGGGATTGAAGTTGGTTAGAAATCTGTTTCACATCCTATTATTTGGACACCCCATTGATGTCAATGCAGCACAGATGTAAAAACTAAACACATTCTGCTCCCACTGGGTCTGTAAATTTAAATCGGTGCAAATATGGTAAACATTTTCTTGGTGAGTTTTTTTTTAAAAATTCATTCATTGGATATGGACATTGCTGGTTAGGCCAGAATTTATTGCTCAAAGGGCAATCAATTCAGTTACATTCCTGCAAAAATGAAATTACATGTAGGCCAAATCAGGTAAGGATGGCAGATTTCCCCCTTAATGATAAATTAACAACATAGATTTTCAATGATAGCCAACAATGGCTATATTGTTATCTCTAGGCTAATACTTCAACATACATCAAATTTCACAATGTGCCATTGTCAGATTTGAACCCATGTCGACAGAACAATAACCTACTAACCCAATGACATTGGTACTACACTACCATAAGCCCTCAGCAGACCATTGTTAAAAACCTGAGAAATCATTGAAGGACTACAGACCCCTCATATATTCACTATCAAGAAAGCAAACACCATGTTAGAAATAAGCAAGAAAAATATTAGCCAAAAAATAAAGTCAAGGATCCTTTAAAGAGTAGCCAGTGCAATGTTTTATCCATTTCACTCATTTACTTTAATATAAAACGGATTGGATTGAATATAAACAAAAGCCTTTATATAATACAAATTCCGGACACATCTCAAGGTCAAGTGTTTCTTAACCCTCTTAATCAGATAGAAAATATTTTTCCTCCTGCTAAGTGTTTCTGTAGCCAATCAGTTTATTTTACCAAGCCTTTGAGGTTGCCTTGAGATTGAAATAACTCAGCTGATGAAGGCCAGGATTCAGGTTAATGACTCATTTGTGTATTGAGCCTTAGAAAAACATATCCAGGGTTGGTTGATCCAGTGCAGCATAAGACAACTATTTGCATCGTGGTGTTTCAGGATGATGAAAAATTCAGAGAAATGACTGATAGGGATGAGGGTGGGAGGTAACGCACAGTTCACAAAGTGGCGATCAAGTTTTTAAAGTCCTCTGAAAAGCATTTTATTTGAAGGTACTGCAACATTAAATAATACTTTCCCATTATGCAGTACTTCCTCAATCTAAGACATTATATATGAAATGACTGATGCTGTTCCAGGCTCCAGCCCCTCCCCAAATGGTTTCCTATAAACATCGCCTGACCCTTTTATTTCCCTGTGACTGTGAGATATGTTCTCTACGATGACTGTTCAAAGACTGACAGTAACTTGAGAAATCTGTCACATCCCCAGTGAGCTTGAGCAAGCAGGCTTTGCACTTCCTATAACAGGGAGAAAAGAAATGGAAACGATTAGCAAGTCCTAAGGAACGCATGGTTAGTTTTGTCAGTTAGTATACGCCATTTTACACACCAAAGGTTTAAAACCAATTTATCTATGTGCACGTAGGGCAGAAGAAAATGATCAAGTTGGTTTAATCTTAACATTGAGATAGTTCGCAATAGGAAGTTTAAACAATGAATCACTCTGCATTCATCGCTGAACAAAATAGATTTCAATCTGTTGAGGTCAGAACTGCAATTGTTTTGCAGCTTACAGTCAGGCAATTACCACACAGGCTTTGGGTAATATGTTCAAATGTGAGGCCCTTGGTAAAACACAGAAGGGCAGATGCATAGCCACTGGATTAATTTAATTGAAGGAGGCGTATTCAAATATGATTCACTTTATTATTTACACTTTGCATTAAGAATCCTCTTTATATTAAGAAGATTTTTGCAGCTTCCTGTCCCCACGTGAATTAAGAACAATGGCTAGCCCACCACCTTCATACAGAACCTGAGCTAACTTTGATGTCATGGAAGGAGTCAGCTAGCCCATGTGTACTTAGGCCTATTGAATTAACAGCTTTATTCCACATCCACTGCTTTAGTACACTGTGTGGAGGAAGATGGACTAAAAGTGGCCATCTGACTTCAACAACCAATTTAATCAGAGAATCCCTACAATGTGGAAACAGGCCCTTCAGCCTAACAAGTCCTAAACAACCCTCAGAGCATCCCACCCCCAACCCACCTAGCCTAAACATCCCTGAACACTATGGGCAATTTAGCGTGGCCAATCCACCTAGACTGCACATCTTTGGATTGTGGGAGGAAACCGGAGCACCCGGAGGAAACCCACACAGACACAGGGAGAATGTGCAAACCCCACACAGACTGTCGCGCAAGGGTGGAATCAAACCCGGGTCCCTGGCACCATGAGGCAGCAGTGCTAGCCACTGAGCCACCGTGCCACCATGCTTAAAGTTGGAGATGAGGAGGAGAGGTATCTCCTTTAGGTGGTGCCCTCTGTTTTCCACCCCAGCACCTAGTCTTTGTCCTTCTACCAAATCCGCCTATTCCCCCAGCTTTCACAACCTGGCAAACACTCCGTCCCCTACTCCATGGGAATTCAGATCCTTCACTGATCCGAAGCCCCAGATTTATTTCCGTGTTTGCCTTCTTACAACTCAGTGCAGTCCCACCTGTGGCCCCTACTCAGTTCGAGCCCTGCTGGCGCAGCCCTGCTGACAGCCAATCGGATCTCGAGGGAAGGATTTCTATTGGTCGAAGGCTGGTGTCCACCCTCATCTCATTAAGACTATACCCAGTATACCATCACTCCAGAGCAGCTTTTCTTAAAGCCAGTCTTCTCAAGACCAACTTTTATACTGGCAACGTATAGTTTGATAACAATACACACCCCCAATAAAACTCACCCCAATATCTCTGCGAAGTGTCCTGGGATCTTTTAGTGCATTAAAGGTGCAAAATAACATATTCTTTTTTTTTTTCTTAAATATATGTACCACATATTTATCTTTAAATATATAGAAAGGTTCTGGGGAGGATTTCAAGCAAGTCTACATTGTTGTCAGAGCCCTGGGCCTCAAGAATTGTTCATCGCGCTCTGCTTACATTGATCTTCAGGTTCATGAGCAGCAGGTTAGAGAGGGTCTTGGAGCAATCACCTACAACAAGGTGTCATGCCCAATGGAGGCACAGGTATTATTATCAATGTTCAGCCAATACTTTTTTAATTGGATTCAAACAGGTTGTTAATGTATCTGACATAAATCAATACGAGATTTAGCATTTGCACTGCAGAAATTTTCATGTCTCCAACATAATTAAAAATGGACATAGGCAAAGGTTCCTCATATCTGTCTTTGGTATTCCCAAATTTGATTGTTTACGGATGGGCCAATTACTAGAAGTTTAGGGACGATCAAAACTCATTGGTCACAATCAGTAGGCCTCAGAAATGTTACCATATAGCCAACGATGTGAATACAACATCTTATGTGGAAGAACCTGAACCTGTAAGACAGCAAGGTGTTATTTGTCTGTTTTAAAGATTGGCCAATTGCTGTCTGCAGGCTGATCCAACAAAAATCTCAGAACCACAAGTCATCATCCAGCCTCAGAACCAGAATCTGAAATGAACTGTAAGTCTTCAGGCAGCTAAAAAACCGAAACAATTCCAGCTTCAAAGTTCATAAGAGAACCAACCTCCTGGATCGATACAAGAAACCTCACAACTTTTGTAGTGGAACCTTTGCTTTAGAGGACCCTCACTTCAACTTTAAATTCAAATCTATTCAACAAACAGCACAGTGGCTCAGTGGTTAGCACTGCTGCCTCACAACACCAGGGACCCAGGTTTGATTCCACCCTTGGGCGACTGACTGTGTGGAGTTTGCGCACGCTCCCAAGTCTATGTGGGTTTCTGCTGGGTGTTCCAGTTTCCTCCCACAGTCCAAAGATGTGCAGGCTAAGTGGATTGGCCATGCTAAATTGCCCATAATGTCCAGGGATGTGTAGATTAGGTGGATTAGCCATGGGAAATGTGGGGCTCAAGGGATAGGGTAGAGAATAAGTCTGGATGGGATGCTATTCAGAGAGTCAGTGTGGGCTTGTTGGGCCAAATGGCCTGTTTCTACACTGTAGAGTTTCACTTCTATAAAAACCACATGTTTGTCTATGGGAGAATGGGAACAGCAAATCAGAAACTTATCTATAAAACATCTTTATCTATATCCAATCCTTCTTCGTATGTATGTATGTGGGTGTGTATGAGACTTAATGTTTGTTGTTGTGCTTAATTAAGTGTACGTATATGAGAATAAATAACCATATATTTAAACTCATGAAAGCTTGTTGCTGATTGTTTAAATAAGGGCAGGATGACTTACCTCGTTCCATGCAAAACATTTTGATTACTGGCAGTAATCCATAATTATTTATTGATTTATGTGAATACAAACAACTGTCTTTGAATTTGGAGAGTTTATTCCAAAAACATGCCTTATGGGCAAGAGGGGTTCTCAGGACTTGGTTTTCCTGAACTCAAGTGGCTTGTACAGTGTCTTCAAACAGATGTTTGGCCTCTATTTGCAAATCATTATTAGTGCAGGGATCACTGCCTGTTTCTTGTTCTTTCCACTTATAGCTATAAAAAAACATGCATTTCTTGTCTGCCATTTTGGGCCTTAATTGGCCAATTAATGTCTGAAAATTGGGCACTGTTCAGCCAAATTTATGGCTCAAGGATTTTTAGAAACATGATGAGAAAAAGGGAAACTGAAGCAGTAGGCCTCTTTATATTCAAAGCTCGTACCACCTAGTTTTTATTTAGTTTCATTTTTGCCCGCACAGGCATATGCATAATTAATTCTTTGTACTGAAAAGTCTGTTTGAGGAATTTGGAGCTAATATACTTACATTTGCTCTTTGTTCATCCTTATTGGATCAGCAAGTACTTTCAAGACAATGCTGATATTTCAGACTACGAAAACACCTCACAGCTTGCTATGTCCCTCTTACTCATATTCGCACAGCCACACACTCAGTTGGAAGGCAGTTAGTGAACTCTAGAGGAAGCACCAGTTTGATTCCATTATTACAGTCTGAAACTGGTGGAAAACCAAGCTATGTTTGATTTAAATTCACATTTAAATCTATATCTAACACTTCTTGCACAAGAGTGTAAAGATTTGGTAGAATATTGAGCATAATGTAAAAATAGCGCAGATCCAGTAATATGAACAGCTTTTGCTTGTTTTTTCAATTTTTACAGATATCAGTTGAGGAATAGTGTTAACCACGAGAACTCCCTGCCTTTCTTCAAATAATGACAGATCTCAAGCCCATGTTAGAAGGACAAGGACAGTAGGCAGATAGGAATACCAACACATCTGGGCTCCCCTCCAGGACAGATACCATTCTGACTTGAACAATCTTTTATTGGATGGAGGCGTCAGTACAGACAGGGGTTTTCGTGGGATAGGTCAGTACAGACATTTTTAAAAAAGGGGCAGCACAGTGGCTTAATGGTTAGCACTGCTGCCTCACAGCGCCAGGGACCTGGGTTTGATTCCACCCTTGGGTGACTGTTCGTGTGGAGTTTGCATGTTCTCCCCATTGTCTGCATGTGTTTCCTCTGGGTGGTCTGGCTTCCTCCTGGAGCCTACAGATGTGCAGGTTGGGTGGATTGGCCATGCTGAATTGCCCATAGTGTCCAGAGATGTGCAGGCTAAGTGGATTAGCCATGGGAAATGCAGTGTTACAGAGACAGGGTGGATCTGGATGGGATGCTCTTTGGAGGGTCAGTGTGGACTCAATGGCCTGCTTCCACACTGTAATGATTCTATGACTTGGAAACATATTTCTGCTCCTTCATCATCGCTGTATATCTTGCGTCAACCATCCTGTTGTTGTACCTTGACTACATGGGCTGCAGCCGTAACTTACCTTTCGAAGGAAAATTAGTGACATGCAATAAATGGTGGCCTTGCCAGTGACTCCAATGTGACATGAATGAATAAAAAGTAGATCCTTCATGTCTGCCTGATAGATCAGGTGGGGCCTTGGTTTAATGTTTTGTGTGAAACACAGTACCTCTAAGTAATAGCCACCTGACTAAATCCACTCTCACGGTAGTGCACTGAAGTGTCAGCCTAGATGAGGTGCTCAACTCTCTGGAGTGGCAGCTTTAATCCATGACCTCTAGACACAGAGCCATTCCTGAGATCAGAAATACACCGTTCCCTGCCCCACAAACCAACTGCGCAAAACGTTTCGCCAGATTGCTATAAAAAGCAAACACTTCTCCACAAAATATTTAGCAGGAGGAATGTTGCAGAGTTCACCGTTTGTTTAAAAAAAACACAAATGTCTTGACAACAGTTTCATGAATTTTCCTGCTTGGTTCTGTTCAGACTGGGTGACTATCTAAGGTAAACACAGCTTCAATTGTGCTGATGTATGGCAGCTCACAAAAACGTGAATTACTGAGCGTGAACATAACACATAAAGAACAGAACGACAAAGGGCCTCTTGGTCCATTAAGCTTGCTGTTTCCAACAGATGCTGTACAATTTGCACTAATATGGACTCTATCGACTGTTGAATCAGTTCAGGATCAATTGGGCCAAGAGCAGCAGCTCCCAAAAGGTTTGAATGATTCTTTAAATGGAATAGTGCCTAATCAAAAAGAAGTATAATCTGTAAGATTAAATTACTAGAATTTATAATATTCATAGTAAGATTACCATCTGGCACTGCAAACAAAATAAACTTTTAAACTGTTAATTCACTTTCTTTCTGTCCCTGCTATTCCTCAATTTGGAGAAAACTAAAAATAAAAGAATTATGGACAGAATTACTCAATTCAGTATGAACATTTAGGCTTCATGTTATTTTAATCAATTTTTATTACATCTTCACAGGTTAGACTTGATGATAAATGAGTTTCGAGTGAAATAAAAGGTTCTAAATGAACAATGAAAAAAGCTTTATATGAAGAGAAAGACTGTGATGAGATTTTTGTTTAAAAAGAGAATGCTCAAATCATCTGGTAACATTGCCCAAAGAGGTATGTTATGAATGGATGAATCTGGTTGATGGGCTGCACCAGGCCAGAGATAGAATGCTTCTTTGATCATTCTTTTATTCATTAACTTATTCCTTTTAGAAAATTACCAAAATACATGCTCTCTGCAGAGCCTTCAAGACTAATGCTGCTTCTTCCAGGGGATGCCCAATCAGGCATTGGCAAGGCCATCAGTGAGCTTCCCTTGAAATCAGACCCGGAGAGGTTACTGGTTTAGGGAGGGAGTGCAGGCTCCTGGGCAGTGAGAGCCACTGTCCAAACTGAGGTCAGTAACTCTTGTCTTCAGTCGCACCATGGAAGAGGTCATGACTGCTGCCAGAGGACACAGGACAGAAGTAAGTGATATGGTAGGCTGCAGAGGGGGTGTTCTCAAATTGCAGGTCAGTGTCACAAGCAAAAGCAACGGGGTAACTCCCTCCACACACAAATGCACACACACACACACGCACACTCAAACATATGCACACACACACATGCACACTCATACACGTGCACACAAAACATGTGCACACACACATGCACACACACATGCACACTCATACACACATACACATGCACATACATACATATGCATACACACATGCACACCCATGCACACTCATACATGTGCACACAAACATGTGCACACACACATGCGCACTCATACCTATGCTCACGCTCACATACACACTCATACACATGCACACACACACGCACATACATACATATGCACACACACATGCACACCCATGCACACTCATACACATGCGCACACACACATGCACACACACACGCGCACCCACACATGCACACACACATATGCACACACATACACATGCACGCACACACATGCACACACACACGTGCACACTCATACACATGCACACACACACACATGCACATGCACACACACATGCACATACACACACGTACACATTCACGCACATGAACACTCAGACACACACGCGTGCGCACATACACACACATATGTATACTCACACACATACACACACATATACACACGCACACGTGTGCACATGCACATGAACATACATACACACACGCACACACACACATGCAGACACAGACGCACGCACACACATGCACACACTTACACATGCACACACACACAGACACACACAGACACACACAAGCACACACACATGTGCACACGCACATACACATGCACACTTACACACACATACACACATGCACACACGCACATATACATACACACATGCACACTCACTCGCACACATACACACATGCACACTCACATGCACACTCATACACAT
>JAHRHZ010000012.1:62022156-62043150 GCA_024137785.1 Ginglymostoma cirratum
CACGCACACAAACATTCAGACGCTCACACACACATACACACATGCACGCGCACACACATATACACATCCCTGCCTGTAGGGTAGCATCTATTGTGAATGGCAGATGAACTAATAAAATGGCAGCCTGGCAGGAACCATGCCCCTTCCCACCACAAATTTGTCACCTCCAGGGGAATAAGATACCACCCACAGAGTTAAAAGAGTATGTGTAAACAAAGTGAAACTGATTACAAGATAACATTGAAAAGCAAGTATTTGAGAATAATTTGTTGGAGGCATGTTTTATCATTTTAAAATGAACTAATAGACTTTCACACACATACGTGCACACATATTAAATAAAGGATCTTTCCACTTTGTCTATGGTCTTTAATTTTCAACAGCATTAAACAACCAAATGTAAATCATTCATGCAGCTGGATAAAATGAATCAGTGGCAGAGTGTGCAATTAATTGCAGTTCTTGGATGCGACTGATAATCACATGTAGAAGCCGTGTTGAGAATTAATTAGGAAAGGGCCTTAAAAGCAGCAGGGAGTAACCAAGTGACCTTTATTCACAGCCAGTTAAACATAAGTGTGACTAAAAATGTCACAATGCACACCAGAACCTTAATACTGATTGCCTAGATAGAAAATTAATAATTTAGAGGCACAGTAAGAATAAATATCCACTGACAGAGATGAAGGTGCTGCATTTCGAACATTCATCTATCATTCAACAGAGCTTGCATTTGGAAATTGAGAATTTTCACCACTAAGGAACACAATTAGTTTTATGACCCAGCGTGACTGCCTTATTTATACCACTCAGGTCTCACTCATCTGGAGAAAAGGAAGCTCCCATCAGCACATCTTGAGAGCTCAGGATTTTAAAAGCAGACTAATTAATCCTTTATTAGCTAATTAATTTGAAGCTTTGTAAGCACAACAGGTACAAAATCAAAAACATTGAGAACTGTGAAAATGCAATGCCTCAGTAGAATAAACTCTAGAGAAATATTTTTAACTGTCAAAGTGTGTTTATTTCTCTCCCCCTGACACGTCTTTCTTGTAATTCTTTAATTTTGGGTTTGAACACGAATGAACTACTGATATAAAATACTCCACGACACAAAGCCATTTGGGAGGGAAATAATGTGGTTGTGTATGAACTGCATCAAAAAACCTTGAGTCATTGTGATCTGAAGAAAGTCTACTGATTGCCACATCTGCACCCAACACTCTTTACCTGTCTCACCTGTTCATCCATGTCATCTCGTGTCAGGCTGGTTGCTTCCGGTAGGGACTATAAATATTAAAGCAGCCTAGGTACAGAAATATGAACCTTAGACTGGTCACAGCCCAGAAGTAAGCAATTCGGCCTGTCATGTGTCTGTTGGCCTTCTGAAGGAATAAATTAATTAGTGCCTTTTTCCTGCAGATTCTTCGTTTTCAAATATCGGTCCATGATCTTCTGAAAGCCTCAATTGAACAAGCCTCCACCATACTCTCAGGCAGTATATTCCAGATTCCTTCAGGGGCAGCACGGTGGCTCAGTGGTTAGCACTGCTACATCACAGCACCAGGGACCCAGGTTTGATTCCACCCTCGGGCGACTGTGTGGAGTTTGCACATTCTCCCCGTGTCTGCATGGGTTTCCTCTGGGTGCTCTGGTTTCCTCCCACAGTCCAAAGATGTGCAGGCTAGGTGGATTGGCCATGCTAAATTGCCCGTAGTGTTCAGGGATGAGTAGATTAGGTGGGTTATGGGGGATGGGCCTGGGTGGGATGCTCTGAAGTTTGGTGTGGACTCGTTGGACTGAAGGGCCTGTTTCTACACTGTAGGGATTCTATGATTCTAACCACTTGCTATTAACCAGAAATCAAACTCAATCTGTATATTTCAGCTGTTCATACAATAAATTCACTGAGCTATCAGGAGAACCTATTATGTTTGTTTTATTCGCGTACCTCTCTCTTTCATTTGAACCTTGAGTACCTAACATAAACTAACATTTCAGTGATCTGAGGTAGTGCTGCACTGTCAAATGGTACACACGACAGCAAAAAGGATAGGAGCAGGAGTGAACCACATGCCCTACCAATCCTCCTCCACCATTCAGTACAATCCCTGCAGATTTTGGTCTTCAATTCCACTTTTCCCTTTTGCTCCCTATATTTCTTGATGGTCTGCCACACCAAATACTTGTCTAAGCCAGCCTTAAACACAATTAATGATGGCGCATCCAGACCCCTTGGTGGGAGAAAGTTTCAAGACTTACAAATCTTTGAATGAAGAAATTTCTTGTCTCTGTCCTAAAGATTCGACACCTTATTCTGAGTGTGTGCCATAATGTTCCAGATTCTTTAGCCCAGGAAATAGCTTCTCAATGTCTACCCTATCAAGCCCCTTTGAGGCCTAGTATGTTTCAATAAGATGAACTCTCATTCTTCTAAACTCTTAGTGTCTGTAGGTCTAAGTTGCTCAGACTGTCACTACAGGACAACTATCACATCCCATGAGCCAATCTAATGAGTCTCCTCTGTTCCGGCTCCAGTGCAAGTATATAATGCCTTAAACATTAAATAAAAGCCTTGTCTGCTCTCTCGGGCATACAAACATGAAAGAACGCTGTTATAAAAAGAGCTGAGGAGTTTTCACAGAATCTTGATCAATTATCACCCTGCAACAAACAGCAATATAAAACAGATTGTTCCATCATTTATCTTTTTGCTGCTTTGGGACCACATTGCTCACAAATCAACTTGTTTTTTTTTTGACCTATGTTCCAGTAGTGACAACGTTTCAAGAAGTATTTCATTGGCTGTGAAGCTCAGGGCTTTAATTTATTTGTGTTAGCAACCCAACATTTCCACCTCACCACAGCTGGAACCAAGAGAGTTTGGCTTTTATAAGCTGCATTTGTCTGCTGATCACAGAAGGTAGTCAAAGCAATGACAAACATCACTTTCCAATGTTGTTGAGGTTTCACTGATACGCGCCAATGATGTGAACATGGCTAAGCAGTCAAAGAAAGCTTGTGTTACGTAACAACACAACCTGTACTTATTAATTGCAAAGTCCAAAGGCATACCCAGCTGGAGGTGCTGTAACCTATTCACCCTCTGTACTAAGTGGCTAAAAATTAAACAGTCCAGTTCAAGCAAATATGTAACCACTTTGGCAGGTTCATCTGAACTGACCCTGCTTGAATTATTTGGCTAGGTAGCCTGCGGATCTGTGCTTAGCTCCAACCTATACATACACTGCATGTACACACCACCACTCTGACAGTTTTAATGAGAGGGGCAGCTGGTGGTGAGCAAGGACAAACAGATAAAGTAGATGTTTGAGTTATTGCAAGCCTGCATGGACTTGGCGGGGTGGGAGGGGAAAGGAGGACAGTTGCTTTTCCTTCTCAGCCTGAATTAGCATGGGCTGTTCCTCCTTAATTTTGCTGCAAGGTATAATTTTGACAGTTAGCTGTAGGCATCCCCTTTAATTACATACCTCTAACAATAAAGCAGATCACTCGAAAAGCCAAAAGCGTAGATGCAGTGGCTGCTTTCTAAAAAAGAAAATCCCCCTTTCACCAAGTACCAACACGCAGCTGCTGTTGCATGTACGATTACTGAGGCTAAACTTGCTGATACAACTGTTTGCAGCCACGCTGTTTGAATATAAATTCTTTGGAAACTGCCTGATGTAGCTTGTTTTCCAAGAAAGGGCAAATTTTGCCAGCAGCCAATCAGAGTTATGTGATACAGACGTCAGGTCCAAAGGGACTGCTTTTAGTCACTCTATTTCTAGGTCAACTCCAATCATTTTCAGGAGCTATTAGTTGTGTATTTATGCACAAGCACCGATGGGATGAAAAGTTCAGTGAACAGGAAAATGTTGCTGCTTGGTTGCATGTGCGACAGGTTACTTATTGTCCTGCCTTTCACAGCGACTTAGCAGTAACCTGGGTAACAGATACAGAGATGTAATGGGATCACACGTTATAAAGGAGGGAATGCTAACACCAGAAGCAGACCATCTGCTGACTTATGTTCTCAAGGCTGTTTGCTTGCTAAAGAGCTTCTGACAATACATGTAGCTCTATGTAAATCAGCCCAACCAAAACCACAGACCTGTCTTGGCTTGATTTTCCCCGGCAGTTTTGCTTGTAATTCCATAGGAAAAAAAAGGTCTGGTTTGCAATTAATTAACTTACCTTCAGAAAGAAGGGAAAAGAAAGGGATTAAAAGTTCTCACTACAAGACTTGATAACTTGAGCTAAAGATCAGCAATGTTTTACTCAGTTCACTAAAAAAAGGTCAAGTTAATCAGAATTTGCCACCCCTGGCCAAAGAGGCTGCCGAGGGATTTTTCCATTTCTCAGTCATTACTTTGCCAAGAGTTCAAGAGAAACGAGGTTGGAACTCTTTGAAAATTCCCAGTCGATTTCTTTTGGAAGAGGAAATTATTGCCATTGCAAATGTCAGAAAATTGAAGAGTAGTGGCACAGAAAGAGGCCACATAGCTCATCCTGTCTGTACCAACTCTCCGCAAAAGTAACTTAACTCATCCCTCACACCCCATCCCCGCAATAACAACCAAAAAAGAATCCCCCTCGTCCTCACGTACCCGGCACTTTTTCCTGCAACCGCAGGAAGTGCTACACCTGCCCCCACACTTCCCCCCTTACTCCCACTCCAGGCCCCAAGAAGACTTTCCACATCAGGCAGATGTTCACCTGCACATCTGCCAATGTGGTATACTGCATCCGCTGTTCCCATTGTGGCTTCCTCTACATCGGGGAAACCAAGTGGAGGCTTGGGGACCGCTTTGCAGAACACCTGCGCTCAGTTCGCAACAAACAACTGCACCTCCCAGTCGCGAGCCATTTCAACGCCCCTTCCCATTCCTCAGATGACATGTCCATCCTGGGCCTCCTGCAGTGCCACAATGATGCCACCCGAAGGCTACAGGAACAGCAAATCATATTCACCCTGGGAATCCTGCAGCCCAATGGTATCAATGTGGATTTCACAAGCTTCAAAATCTTCCCTCCCCCAACCGCATCCCAAAACCAGCCCAGCTCGTCCCCGCCTCCCTAACCTGTTTTTCCTCTCACCTATCCCCTCCTCCCACCTCAAGCCGCACCCCCATCTCCTATCTACTAACTTCATCCCGCCCCTTTGACTTGTCCGTCCTTCCTGGACTGACCTATCTCCTCCCTACCTCCCCACCTACACTCACCTTTACTGGCTCCATCCCCGCCTCTTTGACTTGTCTGTCTCCTCTCCACCTATCCTCTCCTCTATCCATCTTCTATCCGCCTCCCCCTCTCTCCCTATTTATTTCAGAACCCTCTTCCCCTCCCCCATTTCTAATGAAGGGTCTAGGCCCGAAACGTCAAGCTTTCCTGCTCCTATGATGCTGCTTGGCCTGCTGTGTTCATCCAGCTCCACACCTTGTTATCTCGGATTCTCCAGCATCTGCAGTACCTATTATCTCTCTTAGCTCTTTCCACTCCTTTTCCCTGCAGTCTTAATAAATCCTTTATTTCATAGGATTTCATAGATTCCTTACAGTGTGGAAGCAGGCCATTTGGCCCATCAAGCCATTTGGCCCATCACCTAACCTGTACATCTTTAGACTATGGGAGGAAAGCAGACCACCGAGAGGGCTGGGTGTGCCAGAGCTGAAGAGGAACAGTTCTGAGGAAGGGTCACCAGATCCGAAACGTTAAATCTGGTTTTTTCTTCACAGATGCTGCCAGACCTGCTGACCCTTTCCAGCGACTCTGTTTTTGAACAGAGACTGTGGGGCTGACATAGGTCACAGGGATAAGGAGGGGCAAGCCAGGGCAGCACAGTGGCACAGTGGCACAGTGGTTAGCACTGCTGCCTCACAGCACCAGTGACCCGGGTTCAATTCCAGCCTTGGGAGACTGTCTGTGTGGAGTTTGCACATTCTCCCCGTGTCTGCATGGGTACCCTCCAGGTGCTCTGGTTTCCCCCACAGTCCAAAGATGTGCAGGTTAGGTTGATTGCCCATGCTAAATTGCCTGTAGTGTTCAGGGAGGTGTAGATTAGGTAGGTTGTAGGGGGATGTGTCTGGGTGGGATGCTCTGAGGTTCGGTGTGGACTTGTTGGGCCAAAGGGCCTGTTTCCACACTGTAGGGATTCTATGAATCTATGAAATGTAAACACGCAAAAAGGAGAAGTTTATATTGGGCTCGTTGAGGCACCAGCAGTTAGGATAGGAATATTGGGAGAGTCGGACTTGGTGAAGGGTAGTGTTGTATGTGGAAGTACAACATTGTAACAATTGAATTGTGGGACAGGAATAGTTCAGGGTTCCATAGTGCATGAGCTGAAATAAAACTGGAGAAGCGTTTAAGGTGATAAAACTGGAAATACTCAATAAATGAGTTAGTTTCTGTGGTCATAAACTTAAAATATCAGCTCTGCTTCTGCTAGTATTTCCAGCATTTTTTGCTTTTATTTCAGATTTCCAGCATCTGTAATATTTTGCTTTCGCGTTATGCTAAGGATTCAATTGGCAAGGGAGAAAAGAAACTTTGACTTATCTTTGTCTTCACATAATCCCGGAAAAGTGCACAGTTTTAACAGAGGAGGGCAGTTTGTGATGTTTAAAACAAATCATGATATTACTTTATTTCCATGGAGCATTTTATATCCCTTCCAGTAAAATTAATAAGACATTGATCTAAATTTAAACCACAATAGATCTCAAGCATGTGGATCAAGATAAGTGCAAAGCACCCTCTCTTTGAAGCCTGGAATATTTTAACCCTTGAGTATGCTGTATGCCTTATCCAATTGTTCCCACTAAAAAGAACTATGTGCAACGCAACAGAAATGAATTCTTCCTTAAGGAAATGTTCTCAAATCTAACCGGCAGAAGAATTAATGTCCAATGTACTGGCACACTCTTTTTGAATGCTACAGATGTACAAGATGATGCTTCTGAGGGGGTTAATGTTGGAGGCTGCATTATGTTTCACACAATCTGATGAGATCATACAGTTCTTGATGATGTAAAGAAAGACTAGTTCAATATCCCAAGTGAGACAAATATGTCATCAATGTCTTAGTCTTTGTGTCCAAACATGATTTACACCTGTTGCTATTCTGCAACAAAATACACTGGTTTTTTAAGTGTCTTTTCTTGTTAATATGCAATAGTAGATCACCTCCCTACCACTATTAACTAAATAGGCAAGTAGACTCAGTGTAAGAAGTAGGATTGCAAGCTTTTATGGAACTGTGGTATTGTCCCTACCTCTGGGTCAGAAGGTCCAGGTTCATATTCCAGTTTCACGGAGCCTTCTGACCTGCTCTAGACATGTGTCTGAACAGATTGGTTAAAGCTATTGAGAAAGTAGGTTAACTATTATGTTCTATAGCATGTCCAACCGCTATGATTACGGCATAAGACCTCCGCGATTAAGATCAAAGAACTACATTCTCTTAGCTGACCATGGCAGTTTACTTGAAATTCCTCTGGATCTCTAAATTCCACTCAAAGTGTCGACTAATGTCGAACTGAATGGTCTTTTAAGATGTGAACCTCTCCCATTTTACTGTCAGGATAAAGAAAAACTTACATTTTTATATAGGACAGCTCACAATGTCAGGGCACTCAGAGCAAACTATAGACAATGTAGAGCTTTAGAAGTGCAGTCACTGTTGTAAAGTAGGAAACTTGGTGGCCAAGTTGTGCACAACCCGTTCCCACAAACAGCAATGAGATGAGTGAGCAAATCATCTGTCTTAGTTGCCAGAACACAAAAGAGCCCACATGCTCTTTTTTGTAACAGTGCCAAAGGGATATTTTTACATCTGCCTAATGGGGGTCTTAGCTCACATCAGACATTGTTGGTACCCCCAACAATGCCCCACTCCCTCAGGTTGATGGCAGTCAGCACAAAGCAGACAATAACAACCACCATTTTTCCTGTTCATGAATCAAGTAGACATTGAACTCTGTCTACTGGCGCTAGTCAGCAATTTTAATGGCGGAGAAGATCTACTGGCAGGAAATGAAATCACAATTTAAGTCTGCTTTTAAAAAGCTGAAAATTTGAAATCTTGCCATGGTACAGTTGTCTCACATCGCAGCTGGATTCACCTTCAGTGTAAAGGAGGGATTAACGCAGTTAAATATCTTCTAGTAAAGGCGGTTCTGCAATCTTAAGTGCATCGTAATTCAGAGCCAGAGGAAAAACAGTCATCAGGTCAGACAACGTTGAAGTCTAAATCAGTATTCTGTGACTGTAAAATTAGGAAGTTTGTGTGTTGTGGCTTCACACTGCAAATGTCAGAATATCTTTTCACTCATGGCACTGAGCGATCGATAGGTGACCTTCACTGTCACTCAATACCTCAGTTTTTGTCTGCTGTACCACAGAGTCTCTTTTCAAAATACTTTTACTGTATTAATAAATCCCCATGCACTGCCCCGCAGACATCAATTTCACGCTCATGATAATACTAGTGTGGCATTAGTACTGAGGTCAATAGTAAGAATGTTCGTGAATCCAGGTCAGAGAAATGAACTTTAAATAATAAGACCCATTCACTTCTATTTAAACCAGACTGAGCATAAAAGGTCAAACATTTGAGTTTGGAAAGCTCAGTGTGGCAACCAAACTGTCAGCTGCAGAGCTGAGATCAAATGTCCTGTGTTGCATGTCACATGTGCATAGCACAGCTGACCACCCAAGTGTGGATTAACACAAAGTGGCGTTGCACATTGTAGCCCTTATACCCTATTCACAGCAACTTTGTAGTAATAGTCAATTAGATGGAATGTATTATTTAATGTAACTATCATAATTAGTTTAAATTGTGACCTTTGAGATTTATAGGACCAATTGATGTTACTTTCTAGGAAGGTTCTTTTTGGGCAGGGTTTCTATCCTGCATCTCTATTTTCACATTCTACAATGGAATTTACCTCACATTTTTCACAATACTTGGATTCCTCCACAGCTTGATTGAAAATACAATTTTCTGCGTGATTCACAAGAGGCTGTGATCATTTAACCTTAGGGCACATGACTACTTGGCAATTCAGTCAAGGGCAGTTTGGGGGGCAACTTAGCCCAGACCCACCCGATGACCCAATGCCTGGATGATGGTAAATTGGCCTACAATATGAATGTTTTAGAGTAGTATTGCAGAATTATATACACCAGTCATGACAGGTTGGGTCCAAAATTAGCAGGCCGGGAGAGTCTACCTGAAGTAGAGGTCATTGGAAAAGAAAATGAGTGGTCAGAGAGGACAGCATTCTCTGTAAAGTGTTGCTGTTCTGTGGATGCAGTTTTCTCAACTTGTGATACCGTTACTTCTCATGTGGTTGCACTCTCAACAGGAGTACTGGACAACGACCTGCCATTTAAATCCTGAGGCAGGACGTTTGATCCTTCCTGCCTGAGAGACGGACACAACAAGACCCTGTTTCACGATCGCTTTTTCATGAACAAGATATTCTGCAGTGAGGGATTTCTGTGCTTCAATGAAAAGAAGCAGTGACACAAAAAGTGTCTGAGTAAGTGCCCTCATGTAGCTAGGCAGATGTGTGCAGATTACAGTTTGCTAACTTGGGGCTGTTATTGTAGACAGAGCTGACTGTGCACAAGCGGGCATTGGATTTTGTACATTACAGCAGTGACGATTCTTTCAAAGTACAAAAGGTTTTGAAACACTTTCAACATGTCAATAACATGAGAGGTGCTATACAAATGCAAGCTTCCTTTTTTATCTTTTTAAGCATGTTATGAATATTCTGGCAAGCAGTCAATCAAGTGTAACTTTGGCAGAGGAATCACAGGAAGCTCTGGGATGCATGAGAGGCATTTGTTCCCTTTTTTTCTGGTAGTTCTGCGGCTTTTCCACTCAAGTTGCAACAGATGAGCTGGAGAAGCTGCATTGTAAATCATCCCCCTCATTGTTACTTCAAGAGGCAAGATGGTGATCAGATTTAAGACCTAGGTGTACTGTACATTCATAGAATAGATTTATACCAAAGATACATTTTCTGTATCTAATTTTTCAAAGGCAGTGGAGAGGAATAGTGACTGCAGTACGACGCTTCTTCAGCATGAAAATGCCCCACAGTCTCAACAAAGAGCAATCCAGACGGGTCCGTGCCCAATAGTTTAATTAAAGAACATCTGAGGCTAATTTGAGGGATTTGTGTGCCTCCTTTAGAGAAAAACAAATGTAGGCACAGGACATGCCTGAATGAGTCTCCCGTCGCAGTGCACCGGATATGCGCAATGTACTGTTTGGTAACTGAATTAGGTCAGAGTTCAGCCCTGATCCATATCAACGCTAGGATCACGCTACACAACCATGATGATTTGAGTCACTGTCCTGTGAAAAGTTTTATTGGCAAATTTCAAGTATGCAATTCCTCTCTTCTTTTGAAGTCTTGATGTTTTATATTAAAAGGCATTAATGTCATGCAAAATATAGGGGTGTCTTATAAGGTCCAATTTCCTTTTATACCCAAACACTCAATTTATTCTGTGCTAGAAACTCAAGGGACCACAAACTAGTAGTTTCCTATTAAAAGCAGATGAGGTCTTCCTCTGCATAGCATTTAAATATATCATCTTCTTAATTTTCCTTCACTTATTGACACTCTACTGGCAGGAGAATGTCTTTTAATTTAATAGTTGACAACTTTGAGTAGGACTAACTATCAGTATAGCTTTTTTTTAACAGATTATTTAAACCAACAGATTATGTTACTTTTATGTCTGTATTCATTTGCTTTGATGGATCAACTCTACTATTTAAGAACCACATCAAAACCTGCTGATCTATGTTTTGGATTCTCAGAACACTAGCCACAATTTTTTTTGTTGCTGCCTAAGCGCCAGGAGACATATTTCCCCCCTTGATCTAGACCAGTTTGCTTGACATGAGCCAACAAATGCATCCTGGCCAAAAGAAAAAAATCCTTTTACGAAAAAGATCAGATGCTAGCTCACTTCCACGCTTAAAATCTTGCGGTTTCACTGACCACCATTTGTAGCACATTCCCAGCATTCTTTTTATCAGTCTAGTCAAATGATACTGAGTGCACACTGTGGGAGAGAGAGTATGAAAACAGGAAGCCTTTTTCTCTTTACAATAACAGCAGCTCCCATGCTGACAGTTGTAAAGGAAAAGCAGTCAGCTGCCTGACAAGATACCAGAGTAATACTGGAATTCTGTACACGGTATGCAATTAGTACAGGGCTACACAGTTTGTACTCAATTAGATAGCAAAACAAGATAAATTCTGACAGAAAAAAATAGCAGTTTGGCACTACGTGACCTGTTTGTGTCAAGCTAAAGCTGGAAATATTCTGATCAGAAGGTAAAATACCAACCTGCAAGTTTTCCAACCATTCACAAGGTGACTTGCTCTGGCTTTCGTTCACCTAATAAACCCTGCTCTACTTCCACAACAGACAGAACCATACAAAGGCAGCAATTTAAATCAGGTCTCATTTGGGCCTTTATATGCCAGTCAATAAGCTGCTGAAAGGCAGACAGGCTTTTAAGAACCACTGAACCCTAAAGCTAGCCTGTTTAATTTGTGTTGCAGGCTATTAAGTCCAGAATTCATGCCTCAACAGGATGTATTTACCCTTCTTTTCTGGGCTTGCTACTCCTCTGACCTTAACTTATATACCCAAGCATAGTTACGGTTGGGAAGGTGATGGCTTAGTGACACTACTAGGGGACTGTTAATCCAGACACCCAGGTAATATTCTCAGTACCCAGATTTGAATCCCACCACAGCAGATTTTGAATTGTGAACTCAATTCTTTACAAATAGGAATTTAAGAGCGTGCTGATGACCATGAATCCATTGGCAATTGTCAGAACCTATCAGTTTTACTAATGCCCTTTAGGGAACGAAATCTGCCATCCTTACTTGGTCTGGCCTACACCAGTGTGGTTGACTCTTAACTACCCTCTGGACAGTTTGGGATGGGCACTGAATGCTGGCCTAACCAGCAAGGCTTTCATCCCATTCACAAATAAACAAAAAGGTTTTAATGAAAAGAGTGGTCACACTAACTGGTTGTATTCTTGTGGAATCTTTAACAAGAAAAATACCCCAAGGTCCTTCACAGAAGCATGATCAGACAAAAGAAAATAACATACTATCTTACCTAAGATAGAAATATTAAGGAGGTGGAGTTCAAACAGCGAGGCAGTGGAAGCAAAAAGTTGTAACGGTTTAGAAAGAAACTTTCAGAATGTGGAGATTAGTGGATTGAAGAGATGACTGATAATGGTGCAGCAATAGAATGCACGAGAGGCCAGAGTTAAAGGAATGAAGGACTCATAAGCAGGAGACATCACGTTAATAAGGGGCTTGCCTGAAAAGTGATTTAAGCACAAGTTTAAGAATTTTAAATTGGTGAGCTTGAATGAGGAGAGCCAACATAGATGAGTGAAGACAGAGGTGATAGGTAAACAGACCCTGGTACTGGAGAGGGTAATTCTAAGACAGATTCAGAAGGTAGCTGTGGGTTTATTCAAAGGCAAAATACAAGCCTGTAAATTATAGCCATGGGTGAGTTGAGAACTTGAAGAGGAATCATGAATTAGAATAGGAAGAAGGGAAGGGTACATCACCCAGCAGGGAGAACCATAACTTAGAGATTCATAGAGGTATACAGCATGGAAACAAGCCTTTCGGCCCAACTCATCAATGTTGACCAGTTAACTGAGCAAAAGGAAGGTGAGGAGACAGGGAAGAAGTGGTCCAGAGGAGGCACAGGAGAAAAGGATAGAAATAATGGGCTCAAGTCTGGAGTGGCAATCAGAATGCCCACACGTAATTGGTGTAGATGTAATTCAGGTTACATAAGTATGGCTGAGGTTTATCCTGGTCATAAACATTAATCCAGGTACAATGTATTGCCTGTATCAAAAATGGTTGCATGTTACAATAATGTCGCAATATATGATTTATCAACAGCCAGCAACAGGTGCAAAATGTCACTGACTTAACACAAATGGGGAGAATTTCTTCCCTAATGTCCATTTCCACCAGTTTCTGCTGCAGAAAATCGATAGCAGTCTGCTGACCACGGTAATGTTTGTCAAGGTTTCTCTGTTTCAAACGATGCAACACAACCCTATGATATACTTCCTTTGTCCTCAGTTAAACCTCCCAGTTCATATTACAAATTCTCCTCCTTTCTACCTTTGGTGTTTATTTTGGCTTCAGGACTCTCAGTACATTGCGTGATCATACCATAGTGCCTTTCATGTGATATTTCTGGCAGTGAAACCAGTAAATCCTTGCTCTCTAGTTAATTGTATGAGTTTATTGCTATCTTCCTACCTTGAGATCCTCATCAGCAAGCATCTGTTGCCTACAGCAATTCGAGATGAAAAAGACCAGAGCTCGCCGGCCCAACTAGCATGATTATGTGATTTCTGGAGATCAACCAATTTTATTTTTTTGCTATTAACAGTTCTTTGGGTATTCTAAAAAAGCTGCTGTATGCAAGATATTTTTAAATTTGAACCATTGAGCAGTATTCAGCCTTCTGCCGAATGATACTGGTGTTACTGATCAATGACTTGCACATTTTTCACACTGAATTTACCTTTCACAAAGCACAATAAAACTGGGTGAGGCTTGTTCACTGTGCATCAACTGCCTGGCTTATTTACGCTTTCAGCCCAGCAAGACACTGCATGGCTGATGCATTCCAATCAAGATTGTAAAGGGTTATTTACACCCGGTTGACTTTAGCCAGTCAGCACTACAACACTACAGTTAGGGTTCTTGCTCATCATCGGTTCAAAGCAGCCCCTGCAATAAGTGTATAATTATGTTGATGTGTTCATGGCACAGCTGGGCTCAGTTCAGGTAGCCCTTGCTACTTCTTAATCTTAAGGAACGTATTGACTTTCACTATCTATGTGCACACATAAAGAATGCCCACTTAGGTGAAGCATTGGAGGATGATCGGTATCCCAGAAAGAAATTTAATGTTTGTTTGAACGTGGCATTTCAGACTGCAGTGATTGACAGGCACTATGTGACCTCCAAACCACATAGGCATTCAGTGATTTTAGCTTCTGCTAAATCAAAAATGCAATACTTTCAATCATATTAATATCTGGAAAACTGACATAATGATAATAGGCAGGTGCGAGTACTGAACATATTCACTGCATACATGCTGAATTTATATCAGTACTTGACCTACAAAAAGATCACAAGGGTTCAAGTCCATTTTAATACAAGTAGATCAATGACTAAACAAACTGTGCAAGCTGATCTTGTCATGCATTTGCTTTGATGGAGCTAGAGTCATAATAAGCTTATTCCTTCTTGCTTATTATTTTCACATCCTTGTCATTTAACAGACTGTAACTAGTGCTGTGCTTATAGGAATAATGTTGTAAATATCCAGCTGTCTAATTTTCAAAGACACCCAGTGCCCTGCAATCTTTGTAACTTTATTTGTCATAGAATTTGTTTCTATTCTATTTGCTTCAATTGCTTTAAAATGATGTGTTTTGTATCAAAATAATTTTACATCAGAAAACTAATATGTACTTTAAGGGCCACTTACTCCTGGTTGACTTTAGCCAGTCAGCCCTATGACACTACAGCTAGGGTTCCTGCTCATCGTCAGCTCAAAGCAACCCCTGTCATAAATGTATAATTGTGTTGACATGTTCAAGGCACAGCTGGGCTCAGTTCGGGTAGCCCTTGCTACCTTATAATCTTGAGGAACATATTGATATTCACTATCTATCTGCACACATAAAGAATGCCCACTTAGGTGAAGCACTGGAGGGCGATCAGAATCCCAGAAAGAAAGTTAATGTTTGTTTAAACAAGGCAAAAATACAAAAAAGGAATTCAAGATTATGTCTCCAGTTTTAATTAATATTAAACCACTTTACGAGTTTAATGTTATATGTTGTGTAAAATCTACCTGTAGGAAAAAAGAAATTCAGGTACCAACTAAATTTAGGTAATAGCATATTTGCCTCTGGGTCAGGAAATTGTTTCAAGGATCACTCCAGGACCTGAGTGCATAATCAAGACTGAAATCCTCTGTGACAGTGACTGTGGGACACTGTCCCTCCATGTTCTACGTGATCTCTCAGTAGTCTTTGTTACAATCGATTTCACCAGCCTTCTCTAATGCCTATCTATTGTTGAGCTCAGTGGGACTTGCCTTCCTTGGTTTTGCTCTTGCGTATTCAACTGTAACCAGAACATCTTCGACAATGGCTTCTCCTCCCTTATCGTTACCTGTGGAGGCATTCATGGATGTATCTCTTTCTAGGTCCCTTTCACTTCTTTATTTACATGTTGCCCTTAGCAACATCGTCCAAAGGCATACGGTCATGCTCCAGAATTCTATTGCTCTGTGCTTTTCTTTTCCATTAAGACCCTCTTAGACAAGCTTTTCTCCTAATAGCACATTTGGCTTGGTGTCCATTACTGTATCTTAGTAATCCCTTGGGATACTTTTCTTCATTAAAGGCAATACATAAATTTAAGTTGTTACTGTTGACCATCAGTGCCATGTTGAGTGGTCTGCTTTCTTAAAGATATTGTTCTTTGGAGCTTAAAACAAGATTCCAGTGTTCTAATCGATATTCGCACTTAAACAATTCCAGCAAAAGAAAATTAACTGTACATAGATCTTGCTACGTGCAAATAGCCTGTCACATCTGCCTGTACAACACTCATGGTGGGTTCAAAGCAATTTATTCTTTGTGAAATATTGACAATATTTGTAAACATGATAAAATATGAGACAAATTCAAGTTCTATCTTAAATCGATCTTGAATCGACAATGAAACTACAACTCCCAACATTCACAGGAAATATTTAATTAATCTGTGAAGAAAGTCAGTGGCTTCTTTTAACAATATCTCTTTAGATTGAGAACAAGGAACTACTATATTAAATCAGTTAAGATTACTATCTCAAATTGCCTGAATAGTATGTATTGTGAGAAGGATGAATCAGCACCATCGTATTTTTGTATCTGTTAAATTTGGCTTTTCACCAATAACCATTGTGATTGGATACTTATATGGGTGCACATGTCTGATTGCTTCTGTGATATGTTAGTTCAAAGGGACAGGCAATAGGAATTATCATCTGGTCCATATCCTTTATAAAAAAAACTGGTGAAGAGATACAAAGGCCAAAAAAAAACAACCTTTATCATTGCAACATCCGATAGTTATATTTATAAAACAAATCTCACCCAGATAAGGTTGAAGTAATGTCATCAGTGGACAAGAATTTGAAAACACAAATTTACATTTCTAGAGCTCCTTATCACGGCCTCAGAACATCTCTAAGTATGCTACAACATCTGAACAAGTATATGAGCAATCCAGGAATTAAATTGTGATAGCAAACAGCAACTAAAGTGATCAGAGTAAGGATAAAACAAAGTAATACAGTCATTTGGCTCTTCAAGTCTGCACCACCATTCAATAAGAGTTTAGCTTACCTTCTGCCTCCCTTCCAGCTTCTTGCACTCTCCCTTCTATCCCTTACCTTCCTTTGTATCCCAAAATCTAATAGGTTCTGAATTGAAAGTACTTAATCTTTGAACATTTCCAGCTCTCTGAGGTAGAGAACTTCAAAGGTTTGCCAGCTTCCATGAGATGGGCAGAAAGTTTGAGCTTATTCAGAGCTTCCTTAAGAGTTTAGGAGACCACTTGGGATTTTCTAGTCAGCCTCCAGTTCTCTGATGGAAAGGGTGTCTTGTGGTAGGGTCCCCATATCTGAAAGTCAGGTGGCCCAGGATCAAATCCTGCTTGCTCCAGAGGTACACCATAACACATCTGAACAGCTTGATTGAAAGATATTTAACTGTCTGATGTAGCAGGGACAGATTAACTGCGGGGAGACAGCTTGTCATCCATCCTGAAATGCCTATAGGTTTTTCCCATCTTCCTGGTACAAGCAAAGACCAACTGCAGACAGGACTGTGAGGAGGCTATGACTTTAAGAGGTGTATTTTGTCCTGGACCTTTTTTACAAAGAAAGGTTGAGACAGAGCCATTAAGCAGCCTGCTCCAAAGCCAATAAATTAAACAACCTGTAGGTCTCGGGTTTTTTAAAATGTTCAAATAATAGAAGCAGCCTGAATTGGTGAGGTCAAGCTCCTGCAGAATGAAGATTTTTACTTTTGTTTTTCAGTAGCAATTGCTGGAGCCTTGAAGCTGGATATGGAATCTCTTATTCCTCTCTCCTTTACAGCTAAAAGCTGGGGTTCTCTTCCTGCTGCTAGAATTGCATGTGAGAAAATCTATTTTACTGAGTTTGCCTTTGCCAAGAAAAAAAGAACGAAAGAACTGTGGATTCTGCAAATCAGGAACAAAAACAGAAGTTGCTGGAAAAGCTCAGCATGTCTGGCAGCAGCTGTGAAGTAAAAAATCAGAGTTCACATTTCGGGTCCGGTGTTCTGAGGAAGGGTCACCAGACTGGAAGCATTAACTCTGATTTTTTTTCTTCACAGATACTGCCAGACCTGCTGAGCTTTTCCAGCAACTTCTGTTTTGTTGCCTTTGCCAAGGATGCGTTTATGAGATGTCACTGTCCTGGAACAGTTAATTAGTAGTAGTTAATATCTACAGTATTTTGTTAAGCATTTCGAAAGAATTACAATTAAGCCAATCTTTTATTTTTATTTTGTATGTATTTTAATTATAGTGTTTGAATAAAGTGAGTTTTCTTTAAGTCTAGTAGTTTGACCAAACGAATTGCATCTGGAATGCAACGCCACACACTTGCCTTTAAAATAAGAAACAGTTAGGGTCTAGACTATCTTCGTTATATATTTAGAGGGGCTTTGGTCTGGTCCATAACAGGATTCTCATTCACAGTGGTGGTCTGGCTGCTCTATCAGTTCTTACATTAAATTTTTAAAACAGTGGCTTAGAGGTCACCTTGTTGCTCAGACACCCTCACAGCTACTTACCTTAATATTGCAGCTCAATGCTCCTCTAAAACTGGGAGACCTCTGACAGACACTCCAATTCTAAGAATCTGTCTGCTGTAAATTTGATAGAAAATTATCCAATTAACATTATAGAGAGTTTTAATCAACCTGTTCAGAGGTATTATTACACACCCCTGGAGCAGATGGGATTTGAAACCATTTTTGCCTGAATAGCATTCAAGCAAATCGCAGAATTCTGACATATTATGGGCAGAGGGTGTTGTCTGCAAAGTTATTCATGACCTCTTTCTCATTGCACATGCTAGATTTTAAAAATTCTCTTCTCTAGTTAGTTAGCTCCTCAGCTACTGATCTTGTAAACATTCCATGTCCTCCATAATATTACAGCAAATTTTGTTTGCCCGTGAGCATTGTAATATCCTCATTACGTTGGCCTCTTTTCCTGAACTTTCCTCCGCCCAGTAATATAACCATCGGGCAGGGACTACAAACAACTCCCATCAATGTTTATTTCACCTTGACAGTCCTTAGGTCCACCCAAACTGATTCTACCTTGTGAATTTCTGAGATATAATCTTTCTCTGGCTTGTTTTTATCCCGTCCTTTGTTATTAAGCCTAGCACTTTTTTTTTATCCTTTGGCTTAATTCGAGTTAAGTGACCTCGAATATTTAATGCCAGATCATGCTCCCTTTGCAATCAGTTCTCCATAATGGCTATTACATCAGATCCATTTATTTCCATCTGAGCTATTAGTTCATCTAATTCGTTGCAAATGCTTCACACTTTCAGATATACTGGGCTGTATAGTCACCAACTGGGACAGATTGTGCAGACTTTTAAAAACAAAATGGTCAGAACCCCATTTTGACATATTCCATTTTTTCTGGTCGACAATCGAGTGTGACACATACAGGAGGGAAACTCAAACTCAGCAGGACCACCTGTACATTATTCAGAGCCCAAGCAGATCCCACTTGCTTTTAGTAAGAACTTATACCCACAGTTTGAGAGTCAAAATTTTAAAGCAAACATGTCCTCATTTTAAGTTTGAACAAGGTTTAACAGTCATGATTTGAAGTTTTTTCTTTTTAAATTGTTAAAAATACTAACTTCAATTCTCAGTGATTGTTTAGAAAAGTCTCTGCCAACTACTTTAACTCATACGCCAGCTGATGTAGACTCTGTTTAAACAATTTCAGTAGTTCCTTCCTGGCATTCCCTGAAAGGCAGGTCATTTTGAATGCTTAGCTGAACCTCAAAAGAAACAATTATCTCTGCAGTGAGATTCTGAGCTCATGTGTGATTGACAGCTTAAATAACCTATTAAAGGATTAAGGGTGGAGACAGATGCTTGTTGTGTTCATAAGAAATTAATGACTGGCATAGATTTAAAAGCTTTGATATTTTCATGACTAGGACTCTTTTCAAGACCAAGTTTGTATAGTGAGAACTGTAATGGAATTTTAGAAGTGTAATTTTCCCATCTCCACATGGTTCCTGAGGTCTTGGTGAATCAGTGTTGAGTTGACATGGGGATGTGGGGTGTCAGAGCAGCAGGTGTGAGTGGAAGTGAAGGGGGAGAGATAGTAGGCCTAAAACATTCTCAAACTATTGGGATAAGTTGCAAAGAACTAAGGCGGGTGTTCTACCAGCCCAAATTATGCATCTCTTCCTCACTCACCCCCCCAACCCTGCACCATCTGCTGGTGTTCATTGGCCTGTCTTCACCCTATGCTTGTGATCTACAGCAAAAATCTCATGCTCCTGAACATTGCAAAGGATCTATTAACTCAGGATATTACCCAATTCAGGCGATAAATCCCATTATCCAAAATCCAGCCCAGTATCTATAATTTTGATTTTGTTAAAGCTTAAATTTCTCCAATGTAATCTTAGTTACTAACGCCCTATTACTGTTCTATCATTCATTGTTGCTTCCTGACCCACTCTATTCAGTTTTACCCAAAACACTGAGTGTAGAGCTGAAAATTTTCTGAAGAAGGGTCTAGGCCCAAAACATCAGCTTTCCTGCTCCTCTGATCCTGCTTGGCCTGCTGTGTTCATCCAGCTCTACACTTTGTTATCTCAGATTCTCCAGCATCTGCAGTTCCTACTATCTCTGCTCTAGACTCTTGTTATTGCGTGTTTTAAAAATAAATTATCCTTTCCTAAATTGTCCCACTAGCCCCCTTTTATTTGTTTGGATTTTACCAATGCTTTGGAAACAGGCTGGGTGAGGGGGACATTGTAAAACTGGGTACCACAGTTCCAGGAGTGGGAAAGGTGACACGTAGCTTTCATGACCAAAGCCCAACTGAACTATTTATTGTGACTAATGAAGACCTTCCTAGGTCCACAGGCATCTTGTTAACACTTAGTGGGGCAGAGGGGAGCTGGTAAGGGGAAGGAACCTTCTTCCACACGGGTAGACTGCGAGGTAATTCTTGCTAGCCACCCGTTGGGGCAGCATGGTGGCTCAGTGGTTAGCTCTGCTGCCTCACAGCACCAGGGACCTGGGTTCGATTCCACCCTCGGGTGACTATCTGTGTGGAGTTTGCACATTCTCCCTGTGTCTGCATGGGTTTCCTCCAGGTGCTCCGGTTTCCTCCCACAGTCCAAAGATGTGCAGGCTAGGTGGATTGGCCATGCTAAATTGCCCATAGTGTTCAGGGATGTGTAGATTAGGTGAGTTATAGGGGGATGGGTCTGAGGCTTGGTGTGGACTTGTTGGGCCAAAGGGCCTGTTTCCACACTGTAGGGATTCTATGATTCTATGAACAGTTATGGATTAGGGCCTTCTTATTCAGGCACTGCTTGGCCTATGGATGGACCACCTAGAACACAGGTGCTGCATCCCCTCAGCAGCACACCATCTCACCAGGGCCTGTCCGACTGGATCCAGGCCCATTTCCAGCAGTCGCCATGGGTCTCAATGGCAAGTACAGGTTGATGAGATACTAAAACAAAGTTGCTGGAAAAGCTCAGCAGGTCTGGCAGTATCTGTGAAGGGAA
>JAHRHZ010000012.1:62043550-62070140 GCA_024137785.1 Ginglymostoma cirratum
TCTGTGAAGGGAAGAACAGAGTTAACGTTTCAGGTCCAGTGACCCTTCCTCAGAGTCCACTGGACCCAAAACGTTAACTCTGTTTTTTCCTTCACAGATGCTGCCAGACCTGCTGAGCTTTTCCAGCAACTTTGTTTTAGTTCCTGATTTACAGCATCCGCAGTTGTTTCGGTTGACGAGCTACTGACTTTTTGATTGGGCTGAGCACTATTGGGGTGAACACAGGGTTGGCAGCCCCTGTTTTTATTGTTGCTTGGTAACTTCAGAACAAGATTCATGTTGAACTCAAAATGATCATTCTGTCTTTTTCTCTCCACTGATGCTACCAGAACTACTGAAATTCTCTAGCTCTTTCTTTTTTTATTTCAGATCTCCAGAATCAAGTGTGCTTTATTTTTATTTCAGCATTATCCCTGGCAAATATTTATCCCAAATTAACATCACTAAAAACAGCCATTATCATGTTCATTTTTCCGAGATCTTGTTTTATGCAGTTGGTCTGTCATATATTACTTACGTAAGTTATTACATTTCGAAAGTCATTCAGAGGCTGTAGCATGCTTTAAGAGGGCCTGAGGGGGTGAAATGTGCAATATGAATGCAGGTCTTTCATTCTTTAACTATGACTGACTGGAATCTTGATTGTCAATAACAAACGCAGAAAATGTTGAAAATACTCAGCAGCTAGTTCAGGCAGCATCTGTGAAGAGAGAAATGGAGTTAACGTTTCAGGTTGATGATCTTTCATCAGGACTGGGGGAGAAAAAAACTTTATTTACACTACACTATGTTAGAAAGCCTTGCTTGATTTTACTGCTCTAACAGCCAGCTCTAATTTTAATATAGCATCTGTTCGTTAGAAGCACCAGCTTTTTGCGGGTTGTATCGTTATGCAAAGTATATATGCATTTAACAAAGAAAAGACTTATATTGTAGATGTCATGTGATTAACATCGATGATTGTCTGGGGTGGAAAATTTCAAAGGGAGCTCTAGCATTATTTTGGGTGTACTTTGACATTGTAGTGTCATACCTGCACTAAAAGGGTATTCTTACAGAGATAACAGCAGGAATTTTAGTACGTGCTTCACGTTAGTTGGTTTTCCCCGGCTTTCTCTCTTCTTCTGAATCTTGCTAGGTTTAGTTCAGTAGCTGCCCGCTATCCTTCAAGCATGAGTGTAAAGGATGCTATTTAATTCCAGAGAGTTTCACAGAGTGACCCTGATGTCATCCACAAGGAAAGTATTCCGGGATAGATGTATTGGCACAGGAGTACTGAGATATATTTCCTTCCCTAAAACAAAAATATTGAGGCAAATTGTAATGCCCCAGGTATTGCCCCAGTGATAACAATTCAAATCTGGGAGCTTCTTTATAGCTCAGTGGTGCACTACAAAGAGCCTTTAATCAACTGCAAAAGCTTTCCCCTAACGTTTAGCCAAGAAGCTGATCTAATACTAGGCTCGTTCTAAAATTGGCATGTGTCATAAATATTGCTTAATAACGTTATCATGCCAAACGAAAATTATTTCCAGTACTGTAAATGTACAATGCTATCATTGGGCATAATGTGTTTAAACTTTAATATACTTAATTGATTAGTGTTATCGAAAAAGGCGTTTTATTTGCAGTATCAAGCTTTATCTTTATTCTCCGTTGGGTGTGTATAGATAAGACCAATTCCACATGAGCTATAAGCATCAAATCAGCTTCGTCATTCAATGAGATCATGGCTGATCTGAACAATTTCAACTCACTTTCCTGCTTTCTCTCCATAACCCTTGATTCCCTCACTGATTAAAAATTTGTTTATCTCAGCCTTGAATATACTTAACAACACAGATTTCTGCAGATTCCACAGACTGACTGTCCTCCTGACAGAAAAAAACTCTCTTCATCTCTGTCTTAAATGGGCGACCCTATCCCTGAGATTATACCCTCTTGGAAATGAAAACTGAATCATTACAGTTCTCCAGATAGAAGTCAAGTATAATCATAAACAGCAAATAAAAAAAATTATATAAAACTCTTGCAAGTAGCATTTTGACTGGAACGTCATTGTAAAGACCATAAAGAAACAGGAGCAGAAGTATGGCTGTACAAGCCAATTCCATCTAATTGAAAAGATAATGGCTGAACTAATATTTGGCCTCAACTCCACTTTTATGCCAGTTCCCCATAACCTTTGACTCACCTATTGTTTAAAAAGCAATCTATCTCAACCTTTATTATAGTCAATTAGCCTTAACAGCTAAGGTTGAGAATTCACTTCCTCACCTCAATCTTAAATAGGACAACTCTTATTTTAAACAGGGCCTCCGGTTCTGTTTTCCACCATAAGTAGAAACATCCTCCCAGGACCTACCTTACCAATCCACCTTTTGGAATAAGATTAACATTCATTCTGTTAATGTCCAATGAGTATAGGCCAAAGTTCAAACCTTGCCTCTTAAAAGAATCATTTCAGCCCAGGAGTCAGCTTAGTAGCTTAGTAAGCATCTAAACTACTCCCAGTGCATGTTTACATCTCCAAATGTAAGCCACAATTGTACACAGTGCTCAGGTGTAGCTTCACCGATATCCTGTATAATTGTAGCAAGACTTCCAATCATTTCTCTGTCTTCTCTCTTTATGCTCCTGAATATTATGAACGTTCAGATCGTACTTAAAAATGTGAAGTCAAACGGTCCACTGAAAATGACCACTGCAGATTGTGTGATCTTTGGCTTCTGAGCATCGAATAGTCCTGAGAGTCAAGCAAATAGCTAATTAAATACAGATACTCACAGTCGTCTTGGAAATTCACACTTTTTTTTAAGGATGGACTATCAAAAGAAAGTGCATGAAACAAGTATGTATTGGATCCCATCAACCTTTCACTATAATATTATAGCTCCTCATCAGTACTAGACAGGAGAAATTTCAAGGTGTTAACCATACCATCTCTCTTTGGAGAAAGATCTTTGAACTTGTGTAAGTTACATGATGAAGCTATCTTCTTGCATACTTAATATGTTGAAATTATAGCAGAAGCTGCTCACAGAGTTCTCGCTGCAAAACTATTGAACTAAACACAAGTCAACAATGCAAATAATATTGTAATAAGCAGCAAAATTTTGCAAGTATGAAAAGAACTCTGATCAAACTGTTCCAACTTCAAGTTCATCTAAGAATTAACCTCCTGGAAATCCAATCAGAAGACACTTTTCAGTTTGTGGAGAAATATCTGCTTATACGATTTTTCCTTCAACTAAAAACATCAACTTGTCTAAGAAACTGTCGATTTTTCACAAAACAGAGACTGAGACAACTATAAACTGTATTGTTTTCCTGCTTCATCGTTATTTCATCTCTGTATAAATGATAATCAGTATGAGTTAATGAGTGAGGCATCATATTTTTAAATCTCTAGGGCAAGTATGGAAGAAGAAATAAACTTCTTTATTTTTAATCTCACAGGAAAAGCTTACTGCTGGTATTATTTCAGTTTAAACAATCATTCCAAAGGATAAAAAATGCATACACTTCACATACAAGACACTGAAAATAAAACACTCCACCGACTTCAGTGTCATCCGCAAATTTACTAACCCATCCTTCTTCGCCCTCATCCAGGTCATTTATAAAAATGACAAACAGCAGTGGCCCCAAAACAGATCCTTGCGGTACACCACTGGTAACTGAACTCCAGGATGAACATTTCCCATCAACCACCACCCTCTGTCCTCTTACAGCTAGCCAATTTCTGATCCAAACTGCTAAATCACCCTCAATCCCATGTCTCCTTATTTTCTACAATAGCCTACTGTGGGGAACCCTATCAAACGCTTTACTGAAATCCATATACACCACATCAACCGCTTTACCCTCATCCACCTATTTGGTCACTTTCTCAAAGAACTCAAAAAGGTTTGTGAGGCAAGACCTACCCTTCACAAAACCGTGTTGACTATCCCTAATCAAATTATTCCTTTCTAGATCATTATAAATCCTATCTCTTATAATTCTTTCCAACACTTTACCCACAACCGAAGTAAGGATCACTGGTCTATAATTACCAGAGTTGTCTGTACTCCCCTTCTTGAACAAGGGGACAACATTTGCTATCCTCCAGTCTTCTGGCACTATTCCTGTAGACAATGACGACATAAAGATCAAAGTCAAAGGTGCTGCAATCTCATCCCTAGCTTCCCAGAGAATCCTAGGATAAATCCCATCCAGCCCAGGGGACTTACCTGTTTTCACACTTTCCAGAATTGCTAACACCTCCTCCTAATGAACCTCAATCCTGTCTAGTCTAAGAGCCTGCATCTCAGCATTCTCCTCAACAACATTGTCTTTTTCATGTGTGAAAACTGACGAGAAATATTTATTTAGCGCCTCTCCTATCTCTTCGGACTCCACGCACGACTTCCTACTACTTCCTTGGCTGGCCCTAATCTTACTCTCGTCATCCTTTTATTCCTGACATACCTTTAGAAAGCTTTAGAGTTTTCCTTGATCCTAACTGCCAAAGACTTCTCATGTCCCCTCCTAGCTATTCTTAGCTCTCTCTTTAGATCCTTTCTGGCTAACTTGTAACTCTCAAGCGCCCTGACTGAGCCTTCACGCCTCATCTTTACATAAGCCTCCTTCTTCCTCTTGATTCAACTTCTTTAGTAAACCACGGTTCCCTCACTCAACCACTTCCTCCCTACCTGACAGGTACATATTTATCAAGGACACGCAGTAGCTGTTTTTCCATCAGGATTGCCTGCTGACATAATGCTTTGACATTGTGCATCTCCGAGTTCTGATACTTCTGAGACAGTCTCCAATTTTCAAAGGACTTTTGGGAGCCAGAATGGAATTTTCCATGTGGAAATCAGTGAACCTCAGGATGCTGATGCACTTTAGTGCACAACTGCCAGGTTCGACGTAGAAAGAAATATAAGTATTTTTTATAATGTGGAAAATTTAGGTACTGGGGACTCTTATGCTGAATCATGTGCATTGGCTCTGATTTGGCTGGTTGACTGGAGTCATGCACTGTTATACTGCTGGCATTCTGAGATACTGGCTGCTGTCTTCTGCAAGGCAGTGGTAGATCTTCTCATGACTGTATCCACATTTGCCAGTCATGTTTTGCAGACAGCTCTTTTCTCTTGGTGGCACCAATCATCACTATTTAGGCTCTGAGTTAACTTTGAAGCAATTAGTACATTAAACTTTAAAACTTTGTCAGTTGTGATGCATGACAAGAACCTGAAAATGGTTTAGGTTCCAGGCCTTGACTGAAAATCAAGCCTCACGTACCTTTCTTTCTTCCTTGATAAAGGATTCCAGCGCTTTCCCAATGGGTTATCTACCTAACCTGTGGTTTCCTGTTTTCTGTGGAGCCATCGAACCATAGAAATGTTACAGCTCAAATGTTACATTGACCATTCAGCCATCCAACAACGCCTGAATAAGCTCTCCACCATGTTATTTGCACATTCCAGCCCATGGTTTCCTTTTTTTGAATAAGGATATCCATGGCTTTCCATCTTGCTGGGACCTTTCCAGAACCTGGAGAATTCTGGAAGATTTTAATTATTTTAGTTTGATCATTGACAATGAATGCTCCGATAGTTGAAGATGATGCAAAATTTTCACGGCTATCTGAAAAGCTTAAGAAATGTAAACTTTTCTTAAAAGTTTAAGAAACTATCAAATATAGTTGATAGAATCAACTATAATGACCATTATAGTTTTGCAAAATAATTTCTCACCCATTTTCCATGTGGAGGAAATATACCCTATTGTCTACTTTCCACCTGCTGGCAGAGATAAATATAAATTCTCAGTTCCTTACAGAATTACAGAAGTAACCTCAATATATTTATGCTAATTTCTGACAGTGAATGTGGTTTACTTGTTTTTGAATTCAAGAATCAACTGAGACCTAAACCTATAAATTGAGCGTAGCTGGTTGTAATGTGTTTATATCTTTCTTAATGTAAGGTAGATTATTCCTACGGTTATAGAGGGTGCCTTTCTTTGTTTTGAGGATGAGTGAAATGGAAAGAACCCAGACTGAATGTTAAGCTTTTCTAGCAGGACAACAATATGTTCATTACAGTGGACATAGTGGCCTGCATCAGGGAAAAGAATAAACATGTAATGTCTCAATTTCTCATTGGTATTGAGTCATATTTGCTGATGTGGTTAAGACAGAGTCCATCTGTAATTGAAAGTCAATTAAGTAACATTCTTCCCTATTATGTAATATAGTATAATATAGATTACAATATCTTCATTACACAGTAACCAGAAAAGGGTACACTTTGACATGATTTAATTCGAAATTTGAAAACATAACTTGCTCCAATTTAGAATGAACCAGCTTCAATAACTATGCATAATAGAGGTATCAGGAAAATCTAGATTCCGTATAAAGTATACTCTGAACACTACTTCTCAAATATACCACTTTTGGATAAAATGTCAGATATTGCATTCCTGTCTCCAAAGTGGTCAGATAGGTCTGGGTCCAAATAAAGGCTAGAAATTATCAAAAGGTTAGATTGCATCTACAGAGAAAAACAGAGTAAACATTTCCAGTTAATGACGTTTCATTATTTTCTGCCTACTTTCTTTCATGTTAGTTGTCTTCTGTTTAATGGTCAGTATACCAGGATACCATTAGAAACATTCCCTTTATATAATGAACATCTCTGATATCATCATTGCAGCCTAACACATCATGTTGGGATATAAAGATCTCAGATTCCACTTTATGTCAGATCATTTAAAACACTGTCTACTAGAAACATTCCTTGTTTGTCAAATGTACCTTGACATTCACCCCGACTTAGATGTCTGAGGAATGTAATTTCTTGCGTATAATAGCTAAGTGTAATAAAGTCTGTTGGACTTTTCAATGCCAAAAATGCCACACCCAGTTTCATATGTTGTGGGATATAATCCAAGTTTTGCTGCATCAGGTAAAATACCCTGTTGGTGGCAAACTCACAGTGTATGAGAAGCAATAACTGTCTAGAAAAGACTTCAATATCTTTATGATAGACATTTGAAAACTTGATGGAAGAACAACCAAAGAACAGCTTTGAATAATTAAAATTTGGGGAAAAGGACAAGTTCTCAGCTTTCAGCAGCATCAGTGCTGTAAGTTGGGCATTAACCAAAAAAAAGAATTTATTACATTTTTGATTGGCATGTAAGATCTTTCAAGATAAAAGAAATGTCTAAGATTGTCTTAATTTAAAAATGTAAAAAAGCTGCAACTTGTTTCTGAGCTGAGACACAGTTTGATGGACCATACGCAGCTGGGGCCTTAGAAAACTTTGTTCCTGATAATTGAAACAAAAATATTAATCTCTCACCTTAGCTGCAGATCTGATTCTTAAAGAAACAGCACTTTCCAAAGGCACTAAGTCAACTTCTATTCTGTCTTTGTCCATCTAATGATGCCTTTACTAAGTTACAACTACTCCAACAATGTATGCCATTCTATTTTACAGATCAAGTAGCAGGTGATCTGAAGAAAAATCTAAAAAGAATGCTTGCCATTGAGCAAGCAAGAGCTTTGCAAAATTATCAAAAACAGACTCATTGAATTAGTAATCACCTGCACATCATTTAAAGGCTTTTGGTAGGATTGTTTGGGCAAGAGAAAGACCATATCTTTGATACATTGCATGAGGATGGACTCAAGCGCGAAGCCAATGCAGGTCAACAGCAATTACATGTTTTAGGTACAGCCAACATATATGCTGCTGTCAACATAGTGTAGCAAGCTAAAAAGATCTGTAACAGATGTGGTTTGTCACTCCTATCCAAAAGCTGTTCAGCTTTTCTTGATATCTGTAAAAATGTGGCAGCAAAGAACATTGAGCATACATATGCAGGAAATTTGGTTCCAAAGGCCAAACAGTACCTCAGAACAAAAGACTGGTGATCAACAAGATGGTACAAGACCACAATACTGGTACCAAGGAAAGGTACATGTTAGCCATGTGCATAAACTTGAACATATGAATGATTTTTAGAGTCAGCCAAGTGAAAGGCAAATTTCAGAATTTAACCAAGCTTTCCATATTGTAAAACTCACACACCATGTCAATGCCACAAGGCAATCAGAAGCTTTTACAACCATTAATACCATATGTTATGGAAATTTAGGATGACATGCATTAGGAGCTCAAGCCAATACAGGAGCTCATGCCAGCGCATTACTAATACGCGTCTTGAAAGACATCTACCTCCAAAAATGGTGCTCCATTGTACAGCCAATGAGAGGCTGTCTACAGTAAATAACAGATCACAAATTTCATGTATTGGCACAATCACAATGCAGTACCAATATGCATCTCACCTTGGCTACCAGAAATCTTCAAACAAGTGGTTACCAAAGGTTCAGCAGTGGCAGGAGTACCTTTATGTACAGATCTCAATGTAGATGCCACATTGGATTTGGTACTAGGTAATGAACCAGGCCAGGTGTTAGATTTGGAGGTAGGTGAGCACTTTGGTGATAGTGACCACAATTCGGTTACGTTTACTTTAGCGATGGAAAGGGATAGGTATAGGCAAGAGTTATAGCTGGGGGAAAGGCAATTATGAGACGATTAGGCAAGACTGAGGATGCATAGGATGGGGAAGGAAACTGCAGGGGCTGGGCACAATTGGAATGTGGAGCTTGTTCAAGGAACAGCTACTGCGTGTCCTTGATAAGTATGTACCTATCAAGCAGGGAGGAAGTGGTCGAGCGAGGGAACTGTGGTTTACGAAAGAAGTTGAATCTCTTGTCAAGAGGAAGAAGGAGGCTTATGTAAAGGTCAGGCGTGAAGGCTCAGTTAGGGCGCTTGAGAGTTACAAGTTAGCCAGGAAGGACCTAAAGAGAGAGCTAAGAAGAGTCAGGAGGGGACATGAGAAGTCTTTGGCAGTTAGGATCAAGGAAAACCCTAAAGCTTTCTATAGGTATGTCAGGAATAAAAGAATGACTCGAGTAAGATTAGGGCCAGTCAAGGACAGTAGTGGGAAGTTGTGCGTGGAGTCCGAAGAGATAGGAGAGGCGCTAAATGGATATTTTTCATCAGTATTCACACATGAAAAAGACAAGGTTGTCGAAGAGAATGCTGAGATACAGGCTATTAGACTAGACAGGATTGAGGTTCATAAGGAGGAGGTGTTAGCAATCCTGGAAAGTCTGAGAATAGATAAGTCCCCTGGGCCGGATGGGATCTATCCTAGGATTCTCTGGGAAGCTAGGGATGAGATTGCAGAAAGGCTTTGATCTTTATGTCGTCATTGTCTACAGGAATAGTGCCAGAAGACTGGAGGATAGCAAATGTTGTCCCCTTGTTCAAGAAGGGGAGTAAAGACAACTCTGGTAATTATAGACCAGTGAGCCTTACTTCGGTTGTGGGTAAAGTGTTGGAAAGAATTATAAGAGAGAGGATTTATAATGATCTAGAAAGGAATAATTTGATTAGGGATAGTCAACACGGTTTGAAGGGTAGGTCGTGCCTCACAAACCTTTTTGGGTTCTTTGAGAAGGTGACTAAACAGGTAGATGAGGGTAAAGCGGTTGATGTGGTGTATATGGATTTCAGTAAAGCGTTTGATAAGGTTCCCCATGGTAGGCTATTGCAGAAAATTCCGAAGCATGGGATTGAGGGTGATTTAGCGGTTTGGATCAGAAATTGGCTAGCTGTAAGAACACAGAGGGTGGTGTTTGATGGGAAATGTTCATCCTGGAGTTCAGTTACTAGTAGTGTACCGCAAGGATCTTTTTTGGGGCCACTGCTGTTTGTCATTTTTATAAATGACCTGGATGAGGGCGAAGAAGGATGGGTTAGTGAATTTGCAGATGACGCTAAAGTCAGTGGAGTTGTGGATAGTGCGGAAGGATGTTGCAGGTTACAGAGGGACATCGATAAGCTGCAGAGCTGGGCTGAGAGGTGGCAAATGGAGTTTAATGCGAAAAAGTGTGAAGTGATTCACTTTGGAAGGAGTAACAGGAATACAGAGTACTGGGCTAATGGTAAGATCCTTGGTAGTGTGGACGAGCAGAGACATCTCGGTGTCCACATGCTTTGATCCCTGAAAGTTGCCACCCAGGTTGACAGGGTTTTTAAGAAGGCGTACGGTGTGTTAGGTTTTATTGGTAGAGGGATTGAGGTTTGGAGCCTTGTGGTCATGTTGCAGCTGTACAAAACTCTGGTGCGGCTGCACTTGGAGTATTGCGTACAGTTCTGGTCACCGCTTTATAGGAAGGATGTGGAAGCATTGGAAAGGGTTGGAGAGGAGACTTTCCAGGACGTTGCCTGGTATGGAGGGAAGGTCTTATGAGGAAACGCTGAGGGACTTGAGGGTTGTTTTCGTTAGAGAGAAGAAGGTTAAGAGGTGACTTAATAGAGACATACAAGATGATCAGAGGATTAGATAGGGTGGACTGTGAGAGCTTTTTTTCTCGGATGGTGACAGCTAGCACGAGGGGACATAGCTTTAAATTGAGGGGTGATAGATATAGGACAGATGTCAGAGGTAGATTCTTTACTCAGAGAGTAGTAAGGGGATGGAATGCCTTGCCTGCAGCAGTTGTAGACTCGCCAACTTTAAGGGCATTTAAATGGTGGTTGGATAAACATATGGATGATAATGAAATAGTGTAGGTTAGATGGGCTTCAGATTGGTTTCACAGGTCGGCGCAACATCGAGGGCCGAAGGGCCTGTACTGTACTGTAATGTTCTATGTTCTATGTTCTATTCACAAAGCATCCACTCTGGGGAAATAGGCCATATGTGATCGAATCAAATCAGTCAACAATCTCAAATACCTGTACCCAGAGAAATTCAATATGATCAGCAATTTTAAGGTGATGTAATTGCCTCTTTAGGATGACGTGATCCCAATTATTGACCCTCCAAGCAAACATAGTTATGTACATTCAGGAGAACTGCCGAGCAAAACTGAATGAAATGGAGCATAATGGTAGAATCTGGAAGACCAATGACTGCACAGATTGGTATATCTCCATCACTTACATTTTAAAGAAAGATGGTGCCATGAGAGTGCATCTACATCTGAGACTTTTCAAGCTTTCATTGAAAAGGTGTCCATGCAAAATACCAGTGCTCTCAATTTAAAATAGCTTAAGAATCCAGAGCAATATCCTTTTCCATGTCAAATGTGAAGTGTGATGATCTGTAAATACAGCAGAAAAATTCCAAGAGCTTTTGACATTTACGGCTCCATTTGGACAATACTGTTTCCAACAATTACCACTGGGCTCTCTTTGAACAGTACGTAGTCTGGCAGCACACAGATTAAGATGATCGAGCATGTACCTGGTTTGTATTTCCATAGCTGATGATATTACAATCATGAGTAAGACAGAGATAGAACATGACCATAGCCTTTACTTTCTGATGGCAGCAGGATGATTACAGGGATTGATCTTTAATAGCACCAACTGCCAGGTCAAAATCAGCCAGATAAATGTCTTTGGGTGTATTTGTTCCACCCATGGTGTCCATCTCAATCCAGATAAGACTAAAGATATTTAAAAACTGCAGACTCCAAAGGACAAAGAGGATCTGAAACATTGCCTCAAAATTTTAAATTCCTTTCACCATATATTCTCAACTTTGTGACAAATTATCTCTACTACGAGATTTGCTCAAGACAAATGTCCACTACGTGTGATAACACAAAGAGCAATATGTTTTTGATTCTCTCAAGCAAGTTCAGTCGGCAAACTCTTGTCTACTGCAATGCTGTGATCCAAGGAAAGATATGATTTATCCAAAAGTAATTTTCTCCTGAGGTTTTCAGATAAAGGATTCCTTACCTGTGTATCAAATTTGTCTTTGTATGGCCAAAATAAATAAATCCTTCCAAATACTTCTTGAATAACATTAGGTAAACCGTACATAATGATCTTTTGCAACTCTTGGAGTCACTTATTTTTGACCACTGCCAATTGCAACTCTGTATCTAGAGAATGTCTTAAATTTCATACTGTAAATCAACAGTATGTAGGTCAAGAGGAATATTTTGATTTTTGTGTGGGCTCTGTAATCTGCTCTGTATGTCAGATATAATCAACCTCGTAATAAGGCTGGTACTTGATTTATGTCTCTCTTTAAAGTAATATCTTTGCACCTTGATAAGTGGTCATTGCAAATGTGATGATATGCTCATTAGCAGTTTGTGGAAGACTATTTCCACTAGCTTGTGATCCACTTCAATGGGGAATTTCTTGTCAGTCAAGCATGTGTGAAAACACATGATATTATGTACCAGAATTAAAATCTCATGTTCTGTATGAAAAATGTTGGCTTGTGCAGATGATATGGCTTTTGAATCAAAAGCAGAGATGTTTCATCTTTTTTATGACACATTCAGGTTACAGTCTAACCAAGCTCCTATACACTTGAAATAAGACTTCACCACTCCTGTGCTAAAAGCATCTTGCTATAAAGGCTAACAAGGCTATAAAGACTTAACCTTCCTAATGCCATCATATTAGCCTTCAGTGACTTATTGATAAAGACACCTAGGTCTCTTTGTAACTGTTAACTTTGTAACTTTATAACACTTTCCAAACTCTTACCAATTAAGAAACACTCTACACATCTGTTCCTCACACCAAAGTGCGTAACTTCACATAATATTCTATCTGTCATTTTTCTGCCCACTCTCTGAGGCTGTCCAAACCCTCCTGAATCTGCTTTACGTCTTCCTCACAACATATATTCTGGTTTAGCTTTGCATCAAACTCAAACTTGTAAATAGTACTTTTGGGTCCACATCCAAATCTTTGATATACATTGCGAACAGCTCGGGCCCAAATTCTTGTCCTTGTAGTGTCAACAAGTCATAGCTTGCCAATGTAAGAATTATCCATTTATTCCTATCATCTGCTTTCTGTCTGTTAGCTGATCCTCAATTCATGTTAATATATTACCTCCTATCTCATGTACTTTGCCTTTGCTAATGAAACTCCTTTGGGGGACTTTATCAAGAGCCTTATGAATTCCAAGTAAACTATGACCATTGACTTCCCTTTATCGATTTTGTAAGTAACATCCTCAAAAAACGCTAACAGCTTCATCAAGCATTATTTTCTATTCGCAAATGTGTGCTGACTATGCCCAAACAGCTCATTATTAACTAACTGCCCGTTTATCACATCCTTTAAAATAGATTCGAGCATTTTCCCTACTACTGACTTAAGATTACTGAGGCAAAACTGAGGTGTAGGTTCCTATTTTCTTTATTGCCCCCTTCTTAAATATTGGATTGACATTTGCTAGCTGCCAATCAGTAGGAATCATCCCAGAGTCTGTACCTGTACAGTCACTTCCATCAACACTCTAGGATCCCGAGGGTTTGCTAACTTTTAGTTCCATTAATTTCTCTAGAACAATCTGCTTATTAACATGAATTTCCTTCAGCTTCTCATTCTGCCTGGTCACTTGGATCTCTGATTCTGGGAGATTTTGTGCACTTTCCTCAGTGGACACAGACACAAAGTAATTATTTAGCTTCTCTGCCATTTCTCTATTGCCCGTGATACGTTCTTCTGACTTTGTCTGCAATGGACCCACATTCATTTTAGCCGAGTATTTCCTTTTTTTAACATAGCTACAGAAACTGTTATGGATTCTTTTTATGTCGTTCATTTTCTATCCTCCCTTTCCTTATCAGGTTTTTGGTCCTCCTTTGTTATATTTTAAAAAGATCCCAATCGTCAGATTTAATAATATTTCTGGCAATTTTATAAGCCTGTTCTTTTAATCTTACGCAATATTTAACTTCCTTTGTCAGCAACGATTGCCTGACCTTTTCCAAGCTTTTGCACTTCGAAGGAATGTATAGCTGTTGTATACCATACAATAGTCCTTTCAGACTAGCCATTTTCAATATCCAGTCATGTCTTTTAATGTGTTTTCCCAATACACTTCAGCCAATTTGTTCCTCATAATTTCGTTATCAAATTTAACACCCTTGCTTTTTGCGCATTTGTGTTTTGCTCTTTATCTGCGCCAGTGCTATATTTTACAGCATGACTTGTATGTACATTCAAACAAAAGCAATCTACAAAATAATCCAGGGCCACCTGATCCTGAAAGTCTTCTATCATCTGATTGTTGGTAATTCCTCGGTTGGGCTACATTCCTATAAAGCAGATGTAATGTTTCAAGTCCAGTGGCCATTTGTTGCTAATTCTGTTTCTCCACAGATGCTTCCAGACCTGATATGTTTCTCCAGCACATTCAGTTTTTGTTTCAGATTTCCAGCATCCGCAGTTTATTTTATCTGATTGAAAGCACTCTTGTTTCTGAGTCAGAAGACTGTGGGCTCAAGTTTCACTCCATAATTTAGCATAAATGTGAGGTTGCTACAATATTGAGACTGGTATACTTTGATTAAGGTATTAAAATTCGCACTGGGGCTCTTTCACAGCAGAATAGTACTAGTAGTGAGTGGACGCTAGGAAATTGCAGGACCTGATTTTCATTCGGCTACTTAAGTTGACAGAAACTCAAGTACTACGCAGATGCAATTTCATGTTAAACAAAAGCGAATCCAACTGTTCTTGCAGTTCCAACAGATGTTCAACATCTCTCAACACCTTTGAAGAAAAGCAGCATTTTAACATAGTCCCCTGATTGTGTACTCGCCTGATATTCCCGCACACTAATGTTCCACAGAGCTCACAGGCCAGAAAGCAGAACCTGAGGCTTCCTGGCTCTGTATGGTTCAGTGCCAAGTTGGTTAATGCAGTGACCCACTAACACCTCAGTTAAACTCCAGAATATAATGTTAACCCAAAGCACTGACAAAAGCATCATTAAACTTTACACAGGGACACATCCATTTCTAGCTCTTTCAACTTTTGCTGCAACATATGTGAAGTGACAAAAGGTCAATATTTCTGCAATGAACTAGTGTCCATTGGATGGAAGGCTTAGATTTATATTTCAGTTTAATTCATATAGTTTTCACACAATGCTGTGCACAAAACAATTTGCTGTTCCCTGCAGTATAGTGTCTCTCTATGATCAAAAGCACACCAAGTGAGTAACTGAGTAAATAATGATATCCCATAAGTACAGATGAGGTCATGCTATAGCCCCACAGTTAGGAAGCTGAATAAAGTAATGTTGATCACATCATCAACTCTGAAGATGTTTCTTCTCTTCCTTAGAAAACATCATTCTGAATGCTATCATTATATATTACATTAGTCATACAAATTTATAGCTGGGTGTTTTCTTTAAACACATGTTTTGTTTATTTGTTTGTGCAATGTGGCCATTATAGGTAAGGCCAGCACTTATCATTTATCCTAGCTCCCCTCATCAGCTGCCTCATCAGTGACCTTCTTTCTATCAAATGGTTAGAAATAGGGACACTCATTAACAATTGCAGTGTTCAGCACCATTCCGGTCTCCTCTGACACTGAAGCAATCTCTGCCCAAATGTAGCAAATCCGAGACAATATTCAGATTGGGACTGAGACTGGCCACCCCCAGCAAAGTGAATCCAAACATCATCCCTCCACATTCAAAAGCATTACCACCATTGAATCTACCATTATCAACATCCTGGGTGTACTATTGATCGGAAACTATTCATACAAATATTTTGGTTACAAGATCAGGTCAGAGGCTAGAATCCAGCGAGTAACTCACCTCCTGATTTTTCAAAAAGGCACAATTGTAAGGCACCTTGTAAAAGGCACAATTCAGGAATGCAATGCCTGGATGAGAGCAGCTTCATTAACACTCAAGAAGGCAAAGTAGCGAACATCGTCTACATGGACTTTAGCAAGGCCTTCAACGAGGTTCCACATGGTAGATTGGCTAGTAAGATTAGATCACATGGGATCCAGGGAGAGCTGTCCAAATGGACACAAAATTGGCTTGATGATAGGAGACGAAATGTGGTGGTAGAGGGTTATTACTCAGAATGGAGGCCTGTGATCAACAGTGTTCTATAGGGATCGGTGCTGGGTCCACAGTTGTTCGTCATTTACATTAACGATTTGATCGAGAATATAATGATATCCCATAGGTACAGATGAGGTCATACTATAGCCTCACAGTTAGGATGGTTAGCAAATGTGTCTGAGATCAGTGTCTAAATTTACATAAAGACATTACAATTTGTGGTATCGTGAAAAATGAACAAGATTATTTAAGAGTGCAATGGGATCTTGATCAAATAGGCCAGTGGCCAAGGAATGGCAGATGGAGCTTGATTCAGACAAATGCAAGGTTTTACATTCTGATAGGACTAGCTAGGGCAGGACTTACACAGTTAATGCTAGAGGACTGAGGAATGTTATCGAATAGAGAGACCTAGGGTTCAGGTATGTAGTTCCTTGAAGGTGGTGACACACATAGACAGGGTGGTGAAGAAGGTGTTTGGCACGCTTGCCTTCATCGGTCAGCGAATTGTATACAGGAGTTGTGATATCATGTTACAGCTGTACAAGCCATAGTTAAGGCCCTGTTTGGAGTACTGCATACAGTTCTAGTCACCTTGCTACAGGAAGGAGGTTATTAAACTGGAAATGCTGCAAAAAAGGTTATTAAGGAGGTTACCGAGACTGCAAGTTTTGAGTTATAAGGAGAGGTTGGATAGCCTGGGAATTTTTGCCCTGGAACATAAGCCAAGTGGTGACCCTATAGAGGTTTGTAAAATCATGAAGGGCATAGATAAGGTGAATAGCCAAGGTCTTTTCCTCAGGGTTGGGAGTCCCGTATTGCAGGTCCATGAGCATGGCCCTCCATGACAGTCACTCGTCTCTCATTGAAGCAAGCCATGCATTCTGAAGTGTGAATGATTGCAACGCTCACGAACTGCATGGACTCCTCCACTGCCTACGCCAATGCCTGCAACTCCTCTCGAATATCTGTCACATCTCCACATTCATTGTGCTGCATAAGAAAGTGTGTCTAAGATCAATGTTTAAACTTACATAAGAACAATAATAAAGGGTATGAAGTCAGAGCTGGCTCAATTCAACTGAGAAATTAGGTTCCAATATGTTTGCTGACATCAATAATCTGAATAATGGAAACAAACACTGAAATTGCTAGAAAAGTGCAGCAGGTCTGGCAGCATCTGTGAAGAGAAATCAGAGTTAACTTTTCGGATCTGGTGACCCTCCCTTGACCCAATACATTAACTCTGATTTCTCTTCACAAATGCTGCCGGGCCTGCTGAGTTTTTTCCAGCAATTTCTGTGTTTGGTTCTGATTTACATCATCTGCAGTTCTCAAGATAACAAGGTGTAGAGCTGGATGAACACAGCAGGCCAAGCAGCATCAGAGGAGCAGGAAGGCTGATGTTTCGGGTCTGGACCTGTCTTCAGAAAGGGGGGAGGGGAAGGGGATTCTGAAATAAATAATCAGGGAAGGGGAGGCGGATGGAAGATGGATAAAGGAGCAGATAGGTGGGGAGGAGACAGACAGGTTAAGAAGACGGGGATGGAGCCAGTAAAGGTGAGTGTAAGGGGGAGTTAGGGTGGGGGTTGGTCAGTCCAGGGAAGACAGACAGGTCAAGGAGGCGGGGATGAGGCTGGTAGGTAGGAGGTTGGGATGGTGGTTGAGGTGGGAGGAGGGGATTGGTGGGATAAAGGACAGACAGGTTAGGGAGGTGAGGATGGGCTGGGCCGGCTTTGGGATGAGGTCAGGGGTGGGGAGATTTTGAAGCTCGTGAAGCCCACATTGATACCATTGGGCTGCAGTTTTCCCAAGCGAAATATGAGGTGCTGTTCCTGCAACCTTCGGGTGGCATCGTTGTGGCACTGGAGGAGGCCCAGGATGGATATGTCGTCCAAGGAGTGGGAGGGGGAGTTGAAGTGGTTCGTGACTGGGAGGTGCAGTCGTTTGTCGTGAACCGAGCATAGGTACTCCACGAAGCGGTCTCCAAGCCTTCGTTTGGTTTCCCCGATGTAGAGGAAGCCATATCAGGATGGCCAATCTGCAGTTCTTTCAGTTTTTAATCTGAAAAATAGGATCTGGCTGCACATGCTCATAGCCTATTGTTTTGAAGACTTGTTGTGAATCTTAATTGAATCAGGCAGAGTCAATGGTTTTGTAAAAGGGAAATCATGTTTGACTAATTTACTAGAGATCTTTAGGAAAGTAACAAGCAAGATGGATAAGGGGGAATCTGTAGGTACGGTATGCTTGAAATTCCAGAAGATATTTGGCAAATAGCACATGAAAGATTATTATGTAAAATAAGACCTGATGGGATATAATTGACGATACCAATAAGGTATAATGTAGGGTTAACATGTTTGCACAGACAGAGGCTTGGTTAGCCAACAGGAAACAGGCATCTTCAGATTGGCAAGATATAACAATTGGAGATCCAAAGAGATCAATGATTGGACCTTATTATTTATAAACAAATCAATGACTTGAGTAAAAGGATTGAATGGGTATGATTGTTAATTCACTGATGACAAAAAAACAGATAGGATAATAAGAGATAAAAGGTACTGCAGATGCTGGAGAATCTGAGATAACAATGTGTGGAGCTGGATGAACACAGCAGGCCAAGCAGCATCATAGGAGCAGGAAAACTACCTATCACTGTTATGTTTCTCAGTTGAATTGAGCCAGCTCTGACTTCATACCCTTTATTATTGTTCTTATGTAAGTTTAAACACTGATCTTAGACACATTTTCTTATGCAGCACAATGAATGTGGAGATGTGACAGATATTCGAGAGGAGTTGCAGGCATTGGCGTAGGCAGTGGAGGAGTCCATGCAGTTCGTGAGCGTTGCAATCATTCACACTTCAGAATGCATGGCTTGCTTCAATGAGAGACGAGTGACTGTCATGGAGGGCCATGCTCATGGACCTGCAATACGGGACTCCCAACCCTGAGGAAAAGACCTTGGCTATTCACCTTCATCAGAAAAGGTAATAAGGTAGGATAATAAGTTCTGAAGAAGACGTAAGGGGCCTGTGAAGAGATTTCAATAGAGTTTAGGACAGAAACTTGGCAGATGAAGTAAAATGTGGCAAAACAGCATATTGTTGAAATAGAGGGAGATTGCAGAACTCTGTGGGAGTGAAGGATCTGGGTGTCCTGGTACATGAATCACAAAACATTAACATACAGGTCAAACACAGCCTCTTGCAGCACACTTATCCTGCTAACATTTTGAATTCAATTTGATTCATCTCCAGAACAGAACTTGGGCCCATCTCCAGTCATGTGAAACAAGTGAGCAGCCACCTCATAGGGACCTTTTGCCCAGATGAAGCCAATTCCAGATCTAGTGTATGTGTGGTAATGTTGTTACAGATATGAACAAGCTAGATTAAAGTCAGGTTCAAGAAGGTTTTATTGTGATCTGACAAGCTGCACAGTGAAAGAATGAGATGATTTTCTGTTCACAAATGTCTCCAGCTGTTAAATTGGTGCCTTCATCACAGTGTGGAGTATAGCCAAACCTCCTTGAATTTAAGAGAAGCCAGCTATGTAAAAGAAGCCCAATGCCTTCTGTGCCTGTAACACCACATCACAAAGTGTTCATCTATGATGCAGTGAGTGTGTCAGTCAATAGCTGATTGAGAGATGACACAGTTGGCTTCAGCAGATTCCAGGAAGGAGCTGGCTGCATAAAAACTGAGGGTTATATAGTCATAGAGTAATACAATATGGAAACAGGCCCTTCAGCCCAAACTGGTCCATGCTGACCATGGTGCCCACTCAGCTAGTTCTAATTGCCTGGATTTGGTCCCTATCCCTCTAAACCCTTCCCATCCATGTACCTATCCAAATGTTTTTTAACTGTTGCTATTGTACCTGACTCAACCACTCTCTCTGGCAGCCCATTCTCTATATGCACCAGTCTCTGTGTAAAGAAGTTGCCCCTCAGGTCCTTCTTAAATCTTTCTCCTCTCACCTTAAACCTATCCCCTCTAGTTTTCAATTCCCCATCCCTGGGAAAAAGACTATATGCATTCATCCTATCTATGCCACTCATGATTTTATACACCTCAATAAGATCCGCCCTCAATCTCCGAAATTCAAGGAATAAAATCCTATCCTGGCCAACCTCTTTCTATAACTCATGCCTACTAGTCCTGGCAACATCCTCATAAATCTTCTTTTCACACTTTCCAGTTTAACTATGCCTTCCCTATAACAGGGTGACCAAAACTGTATACAATACTCCAAGTGTGGCCTCTCTAACAACTTATACAACTGTAACAAAACGTCCCAATTCCTGTGCTCAGTGCCTCGACCAATGAAGGCCAGCATGCTAAATGCCTTCTTCACCATCTACCTATGACACCACTTTCAACAAACTGTGTACTTGTACCCTAGGTCTCTCTGTTCCACAACACTCCTCAGAACCTTACCATTTACTGCATAAGTACTACCTTGGTTTGACTTTCTAAAGATCAATACCTCGTACTTATCTGCATTGAATTGCATTTGCCAAACCTCATCCCACTTCCCCATCTGATCAAGATTCCGCCGTTGTTTTTGACAAACTTCCTCACTATCAACAATACCTCCTAATTTTGTATCGTCCACAAACTTATTAATCATGCCTTGTATATTCACATCCAGATCATTTATGTAAATAACAAAAAACAAAGGTCCCAGCACCAACCCCTGTGGCACACCACTAGTCACAGGCCTCCAGTCCAAAAGTCAAACTTTGATCAACATCTCCCACTTCCTACCATCGAGACAGATTTGAATCCAATTAGCTGGCTCTCCCTGGATCACCTGCGACCTAACCTTCCTGACTAGCCTGCTATGTGGGACTTTGTCAAAGGCCTTACTAAAGTCCTTATAGACAACATCCACTGCCCTACCTTCATGTATCTTCTTGGTTACCTCTTCAATAAACTCTAAAAGATTTGTAAGACATGACTACCCACTCACAAATCCATGCTGATTATCCCTAATCAGACCTAGACTATCCAAATGTTGGTTGATCCTGTCCCTGAGTAACCTCTCCAATAGCTTGCCTACCACTGATGTCAGGCTCACTGGCCTGATGATCCCTAGCTTGACTTTGCTACCTCTCTTAAACAATGGAACAACATTAGCCACCGTCCAGTCTTCTGGAACTTCACCAGTGGCTAAAGGTGAAGCAAAACTCTCTGCAAAGTCTTCTGCAGTTTCTTCCGTGGCCTTCCACAATGTCCAAGGATGGACTTGATCAGGCCCAGGGAATTTATTCACTTTATTACGATCTAAGACTGCAAACATCTCCTTCTAGTAATATGTAGGCGGTCCAAAACGTCCCCATTTGTTTCCCCTACTTCCTTAGCATCCATGATGTTCTCCTAAGTAAATACTGAGGAAAATAATTCATTAAAAATCTCCCCCACTTCCTATGGCCCCACACATAGATAGCCATGTTGATCTTTAAGGGAACCTATTCTCTCCCTAACCATCCCTTTACTTTTAATATAGCTATTGAACTCTTTGGGATTATCATTAACCTCATTTACTAAATCCATCTCATACCCTCTTTTTGCTCTTCTGATTTAACTGTATAAGTTGCTATTACAGCAATATTGGGTGGCATGGTAGCTCAGTGGTTAGCCCTGCTGCCTCATAGTGCTAGAGACCTGGGTTCAATTCCTGCCTTGGGTGACTATCTGTATGGAATTTGCACGTTCTCTCCTTGTTTGTGCAGTTTCCTCCCACAGTCCAAAAATATGCAGGCTAGGTGGATTAGCCATGGGAAATGCAGGGTTACAGTGAATCTGGGTGGGATGCTCTTCAGAGAATTGGTGTGGACTCAATAGGCCAAATGGCCTACTTCCACGCTGCAGGGATTCTATGACTGTGTGCAACAGGCAGCATATCGGATTAGTTGATTGAGACACAGCATCTTCATCCAACAGGGACAGATATCTTTAGTTTGTCTGTGGATGTTTGAGGGCTTTGTCTACAATGCCTCTCACTCATGTCGAAATAACTTTCAGAGAAAAGCTTTGTTAAGACTAGTATCTCCCTCTTACCCTCTTTCCTGTAGTTCATGTTGTTGCCTCTGCTAACACTTAACAGTGTACCCTACATCTTGCCACATGTTGCTGCTGCTGCCCGGCCCTGACTGGGAAAGTGCTTATTTTTTCAATTTCCTTCCCTTGTTATGCACTGTTCACCCAGGAAGCTTGACACCCTGTCTCATTTCCCAGCAGAGTACCCAAGGATTACTTCGGAAGAAAACACCCTTACATTTCACCAACCCAGTGGTGGATCTGGTACCAATCTCTACCTCTAAGGTTAGGCCTCTAAGCTACAATCTGACTTTGCCGAGCTTTGCACAAAGGAAACACAGCTTTTAAGAGGCGTCAGGGGTGTTTATAATTCAACTATAAAGTTGTGACTTCCAGATTGTGCATTCAGGCACCTACAAGAGCAAAAATTGTTTCTGCTTAATTCCATTAAGTTCACCGCCAATTTTAAATGGAGCCCCACCTTTGTGCATTACACTAACCCTGCTTTCCTCTCCTGGTGAAAATTGCTTCACCTAAATGTAAGGGTAGATCCATGATCCTCTTGCCATGCTTAAAGATCCACAGGCTCTTGCTGACTCTCCAAAAATCTGTCTCAAGCTCTTTAACTAAGACTTTTGTCACACGCCCTCATGGCTCCTGGTGTGGCACAATGCTAAATTTTGTTTTATAACTATATGAAGTATCTTGGGACATTTAATTAATGATGCTGAAGGTGCTGTGTAAAATCTAAGTTGTTATGATTGATTTTTCTCCATAGCGGAGATGCGCTGACCCCTCCAATACCATCCTGCTTAAGATCTGAGAATTCAGTTAAGGTAACAGATCATTTTTCCTTATTGTATGCATAGCTGTTATGAGTTCAAGCAAAAAAAAATGATTTTATCTAAATGTTTCTGTTTTGTTTCTGGAACTGACTGAAGTCCTACAACCTCACGTAAGGTAACAAATTAAGGATCTACCCCTTCAACTATCTATCCACTATCTGTTATTTGCACTTTATTTCACAAATCTTTCAGGTTTCTGCCTCTGTCATATTGTGCAAAATGTAGCAGAGTAAATCACTGAAATTAATTGTTCCTCCTGAACTAGCCAGGCTCAGTACACAAGTACGGTTGCCTTATTCAATTGATATTTGCAGCTCCAATTTCCTACATATATCAATTCCCAGTGAAGGTAAAGTTAATATTGATTACGTGGGATTGTGAAGTTAGAATGAAGCAGCGAATTACATTATAACAGCAAAAAAAATGCATGTAGTTATATTCTCGCTGTAATCTTCAGTTGCTGTTCTGCATGAATACATTGATCAAAATCTGCACAGAACATAAATGTAGTTGTAGCTTCTCATTTTTTTATCAGAGGAGGTGGGGAAAGATAGTGATGGACTGCTACCCCTCAGCAACACCATGTGCCAGCACAGTGTTAGGTTTTACATGAACACTGATAACTCCCAGCTCTACCTCAGCACTTACTTCTCCATGTTGTTAAATTATCAGACTGTTTAGTTACCATCCAGTGCTAGATCAGCAGCAATGGGTAAGGGTCTAGTGGTCTTGTGGAAATGTTACTGGACTGGTAACCCAGAGACCCACGCAAATGTTCTAGCGACAAGAAATTTAACTCACCAGGCAGATGGTGGAATTTAAATTCAAGTAATTGATAACTCTGGAATTATCGTCTAGTCTCAGTAATAATTGGATTGTTCAATCTCATCTGTTCCATGAATGCACTTTAGGGAAGGAAATCTGCCTTCCTAATCCATTCTGACCTACATGTGACTCCACAGACACACAATGTGGTTGATTATCAACTACCCTCTGAATGGTCCAGCTAGATACTCAGTTTACCAATAATCAAATTAACGAAAATGAATAAAACAGACCTCCCATCATCAATATAGACACTAGCACAACCAGCCCTTTGAATTTTGCAGAGTTCTCATTACTAATATCTAGGGGATTGTGTCAAAATTAACAGAACTGTCTCAAAGATCAGTCAAGCAACAGATATAGTCACGCTCACAAAATCATACCTTGGATAATGTCCAAACACCACCATTACCATCCTTGGGTTATCATGCCCCACTGAAAAGACAAAGGCAGCAGTAGCACAGTGGATCTAAGTTCTGCAGTGCTGTCACATTGATTGATTGATTGTAACGTGTACCAAAATACAGTAAAAAGCTTTTTTTACGAGCGGTACAGACAGATCACAGCAAGCAAAAGATGTACAGATCAAAAAGACTTAGAGGCAAACAGGTTACATTACAGGTTGCTATTTGACCCTCAAGTCCATTCAACAGTCTGATAATGGCAGGAAAGAAGCTGCTTATGTGCTTGAGATTACTTTCAGACAAATAACCTGAGGAGGACGCTCCACGTATATCCTTCTTCTCAACAAAGGAGGAGCCTAGCACATCAGTGCACAAGACAAGGTTGATGTATTCACAACTGTATTCTGCAAAAGGTGCAGAGTAAATGATCCATCTCAGCTTCCTCTTGAGGTCCCCAGCATCGCAGATACCAAACCTCGGCCAATTTTGTGCACTCCACGTGATATCAAGAAATGACTGAAGACTAGGTACTACAAAAGCTATTGTCCCTGACAACATTCCTGCAATAATGATGAACACATGTTCACTATCCACGTCACTTCACGCTGTCCCAGCACAGCTACAAAACTGGCTTCTACCCAGCAATGTAGAAAATCGCTGAGACTTGTTCTGGTAAGATAAGTCAAACAACCCCATCTGTCATTTATTTTTATTCATCCATGAGATGCCTCAGCCAGTATTTATTGCCTATCCCTAACTGGCCTGGAGATGGTGGTGGTAAGATGCCTCCTTGAATCACTGCAGTTCTTGGGGTGTAGGGTATACACAGTGTTGTTAGAAAGGGAGTTGCAAGATTTTGACCGAGCAACAATGAAAGAAGGGCAATATGGTTCCAAGTCAGAAAGGTATGTGGCTTCAGGTGTACTTATAGTTGGTGGTATTCCCATGCATTTATTTTCCTTGTCTTTATAGAACACAGGTTTGGAAACTGCTGTCGAAGGACTTTTGGTGAGTTACTGCAGTGCATATTGTAACTGGTATACATTTCTGCTACAGTATGTCAGTGATGGAGAGAGTGAATGTTGAAGGTGGTGGATGGGATGCCAAACAAGCGGACTGCTTTGTTCTGGATGGTGTCAAGCCTCTTGAGTGTTGTTAGAATTATAGTCACCCAGACAAATGGAAAGTATTCTATCACACTCCTGACTTGTGATTTGTAAATGACGTACAGACTGACACACAAGTAAAAAGCTTGGGAGCTTTTCTTGGAGTAAAAGTACAGTTAACCCTAGGCCAGCCAACTTCATCTGCTTCAATTTAGATGTGTCCTCCTTTTTGTGCACAGGTCATAATTGGGCAATTTTCCACATTGCCAGGTAGATGCCTGTGTGTACAATTCTCAAACTACTTTTGATTATCAGCAAAGGGGGAAGACAGCATTGCAACACTATGGGTATCCAAGGAGTTATAGCAAATCTGAAGTCTATGGGAATTGGGGAAACAGGAAGCACAAAAGGAAGATGGCTGTAGTTGTTAGAGGCCACAGACAATGGGGAGACAAAAGATGAGTTACTTGAGATAGAATTCTTTGTCTTTGAACTGCTCTTATAGCCATGGTATTAGGAGGGCTGGTCCAGTTCAGTTTCTGGTCAATGCTAACTCCCAGGATAATGAAGGTTTCAGCAATGGTAATGCCATTGAGCACCCAGGGGAGATGGTTTGTTTCTCTCATGTTAGAGATGTTCAGTGCCTGGCCATTTTGCGGTTTGAATGATACTTGCCATTTGTCAGCTCAAGGCTGAATGTTGTCCAGGTCTTGTTGTTACATATCACGTTTCAGTGGTGTGAGAATGTGGGACCATAGATCATAGAATCCCGACAGTGTGGAAACAGGCCATTCGGCCCAACAAGTCCACACCGGCCCATTCCCCTAATACCCATGTAATCGACACATCCCTGAACACTATGGGCAATTTAACATGGCCAATCCACCTGACCTGCACATCTTTGTACTGTGGGAGGAAGCCGGAGCACCCGGAGGAAACCCACGCAGACACAGGGAGAACGTGCAAACTCCACACAGACAGTCGCCCAAGGGTGGAATCAAACCCGGGTCCCTGGCGCTGTGAGGCAGCAGTGCTAACCACTGAGCCACTGTTGTATTTGAGCATAGACCACTTCCGAATCTGAGAAGTTGAGAATGGTGCTGAACATTGTGCAATCTTTGGCGAACATTGCCTTTTTTGTCCTTATGATGGAGGGAAGGTTATTAATAAGCAGTTGAAGATGGCTGGGCCTAGGACACTATCCTGGTCAGGTAGCTGAGCTGATTGACTTCCAACAACCAGAACTCATTTCCTTTGTAAGATAACAAGGTGTGGAGCTGGATGAACACAGCAGGCCAAGCAGCATCATAGGAGCAGGAAAGCTTGACGTTTTGGGCCTAGACCCTTCATCAGAAAAAATTTTTCCGATGAAGGGCCTAGGCCCGAAACGTCAAGCTTTCCTGCTTCTA
>JAHRHZ010000012.1:62070540-62114871 GCA_024137785.1 Ginglymostoma cirratum
TCTGATGAAGGGTCTAGGCCCAAAACGTCAAGCTTTCCTGCTCCTATGATGCTGCTTGGCCTGCTGTGTTCATCCAGCTCCACACCTTGTTATCTCGGATTCTCCAGCATCTGCAGTACCTATTATCTCATTTCCTTTCTGCTAGATTTAACTTTGTTGTGGATATAAGCATTAGAAAATGTTCCCCTGATTGCCATTGACTCCAGCATTGCTACGATTCTGTGATACCACATGGGATTAATGCCACCTTGACGTGAAGAACATCACACTCACCTTATCTCGAGAATTGATGTTTGGACCAAGGTTGTACTGAGGTCAGGAGTCAAGTTGAAACCCAAACTGGAATGCAAGGAACAAGTTACTCCTTTACAAGTTCTGCTTGACAGCACTATCACTTTGCTGATGATTGCTAGACCAATAGATTAGTTTATGGACAATTCATCAAGTGACATTCCCTCCACCATAAGTTTAGAAGTAAGGATGTTTGCTGATGGTTGCACAATGGTCAGCATTATTTGTGACTCCTCAGATTCTGAGGCAATCTCTACACATATGCAGCAAAACCTGGACAAACATCCAGGTTTGAGCTAGTAAGTGGCAAGCAACATCTGTGCAATACAAGTGCCAGGCAAGTACCATCTGCGACAAGAAATAATCTATTGTTCTCCCCATAACATTCAACTGCATTAGAATTCCTGAATCCTGGGTCACTAACATCCTGGCATTACCATTGACAGCCATATACATACTGTGACATCAAAAGCAGTCAGGGATGGGAATTTTGCAGTTCATAATTCACTTTCTGACTCTCAAAGCCCATCTCCCATCCATGAGGCACAATCCAGGAGTATAATGGAAAACCCTTCCCTTGCCTACTTGAATGGTGTGCCAATAGCACTAAGGGACCGCTTACAGCCTTGGTGTCACATTTGGCCCTGGGATGATCAACCATATACTTATGCATCACCAAAGCCATCTAGCTCCAACTCTGTAACCTTGCTCACTTGCTGCTGAAACTCTTGATCATGCCACTTTGCCTCAGGACTTGAATATTCCAGTGCACTCCTGATGGTCTCTCACATTCTGCCTAGTGTTTGCTAAATGCCAGTGGGTTATGTCAATATCATACCTGCACCATGTACCAGCAGCTTTCGTTGTAAACATTGTATGTGCTACAAGCAGGCAGCTATGTCTCAGAATCTTACTGGGTAGTCTTCATTGAAGTTCATAAGGTTTCCGTCATCAGTCAGGAGCTCCCAGCTCAGTAAGTGCTAATACCAATCCAGGGAGTTGGCCACTGCCTGGCTTCCACTTGGGATGGGTCTGGTCAGAGGGTCCGTGCCCCTGCAGTCTGGGGAGGGGTTACAGTCTGTCCTTTGGCTCCATAGTGACTAGTCTTTGGGGTAGGTGAACTCAGGCGGGGATATGTACAGTATGAGTCAGGGATATGGGCATGCCTCATCCAGGAACTGTCCAGTTAAGTTCTTGAAAGGGATGTGCCATGGTCATTCAGTCAGATCTGTCCACAGAAACTAAGGAGGTTGGGAAGGGAGGGAAACGGTAGCTATTCCTATGGGAATGAGACTTAGCAGGGTTAATCTTCAGAGCTAGGGCTTGAGGAATGAGAGGATGACAATTGTCTGAGGCTACAGTATTGACAGGAGGGGGATACAGTAAAGTATGCCATGGAAGGGATTGATGTGATACAGAGAAATGGAGTCTCCCAGCTTCAAATGGGGGGACAGGGAATGACCACATCTGGCCACCTCAGGGCTGGTGTGGCGTGTAGAATTGGTGGGCAGGTACAGGCAGGTGTAGGGTTGGTTGGAGACTTGGGGAAGTGTGAAATCTGTGGGGTTTACCAGATGGGCGACTAGAAAGGGAATGTGGATGTTTGGGGCTCATCGACACACTCAGGCAGAGGCTAGAGCACTAGCCGATGAGTGCTCACTTTGGCCTTCCATCACCCTGGAAACTGAAAGTGCGCAATGGGGAATTAAAATGGCTGCGATCACACTGAGCGGACAGTATACCTGACTCGGCCTGTTAGGGAGAGGGATTCAGTACCCACGGATGTGGTGGCTTTTATAACCTTTTTAAAGGGAAAGAACATTGTACACAGAGCCATGTTCCTGTACACGACACGGACCTGTGGGATCGCTGTTCCCTGGCCATTTGAAAGTATTGGGAGTTGCATCTTTCTTCCATTTACACTGCGGGAAAACGTATTAACAGCTAAACCTTTCTGGACGGGCTATGAAACAATAGGAGTGTTGCACAAAGAGGACCAAAGCTATCAGTAAAATCCAATGCTACGTATATGCTTTGCTCCCCCGGATTCCACAATATGCAATAGGATCTCCGTGCAGACCATCCATCCGTGGAACCTTGTCTATGGCCATGAAGGGATGCCAGACAGTGTAACAATGCCATTTGGCCTTATATGAAGGGACAAACAGAATGTATATAAATTTATACAAAGGTTTACAAGGCAGTATCGCCCAAACCACAAAAGTATTCTCAACAGGTCTCCTTCCTCTCCGTCCCACCACATCTAGGCCCTGGTGCTCCAGCTGGACTGGATGGACCCTGCTCAGTTATGGAGACCATTCACTCAGGGGTTTGGTCAGGCGACCCCATAAGTGTTGTCTCTAGACAGGCCAAACATGCTGCAGGTGGTCTAGCCAGAGACAACTTGATGTTCTTTGGTTGAACTTCCAAAAGTCGGAGGAGGGCAGCAGGTAGAGGTGGAGGGTCTGGCCACCTCAGAATTCTCTTGAGTGAATACTGCCAGGACGGCTGTGGTTTTTCTTCCATCTGGGTGACTTCTGCTTATCAAAAATAGGTGAGTGTTAGATAGCGGAGAGAAGGGTGTGGCATTTTTTTCCTGGCACAGCAGAGAAAGTCAATTGACTTTCTTTCAACAAGGGCATTTCCCTGCACCACCACCATCTCGGATGGTAGCCTCAGAGCGGGCTGACAGGGTTTGGTTCGTCCTCTGGAAGAGGATTCCTCTCCAGTCCAAAGGTGTGCAGGTTAGGTGATTGACCAGGATATATTGTCCCACAGTGTGCAGGGTTGTGCAGTCTAGGTGGGTTAGCTATGGTAAATGCAGGATTACAGGGATAGAGTGGAGGGCTGGGTCTGGGTGCTTTGCTCTTTGGAGGGTTGATGCAGATCTGATGGGCAGAATGGCCTCTCTGTGCACTGTAGTGATTCTATAAGTCAAATCTATAAAACTTTGCACCATACTGTTCAGCAGGATCTCCGAGTCTCTGTCAGTAAATCACAGTGCCATCTTCCCCTTCTCTGCACTGTTCCTATTTGTCCATCCATAAGTAGGGCAGCTTCGGACTGCCAGTGCTCATTCGGGTACACATCTTTTAAAGTTGGTGCAAGATGTCTTTCTGCCAATATCTGCTGATAGATAAGCTTTTCTAGGAATGGAGCATGGTGAAATGCTGCCTCACGAGGAAGTGGGAGGGTGGGTTAGTAAGTTTGCCGATGACATGAAGGTTGGTGGAGTTATGGACAACGTGGAGGGCTGTTGTAGGTTGCAATGGGACATTGACAGGATGCAGAGCTGGGCAATGAAGTGGTAGATGGCATTCAACCCAGAAAAGTGTGAAGTGATTCATTTTGGAAGGTCAAATTTGAAAACAGAATATAGGGTTAATGACAGGATTCTTGGCAGCGCGGAGGACCTGAGGGATCTTGGGGTCCATGTCCATTGATCCCTCAAAGTTGCCGCTCAAGTTGATAGGGTTGTTAAGAGGCGTATGGTGTGTTGGCTTTCATTGGCAGGGGGATTGAGTTTAAGAGCCGTGAGGTTATGCTGCAGCTCTATAAAACCCTGGTTAGACCCTATTGTGTTCAGTTCTCATCACCTCATTATAGGAACGGTGTGGAAACTTTAGTGAGGGTGCAAAGGAGATTTGCCAGGATGCTGCCTTGAATGGAGGCAGGTTTTATGAGGAAAGGTTGAGGGAACTAGGGCTTTTCCCATTGGATCGAAGAAGGATGTCTTGATAGAGGTGTACAAGATGATGAGAGGGACAGATAGAGTGGGTAGCCAGAGATTTTTTCCAGGGCGGAAATGACTATCATGCGGGGGCATAATTTTAAGGTGATTGGAGGAAGGTATAGGGGAGACGTCAGAGATAGGTTCTTTTCCTGCTCCTATGATGCTGCTCGACCTGCTGTGTTCATCCAGCCCCATGCTTGTTATCTCTTTTCACAGGTATGCAGGTCAGTTTTGATCTTAAGAGTAGGATATTAGGTCGGCACAACACTGTGGGCCAAAGGGCCTGTACTGTGCTGTACTGTTCTATGTTCTATGTTCTAAAATGAGACTGGCATCTGACATGAGAGATGTCACGGGGTGGGGTAGGTAATTAATGCAGTGACTTTAGTAAGATTCAGGAAGAGAACGCATTAGGCCTCAGGGTGAGAACTCCTTCAGAAGCTCAGCACAACTCACACTTCGCCAAAAAAGTGGAAGGTTCAACCCAATGTCTTGATTTTAAAATTTCCCAAATCTTCATCCCAAATCTCACTGTGTCCACGCTCCACTGTCATTTCCCCCAATTCCACAACCTTCAAAGATTTATGCATTTATTAAATTCTGACCTCGTGAGTACCCCCACTATTATCTGCTTCACTGTAGGTAGCTAAGCCTTCAGTTGTCTATGCTTTAATCTCTGGAATTCTCTGCTAAACCTCTGCTTCACGTTCCATCTCTAAAAAGCTCACTAAAGTCTACCTCCTTCACACAGCTTTTGTTCATTTATCCTTATATCTCAGGTAGCTTGATGTGCCATTTTGTTTTACAATCGCCTCCTAAAGTGTTTTACTTTTAATTTCAATACATTAAAAGGTGCTATATAAATAATATTGTTTTTATTAGAGTTTCTCTGCCTGACAACCACAATCAACTCTCAAGTTCACTGTAAAACTTGAACGCTCACCAAAAATTACATTGCAGTAAACAATATCTTATTTACAAGATATTTCCAATTTTGCATCCAAGATCAACACAGCCTTTTGTTTATGGACACACATTAAAGTTGAAAAGCTTCACAGTGACTTATATTGAAATTAAGGTGCTGGAATAGGGTTTGCATGTGTGGGCACCATGCCAGAGATGCAAAGCATTTTACCGTAATGTTTTATACAGTCTAAAGAAGATCCCTGTTACTGCCAACAGCATGTTTCACAGCTTGTTGATATTCCAGGTCATGAGTTGCATTCTCCTCTTTTGCCAAATCCCTCTCCATCCTCAATGCTCTCTCTTCACCGATCAATGGCTGCTCCTCACAATTTTGAATTCCAGCTCACAAAGAATTAGTTACGCTGCTTTATTCCGCATGTGAAGAATCTAATCATATTTTATGCAAAATTCCCTAAGGTTAGTTTGTTTCTTGACTGCAGTGTTCGAGCACTTCATATGCTACGCCACTTAATCAAGTGGCGTAGCACATAATCAGCCAAAGTGACAGCAAATTTTAAAATTGAACGCATCCTTAAAAAAGCTTTGAAAAATAGAAATACAGCTGAGATTTTCTAATTGAAAGGATGGAATCACTGTTCATTTATGTGTTTCGTATGATGAGATGGGTTTGTTTTATTTGAGTTTGAACTCTAATGGTTTGTATTGCGTAAAAATAGATGCTTAAACAGAACAACAATAAGCTGCACTGCAAAAGCCATTTTTTTGGTAAGAGGCCAAGTTTAATTACAAACTTTCAAACCACAAATAGAAGACTGTAGTGAAGAGCAGCTTCAAGTAATAACCGTCAGTATTGACCGCAACTGAAATTGGTAGAAGCTGCAATCAGATCAATTTACAGTAACAGCCACCATCTGACAGGCACAGGCAGTACACGTGGTTTTTGTATTCTCTAATAGAAATAGACCACAATTTATGATGAGCTGGTTTGCTTTTAAGTAAGTATTTTTTCCTGAATCGTTTTATTTTATTCGCATTGCTGAGCTGTTCGATTTCTGAAATTTAACCATTGCGGTGTAAATCACCATTATAACCAAATTTTGGTGTCTCGACTACATTTAGGTTAAAGATAATTTACTTACAACAAAATGTCATTCAAGTTCAAATAAATACGGTCATTAAAAGGAGATAATTAATTTCTATAAATTACAACTACTGAGGACAGGTTTAGATCTGTCTTTCACTGGTACAACACAATGAGCCCTCTGCGCACCAGTAACTGTTGGTCCTGCTTATTTGCAAACGCTGCTGAAAAGGTTGACAGGGTTGGCTGCACTTGACTAATCAATAGTTTTCAAATATATTGATGCTTGGAGTACAAGTGAAAGTTCCCAAGAGGTCAGAGAGGTCAGGATGGAAAAGGCCACTTTATCTGAAGCCTGTGTTAATGCTTGTAAAATGTCAGATCTCCCTCGTGTTTACCGCTGTTGATCAACTGGTAAAGCCTGACACTAGATATCAAACATGGAGCAACAAACAATGGATTATTGTTCTGTTGTATGGAACGTTATTAGCCTGCATTACTTATGCCATATGACACTTAAAAAATAAGAATTTATGCACTGGTACTCTTCAATGAATAGAAAGGGTTTAGAGGGATATGGGCCAAATGCTGGCAAACAGAACAAGATCGGTTTAGCATATCTGGTCGGCACAGACGAGTTGGACCGAAGGGTCTGTTTCCATGCTGTACAACTCCATGGCTCTATGACTCTAAGGGAAACCTACTGCTACTTTGTTGGAACCATTCAAGGATTCCTGGGTGGGAGAAGTGAATACTGCAGTACATTTTCAGTACGAATAAAGTAAAAGCTGGATGAACATGGCAGGATTTTAAAGCAATTACAGTTCTTTTCCTTGCCAGGATGTAGCAATGAATTACAAATCTGCCACTCAGAAGATCATATTACCTCAGCATTTGCCAGGGAGGAACGTTTTATAGACTGGCTTGCATGCAGTTTCAAACACTGTATTAAATTCTCTTCAATGTGTTATTAATCTTCAGATGATGTTCAGCTAGGAGAAATGTTAAATAGTTAATAATAACATACTAATGATTGCTCCCTATTATAAGGTTTTATCAAACCTCTGCCAATTTAATAGCTAGCTTAATCAAAATCAGAGTATGTATTTAGGGTGAAGGTGATCATCCCAGTAATTCTGTTAGTGGAAATCTTGTTATCTTTTGAGGAGGTTGCCATCCAATTATAGTTATTTCCACTCAGCTCCTTTTTTTTTAGGAATATGTCACACAGTGAAAAAAAAAAGTGAAAGAATTTCAAATAATCACCATATTTCAGTTGTGGTACTTTAATTCCCGGACAATGATAGTGTTTGTGCATTTGGAAAATAATTTTTAAAGGGCTGAATCAGTGTTGGACAAGATTTTTCTGATCTTTAACATGGATTTGATGAATCACAGACATATTGGTAATCATAATTGTTAGGGTCTATCCCATTTGGAGTGCAATCATATAAGCTGTCTTTTTCAAAATCCACAGGGCTATGTGCTTTTGCTGCTGTCTGGAATAATTTATTTCCCTTGTCAATGAATTCACTTGAGTCATTTACACCTTTTTTTACTTAATTTGTTGCAAGGCAATGTAATCAGATTCTTCACTTTTCTACGATGGAAGTGTTACTTTCAAAGTGTGTATATTTTTAAAAAGTTATCTCAAGATCTGTCATTTTTGTTTCCATCAGAAACAAAGAAAATGGAAAAACACTAATAAATGTACAAGAAGAGAAATGATAATATATTTCTTAATTTTATCTTCCTTTCCTAAATATTCATCTGATTTTATTGACTTAATCTTCCAGAGCACTGAGTATTTTTTTGTAAAACCATTCCTAGTATTAAGAAATCTCATGCCCCTAATCACTTTCGACAGTATTGAACTTAAATACGTCTTTAAGGTAAAGAACTCCCTGAAGAAATCCACAAACTCACCATGCGCCGACCTGTTGAATTCCTCTAGTAATTTTTGTTTTTGCTTCAGATGTTCAGCATCTGCAGTATTATTGTTCTTCTTATCCAACCAGTTTGCTGGGTTTTGTTGAGACTTGTTACATTGCAGTTTACAGCCAGAACAATTTGCTCAGATATTTGCTTTTGGTGAATCGAGCAGGTTTATGTTCAGTCTGCAAGAAGCCATTTGTCATGAACTGGAAGAACCAGTAGTTCTCACATAAGACCTGCAAAGTATAAAAAGAGAATTTTGCTGTTGACTGAATAAAAGATGTTGTAAAGAACTTGCATTTACATTATTGTTATTGTCATTTTAATACATTATGTTGTATGTTTGGGGAAACAACCACTCACAGTTTATAGTTGGTATCAAGCACTGCCACCAATCCTCCTTTCTCGATATTTTCTGATCAAGCTGTTCAGAGATGTTGTTGCACACCTCTAAAGCAAGTGGGACTTGAACCTGGACCTTCTAGCTTAAAGTTAGAACCACTACCACCATGCCTCAAGATCCTAACATTTTTTCTAGGGCTGAGTCTAAGTGCCTTTTCAGTTAATGGTGGAAGATTAGCAACTCATGAGTCGTAACATGAAAGGCATTTTCTTAATGCAAAAATGTTATTTAATGCGTAGTAGCAATAGGGACATGTCACATTGGCGAGTTAGACATAATTAGAGTTGGAGTTAGATTTTGTCATGTGTACTCAAGTACAAGGAGTACAGTGCAAAGTCACTCTTCCTGGCACCATCTTAGGTTCAAAGGTACCTAAGTTAAAAACCTAATACACCTGATTACCTTTTGTTCCAGAAGACAACAGTCCTCCTCACTCTTCAGCACTTTATGGCTAGAGAGCAGAATTACTTCCAATCTGTGTCTGTGACCTCTCTCTTCATCAACCATCTATCTGCCCTCTTCACTGTCCTTTTTTATATATGAAACTCAGAAAGCAAGCACACACATGCAGAAGATATTCAGGAAGTTTAATAGAATGATAGCCCTTTTTTCAGGAGGCTGGTGTTTAAGAATAGGAGAGACTTACTGCAACTGTATAAAGTGCTTGTGAGACCACATCTGGAGAACTGAGAGCAGGTTCCTTATTAACGGAAAGACATTATTTCACTGCATGCAGTTTAGAGAAGGTACACTTGCTTCCATGCTGTATGACTCTATGACTAAGATGATCCCCGGTACAGAGGGACTGTCTCTTAAGCAAAGTTTAAACAGGTTGGGACTCTACTCATTGGAGTTTAAAAGAATGAGAGGTGATCTCATTGAAAAATATAGGATTCTTAAGCGGATTGACAATGTAAATGCTGAGAGGATGTTTTCCCTCATTGGAGAATATAGGACCAGATGCCACCGTTTCAGAATAAAGGGGCACTAATTTAAAACTGAGATGATGAGAAATGTCTTCTTTCAGTTACAAAGGCGAGGAGGAGTCAGAGATGATAAGGCTGATTCCATCAGGATCTGGAGCTGTTTCTTTGAGTCTACAGTCACGGCTATATGATTGCATCTGATTTGTTTGAGTTCACTGTATTCTCCAACGTTAGCTCTTTCAGAATCATTACTTTGTATGACATCTCTCCACAAATTCTTTTCCCAAAGTTGACACATATACATTTGGGTGCTTAATTACTTTTAAATTTCCTCCAATAACATCAACTGAAGGATGTCTAATATCTTGTATTCTCTTTACAGAGGAACTCCTCCTCGCAAAATCAGATCGTTGTCTCACAACATTATCTCTGCCTTAACTGGCTTTCTTGAAACCTATGGATATGCCGAGAATTTCATTCCTGCCATATCTTTATCCAATATAAAATCTATTCCTTCAATTGGTAAACTAGAAAACAATTTCCACAGTAATAATTCTATCTGCTAAGTCATTTCAAAAATTAACTTTGTACAAAGGAACAGGTTCACACATCCCAAAGAGATGCTTTTAGAATGCTTCCTCTTTCATTCAACCTTCTGAGCACAAATCATAACATCAGCCTTTATCAATGACTGTTCTGTGCTGGTGGCTCTCAAAATATTAATTTGGTTACTTATGTTGTTGGAGGAGTAAGGGATCAGTTCTCCTTTAGAGACAAAGCCTCTATCTCTTCCAGATGCTGTATTCAAGGAGGAATGTCCTTGATACGTTGAGCCTTAAACCCTATTCTAATAGGTTCTGAGGGAACGCATTTTGTCGATGTTATTGTGACTATTTCATTTACTGAAACTGTCTTTTCTGAAGTGTCCCACCATGTTAATTGTTCTACTTCCAATAATTTGCTTTTATATGCCCTGTATTATGGCCCAAAAACGCATTGGTAATTTTTACTTTCATCATCTCTATTGACTTGGGCAGTTTCCCACAAACCATTTAACTTTTCTTTCACCAGTTCATGTTTTCTTATTTATTCCCCTTTTTGAAATTCTGTTTCTCTTTCTTCCCTTGCCAACATCTTTCTCTGGAGTTTGTCCAATTATTTGTGGGCAGCTAGCGGCCATGGATACAGCCAGATGGCCGCATGACTCACTGCACTGCTGCAGCTTCTGGGCAATGTGGGCCATTGCATCCAAAGTACTTGTCTGCCACTCTTGCTCCTCCCTGTGGATGTGAATAAAGCCTGTCATTGCCTGCTCCATAGGGTCCTCTCCTGCTTGGCACTGAGCAGATTCCTGGATTCTGGTAGCCCTTCGAATGCCAGCTGTCCAGGCCATTTCTTCCTTGGTCAGCTGCAGAGCTGTCACTGTAAGGTTCCTACCAGATTGTGTACCCACTAGGTGAACAGTTCCCTCCTGAGGTGTCTGTATCTGAGTTGGTGGTTGGAGTCAGGAGGCAGCTAGAAGTCATGTGCCCTCGGAGGCCTCAGCACTGTTGTCCTCAGAAGTTAAGGGGCTGGGTCTTTCACCGCCCACCATCTCGCCACAGACTCCGTGGTAGGTTTGTGCAACCTGCAAGACCAAGGAGAGAGAAGACACAGAGGCCCGTGGTCAGAATTGATGTGCAATGGCTGAGAGTGACAGAGGGATTAACGGCAGAGAGGTAGTGGGATGCAGAATGGCTGGTCATGGATATTTCTGCAACCCCACATGAGCAGTCCCGGTCCTCTCCTTTGAGGGGCAGGATTCTCATCTTTTCGAGTGTGATGGCATGAACACCATTCGACCCACATGGGCTTGCTCGGCCCTGTAATGAGATACAGAGGGGTAATTTGGGATATAGTAGTGTGTGGCATAGTTCAGTCCAGGGGACCAAACAGGCAGCATAGAGGTCATGCAGTGTCAGTGGTGAGGTGGACTGAGGGGAATAGCGGATGAGGGCATGGTTGGGCAGCACGGTGGCTCAGTGGCTAGCACTGCTGCCTCACAGCGCTAGGGACCTGGGTTCGATTCCACCCTCAGGTGACTGTCTGTGTGGAATTTGCACTTTCTCCCCATGTCTGTGTGGGTTTCATCCAGAAGTTCTGGTTTCATCCCACAGCCCAAGGATGTTCAGGTTAGGTGGGTTGGCCATGTTAAATTGTCCCATAGTGTAATGGTCTGTCTGGGATGCTCTCCAGAGGGTCAGTGCCGACTCAATGGATCAAATAGCCCCTTTCTGCGCAGTGGTGATTCTATGATTTCTCTGAAGGTATTGCTGGCAATGAGGAGTGTGGTAGGGCGTGAGCCTTGCTGGGAGGTGTATGAAATAGCACAGATAGTATATGTGAGCTGGCAGAGAGAAGAGAGTGCCACTTACCCTGAGAGGAGAATAATATTGACCTGATTTCTACATTGCTGGCCATCTCCACCATCCCCTTGCTCTGGAGATGGCACTGACCAGGTGGCAACCTCAGACCAGACTGGCATGGTCTTGTGATGCAGTGTCTTCTGATGGTCCTCCAGAAAGAAGATGCATCTCCTTTTGAACATCCTGTCCACCAGGATGTTCAGATTACTGTCAGAGAATAGCTGTACCATCTTCCCTCTCTCTGATATGTTGTTCACATGTCCTTGGGCGAGCAAGGCAGCTTTAGAATGCTAGTGCTCGTCCAGGTGAACTGCAGCATTTTAAAGATGGCACAGACTCAAGGGATGGTGATGTCAGAAATTTACTCAGAGGCAAAGGGGCAGGTGGGGCAGAAATTGGATGATGAGACAACTTGCCAGGCCTCATGGGGGAAAATCCTCCAAAACAGTCAGCACAACTCTGACTTAGCTGTAAAAGCACATCTTCGATCCTATTACCGGAAGGTAATCGAAGCCTAAAACTTTTCTGGTATCCAGTGTCTTCAGCTATTTTTTGATATCATGTGGAATCAATCATACTGGATGATGAATGGTGTCCACGGCTCTGGGGATTTCAGGAAAAGGCTGAAATGGATCATTCCCACAGCACATCTGAATGAAGCTGTGTGTGCATGTTTCTGCCTTGTGTTTTGCACTCATGTGCTGGGCTCCCCCATCATTTAGGATGGGATCTTTGTGGAGCCTCCTCTTTGTGTTAGTTGTTTAATTGTCTATCACCATTCATGGCTGGATGTTTTAGGACTTAGATAGCTTATGTTTGAATTTACATACCTCTCAGCTTTGCCTTGTCTATTGCATGCTGCTCCCATCATTTGGCAGGCTAAGTGCTACATTGTAGCTTCATCACGTTTACACCCCATTTTAGGGTATGCCCACTGCTTGTCTTGTTATGGCCTCCTATACTCTTCATTGAACAAGGGTTTGTCCCCTGGCTTGAAGGTATTGGTAGGCTCAGGACCATGAGATTACAGATGATGGTTGAATACAATTCTTTTGCTGCTGATGGCCCTCTTCCCTTCAGGGATACCCAGATTTGAGTTGCTGGATCTGTTCAAATGTTATCACATTTAGGAAAGTGCTGGTGCCACTCAACAAGATGCAGGGTAGGCTTGGAAAACAGGTCTTCATTTCCACGAAGACTGTGCAGTGACAATGCTGCCATGACAGATATTTCTGCAATAGATACATTGATGAGGACAATGTCAAGTTGGTTTCTCCCTCTTGTTGGTTCCTTCACCACCCAACAGATCAATCTAGCAGGTATGTTCTTTAGGACTTGACCAGCTTGGTCAGTAGGACAGCTGCCAAGAAACTCTTGGTGATGCACATTTATCCCCTACCTAGAGTACATTCCATGCTTTAGTGCCTTTTCCAATTGGTGTTCAACACAGAGGGGGACTGATGCATCAGCGAAGGAGGGTGTGCAGTAGAGAGTAATCAGCTGGAGGTTCAAATTCCTACACACGCACTCTTAAAATTTCCTATGTGAAAGGACATTTGAGCATTCTGGTAGAGCTGTAAAGTCACTGTCACACCACTTAAGCAATTTGTTGGACTTTACTTCAAGTGGGCTGTTATGCTTTTAGAGATTTCTCACTCATCTGTCTTTTGTAATTTATGACAGCGGAATGCTTGACTTCAACGTTAGGTTTCATCATGGTGAAGTTAGGTTCGAATCAGTCAACCATTTTCCTCTCCTTTCCCTTATTTTGAGAGTGTGGTATTCTAGTTTTTCACTTGCAATACATTCCATTTAGCTTTAATACTCCGTGTGGGAATACCAGAAAGCAGCTGATCAATCGAGACATTGAATATCTGGGTAGGCAGTATGCCTGATGGTAATACAAAGACAATCTCTCTGCTTTTCATTAAAAACCTTCAAGTGTTGAATTTGTTTAGCACCTGAAAAAAAATGTGAACTATATGCAGGGGGAAACAGTAGTGTACGGGTAATGTCACTGGACTCATTATTTAGAGGCCCAAGCTAATGTTCTGGGGACCTGGGTTCAAATTTTACTATGGCAGCCGGTAGAATATAAAATTAAATTCAACTAATAACTCTAGAATCTAAAGATAGTCTCTATAATGTTGGTCGTGCAACTATTGTTCGCTATCGTTAAGAGCCCTTCAGGCTCCTAATGCCATTCAGAGAAGAAAATCTGCTGTTTTTACTTGATCTAACATATATGTGACTCTGGGCCCACAGCAATGTGGTTGACCCTGAGCTGGGCTAATAAGTCTCTCAAGCAAAGGCAGACAAGAATCTGCAACAAATGTTGGCCTTGCCAGTCATGCCCTCAGGCCTTGAAAGAAGGACCTCATGTAAGTTCTGGGCCTTGTATTTGCATATGCAAACTGTCCTTACTTGAGTTTCAATTACACTTCCTCAACATTTCTGGAGAGGCACCAGCCAACCTGACAAATGATGAAGTTCTGGCACAGAATACGTGTGTATTAAACCTTTAAGACACTGGTTCTGTACTTGTAAAACAAGCACAGCATGATCCAATTCCTTGGCTGCTGGAGTGCTTTGTGGAAGAAGTTCTGGAGGGTTCTGAGCAGCAAATACATGAATTAGCAGCTGCAGAAAGTGAGGATAGAAATTACGGCACAGCTTTATTGTGCAAAAGCATTAATAATATCTAAAAAGCATCACCTTTTTTTTATGTTGTGAATTGTCCCAGAGCAGCCAAACCTCCTTTGAGTACAGATTTGCTTTGTGCAAGTTTCTGAATGACTTCTTCCAACAATGACCTGAACCCTAGAAATTACTCTGCCAGAGCTAGGACACACAGTGGATGTAAATTAGGTGCACTTTCTTACATCAAAGCAATTAGTCTGAGTGAAAGAAGGACTTCAGGACAGTTTGCAAGAGGCAGTTTGCTTAATTAAACCCAGCCACCAATTATCAAATATTTCTTAGACATTAATGGGCCCTCTGTATGTGTAATTAAATTTTTATTGTGGTTGAATTTGCATGGATTAAACCACAATCTGTTCAGTTGGGGGTTAGTTAATATTCAGTGCAAAGCTACAGCTGTCCTCAATCTCAGTAGGGAGGCCAGGGGAAAAAAATAAAGGCAGTAGAATAAGATGAAGTAATAAGATAGCTATTCATTTTGTGCATCCAGTCAACATTCTTCACAGTCCTTAATGTTATAGTGAAGTGTGAAGAAAATACAATACAGAATAGCAGGTAGCAAAAGCCAGTCCCTCCCCTGAACCAACCCACAAAAAAGGGAAACTGAGAAGACGAGCAATTGTGAAATCTTCAACAAAGGTCAAGAGTGTGAAGGAAAATGCTGTGAACCCATGTTCATTCATGCCAATCACACTTTGTTTTTAAATCACATGATCAACCCATTCAGTCTTAGAAACAACACGATCTCACCATCAGAACTCCCAAAAACATTGTTTTCCACGATAAAATTGTATTTTTGACAATGAGATCATTTGTGCCAAAGCCGTTTTAAAAGTGCATGTTTAATATTTAAAATCTACCTACACTCAAGAGAATTAAAATATAATTCTTTTATAATTTTTCCTATTTTCTCTCCTCTCATGCCAATACTAAAAGCAATACCCTCCAGAAGCTACAAATACATTACCTGAGCTCTCACCAAGTGCCAGGGATGAGTGAATGTTGGGGGACTATTTAGCCTTGTAGCACAACCTCTGCTCTCGTTAAAAGAAATCCTGCCTTGGCTTAATTTTTTTTACTTCCTGCGCACCCACTCAGTAATTTGCCTTACGGTTGTTCTTAATTCAAAATAGGTCTTCTTTTCACTCATGCACATCTACCCATTACCCTCACCTCCTTGTGTTTGGTAATGGGAATTTATGTGGGCCAAATTAACCAGTTGATCGATGGTAACGGAATGCTATTAAGACAATTCCTGTGACGGGTAACTTTTTATTTGGAATTGCAACGATCACAATAGCCAGAATGCTCTCTGTTCTACAAGGACCACAGATTACCACTGCACTTAACCATCTCAAAGTTACAAGAGCTCTCAGGAGTCTTGCTAAAGTGTACCTGGGAAAAAGCAGCTCTAAGGTCCCTGCTGACATTTTGACTAATGAGTCAGATAAGAATGCAAGTAAAAGAGTATATAACAGATTTCAGCTCATTAAAATGCTATGTCCACTTAGAGTGCATTAAATATTGGCTCACATTTCATTTCTCCTATCAATACATTACAAATGATACAAGAAGAAAAATAGTTGTCTCGAAGTACAAGTACCTGTTATCGCTTCAGCAAATACATTTTGTCTGGTCTTCATTTAAAAAAAAATATGTACAGTACCACGCTAATTGTTTTTAAACTATCTAAGGAAGCTTGAAACCGTCAGAATGTCAACAAAACCTACTGAAGAAATATGGCAGTTCCCAGGGAGAGATTTGCTCCACTGTGATGCAGACTGTTTGAGTTAGCCAATGCTTGATTGATTAGGCTTGTATCTCTGACCTATTTCATTTAGTCAATAAGAATCTCTTTCCCAGTTTTTCAGTTTGACTGAAGTTAGCATTGACTGCTGAGCATGCCTATTAAGGGCAGCAAACAAATAAATCACAGCATATTGCAAAATGTAAGCATAGTAATTCTTCCTGTGTGTGTAATTTTATTGCCCCTTTCACAATGGTGACTGTCATACATTCTTTCTCGTCTCCTTGCAGAACCGCAATTATCCAATTTTATCCATGAAAGGCAAATTTGCAGTTATACTGTGAAGCAGTTTACATCTGAAGTATTAGAAGGATAGGGTAGTTTGGGATGGAGGAGGGTAGTCATGGCAAGCAGACACAAGGAATAGGTGGAGAGCCAATACCAGTCCCCTAGGGTTTTCGGTAATCAGCAGACAAATGGTCTACATTCACAGCATGAATTCATTCTGCAACAAGAGCCTGCCAACAAGAGCCTGTCTGTGTGTGTGTATGTTATGTGCAAAAGCCTGCATTTCACCATTCAGCTGCCTGGGAATAAAAAGCTGATGACAAACAGTGCTCTGAGCCTCTGACATTTCTGTTTGATCTGGTTAGATCCAAGCATTACTCAGATGCTGCAGAACGAACAAATTGTGGATTTCTGACAATAATGTCATGTGCTCAACTTGTGAAGATCATACGTATCATTTTAAGAAGCCTGGTAATTCATGAAATGGCCAAATAGTTTTAACGTATTTAGCGGTACTCTAAAAATCTTGGGATTCTTTCCTTCTTAACAAAGCCCTCTTTAGTTGTTGCTAGGATTTAGGTTTCCATTTATAAAATGTTAATTGTTTACATTTTAATGGAACACGATTAAATGTAGAATAACATTTCTCTAAAAATTAGAACAAATGCATCACTTACATTTTTCAGATACATGGAACTGTCAAATTCAAATTTTGTTTCATTTCTTAGTAAAAACAAGCCAGGGCTTTATTTAGTGCTGATCTGCTTCTTTTATGAATGAAGCAATATGGCTAAAGACCAACAAAAACATAATTTCCAATTGATTTTAGAGGAAGTATGAACATATTTCTTTTATAAACGCCATCACACTGCCATGTGACTAACCACACATTCTGTAACATAAATTAAAGCAGACTAGTCACAGATGGTTTCTGTGTATGTTTTCCAGAACTGAAAGCTACAGTTCAATTTTCTATTAATAATTAGCTTAATGCTGCTTTTAGTAAGGATGGTGTACGGGTTTTGAAAGGTCTTATTAATGAATGAGTAGGCATCCATGAGCCCATTAAAAAAAACATTTTGCCTCCTTTGAGATTAAGTTCAGCAGTCAGTGTGGTACTAAGGCATATAGATCAACAAAGTCCCTATGTTCCATGACTAGTCTCTGCTGAATTATCTGATCTCAGCTGGACTGCACAACAGTCACTTCAATTGGCCTTAATGTATTGTAGGGCTCTATTGCAATGGTAGTGTCCCTAGCTCTGGAGAAGAATACCTGCGTCCAATTTCCACCCACTCCAAAGGCGTATTTTTAAGCAAAAAAAAAATCCATACCAGGATTAGAGATGAAAATTCAACCAGAATGCATTTTGCTGATCACTTAGTAACCTTAGTGTTTTATGTGTAGGCACAGGGTGTGGGGCATGAGTCATTGTTCACACACCTCTGGTTACATGACACCTTTTTCTTGTGGGGGAGTTAAATTGAACCTTTAAAGTGCAATTTTCGAACGATCGCTTTTCAAACAAAAATAACATTCAGTAATGACTATTATTTAGTACCCTTCTTTACTTCAAGTAACATTTAATTTTCCCCAGAGTTGGTGTGGCTGGAATCTGTCATCTGCAGATTCTGGTGAAGTGATTTACGCTGTAGAAATGAAACTCTGGGAACAAGAGTACAAGGTCATTATCAGGAGACCGATTTTTGCCAGTCTTATTTATTCTCTCCACAAACAGCCAAGGCAAAAGTGCAGCTTGCAGCATTAAGGATTTTCAGTCTAGTTTCTCGACCTTAGGCATTGATCGGAAGTGCATCACTATATTTTTCCGGAGGTACTAAAATGTGTTCTGAACTATTAGCTGTCATGGTTACTTTTTCAGGCAGGCAATATACACACGCGCTATGCACAGTCAGTTCTTTATTAGAAAAGCCAGGCTTTCACACAGCCTGAGCACATTTTAAAATTCCTCAATGCATTACTGTTTCGCTTGTCATTTTTGTGTTATTCCCAATATTAGAAAAGGATATCGAAATCGCAGAGATGTTGGACTGGATTCGATCTCATGCGATCTATGGGAACTGTGTGGGACTTAGAAGATTGCAGGGAACTTTTGGACTGTTACTGTAAGAGTCTGATCACATGACATGATGATGATGACATCATTGGCCTTTGGTCTGATTGCATAAGGCACTGATCTATACTTGTTAAATTTTGTTTGATTCTTATCTGTGATTTTCAATTTGACAGAGATTGTTTCCATGCCTCCCAGATTCCATTGAAAACAATGGTATATTTCTTTAGAATTTGGGATGATTCAGTCTTATAAACTGACAAGTGATTTCCTCTACTCTATAGAGTTTGATTTTCTCCAACCACATTCTTCCCAATAAAGCTGGAAAATTTCCTTTGGTAGCGTGTAAGGGCAAACCTTCAGACTGACCCTAAAACTGAACATTCACATCGCTAGAACCCCTTAAAAGCACTCTCTTCAACTGTGTACATCTTTGTACAATTTTTTGACTCAGCTGCTTCTGATACACACTTTCAAGTATCAATGAAACTGATGCTCTGGAGTCCATTTTTGTTTTATTCATTCATGGGTCTTGGGCAAAACTGGTTCACCAGCATTTATTGCCTTTCCCTAGTTGCCCTTGAGAAGGTGGCAATGACCTGTGTTCTTGAAGCACTGCAGTCCACCTGCTGTAGGTTGGCCCAAAATGCTATTAGGGAGAGAGTTTCAGGATTTTGACCCAGCAACAGTGAAGGAACAGCAATATATTTCCAAGTCAGGATGATGAGTGGCTTGGATGGGATCTTTCAACTGGTGATATTCCCATATATCTACTGCCCTTGTCCTTCTAGATGGAAGTGGTTGTGGGTTTAAAAGGTGCTGTCTAAGGACCTTTGGTGAATTGCTGCAGTGCATCTGGTAGGTAGTGCATGCTGCTGCTAATGGGCATTGTAGATCTGATGCCAATCAACAGGGTTGTTTTGTCCTGGATGGTGTCAAGTTTCTCAAGTGTTGGAGCTGCACCCATCCAGGCAAGTGGGGAGTGTTCCATCACATTCCTGACTTGTGCCTTGTAGATGGTAGGCAGGCTTTGGGGAGTCAGGAGGTGATGAGGTTGTTGACTTGCTCACCGAACTGGCTTGTTTTTGTTCAGACCTTTCGTCACCATGCTAGATGACATCATCAGTGGAGCCTCTGATGAAGCAACGTTATTCTACTCCGCTTGGAATTTATACTGTTCCGGTCCATTATGTTGAGTTGATCCGGTTTTGATCTGTATGGGTTTGTATATGGGGTCCAATTCTACATGTTTGTTGATTGAAGTATGGGTGGAGAACCATGCCTCTAGGAATTTCCGTGCATGTCTATGTTTGGTTTGAGCTACTATGGTTACTTTGTCCCAGCTCAATCAACAAACATATAGAATTAGACCCCATACATAAACTCATACAAATCAAAACCGGAAATGACATAACTCACCATAACGGACCGGACAGTATAAATTCCAAGCAGAGTAGAAGAACAGTGCTTCACCGGAGGCTCCCCTGATGATGTCACCTAGCATGGTGACAAAACGTCTGAACAAAAACAAGCCAGCTCGGCAAGCAAGTCATCCACAACCCGAGCTACAGATCTTTACCAATACTTTAAAGTCAGAGGGGGGGGGTTACTTGCTGCAGTATTCCAAGCCTCTGACTTGCTCTTGTAGCCATTGTGTTTGTGTGGCGTGTCCAGTTGAGTTTCTGGACAATGGTAGTCCTGAGGATGTTGATAATGAGGGATTCAGTGATGATAGCACCTTTGAATCCACTATTGCATCTCTATTCTTATCGCATTGCCATTCAATAAGGAAGTAACCCAGTGTTGGTTGGTCTCACCAGCACTGGCCAATATGTTTAATAATAACTCCTCTTTGGACTGTAAGTCTGAGCTTCTCTCATGCCTTTTTATATCATATAGATTTTCTTCCTTCTCTTTGGCTCTATACTTTAGCTGTATGTTGTTCATGTTTCTTCCTCAAACACACCTATTCAATGTGCCCTTTTTCAGAGTCACAGAGTTACAGAGTAATACAGTATGGAAGCAGGCCTTTGGGCCTAAACTGGTTCATGCTGTCCATGGTGCTCACTCAGCTAGTTCCAATTGCCTGTATTTGGTCCATATCCCTCCAAACCCATCCCATCTAAGTACCTATCCAACTGTTTTTTAAATGTTGCTATTGTACCTGCCTCAACCACTTTCTCCGGCAGCCTATTCCATATATGCACCATTTTCTGCGTGAAAAAGTTGCCTCTCAGTTCCTTCTTAAATCTGTCCCGCTCACCTTAAAACTATGCCCTCTAGTTTTCAATTCCCTATCCCTGGGAAAAAGACTATATGCATTCATCCTATCGATGCCACTCATGATTTTATACACCTCAATAAGGTCACCCCTCATTCTCCTAGGTTCCAAAGAATAAAATCCTATCCTGGCCAACCTCTTTCGATAACTCAGGCTGACTAATCCTGGCAACATCCTCATAAATGTTCTTTGCACACTTTTCAGCTTATCTATGTCTTCCCTATAACAGGGTGACCAAAACTGTACACAATGTGCGGCCTCGCTAATGACATATACAACTGTAACATAACGTCCCATTTCCTATATTCAATGCCTTGACCAGTGAAGGCCAGCATGCTAAATGCCTTCTTCACCACCCTCTCTACCCGTGATGCCGTTTTCAATGAACTATGTACTTGTATTCCTAGGCTCCTCTGCTCTATAACACTCCTCAGGAACTTACCATTTACTGTATAAGTCCAAGTTTTTCACAACCTTCACCACTATCAGCAATACCTCCTAATTTTGTATCATTTGCAGTTTTGCTGCAGTTTTTATATACATCTCCTTTATATCAACAACTCACTACTGTGTGAGTTTGTAGGAACTGCCGATGCTGGAGTCTGAGATAACAAGGTGTGGAGCTGGATGAACACAGCAGGCCAGGCAACATCAGAGGAGCAGGAAAGCTGACCCTAACCCTATCACCGCCTCCCCACTCTCTATTTATTTCAGACCCCCCTTCCCCTCCCCCATTTCTGAAGAAGTGTCCAGACCCGAAACGTTGGCTTTCCTGCTCTTCTGATGCTGCCTGGCCTGCTGTGTTCCTCCAGCTCCACACCTTGTTATCACCACTGCGTGAATTGTTTTTCGACTCTGATGGCAGTTTTGAGTCTGTGTTGGTGCTCGTCACTCAGCTGCCAATTTGTGAACTTTCTCAGCCATTATTTTGTGAACTCTCATGCTTGAACTTGGCTGTTGAGTTTCCTTGGCTGATAGTTCCATTAAGACTGCTATTTCCACTGATGTCTTCAGTTCTAGGCTCCTTTCCATCAGTAATCTCTTCTGGAATGCTTCACATCTTAAACACACACCAGTCTGTCTCTGATCGCATCATTTAAACTGTCTCCAAATTCGTAGCATTCTGCTAGCATCTTTAAAACTGCTACGAAGTGGGAGATAGATTCAGCATCATGCTTGTTATATTTACAGAATCTGAATCTTTCGATTTTCATCGGTTTCGATGAAAAATGGTTCTGTAGAATTGTAATATTTCTTCAAAAGTTTTAGAACCCGACTTCTCTAGCTGTACCAGATTCCGCAGGAGGTTAAAGTTTAACCACTCAAATTATTCAGAAATGCAGAGACAACTATGTTTACTTCAGTTTTGTTACCTTAAACCAAATAATGGAGCCTCTCTGTGTGGGAGTTCCAGCTCTCTTTATTTTCATCAGATGGTCCCACAACACCAAAAGTTTCTTCCTTTTTTTATTAGCAGGATGTACCATGGAAATTTTACCACTACTTTCTTCCTGTTTAAACCACGATATTCCTGAAGCCGTTAGTTTTTGTTGAGACTACACCCCTGGCTCAAAACACTACCCTCTGAACAAGATACTCATCACTGAGTGTCCCTTCAAAACAAAGTGTCTGGCAAAATTCTTCTGCACTGTTCATCACTTCCCTGGGGTTAAGTTTCTTTTTTTATACACACTCACTGCACCTGTTTTCTCATCTGTTTCAAAGTGCCTCTGAGATCTGTCGTGAGGATTTCCATTTTTGTGTTTTTTTAATGATTCAGTAGATCTTGAAGCAGTTTTTTATCCTCGTTACCAGTTTTCTTTTTGTGTTACATTTCAAGAAGGATTAGGAGCTGCAGTGTCCAAAACAATAAGAGCTTTTATTAAGGTTTTCACGCTACAAGGTAACAAGCCAGACTAAACTACTTCCCTCCAAAGTGGCTGACAATGTCCACATCACGTTACGGGATCAGACTCTTAGAGTGAGAGTCAGATATGTTTACATGAATACACAACAGGAATCTATAAGACAGGGCTCTCTCACAAGCTGTTGAATTTTGATTCCAGAATGTACTCGTGATGTCACCTCCAGGTTTGCTCACCAGAGTCTGGTCTGAGTGAAACGCTTGCATCTCATTAGATGGGAAGCAGTCCAGGTGATGCCACAGGTACAGAGATAAAAGGTACTGCAGATGCCACAGTGATGCCACCCGAAGACTGCAGGAACAGCAAATCATATTCAGTCTGGGAACCCTGCAGCCCAATGGTATCAATGTGGATTTCACAAGCTTCAAAATCTCCCCTCCCCCAACCGCATCCTAAAACCAGCCCAGCTCATCTCCACCTCCCTAACCTGTTTTTCCTCTCACCCCAAGCCACACCCCCATCTCCTATCTCCTAACATCATCCCGCCCCCTTGACCTGTCCGTCCTTCCTGGACTGACCTATCTCCTCCTTACCCCCCTACCTACACTCACCTTTACTGGCTCCATCCCCGCCTCTTCGACTTGTCTGCCTCCTCTCCACCTATCCTCTCCTCTATCCATCCTCTATCCGCCTCCCCCTCTCTCCCTATTTATTTCAGAACCCTCTTCCCCTCCCCCATTTCTGATGAAGGGTCTAGGCCCGAAGCGTCAAGTTTTCCTGCTCCTCTGATGCTGTTTGACCTGCTGTGTTCATCCAGCCCCATGCTTGTTATCTCAGATGCCACAGGTACAGTTAGATCAATGCCACAAAGAGATTGGATCAATTTTGGAGACGAGAAAACAATATGAGACAATATGTGTTCAATCCCAGGGGAAGGCGTTTGCCAAATGGGGCTTGGAGGGGGTGGTGGTCCGTTGGGATCCCAGGAGAGGTACTGGAGATCTTGAGTGGGAGAAAGGGAGGTTGACGATCTTGGAGGTGGCCTCAGTGATGAGGGTCAAAGACGTCAGGGTGGTTGGTGTTCTTGATTAGGAAGAGTCAAAAGCCTTGAATGTGTCTGTCGAAGAGCACAACAGGATATGTCAGACTCCTTAGTAGAGGGCAGGAGGATTGTCAGAGAGAAATGAGGAGGAATGAAGGGGGTAATATCCAATCATGGGAATGGGGTGGTTGGTGAGATAGGCATTCTGGATCCAACAGGGCTGTGGAAAGACAGGATTCTCCTGGAGATGAAAATCATTTCCAGATGTAGTTGCTGGATATTCCTGCCTCGTCATCATAATTAAAATAACAACCTGATTCTCATTGCCCTCCCACTTTCGACCTTTCCCCCTTAATATTGGATATTGCCAAGAGGTTTGGAGCAGGTGGTAGCTGTGACTTTGGGTTAGATTTTTTATATTCACTACCAAACCAGACCTGTCCTTTTCTTAGGGTTAAGCAAACCCCACCCCACATTGGATCATTTTATCTTACTACCTTAAAAAATGGTTTAATTTTGATGCAAGATGTTTTGTTTTCTAAACACAGCTTCATGATATGCTTAAGAAAACTCTCAATAGCTAGTTGATAAGTCCATTAGCCTTCCCAGGCTTTCATTAAATTCCACATATAAAATAGCATGCAATTTCTATCAAGTGTGTTCACAGATTGTAGTTTTGTGTGAGACCTACATCTGACCCACACATAGTACTGACCTCCCTCCCTCCCACTTTTAACAGGGCATGGCCATCAAAAGAGGCTCTCCGGTCAGAAACTTCCATCAATCCACCATCCAAAAGTAAGCATGTTGATCTCCTGGCAACAGAGCTGAGTTCCGCCCAAAGGTTCGTGCCTGGGCCATGGCTCTTGCAACTCATTTTTCTGCAAAGGCTGCAAAGATTTGCACAACTGACTGGCCTCTACTACAGCACCTACTAAACATTGAATGATGGAGCAGGCTCGGGGAACTGAATAACCTACTCCTGTTCCAATGTCCTGACATGTTCATATGTAAGTTTGAGACTTCATGACAGAGATTTTAGTATTTGGAGAGGTCAAATCAATTTATTTACATGGATGTGCTGGTACAATTCATTTCTTTTCATTCCAGATGTCTCAGATATTGTTGGATATCTCCAGGCCTTGAACTTTTTGATTAACAATCTTCTAGCCAGCTCACCCTGGAGCGAGGTTATCTACACCATTTTAATTATTGGCCTATTTTGATAGGGATGTGTCCCATATCCTAGCCTTGGTTTTCTAGAGACTTGTTTAGATTTGTTGGGTTAATCGTTGACTCGTACTAGCTATTGGATTTAGTACAGCAAAGAGAAGATTCCTAAAAATCACATCTATCCGTGTAGTATGAGAAAAAGGTACTTACCACATTCATGGAGCCACTTTTATGGTCTTAGTATACCACATAGTGCATCACAGCAAATTAATTATTTTTAAAATACTTTGCAATGTAGGTTAACGTATCAGAAAACTTGTGGACAGCAATGTTCAGCAAACAACAAAGAGTGACATGGCTAAACAATCTGAGTTTGTGATGTTGGTTGAGGGATAAATGTTCATGTGGAAAGTAAAATAACTCCCAGTGCCCTTTGAATAATGTTGCAGTGGGCACTAAGATGACAGATGAGACATCAGTTTAATGACACTTGCAAAAGACAGGACCCCCCCCAACAAGTAAAAGACATAAACAACTAATCCACCTGACAAAATGGGGTGCAGTGATCATTGTTGGCTGCATCATAGAACAATGGGAGCATGAGAAAAGTCTGGGAGTCAAGAACATGGACCAGATCAAAGAACAAACTTCTGTAAAGAGTAGATTTGCAAGAACATAGTTAGGCCCTGGACATGACAGAGGCCCAATAGAAGTGGTTGCACAAGCTCCCTAACTTCATTATGTGGGGGCAGCAAGGGTCAGTCATGCTTTATTTAATACAGGATTCAATTACAATGCCAGCCACTGTTTTATTAAGTTAATAACTAATGTCCTAGTGAGCTATGTGGCAATATGATCCCAATACAGATCATTAGAAAAGAAACTAAGGACAGAATTTTATAGGACTCTAACTGACATGGTCTACAGTAAAAAATCTGGGAGAACTGCATGAAAGGTTCAGTGAGGCCTTTCTCCAAGTCAGGAGCAGCAAATTGCATTTTCCCATGGAGTCTTGGGCATTGAGTCAAGCTTCTTGCTAGTGAGCAGCAAGATATTTATTAACAGCAATTGATGGTCATTCAACATCACCAGCAGCAGCAGTTCTTTGCAGACAAGGCTGACTGTCTTTTACCCTCAGGGTGAATCTATAGGTGGCTATATGGCTACAGCAGGCTTTGTTACACTTGGGGCAGATGGGGGTCATGAAAAGGTGAGGGTGGGACATTGGGGTGGCAGCGTGCTCCTTTTGTTCTTTCCGCTTGGCTCCCATTTCTTCCCGCCATTGTTCATTATCAGTCTCGTAAATACCAAACCTGCCTCATAGATGTGCAGGTTACTCTTTGACCATGCGCCGGATAGAAACCACACGTAGAAAATTCCTGGCAGTATTTGGTGATTCTTGCTCCTCTACTCCTCCATCTTGGACACCCAGTAACAACAGCTCAGGGCATGCACTGTGGGCAGGGGCACTCCATGTCTACAGGCCTTGGCATCCAATACAGGCCAACCATTCAATGCCATAGTGGCTCATCTCCCACCTACTTACAGCATGGGTCTGCATTTCAATGCTGCACTTGGAGTGCACTGGCACCTCTCATTGCAACGTTACTATAAGGGCATTGCACTCAGGGACAGACGCTTCAATGGTAGATTGGGACTAAGCTGCATCTCAGGGCTATTTGTGCACTGTCCTATCACACAGTTACTTGGATGCTCACAGTATCTCTGCCTTTCCCTGCCTTGCCTTGCCATTTTAATACTGACATAAAGCAAACTCCCCATCTCTAGAAACTGTCACAAACTCTACAGGGCAAGTCTGAACTGCATGTGATTGTCTGGGTGCAAGATGTCCTTTTACGGATGTGCCAGTGCCAGGATTGACTGTTTATCCTGGGTTATCTTGGCAGTGGTGAGTACTTCCAATTATGGTGGGCAGCAGAATCCAGCTAGCATCAAAGAAAGGAGCAGCATACGGGCTGGCTAAGTCGGTAATGTAGTGAGATAGGGACAATAGCACAAGAAATCTCACGAGGCCTCATGAAGAGAAATTCTCTACGAAACACAACAGGATGCAGTCAAAATATGATACAATTCAGCCCTACGGGTCTGTCATTATCGGGGTATCTATTTTGGATAGTTGGATTGCCCACCTCTAAGTCAAGCACATTTAAAAAGAAATTGGATACAGCAAAAGTACTGTTTGTGTGCACATTTTTCTGGTACAATTACTGCTCGTCAAAATATGTTTATTTGTTTTGGTTTCCCTGAAGCCTCTAATCTTAATTATCTTCACCAGTAAAATATTCTCTGTGGCATGAGATCAATCACTTACTGCATCTCTATATTCTCACTTCCTCTGAATCATATCTGTATCTGCCAGGAGAGACCTTAGTTTTAATTACAGGAGGTAATTTGCTTTACACATACATTTGCTCTTGCAGGACTACACTGGCAAGAATTGTCATTGATGTGACGATTTCCTTCTGCATGTATACCATTGTAGGAACAGCATTTGCTCACAAGAGATGTGGATTGATTTTTATGAGACAGTGGAGTCAGGAATTATTGGCGGGGGGTGGGGAGCGTGTGTGGATAGAAATGCAGAAACAAAAACAGATCAGCCATGATCTTATTGAATGGCAGAGCAGGCTTGAGGCGCTGCCTGGTTTACTCCTGTTCCTAGTTCGTATGAAGTACAACTATGAGCTCCCTGGATCTCTCCCTTGTGGCTCCTTTCACATATTCCTAAAGCTGCAATTGGCTATGAACAGTGGGGGAGCCCTATCTACACTTGTACGGAGGCAAGTAACTACCTAAAAATGATGCAAATCTTCTAACATTTTGGCACCAAGTATCTTCAGCCCTTCCAGCATATTCCCAAACCTCCAGCAGAAAGGTCACAAATTAGGCCAGACCTCTTCCACAGGAATGCTAATATTCATTATGGGCTATCAACAGGTAGCCTACCATGGTCAGCATATTTCAAAGGCACATAATATGCAAGCGTTACATTTAGCATTACCAAAAATGCCATTCTAAATGTTACTAAATGCTTGAATCCTAGCTATTGATTAGTGAAGTTACAGTAATGGATGTTGCTATAATGGTAGCAAATGTGCTTCTACTTATTGTCCACCGCCCGATTGCCCCACTCTGTAAAATTATTAGAAAACACATTATGTTGTAGGATTTACAGTGGTGGGCATTCCATATTTTGTCAAATATTCTGAGGCCTGCAAGACCTCAATGTGTGCAACAGTGGGACTACGAATTAGCCCACAACAGATTGACATCGAACCTTCACATTCAACATTATACACACATCAAACAAAGCAAAAACGCCAGCTGAGAGCATTGTTGTACAGCGTTGGTGCAAGACACCACAGAGTAAGGCTTGCACAATTCCTAACCACTCCCATTCAATTGCAATCTTTCAACAACCAGTTTTGTTCATCATTTCATAACACAGTTCTAATCTGGCAAAGCCAGCACTTGTTGCCCACCCCTTTCTTCTCTTGAACTAAATGGCTTGATCAGCATTTTTGAGGGAAGGTAAGAGTCAACCAGATTACTATGGATTGCGTTCTGTCCGCAAAAATGACTTTCCAGTTGCCTGCCACTTCAACACACCACTCTGTTCCCTGTCCAACATCTCAGTTTCAGGCTTGCTGCAGTGGTCCAGCAAAGCTCAGCGCAAGCTGGAAGAACAGCATCTCATTTTCTGCTTGGGAACCCTGCAGCCTTCAGAACTCAAAATTGAGCCCAATAACTTTAAGGCCTGAGCACTTTCTGCCATGTCCTTACTCCAATGCCTTGCCATCAGATGGGCCGCTACCACATACAACCTATTGTCTGCCACTAATGGTCCCCATTAGCAGCTACTGATTCCCCTAGGCTGACCTTTACTGCCCAACTGTGTTTCTCTCTCCTTAGGCATCATCTCCACTTATTGTTCACTCTTCCCCTACCCGAAACCCCACCCCATCTTCAGCATATATATCAACGATTTCCCAGCTAAAATTAGTTCTGAAGAAGGGCCACTGGACCCGAAACGTTAACATTGCTTTTTCTTTCCACAGATGCTGCCAGACCTGCTGAGCTTTTCCAGCAAATTCTGTTTTTGTTTCCAACTTCCAGCATCCGCAGTTCTTTGTTTTTTGTTTGCTATGGACTCACCTGTCGGTCAAACCAGGAGTAGAAGTTCATGAGTCTGAAAGGTTTTCTAAGCAAACAATGGATGAGCGTTGTCATGGCCTAGCTTTATGTTCCAATTTGATTAATTGAATTTAAATTGCACCAGCTGTCGTAATGAGATTTGAACCCGTACTCCCAGAAAATAAGCTACCTGTCTGGATCACTCGTCCAGTGACAATGCCACCACCTCCTCCATTGAAGACATTTTTATTTCACAAACTTATGTTAACTTTTTCTCATGGAAGGTTGCATGCTGTTCATATGTATTGACTTTCTGCTATGAGCAAAGTTTCCTTTCTGCATTACCACAACAAGACTATGCAATAACATCACAACTTTCCCTTCTCTTGTTGGAAAATTTCGGCATTTCTTATGTGAAACACACAGGTGCCTAACATTTTGCTACAGGTCATATCTGCCATGGTAAAAATGAATTGTCCAGCTATGCCTTTTTTTGTGTAAGATTGTTATCAATTATGTTCTTCATCTCCTGGTCTGTAAATTGGGCTTTTAAAAATTGGCAGTCAGCCATCAATACGAAATCTGACACTCTTCCGCATAATCCACAGCTGTCTGAATGAAAATTACAGCATTTATACAAATTAACAGCCAATTTAGGTGATTATGAAGTGTGAAACTAACATTATTACAAGTGAGTTCTTATTGGCTGGCTTTCTGCCTTTCCCACTAAATTCTATCAGGGAAATCATTGTCGACCTCCATTTTTATAGACAGGTATTTAAAACAAGAGAAAGAATAGCAAGTGAAAGTCTTTCTACCTAAAAAAGCACAAGTGCACAGTTTTACTGAGTACACATATTCATTTTTCTACTTGGCTTTGTGTAGCCAAAAGGAAACCGGCCAATTGGAACGCACCTCTAATAAAGCTGCTTTCATATCACTCAGGCAGCTAAACAGGCTGTTATAAATGAAAATTTCTCCCATCCACCGACAGTTTTGAATACTACTTCCACAAAGAATATTGAAAATGCTGTTTTGTCCATAAAGATCAGGGCACATGGAAGCAAAATCACAGGATTTAAAGATACCTCATTGATCCATAGAGTTTTTACAGCACAGAAAGAAACCCTCCAGCCCATTGTATCTACACCAGTCATAAAACATCCATTTATTTTAATCCCATTTTCCAGCACTTGACCCAAAATCTTGAATGTTATGGTGTTTCAAGAGCTCATCTAAATAGTTCCTCAGTGTTATGAGGGTCTCTGTATCGACTACCCTTTCAGACAGCGAGTTCCAGATATACACAACCCTCTGGATGATTTCTTTTTCCCTGAAACCTCCTGTAAACCTTTTGCTCCTAACCTTTAAACTGTGTCCCCTGGTTGTTGATACCTCTACTAAGGGGAATGTTTCTTCCTATCTGCCCTATTTATGTCCCTTAGAACTTTGTGCACCTCAACCAGATCCCGGTTCAGTTTTCTCCATTCTAAGGAAAATGGCCCAGTCTATCCAGAGTCTTGTCATAGCTGAATCATTCCAGCACAGGCAACATCCTGGCGAATCTCCTCTGCATCCTCTCTAGTGTAGTTACATACTTCTGGTGGCTCAGTGGTTAGCACTGCTAACCTACAGCATTGGGGATCCAAGTTCAATCCTGACCCCAGGCAATTGTGTCTGTGGAGTTTGTATGCTTTCCCTATGTCTGTGTGTACTCCCTCCTACAGCCCAAAGATCTGCAGGTTAAGTGGATTGGCTGGGTTAAATTGCATATATTTGGTTAATTGTAGTCATGTGTACCTAAGCACAGTGAAAAGATTTGTTTTGTGAGCAGTACAGGCAGATGATAGCAAACAAGGACATGCAGATCATAGGGTCCTTAGACAGAGCGAGGGATAGAGATTGCAACTGCATAGGAGGCGCACAAAGCAAGGTCCACATGACTTGAAGTTAGAGAGGTCCATTCAGTGCTCTAATAATGGCAGGGAAGAAGCTGTTCATGAACCTGTTGGTGTGTGTGTTCAAGCTTCTGTATCTTCTGCCAATGGAAGAGGTTAGAAAAGAGCATTACCGGAGCGGGATGGGTCTTTGATGATGTTGGCAGCCTTTCTGCAGTAGCGAGAAGTGTAAGTGGATGGGAGGTTGGCTTCTGCGATGGTCTGGGCTGCGCACACAACTTTCTGTGGTTTCGTACAGTCCTGGGCAGAGCAGTTGCTGTACCAGGCTGTTACTGTGCCCAGACAGAATGCTTTCAATGGTACATCTGTAAAAGTTGGTGAGGGTCCTTACGGACATGCTGAATTTCCTAAGCTGCCTGAGGAACAAGAGGCATTGTTATGTCTTCTTGACCATTGCATATACATTGGAGGTCCAAGGCAGATTGTTAGTTATCACCATTCCTCTCAGTTCCATTGATGTAGATGGGGTCGTGTCTTCCTCCGTCCTGTCTGAAGTCGGTGACCAGTTCTTTACTTTTGCTGACATTGAGAGAGACATTGTTCTCATTGCACCACCACACCAAAAACTCTATCTCCTTCTGTATTCTGCCTCATTGTTGTTTGATATCCAGCCTACTACGGTGGTGTCGTCAGCAAATTTATGGATGGCATTCTTTTGCATTTTGGCTACATGGTCATGGGTGAACAGGGAACACAGCAGGGAGCTGAGAACACATCTATGCGGAGGGCCAATGTTGAAGATTATCGTGGAGGAGGTGTTGTTGTTTATCTTCATCGATTGCCGTCTGTGGATGGAATGTGCGGGCTAGGTGGAAATCTCCAGCCAGAAGTTAAGTGGGTAATTTTTAATCCAATCAATTGGTAATCAAACCATGGTATTTAAGAAGACATACAGGATGCTTTTGTTTATTAGCCAAAGCAAAGGATATAAGAACAGAGAGGCAATGCTAAAACTGCATAAGACACTAGTTAGGTTGTGGCTAGAGTACAGCAGAGAGTTTGGATCTTCTTTTAGGGCAGTCCCTTGAGGATGATGTAATTCCATTCTGTTTTGATAGGTTCCTAAAGAGGTGATAAATTCAATGTGTGATCTGCAGGTTCTTTCAGTTGAAGGCTAGATGGTTCCATGAAGGTTCAGGTGGATAGTAGAGATAGATTCACCACATTGCAATTGTCAAGGAGAGCTTTACAAAACAAGCAAGGAGTTCAGTCCTTACAAAATTGAATGCAAAGAGTGACAGCTTCCAAAACAAGAAAAGTCCAAAACTCTTAACCGTGTCAGTTACTGCCTTCAGAAGTTACTGTTTTATTTGTCACCCTAATGGAATCATCTCACCTCTCAAAATCTTCTAACACGTCACAAATAGCATTCTAGAGGACTCAGTGGAGCCATGTGCTATATGTAGGATGTTCTCATCGATAATTCTACCATGTTGGAACACAATGCCAGATGCATGGGATGGATATTACCATGGTGATACCATGGAAGAAATACCATGAATATTATTATTCTTGAGGTGAAGAAGCAGAAGGGAGAGAAGAACTTTGAGTAATTACAATCTTAAGGAAATGGTATTTTGCAAACTGATGGAGGTGTAGGCTAATATGTACAAGTATCCTGATTGATGTCATGCTAGGGCTGTGAAAAGAGGTACCTGTTGAGGGAGAAGATAGCTTAGTGTTAATTTATATGGTAAGTTTGGACAGACTGGGCTTGTTTCCAGTGGAGTTTTAAAGGAGTGTGGGGTGACTTGATTGTGGTAGACAAGACCCTGAATGATCTTAACGCCGTTGACGTGGAAATGGTAATTCCTCTTGTGGGTGAGTCCAGAACATGGGAGTTGCAATTTTAAAAATTTAGCACTGCCCTTTTAGGATGGAGATGACGAGAAAAGTTTTCTCTCAGAGCTTTGGAACTGTCTGCCTGAGAAGGTGGTAAAAGCAGGGTCAACGAATATTTTAAAGCAGAAATACATAGATTCTTGTTAGCCAAGGGAATTATTTGTTATTGGGCAGGAGCTGGGTATTCAAAACACAAACAGACCAACCATGGTCTTATTGGATGATAGAGCAGGCTCAAGGAGCCAATTGGCCTACTTCTCCCATTTGATTTTTTAAAAAATATTCACTCTAGGGACTTGGGCAGCACTGGTTGGGTCAACATTTATTGCTTGTTCCTAGTTGTTCTTCAGAAGGTGATGATGTGCTGCCTTCATGAACTACAGCAGTCTATGTTCTGCAGGTTGACCCATAACGCTGTTAGGGGGACAATTCCAGGAATATGCTCCAGCAACCCTGAAGGAAGGTGATGTATTTCTAAGTCAGAGTGATGAGTAGTTGGGATGGGACCTGCAGATGGTGTTGTTTCATATATCAGTTGCCCTTGTACTTCTACATAGCAATGGTGATGGGTTTGGAAGGTGCTGTCTAAGGATCTTTAGTGAATTCTGCAGTATGTCTTGTAGATGACACACACTGCAGCTACTGAGCGTCAGTGGTGAAGGGAGAGTATGTTTGTGGATGTTGTACCCAACAAGCAGACTGCTTTGTCCTGGATGCTTTCAAGTACTTTGAGTTTCGTTGGAGCTGCACCCATCCAGGCAAATGGGGAGTATTCCATTACATTTCTGATTTGTGCCTTGTAGATGGTGACTGGTGGAGTTTCACAGGGGTCAGTGTTGGGGACCACAACAATTCACGTTACACTTTAACAATCTGGACGAAGGAACTGAGGGAACTGTTGCTAAGTTTGCAGGTAACACAAAGATGGGTAGAGATATAGGTAGTATTAAGGTAGCGGGGAGGCTGCAGAAGGACTTAATACAGGCTAGGACAGCATGTGCTGAAGGTGGAATACAATGTCAGGGAAAGTGTAAGGCTGTGTAATTTGAAAGGAAGAAGAGAGGCATATACTGTTTTCTAAATGGGGAAATGTTTCAAAAACCTGAAGGATAAAAGGACTTAGGAGTCCTAGTTCAGGATTCTCTTAAGGTTAACCCACAGGTCCAATGGCAGTTAGGAAGGCAAATGCGATGTTAGCATTCATTTCAAGAGGGCTAGAATACAAGAGCAGTGATGTACTGCTGAATCTGTATAAGGCTGTGGTCAGCCTGCAGAAGGAATATTGTGAGCAGTTTTGGGCCTTGTATCTAAGGAAGGATGTGCTGGCCTTGGAGGGGGTCCAGACGAGGTTTACAAGAATGATCCCGGGGATGAAGGGCTTTTCATCTGAGGAGCAGTTGAGGGCTAAGGCTCTGTATTCAATGGAGTTTAGAAGGATGAGGGGCGATCTCAATGAAACTTAGAGAACAATGAAAGGACTGGACAGGTGGGCATGCAGAAATTGTGTTCATTAGTAGGAGAGACTAAGTCCAAAGGGCACAGCCACGCAGTGAAGGGATGACACTGAGATGAGGAAGAATTTCTTCAGCCAGAGGGTGGTGAACCTCTGGAACTCATTGCTACAGAAAGCTGTGGCAGCCAATTCATTGAGTATATTTAGGATACAGATAGATAGGTTCTTGGTTAGTAAGGGAATCAAATGTTATGGAGAGAAGGCAAGAGAACAGCGTTGAGAAACAGACCAGCGATGATCAAATAGAGAAGCAGACTCGATGGACGGAATGGCCTTTTCTGTTCCGATATCTTATGGTCATATGTTCCGGTGTGGTGCACTTTTGAGAAGGTGACAGGACGGTGGGTGATTTTCTCTGATTGCAGGAGGCTCAGAGGGTTGCTAGGGTATTGGGATGCTTGTCCATTGATCCCTGGGACACAGAACAGGTTGGCGCAGTCGTTGAAAGGGCTTGAGGAACGCTTGCCTTTGTTAACCATGAGGTAGATTGTAGGAGTAGGGGTGTATAAGTTGGAGCTGCATGGGGAGTTGTATTATCACTAGACTATTAGTCTAGAAGCCAAGGTCGTATTATGGGAACTCTGGTTCGAATCCTGCTACAGCAGATAGTGGAATTTGAATTCAATTAAAAAAAATTGTGGAATTAAGAATCTGATGGTGACCACGAACCCATTGTCAATTCTCAGGAAAAACCCATCTGGTTCACCAATGTCCTTCAAGAAATGGAAACTGTCATCCTCCCCTGGTTTGGCTGACATGTGACTTCACACCCACCCACTTGGGGTCACCTGTTAAACTGCTCTCTGGGTATTTAGGGAAGGGCAATAAATGCTGGCCTACTCAGCAAAGTCCTCATCCTGTGAATAAATAAAAAAAACAGTTTGGTTGAGCCACAGCTGGAGTCCTGTGTGGAGTTCTGGTTGTTGAACTGTGGGGGAATGTATTGTTGTGCTGAGGGGTATCGTGTGTGGATGGTGTTACCTGAGCATTGTGGCTGTAGAGCGAGGCTAGATGGGCTGGTGGTGTGTTCTTTGGAGTGGGGGTGCTGCGACAGGGACCTGATTGAGGTAAATGAGATTATGAGCGGCATGAACAGGGTCGGTGGGAGACTGTTCCCTGGTTTGGGGGTGGGGTCACCGATGAGGGGGCATAATTTTTGAGATGGGAGGTTTGAAAAGGACTTGGGGATCACTTTTTATCGCAAGCGATGGCGGTTGTCTGGGAAGATGAGATGGAGGTGGGAAGCCTCATAACATTTAAAAAGTACATAGAGGGCACTTGAAATGTTATAACATGCAAGACCAGGAGCCAAATGCTGGGGAGTGGGATTAGTGTGAAGAACAGACTCGATGGACCAAAGGGCCACTTCTGTGCTGTATGACTCTATGGTAGCATTCAGCTCATGCCAGGACCACATAAGGTCCAAACCATTTTTTCCAAAAGAAAGTTACATACTGTGATAATGTAGCCATATTTTATCTGCTGTAGTCACTTCCTGTTTTCTGCCATCGTCATCCTAATTTAATTTTCTATTGTATTATTGTGTTTGACATCAGCTTCTCAAACACGCTGTACACAACTGTATTAAAAATAACAATGTGGACAAGTGCTTTATTTTTACCAGAAGCATCTGCAGGACATTGAATAAACTAACTATTATACTTGTTGTCACAAAATGTACATGTTTATTTTTTTCCAGATAAATATAACTACACTGGCAGAATAATAGAAAACAAATCCATTGTTCTCATTGTGAAATTACGCAGCTGTGGAAGTATGTATCATGGAATATATTTTCATTGCTTCCTATTTAGCCACACTGATTAAGAATATGTCTTTATAATTCCTCAGTTATTGAACCAGCACAGACTCACACCTCTTGGCAAACTGCAGCTTCTCCTCTTAATTTTCATAATGTTGGATTCCACTGAAACATCCTTTGCGTATGAGCTAAATATTGGCAAGTGATTCGATCCAATTACTTCACAGCCAGGATAGATCCCTCGCTCAGCACTTGGCAGCACAAAAATTGGGAAGATAATCCTGATGATTTTTGTCGCTTCCTATGCAAAACAATATTGGATCAAATGCGCAATGATTGGGCAGGAATTCCAAAAGAATAAAGTCCATTTGGCCATGATATTTGAACATCAATAGGCAATAGTGCAGCAGATCAAAGTTAGAGAACTCCTTATCCACAATGATACAATACTGTGGAATTGAAAATTGGGTTAATGATGGAAAAGGGAGCATGCCAAAGAAATCCAAAGCTTTCTATGATACGTACGCAAGTCCGGCAGAATTAAGTTTGACATGCCAAGGCCCAATTATCCTTAACGAAGTGACAGAATATTCCATCTTGGACATATGCCACAAAGCCTTGATCATTATTATGTGAATTCCCATTGTGGAATCACCATATGCACATGGATTATTTATGCTTTAAGGAAATGGACGAATATCAACTTCTCTTGGCAACTTAAGATGGAAAACTAATGCAGACTTGCCACTCACCCATAACGAACGAACCAGCATTAAAGTGAGCTGCATCAGTTAGGATTTTATTATGTAGATCTGAAAGAATAGACCATGAGTCTCAGGAGATGATAATGAACATGTCATTGGACGGGAGATATTGGGCCTTAGGGGATCAGGCTAGCAGTGGTGGGAGTAGGGATGTTGAGGCTGGCAGTGACCAACTAGAGTACTAAGTGTTGGTGGGCGAGTGGGGTATTGGATCCAGTGGGCGATATAATATGGTGTTGAGGCTGGAGAGGGAAGGTGAGTTATGTCCCAAAGGCTTCAGTGGAGGTAATGCGTTGCGTTCTGGGGAGGATAAAAATGTATTGAATTGTGGGTGTCTCATCGGGGAATTGGTTTTCAGAGTCTAGGGGGCATTTAGAGACAGGGATAGTGGAGTTGTGAGTGTGCCTGGCAAACTTGGAGGGTGGTGGGGCAGGATTGTTTAATTGTTAGTAATTATCTAGGAATCATGCTAGATTTTTAATCATCTAACCTTTCCTATGTAACCATTTACTTAATGGAAGTGTAAGCCTTCAAATTATTCTCAGGGTGTTTTTTGGAGTGTCGCCTATGAAGGGGAATTACCCATCAGAATCTTTAATGCCCTTGGCAATTCCCTCAGAGTCAGATCCTTCAGGGATTCTGCATAGTGTCAATGTGCAACTCCAGTCTGCACTGCTCCATTGACTATTTGGCCATCAGAATATGAATTAAGAATTAGGCTTTATTGTCATGTGTACTCAAGTACAGGGATACAGAAGTACAGTGAAAAATTGTCAAAACAGCCACTCCTCATGCCATCTTAGATATAAGGTACCTGGGTGCAAAATCTTACGTACAAATGGAAAAATAAAAAAAAATTAAAAGTTCTTCCCAGTATAAAGTAATAAATGAAAAAATAAAGTTAATTCAAAATTACAGTCTTTCTTCAGTCGTGGGCCTTCAGTCACTCCACGCTGGGCTTTGGCCACGAGAGCCTGCACTCCCCACAAAGGTTTGATGTTTCTCCCGCATTGGGAGATCCCCGCACCAATCGCCATCCGAGCTCACCAGCCACCCTGCTGCCAACCTCCAGGGTTCTGCCAGGTGCACCAGGGGCCTCATGGCCAACCATCAAAAGCCCCAGCCACTGCCATCATGCCGATGCCTCCATGACCGAGCTTCCTCCAGAGGCTAAGTAGGGAAAAGAAAAACTAAAATACTGAAAGAAGGAAAAAATTGTGAGAAAAGCAGGAAGAAAAGTGGCCGAAGAGGAAGAGGCTCAGGCTCAGGAATCCTCCATGCCACCTTGTTATGTAAGGCTAAAGAGCTTGGGATTTACTTTGGAGAAAGGATTTTAAACATTCAAATTTAGTGAGTTTCCTTGGCCTAGTAACATCTTTTTTTCCAAGTGAAAACATTTCGTATTCAAGTCCAATTCCATTGACTTGATCATATACTGTAGGCTGACAATCAGTACTGAGGGAGTGTTGCACAGTCAGAGCTGCTACTTTTCATATGTTAAAAGAAGTCTGCCTTCTGAAATCGATATATTGTATATATATTTCCACGGCACTGTTCAAATCTGCCTCACGTCATAACTAATGTTTACTTATCAACCAATGTCATAGCAACAGATTAATTGGCCATTATTGCTGTTTCTGTGATCTAATAGTGCATAAGTTAGTTGTTGGGTCTCCCGACAGCATAATCATGACTCCATTTCAAAAATAATTAATTGTCTTTTGAGCCTTTTATCATATCCTAACATCATGAAATACACATTATAAATGCACATTCTGTCTTTAAAGAATAGGTAAATGCAGGAATGATGACCGAACTGGCAATGTCAATGGATGAATATCCAGAGGCCCAAGGAGCATTGGTCCAAATTCAACAATTCCAGTTGGTAGAATTTAAGTTCAAATAATAAATCAGATAAAGGTAGCAGGACAGGTAGAGCAAGCTGTTAGTTAAAACAGACAATATCCCAGGCTTTATTAACATAGACATAGAGTACAAGAGCAAGGAAGTTATGTTGCATTTATATAATATATTAGCTCAATCTCAGCTGGAATATTGCATCCAGTCTAGGCACCACATTTTAAGAAGGGTGAATGGCCTTAGAGAAACTACAAAACAGCTTAATAAGTATGGTCCTGGTGATGAAGAGTTTCCGGTGTGAAGATAAATGGGAGAAGCTGTACTGTTCTCCATGAAGAAGAGAAGGCTGAGAAAATCCAATTGAAGTATTCACAATTGTGAACAGTGTGTGCTTTAAACCATTACTTCTACCTGAACATTGAGGTCTTAGTTTAGTGCCTTAGGGTGTCTGCACATACCCTGTCTCTGCAATTTATCTCTATGTAATCATCTGAATTGAATTGGCTTTATTGTCAACATGTACTCCATATGCACCAGAACACTTTCTTTCTTACATCTTCATGTAGTAGGCTCTCAAATTCAGCTCTCTGAATGTGATGTCATCATTGTCCCAGAGGATGAGAATGTTGCTGTTTTATTAAAGTGAGACAATAAGTAGCAATTTTGACCTGAGGGTCAGATGCCTCAGGCAAGGGGTAAGGTTGGGAAAGTGGAATTTTTGTAGTGACTAAAGCTAATGCAGGAATTGAACCTGTGCTGTTGGCATCAGTTTGCATTACAAGGCAGCCACCCAGCTGCCTGAGCTAACCAATCTCCCTGCAGCTTACTAGCATAGTCTCTAAGATGGTTGTTGGTCATATGCTCGTTCTAGATAGGTATGTTATTTTCGCAGACACTTACAGACTCATGTGTCACTTGATTGTCATGATTTATATGAATCTCATTATGCCATATCTACTCCCAAGTTTCTTTCAACTTGACCCACATTATTCCAGTGCTTATGTCCGTAGTCCTTGTAATCATTAACGTCGTTATTAGCATGATTTATTATCATGATCGCTGTCAGCTCCATTATTGTCATCTACCCTATTAAGGGTACAAATTATACAGGTTGAGATGATATGAAGCTGCGACTGGATATCCCAATCTGGTTCACTACAGTTCCTCAGCGATGATGGTGTTATATCGTATTTGGAATACTTGTACCACTCTACGTACTGTCTGATGTCGTATACATATTAGTTGTCCCATAATGATCATATTCAGTCTCATTTCTTGGCTGAAGTAAGATCATGGCCTCGTGTTCCTCTTGAATTTCTCTTCAGGTATTCCGACAACACTAGATCTCAGTTGATCTGTTTGTCTGGCTTCCCGTTGCTTAATCAGATTTTCAGTCCTGGCCTCAGAGTTGACAGTTCTGTTTCCCTTGCTTTTCAAATTGTATCACCTCTGCTGCTTTTTGCTGCAGGATCTATTTAGGCCATTCTGAGGGCCTCAGTATCAGAAGATGCCAGTGTGTCGCCATTTCAATTCACTCCATGTAATATCAAGAAAAAGCTGAATGCATTGGATACAGCAAAGGCTATGAGCTCCAACAAGATCCCAACAATATTATTGAAGGCTTGAGATCCAGGACTAGCTGCGGTCCTAGCCAAGTTGTTTCAGTACAACCACATCTCTACCAATTACATGAAAAATTGTTGAATTGCCCAAGATACTTTTCCCCAGAGTGGGGGAGTTCAAACCTAGAGGGCATATTTTTAAGGTAGAGAGAAAAGTTTAAAAAGGACACGAGGGGCAACTATTTTACACAAAGTGTGGTTTGTGTGAGGAAGTGGTGGATGCAGGTACAGTTACAACTTTAAAAGACGTTTGGATAAGTACATGAATAGGAAAGGATATGGGCAAAACACAGGCAAGTGGGGCTAGTTTAGTTTGGGATTATAGTGGGCATGGATTAGTTGGACTGAAGGGTCTGTTTCCATGCTGTGTGACTCTGATTCAAATGTTGACTCGCTAGCCAGAAAGCAGGACAAATGCAAACTGACCAATTACCACTTAAGGAACTTAATAGGTCTTTCCCAACACAGTAAATGTGGGAAGGCAGCAGGTAGGCCATGCTTATCATTTTATGAATGATGTTACAACCAGATCCTGAGTGAAGCTTCCCAAGTTATTACCGGTTCAAGTAGGATACGTGAAATTGTCAAGCTCCCAGTTTTATTCACCTACTTTCCTTTATTCACTCACCATCTTAGTTGTTTGCAATAAGTTTAACTTATGAAGGATCCCTCCTTTGTGGATATCTTTCTTGCAGAGTGAAAAAAAAACTATACTTTAAAATAAGCCAATTAAACCCGGCTGTCATGAGTTTACAAAGAATAAATTTATTAGATAGTAAAGACATGAAAAGTAATAGCACAACACATACACATAGATAAGAAATAAGTCAAAAAAAAGTTAATGATCTGAAGATCAGTCTCTGGATTGTTCATGAACAGTAGGTAATGGAACATTGATAACTGAGCAGTCGGTTTCAATAATCTGTGCTTTGCAGGCTAGTAAAAATTCTTCTTTTCCTGTTTTCTTTGACAGTGGCTGGCGTACTTTTAGCAATTGCTAAAACACAAATTCCAAACCCACAACCACGACAATCCAGAAGGACAAGGGCAGCAGCTCACTGGCACACATGAGCACTTCAGTTCAAGAGAGCATTCTCTCCCATTCAAACACACAGGACTGAATTGGCAGTTAACCATTGTTCCTGAAAGAGGAAATTGCAAAGCATCTCTCTTGCCCAAATTGTTGTATTTTCTCCCACCACATTCGCAGTCTCAGGTAACCCTCCTGGAGATTATAGTTCAGTTTGTAATGCGTTTCTCTCTTTTGAAATATTTTTGACACTTTGTCAAGTGAGGCATTCCAGGGTGTCTCACCCCAGAGAGCCATTGGATTTACATCCATAATCACTTTGGCCATATATCCTTCAATTCCAAAATGACAACTATTATGTGCCTATAAATGATCTGGGGTTAGAATCTGTAGTCAGGACAGCGACGACCCAAGAAAATTCTGCTCCCAGAATTTACAGCACAGAAACTTGTCGTAATACAGAGGTGAATTCAGAAAAAGGATATTAGAAGATCATCCAGAGAATATGTCACAAGATTAGTAGGTAAAATATTGGAAAAACAAAAACTTGTCAATAAATACATAAAACGTTAAAGCATAGATACAGGAATGGTGGGGCTAGGAACAATACCCATTTCCAACTCTGGAATCACAGCTTGTGTGTTTGTCATTGTCAATCTCTGCCTATTTGAGCTAATCTGTTGCTGACTTACTTGTGCATACCTTTTTTAAACTTTTAGGTATGACAGCCACAAAGGGACTCCTGACTGGCTGCTCACATGCTACCCTCTGTGAACCTGAGATGATCCAAAACTCTGCTAATCATGTTCTAACTTGCACAAGTTCCTGAATTGATAATATTTGGGTCTGGTTAAAAAATCTTGACTTGTAAAATTTACATCCTTGCTTTCATATCCCTCCCTAGGCTCACCACTGGCTATCTCTGTCATCGCAGTCAGCTCCACAAAACTCAGAGACATTTGGACTCCTGTAAATTTTGCATCCCAATGATCACTCTCCTGAGCTGCCAATTCCCAAAACTCAGGAATTCCAGTCTGTCTTTCCTCCCTCACCCTTACATTTATTCCAGATTGTGGCTTGGTATCAAACTCTGTTTTCCTATGCTCGTATGAAGAATTTTGGGACATTTTAGTACCACAAAGTCATTACAGAAAAGATTTACAAGAATTTTCTAGATTTGGAGGGTTTGAGGTACAGGAAGAGGCTGAATAGACCGGGGCTACTTTCCCTGGTGCATTGGAGGCTGAGGGGTGACCTTATAGAAGTTTATAAAATCATGAGCGGAATGGATAGGGTCAATAGCCAAGGTCTTTTCCCCGGGGGTCAGGGAGTCCAAAGCTAGAGGGCATAGGTTCAAGGTGAGAGGGGAAAGATTTAAAAGGGATCCCAGGGACAACTTTTTCACGCAGAGGATTGTGCGTGTATGGAATGAGCTGCCAGAGGAAGTGGTGGAGGCTGGTTCAATTACAACATTTGAAAGACATCTGGATGGGTATATGAATAGGACGGGTTTAGAGGGAAATAAGCCAAATGCTGGCAAATGGGACTAGATTAATTTTGGATATCTGGTCAGCATGGATGAGTTGGACCAAAGGCTCTGTTCCCGTGCTGTACATCTCTATGACTCTATACAAACTCAAGTTGCTGTGTTATAAACCGCTCTCGGTAAGAGAAAAAGGTTCAGACTTCTTGTTGGCAAATTTTGGAAGGGAAGTGTTTCCTCATTCAAAAAATGTTCAGTATTTGAACTAGCTTTTATGAGTAGCAAAAATAAAAATGGATATGCTAAGATGGGATGAACAAACTTCTCCTTCCATATTGTCTAGTGATCATGTTCTGAAAAACAGTTATTGTACAGTTAGTAATAATGATGAATGTGCAGGTGAATCAACAGCGAGAGCTGCTCAGCACTCTGTCAACAGGAACCTCATGCTTCAAGCGAACGGGAGTAAGAAATTTCTGGTGACATGTAACAACAAGCAGGAGAATGAGCTGAAACTGAAACATGCAAATCCTGGCACAACAACAAACAGCGAGTAAAGATAAGCCAGCAGCAGACTAGCCCCATGTGATCTCCACACGGCAGGTGGCTGACGGATATATATGAAGCCAGCCTTATTATCTTGGGGCTAAAGGTCCCTAAAATCAATTTGTGCTGCAACGTACTAAGGTCATTACCAGACTATGAATTTCTTTGCTTAGTTTGAATGCATTTAGGTTAAATGGTCCTTTTAATAAATATGATTGGTAAGAAAAACTGAAAACGAGTACAGTATATTGTACATTTAATCATTTCACTAACTCCTGTATTGTTTTTACCTCGTTTAAACAGATACATTGGTTCTGATATTTATCCAGAGGTTGGGGGTTGGGCGGGGTGGGGGCGGAGGTGCAGAGGATTGCCAGAAAGAGCTGAAAAACCCCTTGAGCCCAAGGACAAGGAAGTGCTGACAAACTCCAGCAGCAGCAGCATTTTATATTTTTTTCTTCCCTTTCATGCCTGGCAGCGTGCCAAATCGACGGGCTGGCCAGCTGGCAGCCTGGAAAATTAATGGGAAGAGGCCTCAGCAAGGGATCCTGATAATCAGGCATCACAAAACTCAATGCCATAAAAATGGTAACGGATGTATATCTGAACGGTTGGTGTTACTTTCCCTGTGCTTTTCATTTTTAACCCCTGCTGACCCTCCCACATCCTTTGTGGAGGCTTAATATCGAGGTCAATACTTTCCGCTCAAATCCCATTTAGCTTTTCAAATAGTAAACCTTGTTATAGCAGGACGTTTGGACAGGTACATGAAACGGAAAGGTTTGGAGGGATATGGGTCAAATGCAGGCAAGTGGGACCAGTTTAGTTCGGGAGGCCTCATAGCAATGGACGAATTGGACTGAAGTCAATAAAAGTGGAACTCCACAATTGACACTTGGTTGACTTTTAATAAAATTCGTACTAC
>JAHRHZ010000012.1:62115271-62223321 GCA_024137785.1 Ginglymostoma cirratum
GTAGTACGAATTTTATTAAAAGTCAACCAAGTGTCAATTGTGGAGTTTCGTGGAGGAGTTCTCTGTGAACTTTAACGTGTTTTCTCGAGTTATTCTCCACCTCATTAGCTATGCATCATGGCTACATGGTGCCCTGCTCAGGCTATCATTCACTCAGCAGTAGCAGAAACTTTCATCACTGCCAGGATTTGTGGGGCCAGCACCAGATTTAAAGCCGAGCCGCGCACCAGAACAGGCACTGTCAGTCTAGATTGCCCTCAACATTGCACATGTTTGGAGTGGTACTAGAAGGAAAAGTGTCTGAAGGCACATAGGGGTCAAGGGACATCATCACAAATACACATTCATGGTGAACATCCATGAATGCTTTATTATTTCACATCATCACTTATCTGATTGAATTCATTGTGACTGCAGCTCCACATAGGGATGGGCATCCTTCGTATTGTCTAATCCTTGAACTCTGTCCAAGGGACAGCTACTTTTTCCCTAACACTAGCATTGCGTAACATAATCTTATTGTTCACTGTCAGAGTATTACATACGGAAAAGCCTTCAAACGGATGAAAACTTATATTCAAGGAGAGCAAAAGTGAAGATGAAACAAACAGCAAAAAGCTACAGAGACGACAAGGTTTGGAGCTGGACGAACACAGCAGGCCCAGCAGCATCAGAGGGGCAGGAAGGCTGACGTTTCGGGCCTAAACCCTTCATCAGAAATGGGGGAGAGGAAGGGGTTTCTGACAGAAATAGGAAGAGAGGGGGAGGCGGATAGAAGATGGATAGAGGAGAAGATAGGTAGAGAGGAGACAGACAGGTCAAAGCAGCTCTGGAGCCAGTAAAGGTGAACATAGGTGGGGAGTTAGGGAGGAGATAGGTCAGTCCAGGGAGGACAGACAGGTCAAGCAGGCTGGATGAGGTTCGTAGGTAGGAGGTGGCGGTGGGACTTGAGGTGGGAGGAGGGGATAGGTGTGAAGAAGGACAGGTTAAGGAGGCGGGGATGAGCTGGGCTGGTTTTGGGATGCTGTAGTGGGAAGAGAGATTTTGAAGCTTGTGAAGTCCACATTGATACCATTGGGCTGCAGGGTTCCCAAGCGGAATATGAGCTGCTGTTCTTGCAACCTTCGGGTAGCATCATTGTGGCACTGCAGGAGGCAGTCATCTGAGGAGTGGGAGGGGGGTTTGAAATGATTCGCGACTGGGGGGTGCAGTTGTTTAGTGCAAACCGAGCGTAGGTGTTCTGCAAAGCAGTCCCCAAGCCTCTGCTTGGTTTCCCCGATGTAGAGGAGGCCACAACAGGAACAGCGGATGCAGTATACCACATTAGCGGATGCGCAGGTGAACATCTGCTTGATGTGGAAAGCCTTCTTGGGGCCTGAAATGGGGGTGAGGGGGGAGGTGTAGGGGCAGGTGTAGCACTTCCTGCTGTTGCAGGGAAAAGTGCCAGGGGTGGTGGGGCTGGAGGGGAGTGTGGAGCAGACAAGGGAGTCATGGAGAGAGTGGTCCCTCCGGAAAGCAGATAAGGGTGGGGAGGGAAAAATGTCTTTGGTAGTGGGGTCCCACCTCAAGCTCCACCCCCAACTCCTATCTACGAACCTCATCCTGCCCCATTGACCTGTCCGTCCTGCCTGGACTGACCTATCTCCTCCCTACCTCCCCACCTAGACTCACCTTTACTGGCTCCATCCCCGCCTCTTTGACTTGTCTGTCTCCTCTCCACCTGTCTTCTCCTGTATCCATCTTCTATCTGCCTCTCCCTTCTCCCTATTTATTTCAGAAATGCCTTCCCCTCCCCCATTTCTGAAGAAGGGTCTAGACCCGAAACGTCAGCCTTTCTGCTCCTCTGATGCTGCTTGGCCTGCTGTGTTCATCCAGCTCTACACCTTGTTGTCTCGGATTCTCCAGCATCTGCAGTTCCTACTATCTCTGAAACAACAAGCTACATTTGTGTCAACTAATCAGTCCTGACTGATGATTGACCAGATCTTTGACTTATCACTGTGCAGTTTCCTTTAACTTACAGAACCTCTCCAAACTGGGCGCACTGGGCGTGCAGGATTGATTGTTGTCCACAACCCAGAATGTAGTGATAAAGAATCTCTGACTCTGACCTCCTCAAAATGGCCAAATGACTATCTTCAAGCCCTTGGACTAACAGCAAACGCTACCTTTGACTGAAGGCTGTCCCCCTTGGCCTGACAGAGGGATCATCATTTTAACCTTTGAGGCATGGCCATTTGGTTAAAGTGCATTTTAAGAATGCAGCGTGGTTATTGTGTAAGTTGCTGGCGCGTGGTGAAGGTGTAACAATTGCATAGCACCATGGTAAACAGTCGCATGTCCACCCGCATCATTAATCACTAAAAACAACCATTTTTAGCTGCCTGGTTTTGTGTACTTGCTAAAAGGCAAAGCGAGACAGATATACTGTGAGCCTTTATGTTCTGGATGAGTTGCCAAAGTAGAAAAGGGGAAGAAAGGTAGAGATGCAGTCAGTATCCAAGTAGGCACAAAGAGAGTGAGCAAGTAAAGAACCATGAGGGGCACGCAGGTCCAATCCTACACCATGGCACAAAGTAGCCTGTCAGTAGCATTACAATAAAAGGTCCCAGTGTGCTCTAGAGTGTAGCATTGAAGTGAAGGATTGTATTGTAAGTAGGTCGAAGTTGGGCCAACATTATGCAGTGAGTTTTATACATACCCAGTGTCGACTTCCATGGATCAGGAGAGCAAGTTCTGTTGGGACAGAACCCATGGAGTGTACCGTGAGATGTTGGTAACTGCTATCCAGGATGGAGGTCTGGAGGAGCAAGTCATAGAGCCATTCAGCAAGGAAACAGACCCTTCGGTTCAACTTTTCTGTGCCAACCAGTCTTCCCAAACTAACTTGTCTCATTTGCCTGTATTTAGCCCATATCCCCTAAACTTTTCACATTTATGTATTGGTCCAAATATATTTTCAATGTTGTATCCATACCTGCATCTTACACTTCCTCTGGCAGTTCATTCTACATACGGACCTCCCTCTGTGTAAAAAAGTTGGCCCTTAGGTCCCTTTTAAATCTTTGTCCTCTCACCTTAAAATTATGTCCTCCAGCTTTGAATTCCCCCACCTTGAGGGGAAAAAAAAGCCTTTGCTATTCACCTTATCTATGCCCCTCATGATTTTATAAATCTCTATAAGGTCATCCTTCAACCTCCTAAGCTCCAGTAAAAGAAGTCCCAGTCTATTTAGCCTCACCTTATAACTCAAACCCTTCAGTCCCAGAAACATCCTTCTGAATCTTTTCTGCATCCTCTGCAATTTAATAATATCCTTCCTATAGCAGGGCGACCAGGACTGTACACGGTACTCCAAAAGTGGCCTAACCAATGTCCTGTGCAACTGCAATATGACATCCCAACTTCTATACCCAATGTTTTGAGCAATGAAGGCAAACATGCTAAATGCCTTCTTCACCACCCTGTCTATCTGTACCAAAATTTTCAAACAGCTGTGCACCTGAACCCATATGTCTCTGCATTAGAAAACACTCTCCAGTGGCCTACCATTTACTGTGTAGCTCCTGCCATTGCTCGTCTTACCAAAATGCAACACCTCACAGTTATCTAAATTAAACTCCATATGCCACTCCTCAGCCCATTAGCCCAACTGATCAAGATCCCTTTGTACTCTTCTAACCTTCCTCACCGTCAACTATATTTGGTGTCATCCACAAACTTGCTAACCATGCTTCCTACAGTAATGAGCTGCAATTGCCAAGTACCTATTCTGACTTTCAAGTCAGGAATTATTGCTGAGGAAGGGTCACTGGACCTGAAACATTAACTTTGGTTTGTCTCCACAGAAACTGCCAGATCTGAAGAGCTTTTCCAGCAATTTTTGTTTGTGTTTTTGATTTACAGCATCCACAGTTCTTTCAGTTTTTATTCAAGAATTGTTACTGTCTACTTTCCATCCAGCACTTGGGAGAATAGGAAACTGCACATCAATGTAGTGAGATTAGGCACTAATGGAATGCAAACATATACAAGCAGCTCACTTGAGTCAGATTCTTGTCGTATTGTTCAAAATTTAGTTGCAAAATGGAACCTTTCCTTCTCAATAATAAGAAGCTCATTTTCTGATTTTGCCTTATTTTCCCAGTTGACTCATCATTCCCAGTCGCTGGAACAAAGCCACCATTTAAATATTATATAGATCATAACATTTGAAAATACAAATGAAGAAAAATATTTGCTGTGTTGCCAGCATCAGCTTTATAAATGTGGGTGAGTAAAGGGGCCATTCCTTGCAACTGCACCATTTTATAATATTTTACAGATAAAAATAACAGCAGCACATGACACTCCTTGGTGTAAAATCAGCTGACTTCATCCATTCTACTGAAGCCTGCGCTCTTGTCCAAATGCTAATCCACAACCTACTTGCTGCATGTGTTTATGCAGTTGGTTTCAAAGCATGTGATAGACGATGGTAATTCTTTCTCATTCATCTGCTAGGTGTTTGAATTTCCTGGACACTACATGATACGTTAACAATTGTGAATGGTTTGCTTTCAAATCTATCACAGTTTCTGAAAGGCAGGCAGATGTGATATGGTTAACCATTTCAATTAGAAGTGTAAATATTTAATAGTTTAGTTATTTCATTCCTTTTCGGTGTTCCTGCTCTAATTATGACTATATTTGCCGTGGCTTTGTGACTAGAACTCTTGCCTCTGAGTCAGGAAGTTGCGGATTCAAGCCTGAGTCTAGAAGCTTGAATTGGTGAAGCTGCTTTGAGATGAGACTTTAAGCTGAGACTGTCTTCCCTCCCAACTGCATGTAACAGATTCCAGGATTGTGTTTTGAAGAAGAGCAGTGGGGTTACCCCTGGTGCCCAGGCCAATATTACACCTTAACTGCATGAGAGAAACAAATTATCTGGTTGATATTTGGGGGTGCTGGCTGTGCATAAACTTGGTGCATTCAGGACAACAGCGTCAAAGTGTTTTCACACCTGTGGGACATTGTGAAATTGTAAAAGGTGCTACATAAATGCAAGTCTTTCCTTTCTTGTTTTAGGGCATCGATGGCACTCTGGTGCTTTGTTGTGTATATAGATATGTATATAGATTTAGACAATCACAAGTCAAGAAATTTACCTCTGTGCTCCCACAGTCAACAATGTTCCATGGGAGAACCATGGCCCAGTGAGTGAGAAATCAAATGTCTGCTCCAGAATATTAGCAATCTCAGTGGTCACCATCAACACTGACATTATTGTCCAAATCTATGCTTTACTGAATGTATCAAGGAAAAGCGACGAGGAATGGATCCCTGGCTAAATGTTTGGCTAAATCACGTTGTAAAGAATTATCACTGTCACAACTAACCATTTAAGAGCATATTGTAAGATGTTTTCCTAAACCCACTGGATTTATTGAGATCTGACTTTGTTTCCCTTTTAATTAGCTGTTGTATTCCACCAAATTAAAAAGATGAGCTTTCGAGTAATTCTTTCCAGGTTCCTGTATTGTGAAGCATAAAACTACAGCTTCAGACATTTTTTTAACGTTGTTTAAACAGATTCTGTTTATACACAATTGAACCAATCTAAAATAGTTATGCTTCTATGCACATGCAGTACATTGGATCATATCAGTTCCATCTGCTGCAACAGATTATGAACTAAAATGTGCAGTGCTAGAATAAATGCTGAAAAACAAACATATCACATCGTTTGAATTGACTGTTTAAGCAAACGGAGGGCCTCTGTGAATTGTATAATTTTATGATGTTTTTATTATCATTTCTGCAGCTGTTCAAACACTCGAGGATGATATAATAAGTGATACAGTATAAAAATATACAGAAAAACAGCAAACAGAAATATTTTCACAAAGCCCTACTGGTTCCTTCTTTCTCTTGAAGACTGATCTGAGCACTGCATTGGCACCTTTATGTGGATTCACGTACTGTGGTTTGAATCATGTCATCTCTCTTCAACTCTAACAATGGCAATTTAGACTCCTACAGTGCTACTCGCATCAACTGTGCTTTACAAGACAAGTGAAGGACAGTAAACATCAAAGCAGGCAGGAAAGTATAAATTTGGGGTGTGCAAATGAAGGCACACTCGAAGAGGTGGGCATTGAGGACCTTTTTTGAAAAGCATGGCAGTAACAACAAGCCCCTCGAACTGAGTTCCGAGGAGTTCCTGTAATAGATGAAGAAGTGAAATGTGAGATGACATCAGTTCCAAAGGAGAAATAAATTTTGTAACACATGGCTGGAGGAAATCAGGAAGAAAAATGCAGTAAAGTCGTGCGAGATTTGAAAGAAAAGACAAAGACAAGCCGCTAAACTATGTGAGTTCTTGAAGTTTACAGGGCCAGAATAATTGAAGTGCTGGAATTTCTGCAAGTGATTCTCAATCAATTGTAATTTGGGAAGAGTGGAGGCTTCATACAAGAATCTGTGGATTAAACCTCAAGGTCACATTCGGATGGTGTTTAAGCAACAGTGTGAAGTGGTCAGGGAATGTTGTCATAGAGGCAACACAGTCAGCACTATTAATGCTGCAGCAGTTTAAGGAGAAAGCCCACTTCTACCTTCTCAGAGAAACTAAGCCAGAATCTCCCACATCCTCCGAACAAATTTAGGAAGATTGGAAGAAACGCGTCGTGGAAGTAACGGATGAGGGGTAGACAGTTCACCAATGTCCTCCACTTGTCAGTCATTAACTGGTGTGGCAGCTAGGCAGATTGATGGAGTGTTCAAATGTTGTCTTTTCACATTTGCGTTTGGTCTGCAAATGATCTAACGTAATCTATACTGTTCGGTGAAGCCCCAAGAATGAGGGACAGAAAGACAACATTTAAAAAAGAAGGGGCTGTCCCTAATAACAGTGTCATAGCAGCTGGTTCATTAGCAACGGCTATCATATTCAGTGGGGATTGTAAGAATACAAGTATAGAAATGGATTCAACTAAGTAGATTTAAAAAAGAGTCTAGATTCTGGAAACACAACTAACTATGTCAAAATCCCTAGAGTCATAAGCTAAATTACAGTTGGTGGTCAGCCTGATCTCTCATCGCTACACCTGGTATAATAACCTGAATAAAAAGACCCGATTTAATAATCCACAGATGGTTTTGTTTGCACTGAAAAGGAGGAACGGACCCAGAACAGAAGGGGGAACTTAAGCATAAATGCAGTTTTGAGAATGGCTAACAGCATTGGGCCTGTTGACTAATTGCGGAGAACACCAGTCCACAAACCTTCAGGTCAGAAGATATGATAGATTCCATCCCATCCCAATCCACACTTTCATCAACCCCAAATAAAACAGTTGACTTACTAAATTGGACCTTCCAATCTCAAGCTCAAGGCCCAATAGAACCTTTGACAGACTCTCCTGCGCCTTGATCCTTTAAGTTGCAGGAAGAAGAAAATGATGCCAATGGGCCAAAATCTAGTACTCAACAGGCTTAGAATCATACCTTTGGGGAAGTATGACAAATTCCAAGATGATGATCGTGAGAAGCATGAAGATCTGGCAAAATTGTTTTGCAAGAAATCATTGAATATTTAGAAGCAGTTTAGTCTCAGGAAGAATTCAGCGACAGAAGAGTAAGAGTATAGTGGTTTTATTACTGGGGAGGAGGATAGTATATCATTATCTTTGTGGACAAGTAACCCAGAGGTCTGGGCTAATAATCTGGACAATTGAATTCTGTCCCTAGTAGCTTGATGACTAACTACAATCTGAAATGGTTCAGCAAATCACTCAGTCCTGTTAAAGTTGGTGTGATTTACTGCACCAAATTCAAGGAGCTGGCTCACCAACACATTTCCAAAGCTATTCAGAGGTGGGCTGTAAAACTTGGCCTACCTATGGCCATAAATAAGATCTGGTAACTATTAAGGAAGTGTGACTGTTGGATGACTAAGATTGGGTCCTGAATATTGAGGATTACGTGACATTCAAAAAGAATAGGAAACTAGGTAAAAGTGTAAAGGTAGCACTGTTGGTGAAGCATGGCATTTAGAGCTGACCTCGGTTCTGGAGATAAGGATGTCTGGGTGGAGATGAGGAATAGTTGGGGAAAGAAGTCACTAATGGGAGGAACCTACAAGCCTGTTAATAGTAACCATAATTAAATATGAAGTATACAGAAAGAAATATTGGTTGCAAGTGTTAAAAGCACGGCAATAATCATGGGTGATTTTAATTGACATAAAGTTGAATAATCAGAAAACCTGGATGTGGAGTTCATTGAATACTTTTGTGATAGCTTCTCAGGGCACCATATTCTGGAATCAAACAGAACAGGCTAGAGGATAGATCAATACAGACACAGTGGCAGGTATTTAAGGGGACATTTTAGAACATTTACAGTAAGTGTATTCCTACTAGAAAGAAAAATTCTAAGGGGTATATGCAGCATCCCTGAATAACAAAAAAAATTAAGAAAAAACATCAAACAGAAGTATAAAGGATAAAATTATACAAACAGGACAGGGAGGTCAGATGACTTGACAGACTGTGGAGAATGACTAAAAGATTAATCAGGATGAAGAAATAACAGTATGACAGGAAGCTAGGTGGAATGTAAAATAGATAGCAAGCTTTTCCGCAAGTGCTTGAGAAGGAAAAGCACAAGTAAAGTCAGTGTTAGTTGTCTAGAGCGTGAGAATGGGGCATTCATAGTATATAATAATGAAATGGCAGATCAAACAAATATATATTTTGCTCTTTTTTCACTACACAGGTTACTAAAAAAATTTCAGTAATAGCGGTAAGTCAGGAGGTGGAAGGCAAGGAGGAATTTGGTGAAATTACAATCATAGGGAGTGAACCTGAACAATCTGATGGCCCTGCGGTGGATACGTTCCTGAATTTGAACTGGTAACTTATACAAAGTGGCTAGTGTAAACACAGATGATTTGGCGTTAATTTACCAAAATATGCTAGATTCTGGATAGGTTCCATCAGGCTAGAAAGTAGCAAATGTAATCCTTCAATTCAACAAGGGAGGGAGGCAGAAGAAAATATAAACCGTAGGCTAGTTAACTTCATGTTGGTCATGGAAAGGGCGTGAGAATGGATCATTGGGAATTTATAGCTGGGGAGTTAGAAAAGCTTGAGGTAATCGGAAGGAGTCAGAATATTTTAGTGGAAGGCAAATCATGTTTAACAACTTATTAGAGTTCTTTGAAGGAGTAACATTTGCTGTGGATAAAGGGAGTCTGTGGATAAACTGCACTTGGATTTCTAGAAGGCATTTGCCAAGGTGGCACAGCAAAGATTGCTGCAGAAAGTAGAAACTCATGGTATAAATACTAACATAGTTGCATGGATAACAAATTGGTTGGCTGGAAGAAAAAAAACATTGCATATGAAGGGGGTTAAAATTGTTACAGAGATAGTAGGAACTGCAGATGCTGGAGAATCCGAGATAACATGGTGTAGAGCTGGATGAACACAGCAGGCCAAGCAGGAAAGCTGAATTTTCGGGTCAAGGCCCTTCTTCAGAAATGGGGGAGGGGAAGGGGATTCTGAAATAAATAGGGACAGAGGGGGAGGCGGATAGAAGATGGATAGAGGAGAAGATAGGTGGAGAGGAGACAGACAGGTCAAAGAGGCGGGGATGGAGCCAATAAAGGTGAATGGAGGTGGGGAGTTAGGGAGGAGAAAGGGCGGTCCAGGGAGGACGGACAGGTCAAGGAGGCGGGATAAGGTTAATGAGTAGGAGATGGGGGTGGGGCTTGAGGTGGGAGGAATGGTTAGGGAGGCGGGGACAAGCTGGGCTGGTTTTGGGGTGCGGTTGGGGGAGGGGATATTTTGAAGCTTGTGAAGTCCACAATGATACCCTTGGGCTGCAGGGTTCCCATGCGAAATATGAGATGCTGTTCCTGCAGCTTCTGGGTGGCATCATTGTGGCAATGCAGAAGGCCCAGGATGGACATGTCGTCTAAGGAGTGGGAGGGGTAGTTGAAATGGCTCGCGACTGGGAGGTGTGGTTGTTTGTTGCGAACTGAGCGTAGGTGTTCTGCAAAGCGGTCCCCAAGCCTCCGCTTGGTTTCCCCGATGTAGAGGATGCCACATCTGGAACAGCGGACACAGTAGAGCATATTAGCAGATGAGCAGGTGAACATCTGTTTGATGTGGAAGGTCTTCTTAGGGCCTGGGATGGGGGTGAGGGGGGAGGTGTAGGGGCAGGTGTAGCACTTCCTGGAGTTGCAGGGAAAAGTGCCTGGGGTGGTAGGGTTGGAGGGGAGTGTGGAGCGGACGAGGGAGTCACGGAGTGAGTGGTCCCTCTGGAAAGCAGATAAGGGTGTGGAGGGTAAAATGTCTTTGGTAGTGGGATCAGATGGCAGATGGCGGAAATTTGCAGGCGACACAAGTAATTGAGTGGTAGCCCTGAGACTGTGGAGTTCCAGAGAGAGTGTAAAAGATCATTGTCCTTCTTTCTGCACTGCTGTGCATTCTGTTAAATTCAAACACAGCACTGACTTGAACCACTATCTGTGTCCAAGCTGGTAAAGTCTGGCAGCACGGCCACATTTGGCAGTCTGAGAAAACAGGATGGCCTTCTTCACCACTCGCAAGCATTTCCAGGTCCCTGTTTACAAATCCTGAGAACAAATGTCAACAAGCAGTCATAGACACAGAAAATGTGAGAGTAACTCAGCAGGTCTGACAGCATCTGTGAAGAGAGAAACAGAGTTGACGTCCAATATGACTTTTCTACAGGACCAAAAGAAAAATCATTCGAGACTGGAACTGTTTTTTCTCTTCCTTGCTTCACAGATGTTACCAGACCTATTGGGTTTTTCTAGCGCATTCGACATTTATTTTAAGATCTCTAGCTTCTGCAGTATTTTGCTTCTACGAAAGAAGTAGAGATAGGAAAACAGTTCAATGAACTTTGTTCGAACACGACACCAATGATATTGGCAGGCATGAACTATCCCGAGACAAACTGACATAATGATATTGTACTTGGTCAACATAGGAATTTACACTTTTTTGCCTTCAAGTGTTTCCTGGACCAATAGATTTCTATTCTATCAGATGGAACCTTTGTTTAATTTGGTACTGGGAAATAAACAGTGGAAAATAACTAATGTGACAGTAGGAGAATACTTAGAAAGCCATAACAATAACATAGAGCCATAGAGATGTACAGCACGGAAATAGACCCTCAGTCAAACTTGTCCACACTGACCAGATATCCTATATAAATCTAGTCCCATTTCCAGCATTTGTCCCTCTAAACTCATCCTATTCAGATACCCATCCAGATGTCTTTTGTCTATTGTAATTGTACCAGCCTTCACCATTTCCCCTGGCAGCTCATTCCATACATGCACCACCCTCTGCATGAAAAAAATTGGCATTAATGTCCCTTTTAAATCTTTCCCTTCTCATCTTAAACCTATGCCCTCTAGTTTTGGACTCCCCCACCTCAGGGAAAAGAACTTGACTATTTACACGATATATGCCCCTCATGCTTTTATAAACCTCTATAAGGTCACCCCTCAGCCTCTGATGCTCCAGGGAAAATAGCCCCAGCCTATTCAGCCTCTCCCTATAGCTCAAACCCTCCAATCCTGGTAACTTCCCTGTAAATCTTCTCTGAACCCTCTCCAGTTTCATAACATCCTTCCTATAGCAGGAAGACCAGAATTGCACACAATACTCCAAAAGTGGCTGAACCAATGTCCTGTAAGATGACCTTCCAACTCTTTTACTCAATGTACTGACAAATAAAAGGAAGCATACCAAATACCTTCTTCACTATCCTATCTACCTGAGACTCCACTTTCAAGAAACTATGAACCTGTACTCCAAAGAACATAAGAACAAGGAGCAGGAGTAGGCCATCTGGCCCCTCGAGCCTGCCTGGCCATTTAATAAGATCACAGCTGATCTTTGAGACTCAGCTCCACTTACCACCCCCCCCCAAACTTACCATAACCTTTAATTCCTAAACAAAGTCTCTTTGTTCAGCAACACTCCCTAGGAGCTTACCATCAAGTGTATCAGTCCTGCTCTGGTTTGCCTTTCCAAAATGCAGCACCTCACATTTTCCTTTGTTAAACTCCATCTGCTTCTCATCAGCCCATTGGCCCATCTGACCAACATTTCATTGTACTCTGAGGTAACTTCCTTCACTGTCCACTACACCTCCATTGTTCAATTCAATGTAAAAATGAGAAAGGATAATGAAGAATTGAGGATAAAGGTTCTGGATTTAATACAAAGAAACATTCAATGATATTAACAAAGTGTTTGGCTCAAACTAATTAGGCAAACAAGTGAACAGACAAGAGGGTAGATTATCAGAGGTGAATCTTCAAATATGAGCTGCATAAGAGTACAAAATAACTATAATTGTCTCATCTAAAAGGGAACAGCATTAAAGTATTGAGTTCTGTGAATAAACAGTGAATTGCCTTCTGCTGGAGTTCTTTTGATTTCTAGCATAATTTTGGCAGCTGATCAACAGAACTCTTGCTGAAGTTGACATAAACAACTAGGAACAGTTTCTATCTCTGGGGAGTCTTCTTATCTGCCGACGTTACAGCGTAAGATCCGGCAATTAGAACTAAACTTAAACAAAAAACAAATAATACAAGTACGATTAACAACACTAAAGACGATCATAAAGAAGATAGAAAGTGGACTTTGTGAAAATGAAGACGAGAAGGGCAAAGAGGGAATCTGAAAGGTAGCAAATAATCTAAAAGGAAGCAGTAAGTGTTTTCAGCACACAAAGTGAATGGATACTAAAATAGATTGTAAGACCATTCAGGTCAACAGACAATAAAATCAGACTAAATATAAAATAGGCAACTAATCCCACCCCATTAGTTTTCTAGAAAGTAGTCTAGTAACTGATCTGGCATAGACAGGGATTCAAGTTCCTGGTATATCTGATTGGAGTGTTGGTCAGGTTTAGTGATTCAAATGTTCTCACTGCTGTTTAGTAAAGTTATTCAGCATTTCTAAGATTTTTTTTGTAATCTATATTTGCACAGCTCACAGAGCAGCAGGTGTTTCTGGTTAAGTGCATGTGGAGGTCGAAGCTTGCAGCAATAAGCCAGGCTATTGACATCATATCTGTTCAGTGCTCTCCTAAACTGTAAACAGTCATGTGAATCCTTTTTTTGCTGTATGGAAACTATTTCACACAGAAATTATTAAGTATTATATGAAGTAGAAAATGGCCATTTATAGGAGGGAATGTTTGTTAGCTTTTCCCTCTCAATAAATTGAATAGCTGGTGGATCTCCCATGGCACTGCTAAGACCATTACTTTATTAGGAATGGAATGTCTCACTACTTACTGTTCTTCTGCTGAGATGCAGCTATGTTAGATGAAGTCACAAAATTATACGCCTCAGGATTTATTCATGTCTGCCTCATCCAATCTCCTTAGTCAGCTCTCCTTTCCAAATTGTACTGTTGTCTCCTACCTCTGTCTTCTGTCAAAAATTCTTGCCATCCTACTCATTACCCAGACCATCATTTTCAATTCTTCTTTGTGAATATCTTCATTCTACTTCACCAAGACTGTCCCGATAAATCATATCAATAATCATTTTTGAGATTCTGATCAAGCTAACAACCATCTTTGTCCTTGCCCCGACAAAGAGTTCGATAAAGTTGTTCACCCCATCCTCCAATGCTACCTTTTCTTTGTGGTCAAGCTCAGTGGAACAGCATGATTTTTGTTCCACAGTGAAATAGTCCAATTAAACACGCACTTTGTCATCTAGCTATGTTCTAACATACAGTGCTTGACCACTGTCCTTTCTTTGCGACTCTATTTTCTTTGTGGGAACAATTCAGTTTTAATTTGTTAATTTAATGCAACTGGACTCTGCTATTACCATAAGATCTCAATCACTGCTTTTATCCAAATTCAGCTCTTTCAGTCTATGCTGGCAATGCTGGCTATATCATGCTCAAACCAAATCCTATTCACCCATCACCCAACTGGTCTTTGACATATATTAGCCTTTAGTGTGGAAATGACTTGATTTTGAAATTCCTGTTCTTCTTTCCAAATCTCTAAGTATCTTTATCTTGTTCTATCTCTGTAACATTCTCTGGTCATCCTATCATTTACCATTAATGGCAGTAGCTTCTATTACCTAAGCTCTGTAACTCCTTCCCTAAACCTCTTCGCCTCTCATTCCTCGTTCAAAGCTCCTTAAAATCCAAATCTTTGACCAAGATTTCGGTCAATAACCTGATACCTGCTTAAGTAAATTGGTGGTAAATTCAGCTTGTTAACATTTCTCTGAAGTTCATTTAGGTATGTTTATATGCTTGCCTTGGCATCCTTCCAGCTGTGAAAGGTAACGGAGGTGCAGTGAACAATCCACTTAAAACAGGGTGTCTTCATTTGGTGCACTTTTGTCGATGGCTAAACCTAGAGAGGCATGCTATCCCACAAGTACCAGTCTAACTGTCACTGTTTATCAGCATTGGTATCTGTTGTCAAAACACTATATTCACTAATCATGGCAGCCATGGACCAGGGCACTGGGGGTTCCACAATGCTACTATATTAAAGAGGTTATATAATTGCAAATTGTTGCTGGTATTAAGTTGAACTTTCCTCAACACACAACAGGAACACAAAAGTCATCCTAGTCAGAGATTGCCAAAGGCTGCAAAAAGCATCTGCCTCTTCCTCTGGCCTTGGGAGAAAGAAACCGGGTAATTATGGGCCCCACCAGGACTATATCAGTTATGACTGGAATCTGTCATCACAGATGGAGGACAGAATTTTAACAGATCTACCTGGTGGTGAGGTTGGAAGTAGGAGCTGTAAAATAATGAGGAACCATCTCAGGATGATCCACCGACATGGTTTTAGCTTCCTAGTGGCAGTCAGAAGGCAGGACAAGACATGGGTTTATTGCCAGTTCACGGAGATATGCTGCCACTTTAAGTATTCAAGGCCACAGGAGACAGCATTCCTGCAGCAGCCTGGAGATGCCATCAGACCCAAAGGCTCAGAGGCCCAAAGAGTGGACTAGTGGCTTGAAAAGCAGCCCATGTTAATACCAACAACCCTCTTAGATTGCCTCTTCAATCAAATCTATTCACTCTGAGTCATTATGATACTTTTGTCTAATTTACCCTGGGTGGGTTTCTCCATTCACCAACCATCTAAAATTTCCAAGCTGTCACTCTTCCAATGGAGAGCATGCCTGCTATCTTTGACTAAATAGTGGGCCCAGAGGTGGCCAATTGGAGACCATTTTTCATAAAATCATTGAGATGATCTGACCGGCAGCCAGGGTTAGCCCAGAATGTCCATTTAAACAAATCCAAAGATCACTTCTGGTCTGAACATCAAGCTTTCTGGTGACTTTGGATAGTGTTGGATGATCATGTCTGCTAAATCTGGTTGTGTTTTGTTTGAAGAGGGCATTTTGAATAAGTGCATATCTAAGTAGACAAGGCATTAGATGACATTCAAGAGAATATGAATAGAAGCAAGACCACACAGATTTGTCTTGGGGTGGTAATGTATTATAAGTTAAGGCAGTAAATTAACAATAAGACAATGTTCCCAGGTTGTTGTGACGGTTTTATGTAACTTCTTGCACCTATCAACACAACTTGCTATATCTCCTAAACCAGTTTCAATTGCAAACTAGAATAAAAGCCTCTAAATTCCTGGATCGAGGTTATAATGATAAGATGACACTATGGTGCAGACCCATAAGAAATGCCATTTGTTACAACACATCAATCAAATAATATCTTCTTTATCTCTATTCTGTGTCTACTATTCCATAAACAATTACCAACATTAGATTATGTGCTCAAGTCCTCAGCATTGGGATTCCCATGGCTTCCTAACTCAGAGGTGAAAATCACTAAGCTAAGACTAACACTTTGGGATGTAGGAAGGAAAGAGAGAGCGAGAGAGAAAGAGAGAGAAAGCGAGAGAAAGGACCTTGGATAAGTTAGCTCCCAAGAGCAAAGCTGCAATTTCTTTTCCAGGAATAGAGGGCAGGACAGATGGAGCTACTGTCTGAGAGAAATGAGTGATACAGTGAGTAACAAAGTTAATTTGGTGACCAGTGAGTGCATTGAAGTGTCAAATTCCAGTTGATCACGGTAGTTACTGAATTAGTTGAAGAGTAAAGGCCTTTCCATGAACTAGAGTCAGAATACAGTTCAATCTATGAGCCATCTGAGAAAGGTAAAATAATTCATTAGGCCATAGAATAGCAGCGTATGAAACAAAAAGTGGTGGATTTAATTCAAGAATGGTTGACGAATTAGAATTGGATTCGGAGAGGCAGTCACATACAGCTGGGGAAGGTAGAGTGAGATAATGTTCTTGGGGCTTAAGGGATTAAAGGGTACAAGGAGAAAGTGGAAAAAGGTTACTGAGTTGGATGACCATATTGAATGGCTGAGCAGGCTTAAGGGGCTGAATAGTGTATCCCTGCTCCTAATTTCTATGTTTCTCTGATGAATTTGCTCCAGGAAAACAATGGAGGAGCAGTGGATGAAAAGCTTAACCTAGAAGTGAGCAGGGAAGTAAAGTACTTCTGGAGAGGTATTTGAACATGTGGGAAGAAGTGAAGTTTGATGCAGTAGACTAGTAGCATAACAGAGCTAGATTTTTCAGTAAGGTAGTAAGGAACAGACTCAACAGAAGAAGTTGAAGAGCGAAGTCCAGAAGAAAAGCCTAGCTTAGCAGGCCTGTGAGGTAATGGAGCTGGGCCTCCCCTTGTTCAGTCCCTTCCTACTATTTTCTGCGATTCCACTGATGCTTTGCATCAGTCTCAGAATGTCCAATTTGGAGGCTCCAGCAGCCTCTTCTTTACCATGGATGTGCAATCCCTTTACACATCCATCCCTCATCAGGATGGTCCCAGGTCTCTCCATTTCTTCCTGAAAAAAAAGGCCTGAATTGTCCCATCCACACTGCCCTGCTCCGTCTGGCCGAGACTGTCCTCACTATGAACACCTTCGCCTTTAACTCTTCTCATTTTCCTCAGGTCAAAGGGGTGGCCATGGGTACCCACGTGTGCCCCAGTTATACCTGTCTCTTTGTGGGACATGTGCAACATTCCTGATCCAGTCCTACTCCGGCCCTCACCCACAATTCTTTCTTCAGTGTACTGATGACATCAAGCTTTTGCTTCCCTCTCTTTTCTGGAGTTGGAAAATTTTGTCAGTTTGGCTTCCAATTTCTCACCTTCTCTTGGTCCATCTCTAACTCCTCCCTTCCCTTCGTTGGCAGCTCTGTTTCCATTTCTGGGGACAGACTGGTCACAAATATCCACAACAAACCCTCTGACTCCCACAATTACCTTGACCATACATTCCCACACCCTGCTTCTTGTGAGGCTTCTTCTATTCAATTCTCCCAGTTCCTCTGTCTCCATTGCATATGTTCTGATGATGTCAACTTCGACAAGGGGGCCTCCGAAATGCCCACCTTCTTCCTCAACCAAGGACGGTCCAACATCATAGTTGACGGGGTCCTCATCCAGGTTCGATCCATCTTCCGACTTCGGCTCTCACCCCCTCTCTTCCCTCCCATAACAGCAATAGGGACCCCCTTCTCCTTACCTAACATCCCAGCAGCTTCCACATCCAGAGGATCATTAGCCGCCATTTCTGCCACCTCCAGCGGGATGCTGCTACCAGACATATATTTCCTTCTCCTCCCTTGTTTGCCTTCTGCAAGGACCGTTCCTCCAGGACACCCTAGTCCACTCCTCCTTCACTCCCAAAATCCCCCCAGAGTTGCATGGTACTTTCCCTGCAACTGCAGAAGGTGTGACACCTGCCTGTTTACTTCCTCTCTCCTCCCTATCCAAATCCCCTGACACACCTTCCTCACAGTGCCAGGGACCCGGGTTCAATTCCAGCTTCAAGCAACAGTCTGTGTGGCGTCTGCATGTTCTCCCCATGTCTGCGTGGGTTTTCTCCGGGTGCTCTGGTTTCTTCCCACAGTCCAAAGATGTGCAAGTTGAGTGGATTGGCCATGCTAAATACGGAGTTATGGAGATCAGGTAGGGGGCTGGGATTTGGTGGGACACTCTCCAGAGGGTCGGTGCGGACCTGATGGGCCGAATTGCCTTTTTCCGCACTGTAGGGATTCTATGAGATGAAAGTGGATGACTCAGCTATTACGGATGGTGCACGTGGGGAGGTATCTGGAGAAAGTGAGAGGCAGTGAAGTGAGCAAGCAGGCTTAGCAGTGTCAGGGTTCTGGGTGGGTGACAGCAAGTGAAGGAAGATGCTACAGACCACAAAAAGAGTGGTAGAGTATGAGCTGTGGTTGGAGTTGGGTACCAGTATAAAAAATGGTGTGAGGCATTAGAAAGAAGATGGTAGCACTTACAATAATGAAGGGGAGGTTGTTAATCTTCTTCCTACATGAATGGGCATTCCACCAGACAGTTGAGACTGTACTGAGACCAGATTGGTATGGTCTGGCGTTGATACTTCCACTGCCAGTTGTCAAGATAGTTGATGCCCTGTATCTGCATTACCCTGTCCACGAGGTCCCTCAAATCCTTTCTCGCAAAGTAGACTGCCAAATTTCCCTTGTCTGCCATGTCTGTAGTAATATCAGGAACTGTGCAGGCAGCTCCAGCCTAACAGTGCTTTTCCAGTGTTACAACAGTCTATTGAAGATTTTGCCAGCACTAGGGATGCCAGTCCTCTCTGGGATATCCTGGCAGTGGTGAGTTGTTTTTAGTGTGGTGAGTTGTAGATTGGGGCTAGAATCACATGAGTGGAGTACCATAGAAGCAAGGTCGGGTAGTTAATGTGGTAAGCTTGCTAAAGGACAGCAAGTTATCTCACCCGTCCTTACTGAGAAAAACTCTCCATTAGACTCACACTTAGCCAAAAAAAGATACAGGGTGTAGTCTCTAACAAAATGATACGGAGGAAACTGGACTGTTGAATTTTTTGAAGGCATTCTGTATTAAATAAAGGTCTATGTGATTTATTGAAAATCAATCAATCAGCTTAATGAGTGCTGCAAACTGTCTACTGTAAATAGAAAAGTAAGATGGTTTTGTATAAAACAGCCAACCAAGTGTTTCAGTGAGATGGGAGATGTGTTTTATGGCTTTAATTGCTTGACAAACTTGTTCTGGAAGGTGAGGCTCTCTACTGAAGGTTGTCTAGCAACAGCTTCTGAAGTAAAGTTGTTGCTTAGAACATTGGTTGAAGCAGTAGAAGGACCAACCCTCCAAAAAACTGGTAGCAAAAGGAAAGATCTCCCTCTTCCCTGAAATGAGGCAGAACAAGCAGATTTCTCTCAGTAATATATCTTCTGGGAACCTGAGGAAGTTTCAAAAACCAGTATCTTTAAATTTCACTTAAACTCTGAAAGGTTAACTGCTACTTCCATTCAAAAACCTAAGATTAACTGACTTGCTATCTGAAATGAAGTATGATTTGAAGATTTCAGCAATTCTGTGGCGAGCAGCATTGTGTTCTTGATGACAAGAATTCAACTGCACTGTGAGGTTTCTTCCCATTTTGTTTATCCTTTGATTTTAGACACCTGCCCTTCTGGTGTGCTTTTCCTATTTGCTTTATTTTTATAAGCCCTCAAAATCGCTGCTAAATTGAATTGTCCTGTTTGTTGTGTGATTGTCTGTGTTTGGGATTAAGGAGATGTAGTTTAATTCCATACAGTATCTTAATTGTTCACCAGTTTTTCTACTTATTGTGAGAATAAGTTTGCTTCTGAATAAAAACAGAAGTTGCTGGAAAAGCTCAGCAGGTCTGCCAGCATCTGTGCAGAAAAAAATCAGAGTTAACGTTTCGGGTTTGGTGACCCTCACTCAGATTTATTTCTTCACCTGGTGAAGTTACCAAACAGGACGACTTGCATGCCAAACAGCATAAGCAGCAAAGGATAGACAGAGCTACACAATCCCACAACTAATTGATCAGATCTAAGCTCTGTACTCCTGTCAGATCCAGTTGTGAATGCTGGTGGATAATTAAACAACGCACTGGAAGAAGAGGATCCACAAATATCCATCCTCAATAATGGAAAAGCCCTGCACATCAGTTCAAAAGATAAGGTTGAAGCATTTGTAACAATCTTCAGCCAGAAGTGCTGAGTGGATGATCCGTCTCGACCTCCTCCAGTGGTCCTCAAATACCAGTCTTCAGCAAATTTAATTCATAGATGTGATATCAAGAAACAATTGGAGACAGTGGGTGTTGTAAAGATTATGGGCCCTGATAACAGTCTGGCAAGTGTACTGAAGATTTATGTTCCAGAACTTGCCGCTCCTCTAGACAAGCTCTTCCAGCACAATTACAACACCGGCATCTACCCAACAATGTGGAAAATCACCCTGCTATGCGCTGTACATAGAAAGCAGGACAAATCCAACCCGGCCAATTACCATCCCATCAGTTTACTCTCCATTATCAGTAAAGTGATGGAAGGTGTCATCAACAGTGATATCAAGCAGCACCTGCTCAGCAATAACCTGCTCAGTGACGCCCAGTTTGGGTTCCGCCAGGGCCGCTCAGCTTCTGACCTCATTACAGCTTTAGTTCAAACATGGACAAAAGAGTTGAATTCTAGAAGTGAGGTGAGAGTGACAGCCCTTGGCATCAAGGCTGCATTTGACCAAGTGTGGCATGAAGGAGCTCTAGCAAAACTGGAATCAATATGAATTGGATGCAAAGTTGCCACTGATTGGAGTCATACCTGGCACATAGAAAGATGGTTGTGATTGTTGGAGGTCATTCATCTCAGCTCCAGGACATCTCTACAGGAGTTCCTCAGGATAGTGTCTTAGGGCCAACAATCTTTGGCTGTTTCATCAATGAACTTCCCTCCATCGTAAGGTCAGAAGTGGGGATGTTCACTGCCAATTGCACAATGTTCAGCACCATTCGCGACTCTTCAGATGCTGAAGAAGTCCATGTTCAAACGCAACAAGATCTGGACAATAACCAGGCTTAGCTGACAAGTGGCAAGTAACATTCATGCTATACAAATACCCGGCAATGATCATCACCAATAAGAGAAGATCTATACCCTGCCCCTTGACATTCAATAGTGTTACCATCACTGAATCCCCCACTATCCAGGTCCTTGGGGTTACCATTGAGCAGAAACTCACCTGGACTCATCACATAAACACAGTGGCTACAAGAGCAGGTCACAGCCTAGGAATACTGTGGCAAGTAACTCACCTCCTGACTCCTGAAAACCTGTCCATGTTCTACAAGGTACAAGTCAGGTGGAATACTCCCCACTTGCCCGGATCAGTGCAGTCCCAACAACACCCAAGAAGCTTGACACCATCCAGGACAAAGCAGCCCATTTAATTGGCACCACAATCCACAATCATCCACTCCCTCCGCCACCAATACTCAGTGTGTACTATCTACAGGATGCACTGCAGAAACTCATCAAAGATCCTGAGACAGCACCTTCAAAATCCATAACCCCACTTCCACCGAGAAGGACAAGGTCAGCAGATTGGAAACATCATCACTTGCAAGTCCCTCTCCAAGCCACTTACTACCCTGACTTGGAAATATATTGCTAATCCTCCAATGTCACTGGTTCAAAATCCAAGAATTCCCTCCCTAAGGACATTGTGGGTCAATTTACAGCACATAGACTGAACCAGTTCAAGAAGGCAGCTCAGCACCACCATCTGAACAGCAACTAGGGGCAAGGAATAAATGCTGGCTCTGCCAGAGACTCTCACATCCCACCAGCAAATAAAAAAAAAGGAGAAACAAGCTTGTTCCAGGAGTCTGTGAGCAGCAAAGAAATGTATACTACACATCAAAATAGAGTCAGATGTCAGGAATCTGTGGAGTAATGAAACAATAGGGTCAAGCTCAGGACTGTACGCAGTACAGAGTAGAATTCAAAGCTCAAAAATGCAACAGAGTTCAACCCTGAGAACTGCTGAATGAGGGGACAGGTGTTTCCCTGGTTTCGCTGCTGGTAATGTTAAACACAGTTAAGTAAATCATGAATAGTTTGCTCACATCATCTTACTTCTCCACGAGAACTTGTTACCAGTATTTTGTCCAAATATCTTGACTGTATAGCCAGCTAGTTCTTATGGAGTTACTGTTAGAGCTGGCAAGCAGCTGAAGACTTGAATGTGTCTTAGTCTGACTTGACAGACTGCATTTGCTGGTAATGAACCAACATGTTTCCTTTTATTGAAGTTTTTATTGGGGATTGGTCTTCTCAAGGCTCGTGGTTTTATGTATAACGGAGATGGTTAAATGCGACACGCATTTAAAGTTTGCATCAGGCTGTAAGTAGCTATTAGCCCTATGGCACAGGTTCAATCAGACTCCTGAAGGTGGTGGGCAGCTCCTTATGAAGTCAGTGTTAGTCTTTGCTGGCTATGGGGCATTTTTGACCTAAAGAACATGGAACAACATGTTGTTTTTCTACGTTACTGGAGACTCATACACAGTAGATAATTATTTCCAGTGCTCTCTGGTTAATATTAAAAATCAAAGAGGATGGGTCCACATTGTTTTCATCAAAATGCCTGAAGCTGTGTTAGTTAGCTTTGCCTGTGTGCGACCTCAGTTTATTAGCCTGGGATGTAAAACTATTGCATCATGCCACAGCTTTGGGGAAGCAAACTGTAATCTTCTTGCATACGATCACTAATTATTCTCTTATACGTTCTTCTTTGTTTGGAGAAACAGAATGACCTCGTTGTTTAAGTGCTTCTTATTTTATACTCAGGGAATTAAACACCATGCAATTTATTTTATGAAACAGTTTTCTTTATTACTCTGAGCAAAGGGAAGGTCTATCTCTGCTAAGCAGGTGACTGTTTTTGCCTTCTGTGGTTCAGTGGCAGGAGGTTTCAAATTAAGATTGATGTTTTCTTATTCTGTTAGTGAGGTCACTATGTCATTTCCTGTATCCTGTTTGCTGCGGCTTTAAACAGACAAACAGTACTGTGTTTGGCATGGTGCTTACTGATGAAACTGTACTGACAGAACCATAAACCAATTTGTAAACCAAATAGGAAGGTTATGACAGCCATGTCATACACTGTGGTTTCGTGCTCAGTGTCACATCCATCTTCATTTCGGATATTCAGTCTGATGGCGGGGAAGATTAAATGGAAGTCTTGTTCTTCATTTTCTCCCATGAGAAAGCCATAGGTGGGCTAACACATAACGATGAAGTATTCTAATAAAACGAAAACATTTACCATGACAAAATTGTTTGTTCTTTTACAGTGCCATCAATTTTTGCTCTGAGTTCAAGCCCCTGAAATGTGGCTTTATGATATTTTCCCCCCACTTCAGTATATTTACTGTTGAAAAGGCAGCATAAATAAAAGATGTAAAACAGGCTGCCAGGTCCAACATGCATACCAAGTATCTCAGTTGGGTTCAGAACATGCAACCAGTCCTTTAAACAATCTGGAGAATATAGCAAGCTGAGATACTCAACATCACCATCTCAGTGTGTTGTCACAGTGTACAGAGTGATTATAATTGGTAATCAGTTTCAATGCTGGCAATTTCAACTACACAATGCATTTTTATCCATGCTTCTGTCAAACTCAATTAACATTCTAACACAGCGCCTGCAAAATATTACAGTGGGCTCTGAGCTTATCGACGAGTACTGTGAATTTATTCCTAATTAATTAAAACACTGTCTATATTTTACAATCGATATCATTACTACAATTCCACTTTTAGTAACAATCAAAATAATATCTACTGCATCTTAAATAAAAATACTCAAATCGTTACAGCTTTTGTTTAAAGAAATTGTGCATTCAAGACACACAGACTAGTCACTGGGTTGAAATTTCTTGTTATTCATTGCACGTTTCGCTATTGTTTGGTGAAGTGAGATATGTACTGCTGTGAAATTACATCAGATGTGTCAGATGCAATTGAAATTTGAGGAGAAAAAAATACATTACTGACATTACTGCACTTTATGTCACTTGGACCCTGGATTTGCTATATTTGTGTGTATGACTGTATATGCGCAATAAATAAATACAAAGTACAATGAAAAAAATTGAGGTGAACTAGCCCTCCTGTCGATAGATAAGAAGAATGCAGTAGACATTTTTTGCCATCAATCAAACTTCCCAATGGATCTATTTATTATTCCTTTACTTATCTACATTTGCTGATATCAGCAAATTGTAACAGCACGATCACATTGCATTGACTTGCTCTACTATTTCATACACCTACTGTAAAATAAACATATTGACACCCCTGTAAGGGTCAATTAGAGCAAACTTTGTAAGTGGGTATAGAATGAAGCTGTTTTCATGTTCTTTTCCTGTGTATAGTCTATTAAGCTATCCACCCTTTGTTTTGAATAAACTTGCACAGATGTGGTTTTAAGTTGAAACTGTAAAGTAGTCAGAATTACTTGATTCGTTTTCTCTTAACAAGATATATTTTAATAGGTGCAAATGTTTGTGTATTTATCAATATAAAATTGCCCTATTGAGTCCTTTGTTTCCATCCAAACATGGTTTCTCCAATATTCTGCCTTATTTCCTTCTGCCCATTGTTTTCTAACAAAAACATAGACAACAGCAATTTAGACCCTTACAATACTTCTAACAGAAGGAAAGACATTTTATCGCAGCGATAATGAGTACATGCTGAACAAGAAGGGGATATAAGGATAGGCAGATGAAACAATGTTTGAACTGAGTTGTCTGTTCTTCTATCTTCTCTATATCATTCCAATTTTAGGAAATGTGCTGCCAAGTAAGCAGGCTGTGATAGACTAATGTAACAGCCCTGTTTAAGAAGGGAGGGGCGGAGGCATAAGATGGGAAATTATAAGCCAGCTGGCCTGTCTTTTAAAGATTTTAGAGTCCATTATTAAGAATGAGATTGCAGAGTAATTGAACGTGCTTGGTAAAATCGGGCTGAGTCATCACAGTTTCGTCAAGGGGAGGTCATGCCTGACATAGCTATGAGAATTCTTTGAGGAGATAACAAGCACGTTAGACAAAGGAGAACCAGTGTACATGATCTATTTGGATTTCCAAATGGCCTTTGACAAGATGCCACAAAGGAGGCAGCTTAATAAGGTAAGCGCCCATTGTGTTTGGGGCAAAGTATTGGCATGGATAGAGGTTTGGCTGACTGACAGAAGGCAGACAGTGGGGATAAAGGGGTCTTTTACAGGATGGAAGCCAGTGACTAGTGGACTACCATAGGGGTCAGTGTTGGGACCACAACTATTCACATTACGTTTAATGATCTCCATGAAGGAACTGAAGGCAAAGTTTGCAAATGACACAAAGATAAGTTGAGGGGCAGGTAGGGTTGAGGAAGTGGGTAGGCTGCAGAAGGACTTGGACAGGCTAGGAGAGTGGACAATGAAGTTGCAGATTTTCCCACATTGTGGGAAAGTGTGTGATTATGCATTTTGTAGGAAGAAAACAAGAATAGACTATTTGAAATCTGAAACAGGGAGGGACTTGTGAGTCCTAGTTCAGGATTCTCTTAAGATTTACAGGCAGGTCCAGTTGGCAGTTAGGAAGACAAATGTAACGTCGGCATTCATTTAAAAAGGGTTAGAATGCACGAACGGAGATGTACTGCTGAGGCTTATGAGGATCTGGTCAGACTGCATTTGGAGCAGCTTTGAGCCCATATCTAAGGAAGGGTTTGCTGGTCTTGGGGGATGTGGGGGGTGCGGGGACCGTGGTGGGGCAGAGATGGTTTATAATACTGATGAAGGGCTTGTCATATGGGGAGCAATTGAAGACTCTGGCTCTATATTCAATGAATATTAGAAGGATAAGGGAGTATCTCATTGAAATGGACAGAATGTTGAGAGGCCTGGATACAGTGGACATGGAGAAAACGTTTCCACTGGTAGGTAAGTTGAGGACACGAGGGCACAGCCTCAGAATGAAGGGATGACTGTTTAGAACTGAGGTAAGGAGGAATTTCTTTTGCCTCAGGGTGGTGAATCTATGGAATCTATTGCTCCAGAAGGCCATGGAGACCAAGTCATTAAGTGTATTTAGGGCAGGGATAGATAGGTCCTTGAATAGTAAGGGGATCTAGGATTATGGGGAGAAGGCAGGAGAGTGGATTGAGAAACATATCAGCCATTGTTGAAAGGTGGAACAGAATCAGTGGACCAAATGACATAATTCTGCACCTTCATCTTAGGGTCTTAATATTTTTAATCAGTAAAAGAATAAAGGCTTATCAAGAAAAGGCTAGAAAGTGAAGTTTATGAATGCCAGATCAGTCATGATCTCATTGAATGGTGGAGCCAACTCAATGGGATAGATGGCCTACTTCTGTTCCTCTGTTTTGTGAACTTATGGTCTTATTAAGGGCTAGTGAATGTTTTTTGAATACAGGAGTGTAAGTAAACAAAACAGCTGTCCTGATAAACATGGAAGAAGAGTCCCCATGTATATTTAACCCTGCTCTGCATTTGCTTCAAACCTAAAATAGAGGTTATTCGGTCCATCACGCACACTCCGAGGCTATCGTCTTTGCCTCTCCAAGTGGAGATAATTCTGTCCCTCAGAATCTTTTCCAGGAGTTTCCTGACCACTGATGTTAGACTCTCTGGCCTGTTATTTTCTGGTTTATCTTGAATAATGTAACCACATTAGTTGTTCTCCAGTCCTCTGTAACCTCTCCTGTGGTCAGAGATGATTTGAAAATTAATGTCAGAGCCTTGCATCTCCCAGTGGCCTGGGATACATCTCATCTGAGCCTGGGGAGTTATTCACTTTCAAGCCTGCTAAAACTGCTAATACTGTTGTCTCTCTTTGCTAGCTTGTTCAAGTACGTCACAATCCCACTCCCTGTTTTCAATACCTACAGCATGCTGGATACAGGAGCAAAGTATTCATTAAAACTTCAGTTTTGTTTTCTGGCTCCATGCATGGAATCTTTGGTTCTTAGTGGCCCCTATACTTTCCCTTATTATTCTCTGGCCCTTAATATACTTCGAAAATGCCTTTGGATTTTAGGAACGTAGGAAAAGGAGTAGGCCATTCAGCTCCTTGACCCTGTTCCATTATTTAATGAGATCATGACTGATCTGTGGCAGATCTTGATATAACTGCCTTTGGCCCATGTACCTTGAGACTTTTGCTGAACAAAAAATTATCTATCTCAGATTCAAAATTAACATCTGATCCAGCATCCACTGACATTGGTGGAAGAGAGATCTGAACTCCTACCAATTTTTTTTTTTGTGTGTAGAAGTGCTTCCTAGTATCTCTCCTGAATCGTCTGGCGTTAATTCTCAGACTATTTCTGGAAACTCTGACCAGTGGAAATAATTTATCTGTATCTACCCCGTCTTTTCCTGTTAATATCTTGTAGACTTCAATCAGATCAACTCTTAACCTTCTAAATTCTGGCAAAAACAGGTCTAATTTGTATAATATCTCCTCATTACGTAGCCCCTGAAGTTCAGGTATCATTCTACATCGATCTCCCTCCAAGGCCAATATATCCATCCTAAGCTGTGATGCCAAGATCTGCTGACAACATTCCAAGTGGGGTCAAGCCAGAATTTTGTTTAACTGCAGCATAATTTTTGCATCCTTATTTCCCCCTAGGCATAAAAGCCAGTTTTCGTGAATAATTTTTGCAACTGTTGTGATATTTTAAAGAACTATGCACCTTTGGACAACCACTATATTTAACTTCTTACCATCTTGAAAGTATTTTGATCCATTCTTTTTCAGTCCAAACTGAATAAACTCAGGGTTACTTATGCTGAACTACATCTGCCACAATTTTGCCTGTTCACTTAGCCTATCAACATCCCTTTGTAATTTTATGGTATCATCTATAATGCTGCCTGTCTTAGTGTCATCTACAAATTTGAACATATGACTTTCCATGACATTAATAAATATTATGAATAATTGAGGCTGTAACAGAGATCCTTTGTGGGATAACACTGGTCACATTCTGATAATTTGAGTAGCGACTCATTATCCTTACTTTCCATCATCTGCTGCTCAACCATTTTCCCAGCTATGTCAGCAATTTGCCCTCAATTCTATGGACTTCTATCTTAGTTAACAGCCTCTTCCATGGGACCTTACCAAATGGCTTCTAGAAATCCATATCAACAACATTCATGGACATTCCCCTGTCCATACCTTAGTCATCTCTTCCAAAAATTAATGACGTCTGTCAGGCATGACCTACCTGTCATGAATCTATTCTGGCTCTCCCTGATTAACTAAAAATCTTCAGGGTGTTAGTTGTGCCAAGCTTGATTTCTCCCTTACAGATGTTAGACTAACTGATTTGTAACTCCTTAGCTGTCCTCTACCACCTTCTTAAAAAGCAGATTGGCATGCGAAATTTTCCAATCCAGAGGGACAACTCCTGTATCTGGGGAATGCTGAAAGACTATTATTAGAGCATCTATAATGTGCTCCCCTACTTTAACACCCTTAAGTAGAAGCTATCAGGTCCTGGGATTTGTCATTCTTTACTACCATTAATTCCATCATATCCAATGCTTTTCTTATGTGAATTTTATTCAGTCTCTGTCCATGATCCAATATAAATTTCTCAAGACTTCTGGCAAGCTAGCCTTCTTTTCTACTCTAAATACTGAGGCTAAGTAATTATTCGACATATCTGCCATTTCCGCATAGTCATTGACAATATCCCCATTTTCAGTCTTTAATGGGGCAACATTGCTCCTGACCACTCAATTTCCCTTTATGTAACTATAAAATTTCCTCTTATTGACTTTGATATCCATGGTAAGTTTCCTTTCATTATCCCTTTTGGTAGCTCTCCTAAGCTGCTTTGTGGTCCTTTGTTGGTCTTTGTATATTTCCCATTCAGCAGGGTCTGTGCTGATTTTTGTAAGCCCTTTCTTTTAATTTTATGCTGTCCCTTATCTCTTTAGTTGTCCTTGACAGTTTTCTCTGTGAAGTGAAGCTTTCCACTCTCAGGGGTATAGACTGGTTTTATATTGGGTTAAATGTTTCTTTAAACATCCTCCACTGTTCCTCAATTGTTTTACCCATTAGCAGATTTTCCCAGTTCACTGTGGACAGTCTCTGTCTCATCCCTTTCAAGTCAACCTTAACTAAATCTAAAGCTCTCATAGTCGATTCGGTGGCCAGAGAAGGCCAGGCAACAAGGTCTTGAGTTTGTGAAGGATAAAGTTCTAGACTCACACTGTCTTCTGCCCCTCTTTGTCAGCCCCACCCTCGCTGAGTCCTGGATCACTTCTGGCAGAAACATCGGAAGACCCATCTTGGAAACTGCCACTTCCATTTCCCCATAATTATGCAAAGAGCCTTTTCGTGTGTGTGTACAATGTTCATATCCCTTCTGATTATGTGATAAGAATTTAGCCACAGTCGGTCCTACAGGTTAAACACAACCAGTGTGAAGGTTACAGATAGGTCAGTGAGGACACTATTGAGACATTAGTCTGAGGAGAAAGGGGTGGGACAGTTCTTTCTGCAATCAAGCAAAGGGAGGTACTGAGTAGGTGGCAGTGGATGCAATGACCATTCGTGATGATGCATGGAGAAGTGTCCTCAAAGGGCAGGAAGTAGTTTGGGAGGATGATGTGCATGACAACCTTGAAGTGGACATGATGCATGCAATACAAGGGATTACAGTCCATCAGCCTTGGTGTGCAGTGGCAAAGTTAGATTGAGTACTGGCCTATGAGTAAGAGGTAGGAGACAGGATATGACAATACTTACTGCAGTAGAGTACCGAAGGTCACTAAGTTTCTTGCTACACTGCTGACCATACATTTTCTCAGGACACAGCACTGACTCATGCTGTAATTTGGGTTGAGGCTGGCTTTCTGTGTTGGTGTGCTCTCCTTCGATGATCAGCAGGAAAAAGGATAGCCTTCCTCTGCACTACCCAGCCACCAGCAGCTCCAGATCCCTGTCCTGGAAGTGGAGAGCTAGAATATCTTTCCTTTGCAACATTTACAATGTTCAGCACCTTAATGTGAGGAGTTACTCCTGGCTTGAAGCACCTGAAGTGGTGTGCAGCTAGACTTTAAATATGACACATGAAGCATGGGAGACAGAGGTTCCAGTATCAGTGAGTCCTTCTGCTTAGACCTCACATGATTCCCTTAGAAACACGCCCACATCTTGGTTGCATAATTAATTAGGTGAAAGCAAAGCTCACAGAAGAACTTTCCTCCTGGGCCTTGGCAGACTAGATGCCATGTAACTCCCTTGTTAATATACTTTAATTGCAAGTGGGAAAATTCAGATCCTTGCGTTCTGAATGAGCTAATTTTAAAAATATCGTGACTGCGTTATCTAACTTAAAACATCTTGGGACTAATTCATTTGGCCTGCTTTTGAGCACAGAATTGATTGAAGCCCTACAGTGTGGAAGCAGGTCATTTGGCCCATTGAGTCTATACTAACCCTCTAAAGGCCTACCCTATAAATCTGCATTTCCCATGGCTAACCCACCTAGCCTGCACCTCCCTGGACACTATGGGCAATTTAGCATGGCCAATCCACCTAACCTGCACGTCCTTGGACTGCAGGAGGAAACCAGAACACCCAGAGGCAACCCACTTAGACACAGGAAGAATGTGCAAACTCCACACAGACGGGCATCCAAGGGTGGAATTTAACCTGGGTCCCTGGCACTAAAAGGCAGCAGTGCTAACCACTGAGCCACCTTGCTGGTGTAATTCTACAATATATCTAAATATGGAGGCCTGAGGCCTACTGATTATTATTCCTAGTGGGACTCTACAATAATTGGAGTGAGCCAATGCTGATTGTCATACCTCCAATGGTAGTTCACTTATGTACTCACCAACAGCTACCCATAACTAAGTTCAAAAAGATAAAAAGGGGATGTTAAGTAAAGAAATGTGAACCTCAAGTATCCTGCAGTAATTGAGGTGCTGGGAGAAGAAGGAGTTATTTTATTTTTTAGAAAATTCCTGCTGACATTTCACTGGTTAGGCCACGGGACAAGCTGGTAGATTGTACATGAAATTCAAAGTCCACATGCGAACTTTCCATTTCCAGAAAGAAAAGTCATTCTTTGCACTTACGTGCTGAGAGTGTGAAATATTGCATGTGAATTCCTGTTTCCATGATTCTTTCATCATGTGCCAATTGTCAAGCGAACCTGATGATTCAAAGAAATGTGACGCAGAGACTGGTTAGTGATCAGGAATATCCTCTGTAGTCGTGGTTTATTGGGGCGGTAAGGCTTCAGCAGACAGAAGTGGATAACAAATATAATGAGACCCATAAGGCTCCAAGATGTGTATTAGAACAGGTTACAGACATACTGATGTTTAATTTTAGTGCCTACAATGCCATGTAATAAGGAAAGTTAACTACTTCCAGATGCTAAATGGTTGATTGCATAGATGGTGGAAAAGGACCTTCATCTCCGCTGCATGTAGACAGTGCTCAGTCGGCATTCAGAGGAAGAAAAAGACAGTAAATGCTGAGTGCTTTCAATGAATAAATGTTGACATTCCATGCCAGCCCGATTTTGTTCTTTTTCTTCACTGTCAAAGACTTTTATTTTGCTTCTTCGTAAAATGTAGGTCTAAGTTTCACAAACCTTCGATCAGCTCCAAAAGTAAACAAGCATACTTTGAAATAGGCTCTGATGTTTATGTGTTTCATCTTTTATTTACTTTCTAGAATAACATTCTGCAGAAGTCTCCAACAAACTGTCCAGAACTAGATGTCACCACAGTGTCTGCATTGCATGCCAATTATGTTAATTGATCCAGCCTCTAAAATATACAAACTTCTGGGTGGTGAGGCAAGGTTGAGAAGCAATGGCTATAAATATTCCCAAGGAGCCTAAGAGGCCAGATCTGATTTATCTTAGTGAAGCTGCTGTTTCAAAGGGTAGTTTGAAACAATGGGCAGAATCTTACTACTCCGTGAATAACATGAGTATTGCCAGGTCAATTGGGCAAATATGTTGAGATTGTCAGAAATGAGAATTTCAGCATTAAGGAAAATGTCCAATTCTCCACCAGGCTTTAAATGGCAAGACAAGAACCTTGCTACTGAATAGCAAGGGACCATTTGCAACTACTTGCAGACATTAGCTCACAATTATTACATAATCTCATTTTATTGATGCACAGTCACCTAACCTCTCAATCATCTGATAAAAATTTGACAGCAACAATTCCTGACATGAAAATCAGAACAAGTATCTGACAATTCCAGCTCGCTAATCCATCTTGAACTACAGGCCCCAACGTCTCAGGGCATGGGCTGTGGGCAGACACCCCACCCATGGGGGTTGCTACTGAACATGTACCTGCCTCACTGCACCCTCATTGCCCATTTCTGCCTTATTAGAATACAGTTCTCCACTTCAGCACTGCACTTTGAGCATACAAGCACCTACCATTGTAATTTTGCTGCATGATCACTTTACCTTCAGGTATATGCACCCAGCCAATGAATTGGAACAGGGTACACCTCAGGCTTCCTCACTTGCTTGCCTGATGGTCATTCAATTTGTGCTCAATCACTTTGTGCCTACTTTGATGCTCAGAGCATTTTTGCCTTGTCCTTCTGCACTTTGCCCCTCATGCCAGCTTAAATGCTCAACGTACTTCTGTCTTGACTTGCCGTTTAATGCAGACACAGGCTTGTCCTGGCTGTTAGCAGACATCAGTTAAGTAGAATGAATAGTTTGCTGTACAGCACCATGCTGCATCAATCTCACACCTGTACTATGTGCCAGCAGGCTATGCAACAAACACATTGGACATGTTTCAACCAAATAGTCATGACTCAGTGTGTAAGTGGAGTAGTTATCAGTCAGGTGAAAGGAGACAGCTTTCTGCCAAGGGATTCTGGCACAGGAAGTCAAGATCAGCATCAGCTATCAGGCTGGGAGCTTAGGCAGGTTGTCTGTATCACTACTGTCTCAAGCATGGGCTACCTACCTGCCCCTCAGAAAGTCTTCTTTTTCCTTTCCTTCCATTACATCTAATGCACTCCCAGGATCTAAAGAGGTAGAGGGAGCCCTCTACAATGAAGCTCAATGGTCTGGATGTTTTGACTGGGTGACTCTGGGAATATTTATGATAGGACAGCCCAGATATGCTGCGTGTGGTCCATCTCAGCTTGGACTTCCACAGGATGGAGGTGCGAGTGAGAGGCCTAGCCACAGCTGAAGTTTTTTTAAAATTAGTTCAGAGGGTGATGGTGGTACTGGCTAGACTAGCATTTATTGTCAAGAGGGCAGTCAAGAGTTAACTACATTGTTCTGGGTCTGGAGTCACATATAGGCTAGACCAGGTAAGGATGGCAGTTACTTTCCCTAGAGGGCATCTGTGAACCAGACAGGTTATTCCTGACAATTGGCTCATGGTTGTCATAAGACTCTTAATTCCAGATTTTTATTTAACTCACATTCCACATCTGCCACGACAGGATTAGAACCCGGGTCTCCAGGACATTATCTAGCCCCTGGCTTAATGTTCCAGCTACATTACCACTAGGCCATTGCCTCCCCTTTAGGGTCCTGACAGCAGGCTTCTGAGAGGAGTGTACTGCACTTGGCTATCCATGGCAGTCACAAATGGGTCCGTGGAAGCAGCCAATGACCACAGGTGGCATGGTATAAAGAGTGTTATTGCAGTGTTCTAACCTTCCAGCCAGTTTGCTTAGTACCCCTGGCAGATATGCCTGCCATGAATGTCTGACACCACGGAGTCTTCTCCTGCCTGAGGTTGTGCAGGTGTCCGGTCTCCAACAGTCTTCCCAGTGCCACCAACCTGGGCGCATCTTTCCTGGCCAGCTGCGGAGACATGGCAGTGATGCACTCACCGGAATCTGCTCCCAGCTCTAATCTTGCTTAAGTCCCCGCAGAGATGGGAGTATCGGAGTTGCAAAGAGGTAAGCTACGTGACAAGGAGGAAATATCTTGCAGGGCCATTCCCTTGATGACAGAGACTGTACAGATTCCACGGGTTCCAGCAGGAGACAAAAGAGAGATGAGTTGTGTAACAGAGGTGGCCGTTCGGGCATGTTAAGAGTACATTCACAGTGGGGTAATGGGAGAGCAGCACAGCAATGGACATAACGATTCTTATTTGGTTGCCAGGACTTGGAGGTTTCCACATTATCACATGAATGGTGATAGTCCCCATGAGCTAAGGCAAGAACCTCCGTTTCTTCGGGTGTGAAAATGTTGGGCACTCCACCACCCATTCTGACTCTTTCTACCCCACTGCGGGCCACTTTCTCCTGGAATGAGACAAAGGGAGAGCTCTCTGTGAGTAGGATGCCCAATGGGCATGCAGGGTTCATATTGGGAATTATGGGTGGTGGTGTTGGGGTGGCTAAAAGTGAGGCAGACATGATGCTGCATGCAATATGGAGAGTGATACACCATTTTCCTTGGTAGGAGATGAATTCATTAGCAGTGTTAGAGTGAGCGTGAGGTAGCAAAGAGAGATGATGGCACTTAATCAAATAGACCTGAGAGGATCAGTAGCCTTACTGCAGCATTGCTGGGTCTTTTTTTTTTCCAGACTGACCCTGGTGGCAACCTCAAATTAAGCTGACAAAGTCTTATGGTATGGCCTCCTCTGTCAGTCCTGAGGGAAGTGGATAGCCCTCCACTGCACCACCACATTCAACCGGGTCTTTGTAAGGAAACCAGCCATTGCTGGGGCAATTCCTCACACACAGGAATGGTTCAGGCCAGCTCCTGACTGACAGCGATTGGCCTGGTGTGTCAGCATATTCTAAATGCTGTGTCCACGCTGGGAATCCCAGGAGATACCATCAGTGGTCAATACTTCTGCCAATGGTGAGCAGGATGATAGTACAAGCATGGCATCATAGGGATGTGGTGCACAGCTAATTAGGTGAGTTTGGAAAATAATGTGAGAAAACTCATTTGAGCTCATGGAGAGAAACCCTTCATGAGACTCACCAAAGTCGACACTTAGCCAGTTTCTGGACATGCCACCTGTAATTCTGAACTTTCCTCATGTACAGGCTTTAGGGGAGCACCAACTCAGTGCTACCTTCCAGAGGTAATAACATGCATTATTCATTCAAGTCAACTGGCGTATGATACAGTCTCTGAACTGTAACTTCTCTGTGCAATAACAGTCATGTACAATGATAAGGTTCAGACTGCCTATCAGTGCATTTACCAAATACACACAAGTAAAAATTGATCTCATGTAACAGTTAAATCTCAACTTTTGGCCGAAAACATTCAAATGCATTCTGCATATCATTCACTTTCCAATTTCAAACTCGCTTTGGTACAAATCTACTCATTCAAAGAATCATGGGATAGCACGCCATTGGAGGCAACTATTCAGCTTCGCTCTTGTCTACACATGTCAAATCATGCTGTCAAGACTACCACTACATTGATGAGATTTGGGCAGGCTGTCTTCACATCTTAGGCAAATGCCTAAGAATAAATGTACAAGCTTGAAATGAATACTTGAAGGAGAAAAAAAAATTAACCAAGATTTTGATTTACTTACTTATTTGTCACTTGTAGTAAGTATAGGAATACATAAGTCCAGCAAAAAGTGCACAAATTGCCGTTCACTGCTGCCCATGTTGTTATGAAAACAAGAATTAACAGATTTTAACAGAGCCAAAAGGTAAGCAAGAAAAAAAATGTCCAGATCTCAGAGTCCCAAGACCCATCTCCACAATGTACAGGCACCGCTCCAATGGCTCGGATACCCAGGAGGCCACCACTGCCATGCGAAAGGCCCGGTCTCGCTGCCAACTGCTGCCCCCCTCACTGGCCCGCTCTCCCTGCTGCCCCCTCACCGACCGCACTCTCACCGCTGAATGCCACTGCCTCACCAACTCCGGTCTCACCACCGAGTGCCGCTGCCTCACCAACCCCAGTCTCACCACCGAGTGCCGCTGCCTCACCAACCCCGCTCTCACCGCCTCATACCGCTGCCTCACCAACCCCGTTCTCACCGCCGGGTACCGTTTCCTCACCGACCCCACTCTCACCACTGGGTACCGCTGCCTTACCGACCCCGCTCTCACCGCCAAGTGCAACTGGCTCACTGGCCTGTTCTTACCACCACTGCTTCACCAGCCTCCTCTCGCCGCCAACCCGGCCCATTCTTGTTTGGCCGCTGTTGCTCTGGCCTATGCTCAATCCAAAATTGCTGCAGGACATAGCCCACACGTCCCGCTCCCGCCATGTTGTTCCAGGTCGTGGTCTGGCTCCTTCCTGACTCCTCAGGTAGGCAGTTAAAGGGGAAGGGGGTGTGGGGGCTAGAAATACTGCAGAGAGGACAGAGATGAAGAAGACACAAAAAAAGGGAAAGGAAAGGGAACTGGTGAGCAGATTGGATCTCCGAATGGAGCGACTTTCCCTGCTGCCATCTTGACAATTCTGCATAAGGATGCATTAGGTTGTGTATGAAATGTTAGCAACACAGTGTGAAGGGCTGTCGAAGCCTAGCTTGAACTCAGAATGCAGATTGACATCAAATCATTTTTAAAATTTGGGATACCTAAACCACTTGATGGCAGAGAAGATAATTATTTGTGGACTGACATGGTCAATGATGATTGCTAATGAAGGCGATGTTGATGATCTATATGATGATGCGATTCAAGATACAGATTAGGATGTGTGATTTGGTTCTGAAGACAAGGAGGAGTGTGATTTTTATAAATGTCAATCAATGTTTAGTTCGTGGTCTGCTGCAAAATAGCATTTCTTATCTGTTTTGTGATAAAAATCAATGAAGTTGCATAAATTTTATATGGCTTTTGTATTTGGCAGATATAATAAATTGTATTTATTTAGTGTAGACAAATTACTATCTGAATCCAAGGAGATTCTTATTTTATCATTATGTGCCAATATTAAATATGCTTTCTGGCTCCTCATGCACTACCTTTAGGGATGGGGCTAGTGAGAATGGTCATTGACATCGTGATTCAACAATTAGTTGTCATACCATCATAATCAGATAGAAAGGATGGATTTCAACATCTAAAAGATACTCATGTATAAGTTGACCCATGCTTTTTGGCTCAAAGTTGGTCTCTAAATCTCGACTTTCACATGAGAACATTTGGCGTTTAAACTGGTATCTGTCATTCCAGAAGCCACCAATATTCTTTGTATCTCTTCATAATGTCCTTTTCTGCAGAGGCCCCTTGAACAGTCATGATATCCAAGATGTTCTGAGGAACATTCAGTTTTCTACTTGCCAGAAGGAAAAACAAAATAAAACTGGTGAATGAGACATTCTGATCCAAGCCATCTTGTATACTTCAAAATGGAGTTCCGGTAAGACCAGTATTTTCAGGTATTACTGGGATTTCCCCCTGGGGTTTTGTTCACTAAAATCATAAAATCTTGCCAGAGGGACCTTTCCATCTAGAGTTGTATGGCAGGAATGTAGCCTGAATTTCCAAATGCAACTTGGAGACTGAAGATCCTTGTTGGCAATCACAGAATCGCAGATGTGTTACAGAGCAAAAGGAGACTATTTGGTTCATTGAGCCTACACCAGTTCATTAAAACAGCATCATTACCTCAGGATAATCTTCTACTTTTTCCCAGTAACCATACACATTACTTTTATCCAAATAATCATCCAATATCCTCTTAAATGCCTCAATTGAACCTGTCTCTGCCATAATTCCAGGCAATGCATTCCATACCCTAACTACTCGCTGAGTGAAAAGGCTTTTCCTCACATCACCCTTGCTTCATTTGCAGATCGCTTTCAATCTATGACCTTTTGTTCTTGCTCCTTTTATGAGTGAAGCAGTTTCTCCCTATCTAGCCTGCACATGATTTTGGAAGCCCCTTAGCCTTTTTCAATCCAAGGAGAACAACTATAAAACTGAAATATTTGAGTGGAAAATAAACATTGCTGAAAATACCATGCACATAAGAAAAGTCAGGGAAGAGAAATTGGCTTTGGCCATCTCACTACTATTTCTACTCACTCCGAGTCTAGAATCCAATTATTACATGAACTTTTACATCATTGTGTTTTCTATTCCCTAACCTGAAAAATATTGCATTTGAAGTAAGGAAATGTTTGAATGCTTGGAAATTTCTTTTTGGGAGGACAATCTTGCGAGTAAATTGAGATTTCTTCATCATGGTGAAGAAACCATCATGAAAATAGGCCCAGATTTTCATCATTTACATCTGACTGTTTAACAACTGAAAAACATGAAAGGTGCTCTATTTGTTGTTTTCATTTCATTTTCAATTTACAAATGTTGCCCTTGCAAAAATACCTACACAAAAATCACATCGAATCAACATTTTTAAGTGCAATTGGTACATCCCAGAAAAAGGAACAACTTATTTTATATTTGTCCGCAAGCATCATCTGCGTGTTTTTACATTTCATTCCACTTCTGAATATTTACATTACAAAAGAAATGTACCACTGCATCATTTTCTGCATAAAGTTCTACGTGAGGCATCTAGTAATAAGTTTTAGATTGTACTCATACCCAGACAGCAAGTTTCATCCAATATGGTGAACAAGGTAGAATCTGCTTTCAGACTCTTAAGGAAAGGGAAGTGGTAATCCTGAACCACACTGATCACCTTCCTCAGTGTGTCGACCTTGCAAAGTCTTCCTCACTAACACCTGGGGGCTAGTGCCAAACCTGGGTGTGCTGTCTCACAGTCTAGTCAAGCAACAGCCTGACATTATCATAATCACAGAATCATACCTGACGGACAATGCCCCAGACACCACCATCACTGTCCCTAGATATGTCCTGTCCCATCAGCAGGACAGACCCAGCAGAGAGGGCGACACTGTGTTCTACAGTTGGGAGGGAGTTGCCTTTGGGAGTCCTCAACATTGACTCCGAACCCATGTCTCATGGCTTCAGGTTAAAAATGAGCGGCACAGTGGCTCAGTGGTTAGTACTGCTGCCTCACAGCACCAGGAACTTGGGTTTGATTTCACCCTCAGGTGACTGTCTGTGTGGAGTTTGCACATTCTCCCCGTGTCTGCGTGGGTTTCCTCCAGGTGCTCCGGTATCCTCCCACAGTCCAAAGGTGTGCAGGGTAGATGGATTGGCCAGGCTAAATTGCCCATAGTGTTCAGGGATGTGTAGATTAGATGGGTTATGCAGGGATGGGTCAGGGTGGGATGCTCTGAGGGTCGGTTTGGACTTGTTGGGCCAAAGGGGCCAGTTTCCACTACTGTAGGGATTCTATTAAACCTCCTGCTGATTGCTATACCATCCTCCCTCAGCTGATGAATCAGTACTCCTCCATGTTGTGCAATACTTGGAGGAAGCACTGAGGAAGGCAAGGGCACAAAATGTACTCTGGGTGGGGGATTTCAATGTCCACCACCAAGAGTGGCCTGGCAGCAGGACTACAGGTCAGACTGGTCGGCTCCTAAAGGACATAGCTGCTAGACTGGGTCTGCAGCAGGTGGCAAGGGAACCAACAAGAGGGAAAAACATACTTGACCCTCAGTTTAACGTCTCATGGCTTAACACTGCATGGTGAACAGCATTTTTTTTGGGCTTAAGTGGGACCTGAAACCAGAATTATGTGATTTAAAGGCCACAAAACTCCCAACCGAGCCATGTCAGAAACACAATGGCATGTTATCATACATGGAGTTCAACTCCAAAAATATTGTTTGATGCTTATGATGACTGGAAACTGAGAATGCTTAATTTGTAGTTGAAGGAGATGAAATTGGGTTTTCTAACTGAGATTTCTACGTTGGGTTTGTTTTGAATTAGTGCTAATGCTAATACTGCTTGCTCCCAGTTCATGGATTTCATCCAGTCAATACTAACACAAAAGATAAACTTGTCAGATTTGTTAAGGTTAGTGGTTAATTATTACTGTATCTTCTTCGCTGCCATTCTGAGTGAATCTGACATGTCTGTTGCTGCTGTTTCTGTTGGCTGCTCAAGGTCCATCTATAGCAAACTAACAACATTAACATGACAAAACAGCATTGAAAATAGCCTCTGTGTTGAACATTGGTGCATGGATGCAGCAACTGGACTATATGAAAATAGAAATCACAGAAACTTGTCCATTTTAAAGCTCAATTTTGAGACTGTGCTTTGAATATGCCACAGTCCCTGAACTAATTACCTACAGTTGCAATGAAATAACATTACAGATTGATTATGCTTGGTAAACAGAAGTGACAATTCTGTACAATAGAGGAAAAAATACAATTCAGGATCAGCTTGCAAATATGACAATGAAGACCAAAATATAGAATCATTCATTCTCTTTCAGTGATCAATCAATAGAACCAGTGGAAGAGAACAATGGGTATCACAATTTGCTAAGCATGGGAGGCAGGATGGCTCACAGCTTCAGGGACCAGGGTTCACCCTCGGGCAAGTGTCTGTATGGAGTTTGCACATTGTCTCTGTGTCTGCGTGGGTTTCTTCCAGGTGCTCCAGTTTCCTCCCGCAGTCCAAAAATGTATAGGCTTGGTAGATTAGCCATGGGAAATGCAGGATTACAGGATAGGATAGGGTAGGAGGGTGGGTCTTGGCGGGATGCTCTTTGGAGGGTCAGTGTGAACTTAATGGGCTGAATGGTCTGCTTTCACTGTGTAGGGATTCTATGATTCTATATATACAGACAAGAATGTTAATATAGTTTCCTTTCAAATTAAACATGAGTAGTTCTAATCTTGGTGCACTAAATGCATAACATTATATGCAGTTAAAACTACTTTAATGACATACTGGGTGCAAATTTAAGTTTTAATCAGCATAACATTCATCATAATAATGGTTAGTCCTTAAAAGTAGAATTTTTATTTTAATTTATTTCTTTGTGGATGAATTCTTGGTTAAAATCTATTGACCTGTGTTAATTACAACATTGAACATTTTTATAGCTAGACATTAGTATACTTCCAATTTGGGATATAAAATACACCTGGACATTTTTAGGTGAAATAATGGAGCACATTTCACACGAGTATGATAGAAATCGGGCATTCTCTTTCACAAAAGGCTAAGTTAATGTAAAGTTTTGAGACTGGAATTTATAGACCTTAGTTAAGTAAAGATACGAAGGGATATGGAATAAAAGCAGATAAATGAAGTTGAGATACAGGTGATCCATGATCAAGGGGGAGATGATGGCTGACTAGTATTATTGACTGGACTGTTAATCCAGAGACCCAGGTAATGCTCTAGAGACCTGGGTTTGAATCCTGCCATGACGGGTTGTCAAATTTGAATTGAATAAAAATCTGGAATTAAGAATCTAATGATGGCCATGAATCCATTGTCAATTGTCAAGGAAAAAAAACATCTGGTTGACTAATGTCCTTTAAGGAAGGAAGCTACCAGCCTTACATAGTCTAGCCTACATGTGAATCCAGACAAACAGCAATATGGTTGACTCTTAACTTTCCTCTGGGCAGTTAGGTGTGGGCAATAAAAGATCCAGTTAGTGATGCACTCATCCTGTGAATGAATTTTTAAGAAATTGCTCAAAGGATTGGCAGGTGATAAGATTTAAGAATATTTTATTACAATCATAGAGATGTCCATCTCATTCATGCCAATCAGATATTCTAAATTAATCTAATCCCATTTGTCTGTATTTGGCCCGTATCCCTCTGAACCCTTCCTATTCATATATCCATCCAGATGTTTTCTCTTCCTCTGGCAGTTCATTCCACACAAGTATCACACTGTGCTTGGAAAAGTGGCCCCCTAGGTCCCTTCTAAATATTTCCCCTCTCACCTTAAACCTATGCCCTCTAGTTTTGAAATCCCCTACCTTGGAGAAAAGTCCTTGACAACTCACCCTATCCATGGGTAAATACAAGTGATAATCTCTATTGGGGAAGTCCAGAACTAACATTAAAATTGAAACTAGGGGGTCCGTCCTGTGGTGCAGCAGTTGCATGTCTACTCATGGATCAGGAGACCAGGGTTCAAGACTCCCAGAGGTGTAGCAACATATCTGAACAGGTTGATTGGAAAAATAAATTAAATTAAAATTAGAACTAATCCATTCATTTGTGGTTTTAGGGTGACATCTGAGCACAAAAGATAGCATTCCAACAAACACACATGTATAATTCAAATCAGCAGAGGTTCAGTCAATTGAAAACTGAGATTGGTAGCCTTTTTTAGCAGGTGAATGGAGTGAAGACACCGATTAGTCACAATCTCATTGCATGTTTGAACAGACCTGAATAGCTAAATGCCTGTTTATCCTATTTCAATGATTATCATGATGAGCCCTATTGAGTTTTAATTTGGGTTTTCGATTTGTTGTTTGATGTAAATGAAATTTTGGCACATCTCTCAGAGATTTTTAGTGTATATTCAATTCGCCACCTAGAACACATGTAGGTTAGTGTAATTTTTAATGATTCAGCCCAATAGTTACTTGAACTGCTCCATGTCTACAATCTAACATATTACGATTAAGAGATTCTGTTTTATCATTTTGCAGCAGTTTTTCTAATTTGATTAGAATGAAAGTGAATGTTATTACTTTTGCTCTCCCTGTTGATTAAATGTTATTGAAAAGGCTAGGGATATTTTCTTTTGAATGCTTTATATAGAATTATGAAGATTGAATTTTGATTGGTGGCATGTACAGTTACACATATGAATTTCAGAGGATACATTTTGTCCTCATTACAACATAATTCTTGAATGCAGGATACCTATCAGAATTGTGCCATAGCAAATATCTTACAATAAATATAACTATGACAAATTAGGCATTGAAGTCCAATGATCTTTCAACAGTTTTATATTTAATAATCATATAATAAGGCTGGAATGTGTAGGTTCTGTGTAAAGTGCCTTTTCGCAGGGAAATTAAATCACTTCATAAATACAACCAGTACATTACCTGATGCTTGCTTTGCTAGATCTTGTGACGTTTTATACTGGGTGTTACAGTGAACAGTGGTGACTAAGCAAGCACATATAACTGCTTTCTTTCAAAGTGTAATTGGTTCATTTTTTTGCACAAGACAATGACAAGATGTTATTCAATATAAAGATTGAAAACATATGCGTTTCATTTTATCTAATGATGGCATATTAACTATAGATGATCTGTCGGAAATGTATTTCTTTGCATAAACATCCCTGACACGTAAGCAGCTGGCAAGTGTTTCTAAAGGAAATGGCCCTTAATTAAACTCAACCATTCCCAAGAGAATATGGCTGAGACAACCACAGATAAATATGACCCTGTTGTAAGTAATGTCATTGTATCTTCATTATTGCAATACCATTCATTTCAATTGCAGCCTAGAGACTTGGTGCGACGCTTTACATCACATCACATTGCATTTGTGTAATTCAAAGGTGTCAGTGAGCTTGTGTGAAAGTGAATCCAATATTGAGATTGCAGATCAGACTTTCCAAATAGGATTTGCAAGGAACTAATATGTTCTGCTAAAGAAGGTAGTTTTAATATGCAACTGGTTATGTGCTCAAATGGTATTCTGCAGAATATTATTTATATAGGTTAGGTATGAAATTTGTGTAGCATTGAAACTTTATGTAGGTACTCAGGCATTGTGGTAAGGCTGAAGTTTAACAAGTTGCAAGCTCATTGGCAACCTAATTGTGGAATCACTTCAAATAAAATTATTTCAAAATGTGGTAGATTCAAATATTAAGTGTGAGCATTCTTTCTGTCTCTCTTGCTCGCTCCCTTTCCTTAAAAAAGAAAGCAAGCCAGCTCGTTCATAGTAACTAAAACAGGCTGTTTAAATAATCCATCTGGAATTAGTTTACTGTCCTCACTTCAGTTGACTTCAAAGGATAAAACTTCTATAGAGTAATAAAAAGAATTGCAGTGCCGTATGTTTGATGGAAAGAAAGAAATGCAAGCCATGTCTCTAAGGATCATTCTTTATTACAAACACAGTCAATAATAACCAGCTGTAGAAATCAATAAGGAAAACAGGAAGAAAATTGCTCTTCATCTGAAAGCCTGATTGTGATAATGTCTGCATTTCAAAGTGTGAACCATTGCATGCAAGAGTTACTGGCACTTTCACTGTAACTGAGGCTATTTTATAGGTTCATTAGAAAATCCCTATAATTCTCTAAAATGTTGCAAAGCAATGTTGCATGTTCCTCCTTCTAGGCCTAAGTGTTTGCACATGGGCCATCAAAGCTCAGTTTGATCCAAACTTCATGCAACACCCCACACATATGCAGGGGTAAACAGATGACAATCAGGAGTCAAAATCACGGCTAATGCTCCCAACCTGGAGCGCTTACCACATTTATAACACTTTCTTACTGCCACCCTGGTTGACTCTAACTACAGCACTCAATTTGGGACCTTCTGATGTGTATATTTCAACAACATTATAGACTAACTGACAATGACTTACACATAACCTTTTAGTCTTAAGGATCTCAGATCTTTACTCTTATAATCACAAGTTATTATTTCATTTATCCATAAACTTGCCTGTAGACCATTTCAAGGACAATGACAATGACATTGCAATTTTGAAATATTTGTCACAGAACTTTAAAATGTATAAGGCATTTCCTTTTCCATTTATAGCATTCACATTCTTGCACATTTTGAATGCAGCTACTTTCTTCAATTTAGAAAGTAGTAAAATCAACAAAAGAGCAAATGGTCTCTGAAAGGAAGAAGCTTGGTGAATGAAAGACCATTTCGCTTCTTTCATATTTTCTTAAGTTCTTACCAGCAAGGTCCTTGTAAGATGCAACATTTAAAGTTTTGTGTAAATATGGAAAATAAATTGCTTATAATCAAAATGACAAATTAACACTACTGAGTTTAGTGACAAATGTATATGATGGAATAAATCATCCAATACATTAGAATTGGGAAAGCCTGTACTCAGTACTGATAAGCCATTAAAAGTTTCCCTACTTAAATGATGCAACAAAAGCTGAGAATAGACGAGCACTGAAATTAGGAATAGGTGAAGGCTACTCAGTCCCTTGAACCTGTTCTTCATTCTTTAAGATCATAGCCAATCTAATTACTCCACATTCTTGCCTGTCCACAATAACCTTTCACCCGATTACTTATCAAGAATCTATCTACCTCTAGAATCATAATATTCAAGGATTTTATTTCCACCATTTTTGAGGGACAGAGTTCAGTCTCATGATCCTTTAAAGAAAACAATTCTCCTATAACATGTCATCAATGGATGTCACCTTATATTGTAACAGTGATCCCAAAATCTGAGATGTAACAAATGTTCTCTTATTCTGTGCATACCTGTGTACTCAGTTATTATTTGCATCATCAATGGATTTTAAGGTATGTAACCGTTTTGATTTTGGCTTTGATCTTAATTCAAAATATGCTCACATTCAGAAAACTGAAATATGCAGAGTCTGTTATTCATTAATATGATTAATAATTATTTGGAGTCTGTAAAAAAAATTATAAAGGTTCCACACAATGGTCAATATTAGGTGTCCCCATAGGTCCGCAGTATCAGAGGTGCTCGTCCTCAGCCAATTCTATTCATTCAACGTGATATCAAGAAATGGTTGGATGCACTGAATACCGCAGGGGCTGTGGGCCCTGATATCATTCCAACAAGAGCACCGACGGCTGGTGCTGCAGCCCTTGCTGTACTCCCAAACGAGTTGTTCCAGTACAGCTTCAACATCAGCATCTATCTGATAATGTGGAAAATTGCCCAGGTATGTCCTGTACACAAAAAGTGGAACAAATCCATCCTGACCAATTGCTTCCCTGTCAGTCTGCTCTTAATCATCAGTAAAGTAACAGAAGTGATGTTCAGTAGTACTATTAACACTTGCTTAGCAACTACCTCTTCACAAGTTTGGTTCCACCCTGCCCACTTGGCTCCTGATCTCATTGTCGTCTTGGTTCAAGCACTGACAAAAGAGTCATCCCCTACAGGTGAGATGAGAGTGATTGACCTTGATATCAAAGACATTTTTTACTGAGTCATAGCAAGAAACAGAACTGGAGTCAATGGGAATCAGAGTGAAAACTCTTCACTGGCTCGTTTCATACCTGGCACACTGGAAAATGGTTGTGGTTTTTGAGGTCAGTCATCTCAGTTCCAGGACAACGCTGCAGGAGTTCCTCAGGGGACTGTCCTAGGCTCAGCTGTCTCCAAATGTTTGTTCAATGACACTTCCTCCATCATAAGGTCAGAAGTGGGGATGTTCACGAATGATTGCACAATTTTCAGCGCTATTTGTGACTCCTCGGATACCGAAGATGTCCATGGATAAATGCAGATATAAGTGCCAGACAATGGCTGTCTGAAACAAGAGAGATTCTAACCTGTGTCTCTCTTGACACTGAATGGCATTAACATTGTAGGATATTCCACCATTAACATCTTGGGCTTTACTATTGACAAGAATTTGAGCTGGACTAGACATACAAAATACTATAGTTACAAGAGCAGGTCACAGGCTAGGAGTCTTGGCTGTACAGGGCACTGATGAGGCTACTTTTGGAATACTGCATACAGTTTTGCTCACCCTTCTGTAGGAAGCATATTGTTAAACTTGAGAAGGTGCAGTAAAGATTTGCAAGGATGTTGCTGGGGTTGGAGGGCTTATGCGAGAGGGAGAGGCTGAATTGGCTGTGACATTTTTCCCTGGAGTGTTGGAGACTGAGGGGTGACCTTATAGAGGTTTATAAAATCATGAGAGGCATGGAGAGGGTGAATAGGTTAAAGGTGAGAGGAGAAATATTTAAAAATGACCTGAGGAGTAAATTTTCATGCAGAGAGTTGTGTGTGAATGGAATGTGCTCCCAGAGGGGTGGCGTGTACAATTACTACATTTAAAAGGCTTCTGGATGGATTTGTGGGATTGTGTTTCAAATAACGACTGAAATCGGTGAGTGGAGAAAATAGCCTTTTTATTGAGCATCCACAGTAGCATAGCTCGAGGCAGCGACAGCATTCCCAAGTACAGTTCTTACAGTGGACTCTTTATGAACAGTTCTTACATATATTCAAATTCAGTCACTATGGTGTTACACGGTTTTATCTATTGTACACAGAAATTTGCGTGACATCTGTTCTGGGGAAGCAGGAGATTGTTTAAACATTTGCTAAGTGCTGGCTGCTACTCGGATTAGAGTGTCTATGCGGTCTGCTTGCATAATTAAAGAGGTGTTAGTCCTTTTATCTTCTAAGTTGGTAAATGAGAGTAAAAAATACCAGACTGATATGATTTAAGTAAGTTAGAAATTACACATGCACTAAATAAACGTATAAAGCATATTAAACTGATTACCATAGAGATAGTTTACTATTTGCCGGTGTGAGTTTCATTCACTCATGCAATTTCACGGAAGCGCTGTTTTGATAATAACTTTCTTAAAGGGGACACAGGCCCTATTCAGTATGTATTTAAATATTGGTACATGCTAGTGGAGGAAACTTGTTTGATATTCTGCAACCCATTCAAGTCCAAGGAGACAGTTGCTATGGGGCTGATTAATATAAAAATCATTCCATAGTTTCAGGTGGGGTCGTGGAGACAAAAATCACAGTTCTATGAATGAATGAATGAAAATGTGTTATCGTAAACAGCGAGTTAGTAAATGGTTGTGAATGAATGAAGAGGAATGCGGTTTTAGTAAATATAGAATGAATGGGAATGAGGTATTAGCGAGCTGGTGAGTGAGTTAGTAAAGAGACATATAATACAATATCTCACAGGTACATGAATAGAGTTTAGAGGGATATGGGCCAAATGTTGACAAATGTGACTAGACCAGATTGGGATGTTTGATCGGTGCAGATGAGTTGGCCCGGAAGATCTGTATGACTCTATGACTCTTTCAGTAACTCACATGCCGCCTCCCCAAAACCTGACAACCATCCACAAGGCACAGTCAGGAGTGTGATAGAATTCTCCCCACTTGCCTAGATGAGTGCTGCTCCAACAACACTCAAGAACACTGACCCAAGCCAGGACAAAGCAACCAGCTTGATTTGGCACCAGAACAACAAATATTGACATGCTCCAACACTAGTGTTCAGTAGCAACAGTATGTGTCATATACAAGATGCATTGCAGAAACTCACCAAAACTCCGTAGACAGCACCATCTAAACTTATGATCGCAACCATTTAAAAGGGTCAAGGATCAGAAGATATGTGTGAATTCCAGAACCTGCAAAATCCCCTCCAGGCACATTCTATCTTGTCATGAAAGTATATTGCAATCTTTCTCTATGACTAGGTAAAAATCCTCAAACTCTTCCTTACCAGCACAATGGGTGTCCCTACACCCCAGTACTGCAGCAGTTCAATTTGGCAGCTCATCACCTTCTCAAAGCAACTCGGGCTGAACAATAAACCCTTGCCTGGCTGTCAAAGTCAGCGTCTTATGAATGAATTTGAGAAAACCTTAAGCAGAAAGCAAAACAAAATTATTGCATAGCAAGTTGTTGCAGATTCTGCACTCACTGGTGATTCATCTGAGCTAATCAGTATCATTAGGTTTGCAGTTCCAGGATTTTGACCCAGTAACAATGAAGAAAAAGCAAACTATTTAAATCCAAATAGAGATGGTAAGGAATTTGCAGATGGTGGGGTTCCCAGATGCCAAATGTGCTTGTAGATTGTAGAGGTTACAGATTTTACAGATGTTTCAGAAGAACTCTTGTCACATAGTTTCCTCACATAGATGGTGTACACCACAGATACAAAGTCCTACTGTTGGATGGAATGAATATTAAAGTGGTGGATGGGATATAGATCAAGTGGATTGCTTTGTTTTGTTTTGGATGTTCCTGAGCTTCCCAAGGCTGAGCCATATTGCTCACAAACTTGGTGTCAAATTTAACCAAAATGAGTTTCCAATCGCATAATCAAATAATCACTAAAACTGATTTATTTTCCATTTTCTGTGACATCACTCTACTCCTGACTCAGCTCATTTCCTGTGGAAGCCCTGATCTCTGCCTTTGATGCTTTTAAATTTGGATTTTTCAGTAAGCTCTTGACTGACTTCCCAAAGTTTACCCTTCAAAGGTCTAAAAGCTAAAAGGGAACATGAAGGGCTGAATCTAGTGTAAGTAGCTTTTTACAGAGCCATTTGACAGCCAAGAGGAGCAGTATTACTCTGTCCAGGGCCAACAAGTTGTCCAACTACCTACTCCCTGAATCATGTGCACATTTTCCACTTATCTCCCTCTTCGCACCATCGTCGTACTCATCTGATGACCATTCGATGTCACCTTGAACAGCACAAGACATCCAGCCTTCCATCAGGAAACTTGTTCCATCATAGAGACAGCATCCACCTCTCACCTCACAGCATTGGAACCCTGTGAGTTGACCTATCTGAACTCCTCACCTGCAGCCTGGTGAAGGAAGCATTTTTACCTTACAGACTGTCATTAAGGCTGCCTTTTGGCAAGAAAACAACAGAAAAATAAAACCCAAAGAAGCCCTGCAGTTAAAGCCTGCCTAACATTCATGAAATTCATTCTTCAAAGATTATTAATTTCACAGCAAGTGCACTACAGATTTAATACGAGACCAGAGTGTTTTCTTTGTCTGGTGCACTCGGTCTTTCCTGATACCAATTTCAATGAATCTAATTGACTAAAGATTGGCAATTTTGATAATGAGGACCTCAGAAGAAGGCTAATATGGATCATCCACTGAGTACATTTAGCTAAAGATGTTTGCAAATGGTTTATCTGTTTTATACTTGTGCTGAACACCACCATAGATAAAGATAAACATGTTCATGGAACCACATCCTACAACTTGATATTTAATTTTTCCATTCACAACTGAATATTATTGCAGAGTTTTGATCTGATTCATCGATTGTGGGATTGCTCAGCTGTCTATCATCCATTGCTGTTTGTAATGTCTTCCTTTCTAAATTTTGGAAATCAATGTACATGCAATAGCCAGAACGTTCAATAAATGTATACGGTGCATAACCTGATATTAATCCTTCTAGGTGCCTAATGGCATTGTGATTCTTTATAGCTCAATACAATTGACAGATGGTATTATCTGCTTATCTGAAGAATAGGCTCAATAATCCATTATTGAACATGAACCTCAGCATAGATCAATTTGTTAAGAACTAGCCCATTATTCCCACAGATAGATGATAATATTCTCTCAATCGTCAGTTTGGTATTTAAAGACAAACTGCCCCCTATTTCTTTTTGTACTCAGTTTTCCCACTCCTGTCTCCAAAGTGACTCATACTTGACGACAATGCATCTAATATTCCGCCACCTCTCCATGTTGACTTGTGACTTGCACTGTTGATTTTTACTGTAACAATCATGTATCAGAATAGGAAGGTACATGGGGGAGTGAAAAGCATTAATTATTCTATTATGCTAAAGTGAACAGCAGTGATTTATGGAGATGTGAGGAACTCATTAATTTTCATTGGTGTGTGGATATAATAATCAATTCTTGCAGCAAATAAGAATCTTTTAATATTTGCAGGATTTTATTTATTTTATGATGAAAATCACCCTCATATTAAAGTGCTTTTTAAGGTCAAGTTAATTTTGTCAGGAAAAAATATTAAAGATAATTTACCATTAAGATAATCGATAATAATAACAGATAAAGCTATTGATCTATACGTGCTTTCCAAGCAAGAAGTGATGCAGATAGCTTGTGGCTATTTAAATGTAATAGCAAATCACTAATTTTATGTTTTAAACATGTGTCTTAGTTTTCTATAAATTTTATCCATATTGATATATACAGCAGACGTTCAACACTTGGCTTAAATATATTCTCGAATAAGGAAATGTTATACTGGATTGAAATTACCAATAAGAGTGACTATTTGTTAGATTTGAAATTTGACTTTGATTTTTGTCAGTAAATATGTTACTACAAATGAAAGTTATTCTTTGAATATAAGAACTAAGAGCAGGATTAAGCAATTCCATCCCTTGAGCCTGTTTTGCCATTTAATATGTTCGTGGTTGATCTCATCTTGGTCTCAACTCCACCTTCCTGACTGCTTCCCATAACCCTGATTAAACTTCCTTAAATTTTACTCAATGTCTTGGCATCCACCATAGTCTGTGAGAGTGAATTCCACAGATTCATGACTTTTTGAGAGAAGTAATTTCTCTCCCTTTCTTTTACAAATCTGCTATCCCTCATCCTAAAGCTATGACCTCTCATTATAGATGGCCCCACATGAGGAAACATTCTCTCTACTCCTGCTTTGTCAATCCATTTCAGTATATAATATACCTCAATTACATCTCCTTTCATTCTTCTTAACTCCAGAGAGTAGATGTCTAAATGGCTCAATCTCTCAAGACAAATCCATCATCTCTGGAATCAATTTAGAGAACGTCTTCTGAATTGCCTCCAATGCAACTACATCCCTCCTCAAGTAAGGGGACCAAAATTGTAAGCAATACTCCAGGTGCGGTCTCAATCATTCCTTGCTTAGTGGCAGCAACACTTCCCTATCTTTCACCAGTAAATGCCAATGTTACATTTGCCTTCCTCATCACCTGCTAGGCCTGCAATTAGCTTTCTATGATTCAGGCAAGGGCACCCAAATCCCTCTCCACTGAAGCACTCTGAACTTTCTCCCCGTTTTGATGATAAGTTGCCTTTCTATTCCTCTAACTGAGATAGATAACCTTGCACTTATCCACATTGAATTTCATCTGCCAATTTTTGACCCATTCACCTAACCTATCCATATCCATTTGCAAATTTCTTGTTGCTTCAATGCAACTTATTTTCCTAACTAATTTTGTGTCATTTCGGAGTTTGGCTATAGTACTTTGTATTCCTACATCCACATCATTAATATAGATTGTAAGCAGTTAGGGCTCAAGGGCTAAACCTTGTAGCACCCCACTAATTACATGCTGTCCACCAGATAAAGATACAGATAACGACACATTAATCCCAACGTTCTGCTTTCTCTTGCTTATCCAATCCTCTATCTAAGCTAATATGTTAACACTAACCCCACGTGATCTTGCCCTGTGTAATAACCTTTTGTGTGGCACCTTATCGAATGCCAGATATACTTCATCTACAATATCCCCATTATCCACAGTGCTTGTTACATTCCAAAGAACTCCAGCACATTTGTCAAATGTGAAGTACTCTTCATAAAATCATGCTGACCAATGGATTATATTTCCAAATTTCCTGTTATTATTTCCTTTAATAATGATTCTTACAATTTCCCAATGATACACATTAAACTAACTGGTCTATAGTTTCTTACTTTCTCCCTTCCTCTCTTTTTGAATAAGGACATTATATTAATATTTTTCCAATCTACTGAACCTTTCCTTTATCCAGGGAATTTTAACATATAATCACCAATGGATCCATGATCTCTGTAGTCACTTCCATGAAGATTCTAGGACATCAGGCCTTGGGAACTTGACTGTCTTCAATCCCAATAGTTTGTTCAGTTCCTTTTCCCTAATGACAATGATTGTTTTACGTCCCTCCCTTTCTATACTCTCTGCATTACCTGTTATTATTGGGGTGGTATTAGCGTTCTCCCATTGTGAAAACTGAAACAAAATATTGATTTAGTGACTCTGCCTTTCTGTGTTCTCCATTATTAGCTCCCCAGTCTATTCCTCCAAGGGACCAATATTCATTTTAGTTACTCCTACCCTTTTTTCTACTTGTAGAAGTTTATGCTATCTGTTTTTATAGTTTGGGCTAGTTTTCTTTCCTAATTCTTCTAAGCTACCTTTGCTTATTTCATTATTTTTTAGTAACCCTGTGTTGATCTTTAAAAGTTTCTCAACTTTCCAGCCTGCCACTCACCTTTGAAGTATAGTATGCCTTAGTTTTCTCTTTATATCATCTTTAACTTTCTTCCTTAGCTGTGGGTGTTTTCTTTTGCCCTTCACAACTTTTCTTATTCGTTAGAAGATATTTTAGTTGGGAGAAGTTGCGTATCTCCTTAAGCATAAGCCACTACTCATCAACTGTCCTTGCTTTTAGTCTTCCCACTGAGTACACTAGGGCCAGATCTTTCCTCGTGCCTACATCATTGCCTTTCTTTAACTTCAGAATGCTCGTCTGTGTCTCCAGTTTCTCTCCTTTAAACTGAATTTGAAATTCTAACACACTGTGATCACTCATCCCTCGAGGATCCTTTCCTTCAAGGAGGTCAAGTCAGTTGTATGAGGCGGTGTTGGGTTGAAGCTGGATGTCACGTGTGACATGGTTAAGTCTTGGGTTAGTAATGCAGAGGAGGTGAATCAGGTCATATTGACAAGGGGGCAGTGGTAGTTGTCAGGGATCCTGAAGGTGGAAAACCTCGGAGAAGTGTAGCTGTGGTGAGTCACTGTGTCATATTAATAGTTAGCCAGGATTTAGAGTTGGCAACAGTTTTCCTGAACAACTGCTGAGCCTAACTAAGTTGGAAAGTTCAAACGTTCAAGAGGCTTTTTCAGATGGTTCTTTCAGCATGTGAATGGCCCACTGGAAATTTCAATTTCCTGGGTAATTCCCATGGCCTGCTGTGTCAGGAATACTGCATAGTTGCAACACTTGACGCCAGTCTGCATTGCTCCAATGGCACTCTATTGGAATTTGTGTGTCATGGTTATGGTTTTAGCAGAGACTTGTCTCAAAGAAGAGCAAAACTGGGAGATATAAATTCCTAGATGTAAGATGTTCAGAAAAACTATGAAAGAAAAAAAATGAGAAGGGGAGGTAGTATTTGTTAAGGAGAACATTGCAGTGCAGGATAAAGAGAATGTCCCAGAAGGTTTAGGGACCTAATTGATTTGTCTGGAGCTAAGAAGCAAAAAAGTGCAATTGCAATGTTCAGTGTAGTCTACAGACCACCAGTTTTGATGAGGTTTTGGGGAATTGTGCAGAGAGGATGAAATCAGGTCATTATTAGAAAAAAAATGCAAGGAAATTTAGAAATGCAAATATTATAGAGCAATTATAATAGGAGACTTCAATTGTCCAAATATAGATTGGAATAGTCGTATTGTTAAGGATAAAGAAAGTCAAAGATTCTGTGGGGTCCAGAAGGATTTTCTTCAGAAGTATGTTTCTAATTCATTGAGCAGTGTTATATCAGCTTCTTGGGAATGAGGCGGATGAAGTAGATCGATGGCTAGTGGGGAAACATCTAGACGTCAGTAATCATTGCATCCTAATGTCTAGCGTGATGGTGGAAAAGAACAAAGAACAATCCAGAGTGAGAATAATTAACTGGGGGAGAACTGACTTCAGTGAAATAAGACTGGAGCCAGGTCAGATAAACTGAAGCCAAAGGTTGGCAACAAAGGCTGTAACTGAACAATGGGCTACCTTCAAAGATGAGATGGTTCAGGTACAGTCAAGGTATATTCCATCGAAAAGGACAATTAGTCGGGTAAATAAATCCAGAGTTCCCTAGATGAGAAAAGGAGTTAGAGATAAAGATTTTGAAGAAAAGTTGTGCTTATGACATGTGTCAGGTGGAACAGGCAATTGAGAACTAAACTGAATGTGGAAAGTTCAGAAGGGAGATGAGAAAGCCAAATAAGAGAGGAAAAGTGGGACTAAAGAAAGAGATTGGCAGTTTACCCATAAAGGAGAATCCCAAAATCATCTACCAGCATATATATAGCAAAAGAATGCTATAAAATAGATTAGAGCTGATTAAGGATCTATTGACCCGCAAAAGCAGGAGGCATTGCTGAAGTATCAAATTAATACTTTGTATCTGTCTTTACCAAGAAGCAGTTGCTACTCCAGCCATGATGACTGAGGAGGGAATTTAGTCTCTATGAGGATAAGAAAGTGGCATTGAATAAGTTGTCAGTACTTAAAGTTAACAAAGCATTAAGTGCAGATGAGTTGTGTGCAGAAATAGTGAAGGAGGTGACAGTGAAAACTGCAGATAAACTGGCCGCAGTTGTTCAGTTTCCTTAGACTCAGCAGTGATACTGGAGGACTGGAGGGTTGCAAACATTTGTCCTTGATCAGAATGGGATATAAAGACAAGGCAAGTAATTACAGACTAGCCAGTTTAAGTTCAAAGGTGGGGATATTTCTAAAGATAATAATTTGAGGTAGAGTTAATATTCACATAGACAAATGTTGATTAATTTGGGAGAACCAGTGTGGATTTCGTAAGGGAAAATCATGTTTTATTAACTTGCTAGAGTATTTTGAAGATGTAACAGAGAGGGTTGCTGAGAGTAATTTAGATCATGTAGGGTAAATAGATTTCCAAAAAGTTCTCAATACAGTGCCAGACAAAAGACTTGTGGAAAAATTTTTAGCTCGTTAAATAAAAGGGGTAGTTGCAACACAGATACAAACTTGGCTGAGCAGTAGAAAGCAGAAAATAATGGTTGTTGCATGTTTTTTCAAGCTGACCGAAGGTTTGTGGTGGAGTTGCCTAGGGATCCATATTAGAACACTTCCTTTCATGATTCCTGTTAATGAACTAGATCTGGGTATGCAGAGGACAATTTCAAAGATTGCAGACAATACAAAACTTTGTAAACTGTGAGGAGGCCCGGCATTGGGACATTGATAAGTTGGTGAAGTGGGTGGATAGATGGCAGATGAACTTCATTGTGATGAAGTGAGAGGTGATCATTTTTGGTAAAAAGAACATGTAGAGACAGTATAACAGAAAGGGCACCAGTTTGACCAGGCAGAGAGATACCCCATGTTGTATATGTACATAAGTCATTAAAGGTCACACGGGTAGAGGAATGGTTAATAATGTATAAGGTAACCTATGCTTCACTAATGCAGGACATAGAATACAAAAGCAAGCAGGTTATGCCGAACAGGCATAAGTCACTCAGCTGCAGTACTGAGTACAGGTCTGGTGCCATATTTCAGGAAGGATATGGATATATAGGAGTCAGTGCAGAAAGGTTTACATGATTAGTTCCAGAGCTGAAAAACTTCAGGTATGAAGTTAGATTGGAGACCCTGGGACTATTTTCCTTGGAGACCAGGAAGCTAAACGCTGATTTGACGGACATTTTCAAAATGAGGGGTCTAGATGAACTAGATAGAGAAAATTATCCCCACTCATAAAGGAATCAAGAACAAAAGGGCTTGGATTTCAAGTAATTTATAAACGAAGTAAATGCAATATGAAAAACAATCTTCACATGGTGAGTAGTTCGGGCCTTCAATGTACTGCTGCGTGTTGTGGTAGCAGCAGGTTCAGTTGAGGCATTCAGAAGAGTATGAGATGTTTATTTGAATAGAAATGAAGTGCGAAAAAACAGGAGAATGTTACAAAGCTATAATACTCATTTACAGAGCCATTGTAAACAAAATGGGCCTAATGGCTTCCCACTGCATGTAGCAACTATAGTACAATTCTGCAGCTTTATGAATTGCTAGCAAACTATGGTCCACATGAGATTCAAGTACTTTAGAGATCCCATGTGTAGTGAAAACTTCATGTAAGGCTCTGATCACAGTGTTCATACTTTACTCCATCATGAAAAATGGTTAACAGCAATAAATTAAGACCATCTGCCAAATTTTAAATGGGACAATTCCCATTCATTCCCATGTCTGTTGGGAAAAGTAGTGGAGATATCTTTATGCTGCAGCTTGTGAGTAACACAAGTTTCCCAGTTAGCTATGAGGTTCTTAATGTGTTTTGAAATGCTTGGCCACCACATTGATGCATGAGCCCTAGTTCTGCACTTAGTAATGCCCAAATGCATTTGACTCTCTAATTTCTCTAGATGTCTTCCCTGAGTGAAGCTGGCACAAGGCTGTCATCAAATATCAACAAGTCATCTTTGGTGGTAAAATGTTGTCAATGCTCAAAGTCAGTCTTCGTGGCCAATCCATTAGGCCTTTGGAAAGTCAGCCTCTGACACAATACTGACAAATGTCAACACATTCCAGATCCTTTTTTTGTTTTTCCTGTTGGATTTGATTCAACCTGTTCTGGGTTGGTGTCCATTGTATTTCTGTGACTTATATATACGATTGAAGGTCACCAGCAAGTTCCCTATCAGACATTGTAAAGCTGTCAACAGTCGGGAGAGGACAAACTATACATGATGGAAATGAAACCTTGATATTTCACGGAGTGACCCATGCCAACTCTTCATATCTAACAAAGAGATCAATGCTTTGCTTTACACAGTTCATTTCTGAGAATATTTAACTCAAGGATGCTGCCTGAAAACCTTTTGAAGACCCATGTGTCCAAGACATCCTCTTTCGCTATAATTGCATAGCATGTCTCTGCACTTGATAATGTTCTGGAGCCATAATATCTTGGGTTCTAACACCTATCCCAGTGCTGCTTGGAAAAGTGCAGCTCCTGTGTCCATAGCTGAAGCATTTATTGCTATATTGGTTGGAAGGTTTGGGTCGTAATGGCCCAGGACATTCGTGAATGTCAACAAGTCCTTGGTGTCTTGATGGCCTCTTCCTGATACAAGACTCGACACTTGCACCTTTCCAAATAATTGTCTCAATGATTCAAGTATCGTTTCCAAATGAGGTAAAAAATGTATAAATTGGTTTACAATGCCTAGATATCTTTACAATACAACAGAGATAGTGTGTTGGAAGGTTTCTTGGATTTCTACGATCTCAACTGGCATTGAATCAATGAGTGGAATCGTCCCAGATCCAAAACAATATGGGCCACAGTGAGAAAGCTGGGAAAATTTCATGAGAAGTGAAGCGAGGATTGAGGATCTTTGGAACTCTCTCCTTTAAAAGAAGATGCAAATCTTTAAATATTAAAGGCAGAAGTAGTTAGATTCTTGATTACCAAGGCGATGAAAGATTATTGGAGGTATATAGGAATGTAGAGTTCAGATTAAAATCATGTCAACCATGACCTTATTGAGAGGCAGAGGCGACACGACGGGCTGAGTAGCCTACTTTTGTTTCTTGTTTGTACATTTGTGTGAGCCCTTTCTTGACAATGAAAACAAAATGTTGCATTTTCCAGCCAACTTTCTGACGTTGAGATGATTTTCTTGCCAGTGAATGGTGAAAAGCCTATTAACAGGGATTATCACTCATTATCACCCACGTTATTATGTAATCTTTTTCATTAATATGCTCTCTGCCATTCTGCTAAACACTGAGAATGCATGATATGAAAGTCAGACCTGGAGACTCCAGCTCATTGCTTTTTCCTTTGGACTTCCATCTTAGACACTCAGCAACAATGTCACGAAGACAGGGACTGTATGCACCTCATGTCCATGGACACTGGCATATGACACTTGGTAGCATCTCTGCAAGATCATGACACATTACCAATTCATTTCCATTACACTTTTGTATTGCCAAACTGCACCTTGGGAGTATCCCAGTTTCTCTCATTGCAATGTCATTGCAAGGACACAGTGCAGCCAGCTTCTGGATTGGATAAGGCTGCAGCTCATGGTTACTTGTTTGCTCTCTTAGCACTCACTTATTTAACACTTAACTGGATGCCCATAGCATTCCTGGCTAGCCTGCCTTGCACTTCATCACTTTGCTCCTCTGCCGAAGCTTACAATACTCCTTCCTTAATTTGCCTTTTAGCACAGACACAAAACCAGGAAGCATGTCATGGTTGTCAGCAGTTACCAGTCAAGGGGGTGGACAAGTTGTTGGGTGACGTTATGCCATGTTACTATCACACCTGCAGAATGTGCCAGCAGCTTATGTGGCAACTGCTGCAAATGCCCATGTCTCAAAGTCTAAGAACAGTAGTCACCTATCAAGTCAATGGAGACACCCTTCAGCAGGGGTTTCCCAGGTAGTTAGTCAAGGGCATCCTCAGGTATCAGTCCAGGGACTTTGGCATGGTTTTTTGGCCACAGGGGGCAGTCAGGGTTGGGATTGCCTCCTCATAAGGTGTGGAAAGCCAGAAGTCAGGCACCCACCATCCATCTTGGCTCTTCCAGCCCTATTGTGGATTATTTTCTTCTAGAATGAACAAAGGGTAGGATTGAGTGACATCAAAGAGTGCGGTACCATCGTTAATGCTAGTGCAGATGAAGAAAGGTGGTGACGAGTCCTGAGTGAGAGGGTAGATAGTGCAGAGGTCAGGCAGGGTTAGTGTTTTGGTGGAGTCAGGTGGGTAAGACTAAGTGAGAGAAGAATCTTTCATAGAGCATAAACCGTGGTGGGAGATGTGTACAGTAGAAGAGGTAGGGTAAGTATGAAGCTGCAAAGAGGAGGTGGTGGTATTTACCCTCACAGAGCACAGAAGCTTATTGACCTTCTCCCTTTGGTACTGGGCATTCATCCAGCTGACTGAGATGGCACTGACCAGGGTGACAACCTTTGGCCAAGCTATCAGGGTCCAGTGTCATGTCATCCTTCACCAACCCACTGAATAGGACCTCTCAGTCGTTATCCACAAAGTTGGGATTTTCCCTTATCTGCCATAGCTGGGGAAAATGTTCACAGCCATACAGGACAGCTCCCAACTGCTAGCATGTGGCCAGGTGCACAATTGCCCTTTAAAGATGGTGTAGGAACCAGGGATCCCTGGATTTTCCAGTAGTGGTGAGTACTCATGGCTACAGTGAGTGAGAGGATTGGGCTAGCATCAGTTAAGGTTGGGGAAGGGGGTGGTGCAGGGGGGTGCCCTGGGGATTTAGAAGGTAGTTAATGATGTGAGCTTGGAGCGATAGTGTGAGAAAACCTGCAAGACCTCATAGAGGGGCATCCTCAATGAATATCAACAAAAATGGCACTTTGCCAGAATGTGGAAAGATTCAACTTAATATTTAAAAATGGAGAGAAAAATAGTGAGGATTTTTGATTTGAAATCAAATAGAATCCAACGTTGACCTTAGGTTTGATGAAATATCTACTCTCCAGACAATTTCGCTAAAATCTTGTTGATGATAGACATCGGATTGATTTCCCTAGCTATTAGCTGACCATATATTCTAATGGATATATTAGGTTTGGGTACAATAACTATGCCTAAGCACCACTTGGTGACATATTTACGTGGAAAATGATGCCCATTTTGTTCATCCCATGAAAATGTTTCTGAATTCATTTTATTAAAGAATGTGGAATGTTTCTGGGCTTGTAGAAACAGGATGGCTTAGTGTGTTTTCTTATTGTGAGCATTGGATTTGTCTAATCCTGTGTGCATCCTAAGAATCCCATCTCAAAGGAACTTTTATCTCTGTGCTGATGTAGTTCTTCAACCTTTTTAAGAAGGCTAAAGGCAAAACACACTTTCTTTCTCAAGAGTGAAGTTTGCTAATTCTGAATTACATATACATTCTCTACTGGCTGAGAATGTAGTGCACCTTGCGACGCCCATTTAACTTTAGGATTTGTTGCGTCTGCACCATGTAACTCCAAACAGGCTATAACATCTGTTTCTGAGATATGGTATATTCTTGTGTAAGACAATGACTATTGCCCCTTTATCAATCCTAAACTGAGTAAGATGTCCATTGACATAAGTAAGTTCAGTCATACCTAGTTGTGAAGGATCACCTATTTCTGCTAGGAATGTGAAGGGTATTTTCTCAAATGGAAACATATTCTCAAGCGCAGGTGTCTCTTTTAATTTAGGTGGATCATCTATGTGCAAAGCTCTGTATCTATCCACTCACACTCCCATCATAATGGATCTTTTTCAGACACTGAACATCCTTTGGAAGGAACCCATTTTGTTACATATTTAGCATATTTTTCTCTTAGCTGGACATTGTCTTTACAATTGTGTTCTACAGCACTGGCACTGATACTTGCTATCTGACATTTTCTCTCCTTTTTTTGTCTTGTCATGTCTGCTGAGGACATTTATACCTTGTAACATTAATAGGTTCCATAGCTCTTCTGCAGTAAAGTTTTCTTCTCCGAGTATTTGTGATTTTTCTGGCTCCTTGCTTCTAATACAATTTTGATAGATATTTCCAAAGTTAAATATTTCTTAAGATGTTAAAGTTCTGATAAAGACTTATCCAAAAAATCTATGAACAATTCTGTCCCTTATGAATTCTGGTTGAAAAGCTCCATATTCACAGGTTTCAAGTAATCATCTATTCAATGTTATTCTCAACTAAAATTATCTTCTTTGCAATGTTCTCTGCCAGTCTTTGCTAATTCTCTTTCACCATTGAGAGGTATCAAATTCTTCTAATAAAGGTTTAAATTGTATTTATTGGTTGTTCTGTAGTGATTTACTGCTTCCACCTCTACAATCTTTTTTTCTTGTAAAGCACTTGTAATTTAAAGGACTATTTTAAAGCTTTAAATTTCTGCATTGTAGTAATATCTTTCTAATAGAGTTCATAAGGTTCCGTTCACAGTTTTAAAGCTTGGAAATTCTGTTGAATATCTTGTTCAGAAGTATCTTCTTCCTGAGTGTAGCATTCAAAATGGATGATTTCTGCTCTTTTGCTCCTTCTTTAAATGTTTTCTGCTGTTTTTAGCAAAATAGAGGGCTGCATCATCTTTGCTTCTTGGGTTGATTCACACTTTTGGTTGCTGACAAAATGGTAATTCTCACCTTTCTGCATATATATCTTCTTACTTTCAAGAAAAAAGACTTTTTTTGTCTCTCAATTGCTTATTTGGCTTATTAATCTTCTTTTGCCTTAAACTTGCTGTTCTTACCAGCCCCTGACGCTGCCAGTTTGAATAAAACTTTCAAATAAAGCTGCTTCTCACCTCCACAGACATTTTGCCTGTGTTGGAAGAGGGCATTCCTTCCAGTACTTTGGGAGACGATCCAGTGAAACCCAATTGCTCCCAGCAGGCTCCAGGGGCACAGCAGACTTTTCTGAGAGATTCCATAGTCCACAAAGTGACTCCTAATGGCAATGGCCACCCTTGTGGAAATGGTGCTGTCTACCAACTGATACATACCCCCAAACTCTGAGCCCTGCTTGCTTGGTGCCTCCACCCATACAGACCCATCTTCGGTGCCAAACTATTGAAGTGCCCTCATCCTGCAGCTGCAGTCTTGGCTGTGGTGCTTCTAACGCTACTGAGCTGTGAGCCTTTTAATTATCCTGCACCCCAATGGGGTGAATCACCATCCTCAATAATGTTGGCAGCTCCAGTGCTGGACACTCAATTGCTCACTGCTGGAAAGATGCCTTTTTGGGCTCTGCTGCCCATCTACATATGACTGTTTCCTGTTTCTTACTTCAGGATTAGCTATCTGAATAAATTCAGCCCAAAGGATGAGTCAGCCAATTAGGGTTGGGAGCAGGGTGCGTTGTAAAGATCAGGAAAATTGTATGTCATGATCCATTGTCTCTACTGATTCAGATGAACCAATCTTGAGCAATGGTAAGGATACTATTGACCTCAGTTCCACTGGGTTATAGAGAGGGGAAATCAATTCAGATTCTCATTCCTGATTGCGATTGGTAATATCAGAAAGTTATCTCTTTATACTTTTAATATTCCTTAATCATATTTTAGTTCTTGATAAGTTTTATAACCACTTACTGATTGCATTATTGCTTTTATCCGTGTTTAATAAAATATACTGTCACCAACGAGACTTCAAACATAGCTGACTCTAGTTAAATGGGCCATTCAACAAATGAGAAAAAGCCCAGTCTACTGAACAGTGATTGCCAAATTTGTACAGTCCATTTTCTGTAATCTGATATGAGTTCTTCAAAGAGACAATACAGTGATTGTCTGTTTGTACTGAGAAACCCGTCTTCAAGTGCTGGACTCTTCCCTGCCCTGAAGGTGGTGAATGGTTTGAAACTGTTACCTGAGCAGCTTCCTTGAAATATGTGAGAACTAATTTGATTGACATCTCTGCCACTGCAAGAACAAGTAATGGGTCGGCTTTGATTAACTGTGACCCATATATTTGTCCACTTTCTTTAGTCACAGTGTTTGGTTAATCGTCAAAGATGTTTTCTGATATGCCTCTGTCATAATTCAAATAACAATGGAAAAAATGAGTATAACTTGCCTTCTTGTATCTTTTATAGAATGATTTCACTTTCATTGGTTCCTTGATCAAGGGGGAATGAAGGTAAGCAATCAGAATCCCACGTACGAGTACATTGTTCCAAAATGCAAAAATCATTTAAGTATGTTTCTTATCTTCAAATTGTTGTAAGACACAGATCAAAATTCAAAAATTCTTTAACAGTAACAGATCAGAATTTGTTGTAGTAGGGTAACTAACACTGTTTGCCTTTGGTTAGACTTGCTTTTTGCATGTTTCTGTTTGATACATTTCTGTATGCAAGTTGCTAAAAATGTAAGCTGGCAGCATAGCAGTTCAGGAAGAGAAGCTACAGAGACCCGAGTGAAGGGAACGAGTTTGCATATCCCCTTAACCAACTTGAAGCATTGTGAAATGAACAGTGCAAGGACTGTGAAGGAATTGTAAATTAGAATTGGTGAATTCAATGGCAAAGAGTAATAAAGAGATTAAAAGAGAGATTGCGTTAAGGAGGCAGGAAAGAGGCAAAAGGTAGAGTTTTCCTCTTTTGCTGGAGTGTTGAGATTACTAGAGACTATGATGACTTAATTGTGTGAGAATCTAAAAATCACTTTCTTGCTGTCAGTTTAAATTGCCGGAATTAACTTTTCATTCCCAATTAACCTCTGTTCAATTCAGATACATAATGTTTCAGAAACTCAAATACATAAAAAAAAGTATGTACCTGTCGAGTTGGTACTCTGTATCCAGTGTGGATGAATACACAACTGTTGCGACAACGTTCCTTCACTTTAGATCGAATTACTACAACTAAAGTAGGGGCGTCCATGTTGACGAAAGTGTGATGTGACCTCAGACAATTACCCAACCCCTACTCTTGTGCCACAAAAAGGCAGGCCTAGTGAGGTGAGAGTGGACTCCAAACATTCCAGGGACCGGGTCATGTTCAGTCTAAGCAATTGGCTATGGTCAGTCAGGTGGTTGGCACAACATAAGACTAGGGATTGACTCTGTGTCAGTCTAGGGGCCTGGTTAGTCCTGGCAGTCATAAAAACCAGCCTGGGCCCTTGCTGCTCATTCTGTTGGGATCATCTTGCAGAATCAGTCTGTAGTTGGCCATTGTCAATTGAGGTTATCCTGTAAAGTCTGTCCAGGGAGATTTTCCATGATCTGTTGGGAAATCTGGGCCTTACATGATCCAGGGAGATTTTAGGGTCCATTCATTTTGGCACTGAGGCTGCGAGCAGCTCAAGTCTGGGGATTGAACTGATTGTGTTTGCTAGCAGAAAAAATGGTCGCTCTCATGTGGAACAATGGCAGGATGGATTCTGATAGGTGATCAGAGGAAATTGCATGGTCTCAAAGAGTGGGTAATGTAATTCATGCTCACTCTCACCTTGATATGAGAAGTGTGCAGGGCCAGCAGGGGCATCAGCACCACAATAGTCTGGGGCTCCAAAACAAACTCGACATTATAATAGGCACGTAAAGGAGTTCAACAAAAAGGGTAAAGGGTTATGAGTGAAGGATCATCCTGGGCGCAGGAGGTGTGACACAATAAGGTCTGTGCTTAAAGCAGGGGGTCAGAAGAGACATAATTTCAGGAGCCAAAGCACACAAAATCTAAAGCTTAGTGTATTGATCCAATAATCAGCTGGGCCACTAGGCTTTAATATCAACTGGACAGCAATCAAACAGTGATGGGTAAATAAATGTTTTATTGAAAGGAGGCAGAATTCAGAGCTGGAATATGAGGCTTTTTTAAGGTCTACTTCAGTAATGATGAATCCAGTGATTACACATTGCTATCCATCTGCCTCCAATTTAGAGCTAAACACAATCTCAAAGTAGCTATACAATCCAATTCTGACTTGATCCCATCAACTGATCACTGAGTGAGAATATGTCGTGGCCCGATCGGCATCTCAATATCTCAGAGATCAGTAAGGCTTGATGGAGCAAGCCACATTCACCCACTAGTCAAATCATTCAGTCTCTCAGATATTGCAGTGACTGTAACTTCACACTCAAGATGCTTGGACAGCGATTCTGTGGTAGGATTGGGATAAGGGAGAAGGGGTGCTTCCTGGCAGCTGTATTTTGCAAGGCTGCATGGAAACTTTCTTGGGCCACCTTACACAAGGGCAGGTTTACTTATGTGCGTAGGAAGGTGTTTAGCAAACTGGAAGGTAATCCTCCATGCCTCCAAAAACCTGTGAGATTAGTGATCATAAGGCAACCATTAAACAAACTGGGCAATGCAGAAACAAACAGAGTGCATGCTGTTGAAGCCTTGGTCAGACATGACACCAACTCTGCAATGGCATAACCAAGAGCTTCATGGGGAAGGAGGTTAGGGTGAAGCATCCTTTTACTCGGATTGTGTACTTTCTCTTCCTCTTCTTATAGAACTGCAACAAACTAAGGAAGCACCGTAGAACCCAGGTCATCGGTTCTTCATCCAGTCCTGCTACTGCAAAAGAACCACCGTAGAAGATATCAGGGACAAATCCATCTCCAGTAACAGCCACCACTGCTGTGAAAGCTGCAGAGGGAGAAGCAACAAGAGCCACCAAGTAGCTGCGGGCTCTGGTGCAGAACAGAATCTAAAGGGATAGGTACAGCTAATGAATCCGACCTAGTGTGGAAGGTGGTCAAGGATTCCTGAGTCATTGTATTGCACTTATGCCAGCTACTCCATGTGGAACTGTGGTCACGAGGACAGGGTAACAGCTACCCTTAAATTCTTTGCAATCAGATAGTTTCAGGGAGTACTGGGGACCCCTATAACACTTCCCTGTCCTCAAGTCATAATTGTATCCGGGATGTCACTGATGATCCCCTCACAAGTCAATCTTACAGAGGGGAGTCAGGCAGCGAGGATTTTGGGATTCTCAGCCATTGCTAGTTTCCTGCAGGGTCTGGTTAAAACCGATTCCACTCGCTTCGTAATGAGAGTATCCTTTCATGAACAAGCAGTCTCTAGGAACCCCATTCATTTTATGTTCAAATCAGCTGTGATCAACACAGTCAGATATTGCAAGACTGTGCGAGATATCTAGTGATCCATCTATCCTCAACCTCACACAAACACCTGTCTCCCATACAAGATTGTTTCCTCAGAAACGCGAGGCAGCTTCCTACCTCCATCCCTGGTCGATGGTACCTCAAAGAAATTCTCAAACTATTGACCAGTACCATTGTAGACCAGACCACAGGCCACCAGAAGGTAGAGTTCTGAATGCCGGACCAGAGCAAAGCAGTATACCCAGATAGGATTTCACCAAAGTTGGACACGTTAAGATGCTAAAGGTTAGTTGAGTTGAGGTGCAGGGGTGAGAGGAAACATCTTGAGGCGAAAAATGAGACTGAGGATCCTAAGATGGACCAGGAGAACTGTGAAGGAAGGGTAGAGAGAGTAATGGTCTACTCAGCCCAAGAGGCCAGGAAAACTTTATATTCACCTGCTTTCAGGGTGATTGAGCTCAGTTGAGAATTTCCACGTACAATTTCTTAGTCATTTGTGCAGGCAGCCATCAAGGCTCCACTTGTGTGTTCCAGATTCTTGAAAGGTTGATTGTTTTTTCTATTTGACTTATCCATCAAATACCTCTGCAAAGCTTTCATTGCATGTGAAAATCTTGCCCTGGAGCAAGGTTAGCTGTATAGTAGCTGTGATACGGTGAATACTTCCACTAACTCAAGTTCCTGGATGTTTGTACTACCATGATCCTCAAGCCAAAGATATACGAATTACATCAGTGATTCCATGACTTGATGAATTCTACCAAGTTGTCCCATACCCTGAGAGTGCCCTTTATGTACTCATTATCCCTTCAGTTCTTAAGAAAGCACTGAGCCTTCACTGTCCTCCTGCGTCCTCTCAGACAATGCCTCCACTACTAAAGGTTGTGCATTGTGGAACTGTCACCTCCTCTGCACTCCTCAATGATAGTAATTTGACATTTAAGTTGCTTATTGGTCATGTCACAACATTAAATCTTGCATTGTGCCTTTAAGAAGACAAGAGACAGACATTTTCCTCCTGGAGTTTGGAGATATTTGAGAGATTCCACCATTGATCCCATTGACCCATCAAGTGCATGTACAGGCCCTGTGTCCTCTGATAGGTGTTATCACTACCAAAGTATCCCTGAGGTTTATTTATAGTGCCCTGACTATAATCCTCATCTAATATGTGTGTGCGTGTGTGTGTGGTTCCCCGAAGGATAAGGCCATCCGCAGTCACCTACATTGCTGATTATGACAGAAGTATCAAGGCATTTATAATGCAAACACACCCTTTAGCTGGTTGAAGATGCTCCTTGTACTTTAGATATTTTTAATTGGTCCTTTTTGGACAATAAGTAGACATTAGAACAGTGCAAGTAAATATCAAATTGTAAATGTCCAGAATATATGCAATAGTTGAACACTGGTGTCACCAATGTTTCCTCAGGTTTTGTTTTCTCCATCCGAATATGTCTCAGTGCAAGTCCAACATTCACATGTAGGGTAAAGATAGCTTGCTAACTGCTATGCCCTGGTGACTTTGAAGACTTGGGCAAATGTACCCTGGGGATTTGGGACCTAGAGGGCCCTGGCCAACTAAAAGTCTCTGTATAGGGTGTAGGCCCAGCATCTTTGGCTTCAGCTGCTGGAAGCAGTAGGCCACAGGAAGGGGGGAGGTAGAGGGCCACAACATCTCTGGATTGCCCTCAGGTAAAGATCCCAGAGGAGGGATGACTGTCACTGCTCCTCCCCTTGCTGGATGACCCTGTCTCCTTGAGATGGCAAGGTAACTTGGGTGAGGTCAAGGCGCTGCGTTCCTCTCTTCCCTAACCACAGACGCTGAGTACCTGTGACTAGTTACCTGAAATGGAGGATTGGTTTGAGCATATTATCTGTCAGCCTCTGAACGTTCTGCTGGACCTGGATCACAATAGCAACTGCTACCCTTTCCATGGGGACTTCAGGCATCCACATGCCAAAGATATCACAGCATTGAGAACGTGGACGAACACCTCCATCTTTCATTTCAACTTACAGAGCTCCTTGGGCATATTAGGCTGATGTTCTTTTGCCTGACTCTGCAGATTCAGCATGTCATGGCAACCTAGACCTGCCATAATTGCATGAATCAGCACTTGCTGAGTACCAGGCAATTCTCACTAGGCACAGCTTTCGCAAATGTGGGTACATGAGAAAAGTGTCCTCAATGGCATATAACCAATATATTGATTGTGCATTGCTATATTTGAATCTGCAGTTGTACGTGACAATTTCCTTCCATGTCTTAATGTACTCCACCTGACGCTCAAATTCACCAATGAAATGGAACAATCAAATGAGCTCCCTTTCCTCGATATCCTATCTGATAAATCAGTCAGGAGTTCTCTATTACTGTCCACCTCGAGCCTACCTGTACTGGTCAATTTTTTATTAATTCACTCATGGGACATGGGCATCGCTAGCTGGTCAGCATTTATTACCCATCCCTAGCTACCATTGAACTGAATGGCTTGTTCGGCTATTGCAGAGGGCGGTTGAGAATCAACCATATTGCTGTGGGTCCGGAGTTACACGTAGGCCAGACTAAGTGACGATGGCAGATTTCCTTGCTTGAAGGACATTAGTGAGCCAGATGGGTTTATCTGACAATCGACAATGGTTTCACAGTCACCTGTAGATTGTTAATTCTAGATTTAATTTTATTGAATTCAAATTCGACCAGCTGTCGTGATGGGTTTCGAACTGGGGTCACCCAAACATTCGTTATGTTTCTGGATTAATATTCTAGTGATCTCACTAGGCCATCACCTCCTCAATGTTGGAATTTCTACATTGCCTCATCTTATAAAGAGTAGCCTTATCAGAAACCTAGTAAATAGGTCCCAGGTGCAATTGTTCACTATTAAAATTCACCCATGGGCATCAAAGCCATCCTGTTGGATAATGGCTACCCTGATCAGATCATTGCTCGCTGTATGTTGTGCAAGCTCATGTTAGGTCTAAAAAGATCACTCTTGGTCCTGCAAAGTATCCCATCCACCTCAGATTAAAGTAAGATATCTCAAAGATTTAAACAATAGGTGAAGCGACCAGTTTCATTCTGAACTATTTTACTGTGGAATTCCACTCCTTTCGATCAACTTGTAGCCATCTCTGTAGCCATGGTGATTTCTTTTAAAAGGTGCTATGAGAGAGAGAGACTTCCTGGAGAGTAATGGAGTTTTACTTTCATTGTTATTTATGAGAGAAGAGTACAAACAGTTATGTATTAGACTTCAGGTAGAAGTTTCCAGTGTTTTTGTTTTAGCTTAGGGGAAGCACCCAAAGCTTGAAAAGCTTCTTAGTTATAATTTAGCAGTATTTCAGAGTCCTTGGCTGAAGTTAGATCTGTAAGATAGTCGTTCCTGAAGGAAAGGGATAGTTTAGAACTGTTGAAAATAGATTATCTCAATGTTTGTAAGCTCCAGATAAGAAGCATTCGTTTAAAACCCTGAAGAGGTTATTTGCAGCTGAGAAAGTCTACACTCAGCAGCATGAGGACTCGAGGAAGAAGCTATAAGATTCCCTGAATCAAGAATTGAGGTCTCCATTCAGTCAAACCTTTTATCTGACATAGAAGGAAATTCTCCCTGGTATGAGTACTATAGAAGAGTTCTTTTTTGGGGGATTAGTACGCTTGCAATTTAATTGTCTGTTTTGAAGTCTTTAAACTTTTGTTCGATGTAAATAGTTTAATTTATTTTCTCATTTCTTTCATGTAATGAATTCTGTTTCATTGCCAAAACCAAATGTGCAACATTTAGTACCGGTGAAAGATTCCTTTTTTACACCAAAATATGACCTATCAAGCCAGATTTTAGTCCAGTATCTGACTTATCCAGGTAATAACATCAGCAAGGATCATAACAAAGGGCATCAAATGTTATGATTCAAAGGTGGGTAAATTGAATTAAGGTTGAAATCAATCATAATCTATTTATATAGCTGACCAGACTCAAGCGGATAATAGACTTCCAGCTGTTCCTATCTATCTTCATCACTGCTTGCCCAGATTTGGTTCCTCGGAACAGTAGATTGTAGAAGTGATGCTTTGTATCACTTTGTATTTGGATAGCACATAACATCCTTGGGTTGTGCACTAAATTGTATAAAAGGACTTTTCTCCCCTTTTTCTTATTTTACTTGGGAGTGAATAGTTTCCAGGAATTGTAACTTATTTAAAAGGGGGTAGAGTCAAATGTTGCAAAATGTATCTAGATCGGCCAAAGTTGATGATGGAGAAAATTATTTGAAATCTGGAGGATCGATAAACTTGATTGGCCAAATTGCTATTTTTCATTTATTATGCATTATGTTCTTCTGTTCAAAAGGAAGCTTTGAAATGCTTCGACTGGCTGATCTCCCCGTCTTCAAAATCAATTAAAGATACATCTCTGCTCCATTAAGGATCCTTTCATAAACCAGAGTTTTTGTGCATTATAAGATTACTTTACATTTATCACACGATTGAAATAAATTTCATTCTCTTGCCTTCAGTCCTCTCCAGTGGAAGTTGCCTCTTGCTGAGATTTATTCCACTGTTGCTTGTTGTCATCTGACACATTATTTAAGTAACTGTTATTTATTGTTACGACACAGGGACAGCAAGCAAACTAAGCCAGCCTCAGTATCACTGGATATGCAACACACTGAAACCAAAATATTCAACAACTCCTCGAAATTTCCAAGTTGTTCCTAATCAAGCTTTTTGAACTTCAGATTGCAGGTGCAAAATTCAGAATTAAACAAAAATTAACAATTTATTATTAATACTGTAAGTTTAGCAGAGCAATGCTAAACAACAAGGTAATCTAAATAATGTCTATGATTTAAAACCAATCTTTGCGAATGTAATCCCCACTCAAACACACAGACAGATACAGTTAATGGATAAATTGAAAGGAAAGTAAAAGTGTTTCAATTTGCCATTTCAACAGGCCTGTATGGTATCCCTGAACAATATGTTGTATTACAGGCACAAAGGATTGTATCTTACTCAAATTCTGAAGGCACTGTTCAATGCAAAATGTTTCCAGGAGGCTCCAAGGGATATTCACTTATTTCTTACAAACTGGGATTATTCCTGTTGGAACATTCAACAAATCTTTAAATGAATATAAAACTAGAGAGAGTAAAAACTCAAAACTACAACTTCTCTGACCAGCAACTTCTGCGTACACAGATTTCTGCCCAAAATCCTAGTCAGAAACCATTTCAATCCATGGCTTCTCTTTCTTTTCCACATTCTTTGTGATTTTTTGGCCAACACTGGATTCCCTTTGATTGATTGACCAATGCAACATCCAACCAGCTACCAGTCTTTGAGCATAACTCATCCTGCTGCCAAAATGCCTGTAGCTTTTGTGGAACGATACATATCCTGCAATTATCTTTCCAGGCCAGTTCCCATATGCAAAGATCAGTTTGTTTGTTTTTTTCTGAAGAAGGGTCACGATCCAAAACGTCAGCTTTCCTGCTCCTCTAATGCTGCCTGGCCTGCTGTGTTCTTTCAACTCCACACTATTATCTCTGACTCCAGCATTGACAGTTCTTAATATCTTTGACACAAAAACAAAGTTGCTGGAAAAGCTCAGCAGGCCTGGCAGCATCTGTGGAGGAGAAAACAGAGTTAACATTTCGGGTCCGGTGACCCTTCCTGAGAACCTGCTGAGCTTTTCCAGCAACTTTGTTTTTGTTCCTGATTTACAGCATCCGCAGTTCTTTTGGTTTCTACTTACTATCTCTGAGTTTGTTTGTTCTTTCCTTTTTGTTGTAACATGAACTGCTGTTTAAAGTTCAAAGTTTGATTCACAACTTCAGTTGACTGTTACAAACCAAAAATGAAAAACATAAAGAGAAACAATTACAGTCTCAATATCATAAACAATCTTTAAATGTAAGCCTTTGCAATCTATCCATCCACAATAACACCACACTTAATACATTAAGGGAGACCATGAGACATGAGAGTAAAGATTAACATTACTTTGAATAAGGTGAAAGGTAACATTGTTTCATTGTACTGAGGTCTCATTGTAATAAGCTTCGATATCAAAGCATTTCCTTCATACCTCAAATAAACACCTGCCTAAGTTATTTCAAGTCAGTAGCAATATCTCAAGTCTGTCGCAGCCATTCAGTGACTTCATTCATTTAATCAGTCAATCAGAGAAGGGAGAACTCCATTTTCCTCCACTGTTATGGACAGAAGAGGAGAAATAAGCTGACCCCCAATTATTTTTCTTTCTCTGCACTGAGGAACTCACCTTCTGACTCCCCAAAGAATTAGAATTAGAAGTAGATTTTATTGTCATGTGTACTCAAATACAGGCATACAGGAGTACAGTCCGAAGGGTATAATGTCGCCATTCCTGTCGCCACCTTAGGTACCAAGATACCTCGGTACACAATCTTAGGTACAAAGAAGAAAAATAAGGAAATACAGTTAAAAGTTAAATATTAAAGTCCTTCTTCTGATAAAGTATAAAAATAAAGAAATAAATTTGAAAGTTCAACATTGCAGTCCTTCTTAAGCCCTTAGCCATACTAGGTTAACAATCCCCGCAAGGGTTTGATCTCCTCTGCGTTGAGTTTGATCACCCCACGCTCAATGCTTCCACAGTTGACGGGAGACCTCGGACTGTCTGCTCTCAGTGCTGCCGCAGAAGCCAGGGGCCCTCTATCGCCGCCACGCTGGGCCTGATATCCCCCACGCTGGGCTCACTGTCCCCCGCATTGTGGTCACTCACTTGCTCTCCCCCACGCTGGCTTACCCTCCTGCACTTGGGCTTCCTTTGTCCCGCCCTCTCTCACTGTCCTGCTTGCTGGCTCAATCTCAACACAGAAGGCAAGTAGACTAAAGTAAGAGAAAAAGACGCTGTGAAGGAAGGTAAAAGAAAATAGAAGTAGATAGAGCAAATGAACTCTGGACACACTGTGCTGCTGCTCTGCCGCCATCCTGGAGAAAGGCCTGTCAAACATCCATAAGATGCAAGCCAGTAGTGTGATGGAATAGTCCCCACTTACCTGGATGAGTACAGCCCCAACAACGAGGAGCTTGACATCATCCAGGACAAAACAGTCCATTTCATTGGAATTCCATCCACCACCTTCAGCATTCACTCTTTTCCTCACCCACACATAACAGCAGCAGTGTGTGCCATCTACAAGATGCACTGTAACAAATCATGAAGGTTTTTTCAACAACCACTCTTACCGGTGGGAAGCTCAACCCACTATATAAATTTAGACAACTTAATTACAAGCTCCCATCCTGCCAACAGAATCTGATTTTTGATGTATCTCAAAATCAATTTCTCCCATCTGCCTTGCTTTTCTCTTCCAACATCAGCATCACATTGTGCCCGCAGAACTAAGGAATCCATTGATCCTGTGTTTTGTCTTAACTATGAATATTAGCTGGTGTGAATTCCAAAATATCCTTTTCAAGTGGGAAGGCCACATCCAGTACAAGTTAATTCAGAACTTCCAGAAGCATGATCATCTGTCTAGAAACTGTAAGGATCATCTAACTCTTGGAAGTCAACCGAGCTGCTCTTCAGGGTCAGTTTTGAAACATAAAAGACAGTTCCAGAACTGCAATAAGAAAACAGTCCATATTTGAAGTTAAGCATAGGGCACTTCATGGGCTTGACACCAATCAATAGTGAGTCAGCCAATCTTGCTGCATTAATGACAAAGTTGCCACAATTGGTGCCAGTGGCCAGAAGGATAAAGTAGCAAAAATTAGCTGAAGTTACCATTCTTGATTGCTAACCAAAGTATGTGCATTGGCATCAGGAGAGATAGGCTGAGCCCAGCAATTGGACTTCTTACTCACTAGCCAACCTCATCCAACGATATTGACCACTGAGCCCATGCAAGCTTCAGGAAATGAGAAAGTTGATGCATATTATAAAGAAAAACAAAGAATACTATTAGTTTCCATGGGTAAAAGCATAACAAAACCAATATAAATAGACCTGTACGGGTATATTGACCAAAACAATTAATTTATCAATTGACTGCGACATGAGTACAGTATTTAACATAACTGGGTCAAGCAGTCAATCCTATTTAGTTGGAGGAAAGGAAATCAAGTGTTGTGAATTGAGGAATTAGCATTAATCATTAGATCAATGGTTTTAAACGTCTTAATCACTCAGTAGCTTGCATATGAAATGCGAGAGAACCTAAGAGAAATACTTCAGTTCTCTTTTCTACTTCAGATTTGTAGTGGAAGTGGCACAATAATGTTTGAACATGTAGAATCCAGTGAAATTGGGAAACTCTTCATTGATGCCTGCGCTGAAGAAAATTCTTCCTTGCATTGCCAGAAAAGAAGATTGTGGACTCTACAGCCACATTCATTGGTTGCTGAACATGTTTGCAAATTGATCATATTCACTGTGGTATTCCACTTCCATAACATTGTCGAACTTGGATCCCACCTCAACTCGTCTGCTGCTGAAACCCTCATCCATGACTTCATTACCTTAAGATTTGACAATTCAATGCACTCAGGCCAGTCTCCCATATTCTATCCTCCTCAAACCTGAAATTGCCCAGAATTCTGCATTATTCATACAACGTCCCATTCATCCATTACTTTTGTACTCACTACGTACATTAGCACCTAATTAAGCAACACCTTTATTTTAATATAAATATTCTCGCGGTCATTTTTCAATTTTTCCATTATATACTTCACAAAACTCCTCCAGCCCCACAAACCTCTGAGGTATCTGCTTTCCTTCAATTCCAGCCTCTTGAGTATCTTTGATTTTAATTGTTCTACCATCGGTCCTCTCTGGTGTCCAGATGCTACACTCTGGAATTTCCTCAGCTCTCTGCCTCACCACTAAAAGCCACTGCTTTGACCAAACCTTTATCCATCTAGTCTACTGTTCCCTTACAGTAAATCAGAGTCAAACCTTTCTTTACGATGTTCCTGAAGCACCTTGCGATGTATAAATATATTAGTGCTACTACAAAATTACACATTGTTCTTACTTTTCCCAGACTGTTTTATCAAGCAAATAGCTACAAGTTCTGGATTCCACTATTCCAAAGTCAGGGGCAACCTTTCCCTAAATCTTTGCTAAGGTACAGGTTAATTAATTCCCCATTACTCGAGCTGCCTCCAAAATGGTGAATTACTTATAGTCGTAGAGTCATACAGCACAGGAACAGGCCCTTCAGTCCAACCTGTCCATGCTGACCATGTTTGCTAATCTGAAACTAATCCTATTTACCAGCATTTGGCCCATATCTCTGTAAACCTTTCCGATCCAGGTACCTGTCCAAATGCCTTTTAAATGTTGTAATTGTCCTCACCTCCACCACTTCCTCTAGTAGCTCCTTTCAAAATGCATCACAGTCTGAGTGAAAAAAAGGGGTCCCTCAGGTCCCTTTTAAATTTTTCCTTTCTCACTTTAAATCTACGTCCTCTAACTTTGGAGTCCCCTACCACTGAGGGGGGGTGGTGGGTAGGGGTGGTGGTGGTGGTGGAGCGGGGGTAGTGGGGCAGGTGGTGTCGGGAGGAACCCTGGCTGTTCACCTTATCTATGCCCCTCATGATTTCATAAACCTTTTTAAGGTCACCCCTCAGCCTCCTCTGCTCCAGGGAAAAAAAGTCCAGCCTCTCCTTATCTCTTAAACCTTCCAGTCTTGATAACATCCTTGTAAACATTTTCTGAGGCCTTTCCACTTTAATAACATCCTTCCTATAGCAGGGTGACCAGAATTGTACACAGTACTCCACATGTGGCCTTACCAATGTCTTGTACAACTGTAACAACTCCTGTGCTCAATGCTCTGACCGATGAAGGCAAACATGCTGAATGTCTTCTTAACCACCATGTCTACCTGTGACACCAACTATGTACCTGCACCCCTAGTTCTCTCTGTTTGACAACATGATGCTACATCCTCACTAGATTGGCTATTTTGGGAACAAGCAAGCAAGACAATACTTAAGATTCAGGGGTTTGTACAGAACGTTGGCCCAAGATTAATGTGTGAGTATGAACTCAACTTCCTCTGCCTCTTCCTCATCAAATTTAACAAATGAGTGAAATTCCATTAGTCCTCTTCTTCATCAAACCATTCTGTTCCTCCATACTCAATGCTGTGGATGGTCTGCAGGGAAGGAAGGCCTAAGTTAAAAATGGAAGATTATTTGCCTTGGAATTAAGAAAAGAAGGGTGTTACAGCTTGTAACCCATGATGATACCTTGAGATAGCATACTAACAGAGAAACTGCGTGGCCACTCACCTGCCATCAGAAGTATGTCCCGATTTCACTCTTTCCCAAACTAGGAGCTGACTATTTCTCCATCTGCTTTAAGATCTATTCCTTGTAGGGGTTGAGCTGTTTAAAAGTGAGGAAAGCCCCATCAGGTCCTTTGTCTCTAAGCATGCAATATATGTTCCTCATCCTACAAGACTGAGTGAATTTATAACAGGGATGTCAGCTAGGTATATGGGAGATCTGATGTAAGAAATATTGTTTTACCATTCTGTTACAGTACGGGAAGGGACTTTAGGTTTGTGTATTGAATAATTGATCTCAGGGAGAATGGAGCGACATGCTGTAAAATCCCAAATTAGTGAACACAAACATAGTTATTCTTACAATATTTAATTTGAGAGACTGAAGAGTAGTCCGGTGCCAAGGACTCACTAGAAGAGAAATGAAAATGAGCCATATGTTGCTTTGCCTGCTCCAAAAGGGTCATTGAACTTTTAGTGTCACTGGACTGCTGCCTTGGAGATGTCAAAGCTTGCACTCATCATAGTTGATACCTCGATCTACTTGAGCAAGAGAGGCAATTTTTACGGATTTCATCGCATTGCTGTTTTGTGCCTTTTTTTATTTCTTCCTACACGCTTCCTTTTCCCTTCTCTGGTTACTTCTGTTAGATGCTCCTATGGCAAATATTCTTGTAAAATAATATAAAGTATTTAGGGGACGTATAGTCAACCAAGTAATGACAACTTATTGCCCCAAATAATTTGCTATTCATCTGTTGCACACCCCTTCTCTCCAGATAGCCTATTGCTGCAGACTGAAAACTGGATTGGTTTTTAATGGTTGAATTCTGATATGAAAGGACCCTGGCATAATATTGACATTTTCAAAGTGATTTGTACCAATGAATCTTTAAATGGTTATGAGTGTGATCAATGAAACCCAGGCCCTAGCCTTGCAGCTCGTGTTGACACGTACATAATGAATGCCAACACATGGAAGGTTTGTTGGATGTGGTGGAGGTGGTTGCGGGGAGAGCTGGTTTTAGGAATCAGTAATTATGTCAAACAGAGACAGACAGTTTAACAGCACAACTGGTGTGCTAATAAAGTCTACAGTAGACAATTAAACCGTGGTTCCATGGCCACATGGTGACTTCTTGGTTTCGAATGGAAATTGTAGATGTTAAAAACAGTCTAAAAACTAAAGAAGAACGATTTTTTTTTGGATAAATCTAAAGCAGCAATTCTGTTGCAGGCAGGCTAAAGAAACCTTCCACACATCACTGTAGAAATACATTACAGTATGACCAATTACTCTTGCCCTAGTGGAACAGGCGTAAAGGGAGCAGTTGTACAAAGAAGTTTCTAATCTTCTATTTAATTGCATTTAGTCTGCAGTTAACGGGCACTGGATTTGACAGAGGAGGATTAGCAAAAGTGGAAAAGAGCTGTCTTTAATGTCAAGAAGCCCATTCAAGTCTCCTTGCTCCATTAAACAGCTGGCCTTGAACAGACACTGCTACTTGTCTCATGACAGTAGACATAGGCCTCGATTCTGAGTTGTCACATGGAGGCTGTGATGAAATGGGAATGCAAACAGGTGGGAGCAGCTTTTGGGAGAGGATATTTGATGAAGCATCAATAGCCAAACCATCTTGTCGTTCTCTTCCAGCATTTTCAGATTTAGATCATTAGCATCTGTGGTATTTTGCTTTCTGCTTACTTGGGAAAAGGATGTGGCCTGTGAATATGGTGCATGGGCAGCTTGCCCAGAAATCTGACAAACGGCATCAAATGTGGATGGTTGGCATGGATGGCTGTGAATACTTACAAGTTTCCCTGTCCAGAATTTTTCAATCGTCTTTTTCTCTTTCTACTGCAAATGTATATAAGGAAGTATGTGTTATAATAACATTTTTTCATCCAACATGCCTGATTAACATTCCCTCTTGATTTATCCCATCTACTTGAATACTATTAAGTATTCAGTTTGCTTAAAATCCCAAGCCACTATTTGTTTATCACGTGCTCTGTGTGTGTCTCATGTGCGAGAGAGATCTGACTGCTTTCAAGCATTGAGCAGCTTTCAAAACACAAAGTAGCATATCAATTTCCTCCAGCAAATAAAAGCAGCACTGAAGACTTCAGATCTGCACACATTAAATTTAATGAGATCCTAATTAATCCTTATTCTTGGAATGCAACAGAAACGTTATCAGCCAATACAAATATCAAGTGCATTGTTCTACAAGGATCTTTATGTATTTACTGATTCCTACAAAACAATCTCTGCTTTATTATCCTCTACTGAAATTTTAAAGTAGAAAATCTAGGGAATTTGTTCAGCTTCTGGTTTTCCCAGAAACCGGGCTGCTCTTAATTACACAAGTACATGGCTAGCAAAATGAAAATCCTTGAACCCAAAATGGCACAAAGCCATCTTTATTTGAGTCGGTGGAAAATAAATTTCACATGCCATCCTGTGCTCTACCCCACCACTCCTCTTGCCATATGCTGCCAAACTGAGTCAGATGCTTCCTATCTGCACCTCCCACTTTTACTGCCCCCATCTATCCCTGCCCACAGTATAGACTTCACTAGAAGAATAATCATTGCTAGAATTTTCACCATTGCTGTACTGTATACCTCAACTACAAATCCACTTGCATGATGTGGAGAGGATGGTATGGTGGCTCAGTGGTTAGCACTGCTGCCTCACAGTTCAAATCCAGCCTCAGGTGACTGTCTGTGTGGAGTTTGCATATTCTCCCCGTGTCTGCTTGAGTTTCCTCCAACAGCCCAAAAATATGTAGGTTAGGTGGATTGGCCATGTGAAGTGGCCCATATTGTCCAGGGATGTGCAGGCTGAGTGGATTAGCCATTGAATTGTAGAGTTACAGGAATGTGGCCTGGGTTTTGGAGGGTTGCTGTGGACTCAAATGGCCTGCTTCCACACTGTAGGAATTGCATTTGGATAAATACAGTGGGCTGAATCTTGCATCTGTTTTTTGGTTAAGCAGACAGTGTCAATTTATTTTTGGAGGTATTCTCACCGTGAGGCGCAGCAAGATTTCTCACCGTATCTTAGTTAACATACCACCCTGCCCCCAATGGCTCTCTCATGTCTGCTTCTATCCCCATCTTACCACACAATGTGAGATAACAAAGTGTAGAGCTGGATGAACACAGCAGGCCAAGCAGCATCAGAGGAGCAGGAAAGCTGACGTTTCGGGCCTAGACCCTTCTTCAGAGAAAGGTTTTTCTGAAAGCCATTGTTCACGTGGACCAGAACTCAGAGACGAGACTTGCACTGCACAATTCATGACATTTCCCCCAGACACAGTAAACAAGAGAACATTGATGTCCTGCATTGTGGTCAGGATTGAAGAGGTCCAATTGGGTGGGACTTCCACTTCCCTCAGGATCAGCACTGGACACCATGACATCAAACTATGACATCTTAGTCTGAGGTTGTCACAAACATACAGGTGATCATAGGAGCAAGGAACAAGAGAAGGCCACTTGGCCTTCAAGCTGCTCTGCCATTCAATGAGTTACCTGGATCACTGCAGACTCAGCTGTCTGGAGGAATTCCCAGTACTATAGGAAGAACATCACTGCCCTTCTCCATGCCGCTAGCATAAGGGCCACCATCTTCTCTCTAATATCTCACACTTACTCTCTCTGCTTCTGTATCCACCTCCCACCAAAGCTCATCTAGGTAAACTCAGAGTCAGTTGGTCCTATGGCGGTAGGCAAAAAGCCCAGTTCACCCCATGGGCTGGGTGCATATTCCTGAATGCACAATAAGCTTACACCAGCATTACAAATGATAGGATACTAGTGTAGGCCGATGTGCAGCACTAAAGTGCAGAACCATATTGTAAGTAGCATGAGTGTCGCAAGATTTCCGCAAGGCTAGCATATGTCAAATGCCAGTCCATGAACTTAGATGACATATGGCTGCTGCCCATGGAATGTGCTCTGAGATGTTGCTGCCCAGTATCCAACATAAAGGTCCTTTGGAGAAAGCAGTGAGCTGAAGTTGGCAGCTACCTGTTCAGAGTTTAATGTTGAGAATTCTTGACATTTAACTTGTTCAGCAAATTTGGCTACATAAGAAGCTGAGTATGAATGAGACAAATGGTCTTGCCCAGGGATTGGTGTTAGAACCCTTGATTTTTTTCTGATTTATGTAAATGATTTAGTGATGGGTGTTAAGAGCAAAATATCTAAATTTGCAGATGATACTAAGCTAGGGAGAATAGCAAATTGTGAGGATGATGCTGAGCAACTTCAGGGGGACATTGACAAGTTGGTCCACAGGGTAGACGCCTGGCAGATGAATTTCAGTGCAGAGAAATGTAAGATAATGCATTTTGGTAGAAGAAACATGGAGAGATAATACAGGCTGAATGGTACAACTTTGAGAGAAGTACAGGAGCAGAGGGACCTCAGGGTTCACATACATAATTCTCTGACAGTGGACAGGCAAGTTGAAATAATTGTTAAGAAGGCATATGGGATCCTTAGGTTTAATAATGGAGTACAAAAGCAAGGAAGTGATGCCACCCTTTGACAATTCATTGGTCAGGTCACATTTGGAGTGTTGTTTAAGTAAGGATGGTAAAGAACTGGACAGAATGCAAAGAAGATTTACTAGAATGAGGGATTTTAGATATCAGGAAAGATGAGAGAAATTGGACTCATTCTCCTTGGACAGAAGAAGATTGAAAGGTGACCTTATTGAGGTGTTCAAAATTATGAACAATTTTGACAGGGTGAAGAAGGATATTCTGTTTCCGCGAGTTGGTATGTCAGTAACTATGGTCACAATTTCAAAATTGTCAGCAAGAGAGCTATGTGTGAGATGAGGAGAGTTGTTGGGATTTGGAATGCACGGCCTGGAAGGGTGGTGGAGGCTGATTCCATAGGTTTCAAAAGAGACATGGATATATATTTAAAAGTGATTAATGTAGAGAACTATGGAGCTAGGTCTAGCTGTGTAAGTATTAAGAGCCAGTACAGATATTCTTTCATAGATATATACCTGGTAAACATACAGGTGCTCATTGATACATTGTCTTTCATAGAATCCCTACTGTGTGGAAACAGGCCCTTCAGCCCAACAAGTCCACACCAACTCTCAGAGTCTCCCACCCAGACCCATCCCCCTAATCAACACATCCCTGAACACTATGGGCAATTTAGCATGGCCAATCCACATAACCTGCACATCTTTGGACTGTGGGAGGGAACTGGAGCACCTGGAGGAAACCCACAGAGACACAGGGAGAATGTGCAAACTCCACACAGACAGTCACCCGAGGGTGGAATTGAACCCAGGTTCCTGGCACTGTGAGGCAGCAGTGCTAACCACTGAGCCACCGTGCTGCCCAAATGTAATGAGTTGTAATATTTTCACATGTGCTGATGACACAAAATTGGTGGAATTATGAGTTGGGCCAAATGGCCTCCTTCTGTACTGTAAAATTGTAGAAGTTGCAATATTGTTGCAGCATTTAACAAGCTATATACTTCCTTCTTTAGTTGCAATTCACTGATGCCTAGCAGGAAGACCGCTTCTCCATTTGGCAAAAGCATAAAAGATACAGCGAGGTGCTCAGGATGTTGATATAGGCATCACGGGATTTCTCATCTGCTTCTACCACAAATCTCACCACGGACCATGTCACTATGGCCCCAAAAAGAATCCACCTAGTATGTTTGCATCTGATGCTGGTGAAGCAGAGCAGCTTGTGTCTGAAATGCCGTTTTTTACTGGTAAGTGTAAAAGTCAAGCAGACCAAAGAATAGACGAAAACAGAAGTGGCTGGAGAAAACTCAGCAGCTCTGCCAGGCTCTGTGGAGAGAAATCAGAGCTGACATTTTGGATCCAGGGACCGTTCTTCAGAACAGTTCTTAAGCTCTGAGTTTTTCCAGCAATTTCTGTTTTTGTTTCTGATTTCCAACATCCACAGTCCTTTTGTTTTTATGATTAAAACATAGCTGGACTTGGATGAATTTCTGGATTCAGTTAACTTGCTTTCCCTGGCTTATATCCAGTTACAGAAATGTTCCTGAGAATGGGTAAATGCTCCAGATTGAACGCTGGAGCACGTCAATTAATAACGGAACTTTGTTGCTAAATTTGCAATTTGCCCCAACCTGTTTTCTATTGCTATGTCTGATGTTAATAAAAACATACTCGTCTGAAGATACCAGGAGCCAATGTCTGTCAGCCCCTTTCAGATCCAATCTGAAGATGACTTGTACAATCCCAGTGCCAGAGTGGGTATAACCTGATGCACGTCTGCTATTCAGTTTCAGGGCTCACAAAAATGAGGCCAGCAAGTTTAGGATTACCAAGTCTGGTTCAAAGTGTTCATGGAGATATTGTCAAACGATGGCTCGGTGGTTAGCACTGCTGCCTCACAGTGCCAGTGACCTGGGTTTGATTCCAGCCTCAGGCAGCTGTCTGTGTGGAGTTTGCACATTCTCCCCGTGTCTGCATGGGTTTCCTCCAGGTGCTCCGGTTTCCTCCCACAGTCCAAAGCTGTGCAGGTTAGGTGGATTGGCCATGCTAAATTTCCCATAGTGCCCAGGGATGCTTAGGTTATGTGGGTTAGACATGGGAAATTAGGCGAATGGGTCTGGGTGGTATGCTCTTCAGAGGGGTGGTGTGGACTTGTCGGGCTGAATGGCCTGTTTCCACACTGTAGGGATTCTATGATTTTATGATTTCTCTTCTTCAATCTCCCACCCAATCAAACATCCTCTTTCCTTCATGTTTAGAACTAATAAATAACTCTATTAATAAATATAAATAAATAATATTGGCAATCTAATCTAGTTATGTGTTCTGGAAACTCTAGACTACTTTCCTGAAACTTATTTGCCTCCCCACACCTATTGTGGCCTTTAGAAAACTCCTGTGGTTCACAAATTGTAGTTCAGCTCCACAGGGAGGGTCATTGGGGCTGGGGTTTAGTGTTCCAAGGCTGGTACTTACCTCTGCTGGTGTGCGGTGTGGTGCACTCAAGGTTTTCTATGCATCAAATAAAAGCTCCACCATGCATCAATTAATTCAGTCACACAACCTAACCCAAAAGAGTCTTGCTTTGGTAGGCCCAGGAGGTGAGATTGCCCATGTGTGCAACAGCAAGATCCAAAGCAACTTGACCAATAAGTAAAGTAGGACCTGTGATTGGAGGACCAGTGAGTGATGAGGGTAGGTGAATCTATGGTTTGGGGAAAGCTTGGGCTGGTGGGACTGGAAAACAGCCACTGTAGAAAGTTCCAGAACTCCTGGCTTGGCTCATTTTTCTCTAATCTTCAGCTCAACAGGCTAACAGAGAACCAGTCCTAACAACATGGACTTTTTTTTGATACAGAGCTTCTACTTCCAGCAACAAGTCTTCTGACTCCGTTGCTTATGAAAAAGAAAATCAGAAACTTCTTATAAATACAATGAAGCTTTCCTTGAGTATGGGGCCATGAGCATTTTTGCTAAATCTGAAAGAATAGCAAACTGTCCCCTTTGTCTCCAACTGCTGCCCAGTGAAAGCATGATGTAGCCCAAGTGGCAGCTCATAACCGCCTACCAGGAATATGTCAGGATACCATGATCATTTTTCTAATGTTAAAAAGAGGAACTTCTGCAGCACGTTTAGAGGAGAATGGCCTCAACAGTTTCTGAAAAAGCTCAAAGGCAACTCTTGGGGTGAAATGTTCAATAGTACAGGTTAAGGAAGGCTCACGCAATTGAAGAAACTTTAATTTTGCCGACTGCAAGTAGGTTAAACGTCCAAGGAGGCAGAGGCAAATAAATTTATAGGTTTACCCCACTTAAATATTGACTGTGAAGTGAAGAAATAAGGGAATGGCAGTTGGCGGAAACACATTCATAAGACAACTGAAATCCATTCCTGCTTTTGCTCTTCAAATTGGCATGAGCTCAAAGTGGCATAATACATATGCTGGGTTTTGTGTGTTGCATGTGAAAGAATAGCATTCTTAAAGACATTCTGTTCGGTTTCCTATTTCCTGGCCAAGAAATGGTGCAGGGAATATTTAGTGTGCTGCAGGAAGTCAAACAGATTCCTTTGGATCACATAGTTCTTTCATAGTGCTCCATCGAAAGAAGACCACAAAGTACGTCCATGTGCATCAGTGAGGCATATAGCCTGTTGTTTTGACTCTCTGCAAGATTCAAAGGGACCAATAAGCAGCTAAAGCACTGAGCATAGAGCTAGGTGGAGTATTATTGTGTGTCTCATCAAATGTAAAATACACTTAACTTCACAGAGTGTGTGTCTGTTTGCAAAACTGTTTTTATGTTATTTCACGGATGTGCTTGCTGCTGACAAGGATAGCATTTATTGTCCATCTCTAATTACCCTTCAGGAGGTGATAATCAGCCTTCTTGAACCACTGTGGTCCTTATGGTGTGGAAACTACCAAAGTAATGTTAGGGAGTGACAGTTAATGAGCAGTGATATCGTTCCAAGTTAGGATGACATGCGAATTGGCGGGGGAAATGTATGTGGTGGTGTTTTAATATGTCTGTTCCCTTATCCTTCCAGGTCATAGAGGTCAGGTATTTGGAAGGTGCTTTCCAAGTAGCTAAATGAGTTGCTGCAGTGGAGCATGCAAATAGTAAGCACTTCTGCCACTGTGTGCTAGTGGTTGGAATGAATGTTTTTAGTCTGAGGATGCAGTATGTAGGGCACCAACATGAAGATTTAGCTCTAACTTGACCAAATTAACCAGCATGCAGAGGGAAAAGCAAGATTTTAAAGGTCGGATCTTCGAATAGCCTATACCAGCTTGAGGGATTGCCACGTAAATAAAAACCAGAAAACAAGATTGCAGCGACAAACAAGATAAGATAACGTAACACAATACTCCAGATGGGCACGTGATTTGATGAAGAAATATACAATACCCCAGACAGACAGGTGATTAGATCAAGAAGTAACTTGACTAATTATCCACACAGAGTTAGTTAGTAAAAAGCTTGCCAACAGAGACATGTATGGGATATGAAAGAAGTATCTGATGATCTAAAAGATGGAGGAAATAGCATAGTGATACTGAGGGAATCAACATTCAGAAGAAGGATGACCTTGAGTCAGAGACTTAGAGAAGACGGTGAGAATATCGGAACAATTCTTGACCATGAGGCCCTTGCTCAGGGACCTTGAAAAATACAGTGTTACCTGTACCAGAGCCTGATTATCTCCACTTTTTACAGGTAGTATTCTGTGCAAAAGGTAAGGCTTGTACATTTGTGATTCTGATATATATCGTGTTGTACAACTGATACTGCCTTTGAGTATTTATCTGATTACTACTGTTTCACTTAGTGCAAAGAAATGTTAGTTAAAAAACACAACAGGTGTCAACAAGCAAGTTGCTTTGTCTTGGATGTTGTCAAGCTTCTTGAGTGTTGTTGGAACCATATGTTTAGGCAAATGGAGAGCATTCTGTCATTCACCACTTGTGTCTTGATGGACAGGCATTGGGGAATCAAGAAGATATAGGATCTGATCATAACATGTTTTGTTTCACACTGAGACACATTGATTATCATGAAGAAAGGACAGCAATGTTTTTTTTTCAATGCACTGCAAATCAAAAACAAAATTATTTATTTTCTCTGACAAGAACCAGGAATTAATGCCTAGCTTCTATCACAGACACATTTCGGAAACAAAATGAACTTGGTACAAATATGTAAGAAAGGAACATAAACACTCTTCAACAGATTGATTTAATCGAAGCACTTATAGAAAATCGCACTTTGAAAGTGTAATACACTGAAGTTGAAATACAATTTACCAGGTTTCTGCCTGGCAACAAAATCGACCAGTGTCTAACTCATGATGATTGATCATGTCAGCCACTGGAAACAAACTTTGTAATGTTTTTTCCCTGATTTGAATGCATCACGGTTCAATTTGAATCAAAACACCTATTCAATGTCCACCTGGGGATCTCATTGAAACTCACAGGATACTGCAAGGCCTGCATAGAGTGGACATGGAGAAGATCTTTCCACTAATATAGAGACTAAGACCCAAGGGCACAGCCTCACAGTGAAGGGATGACCCTTTAGGACTGAAATGAGATGGAATTTCTTCAACCAGACAGTGGTTAATCTGTGGAACTCATTGCGGAAGTGTATTTAAGGCAGAGATAGATAGGTTTTTGATTAGAAAGGGGATCAAGGGTTACAGGAAGAAGGCAGGAGAATGTGGTTGAGAAATGTACCAGCCATGATTGATGGCCCAGTTCTGTTTCTATATCTTATGGTCTTAGGATGATTTGTCTGAAATCTAAATTGAGCATCTTATTGAAATTTCATGCGATCAATTTTTGGAAAAAGCAAGTTCCAGAGTTTCTCTGCCTAACTTCTGGGTCAGTATGGAGGCTAACTATTGCTTTTAACATTTAAAGTGAAGGCTCCTTTCACCAACACCATGTATGAAGCGGGATTTATAAACTTTTTAGCACAGAATTTAAATATCGATCAATTCTAGATGTCACCTCACAGTTTAGACGAGCAGTATCAAGCACACTGACAGAATTTGAAGATCTGAGTTGCAACATGCCTGTCCATACGCTTCATTAGGTGTTGTGCATGTATAAAATAACATTTTTGTACAGGTCTTTAAAAATTCAGGCTTTCGTGTGCACATGACATATTATAGATATGTTGTATGCTGCTTTGCTTCCGTTTTGCTCTGATTATATTTGCATTTACAGTCACATTAAAATTAGTTAAATTGGAAAAGTAGTTTGGGCAGACCAACCTTAAAACCATCGCTTTGATCAAGTTTTTGGTCACCTGCCATAACATTGCCTTATGTAACATTATTTCAGAATTTACTTTGTAGTACTCTTGTGAAGTGACTTAGGGATTCCTAACAGGTTAATGGTGCTATATAATTACCATGTTCTGTTGTTTGGGTCTGTAGAACTATTTACATTTGGTCGGAAGAATGGAGATATAGGCTATTTTCTAAATGGAGAAAGACTTCGGAAATCTGAAACACAAAGACACTTTAGGAGTCCGAGTTCAGGATTCTCTTACGGTTAACAAGCAGATTCAGTCGGTAGTTAGGAAGGCAAATGTAATGTTTGCATTCATTTCAAGAGGGCTAGAATACAAGAGCAGGGATGCCATGCTGAGGCTCTACAAGGCTTTGATCAGACTACATTTATAATGTTGTACACTCTGCCACCACTGAGCATCAGTGATGGAGGGAGTGGATGCTTGTAGGTGAGGGGCCAATCAAACAGGCTGCTTTGTCCTGGACGGTGTCAAGCTTCTTGAGTGTTGTTGGAGCTGCACTCATCCTGGCACATGGACAATATTCCATTATGCTCCTAAACTGTGTCTTGTAAACAGTAAAGAGTTTTGGGTAGTCCGGAAGTGATTTATTCATTGTAAGATTCCTAGACTAACACCTTATAATTACTCGTTTTGAAAGTGAGCAGTGTTGTTTCTCATCAAAGTTCCTCCTTCTCAAACTGAATGCTAAGTCCTACCATATTATGGACACTGTTTCCTAGGGGATCTTTCATTCTGACATCTGCATTAAATCTGCCTTGTTACACATCATCAAAATAGCCAGATTTCTGATTGAATTCCTGGTTCTACAACATATTGTCCTGGGAAACTGTCCTGAATGCACTCTATAAATTCTTCCTCATGGCTACCTCTGCCAATCTGACTATGCTATTCTATATGACCGTCCAATCTACATATTGTTCTTATTACTATCCTGACACCTGGTTCAAAATGGCTAGGTCCCACATGTTGTCTGGGTCAACAGCAAAATACGTTTGTCAGATTGGATAATGTCAGATTTTTATTGCCTATTTAGTTTTATAGTTGCCATCGGCTGCATGAGTTTGTGAATCAAGAGTTAGTTGCAGCAACATGCCACAAGGATAATAAAACACCCTTTGTCTAGAGACCATATTTATTTACCAAGGTTAAAAAAAAATGCCGACGCTGGAAATCTGAAGCAAAAACAGAAAGTACTGGAGAAACTCAGCAGGCTTGACAGCATCTGTAGGCTTTCTGATGAAATGTCAATGGACCTGCGACATTAACTGTTTTTCTCTATCTACCAGACTTCCTGTTTTTGTTTATTCACTTATGTTTTGTTAACATATGTCTGATAATTCTATTCTGTGCCTATTCACATTTTGCTATAATTTTATACAGTCTGAAATATAATCTGCTTTGAGAATTGCAGTGCTGGAAATTAATAATAATGATGAAGGGAAATGCTCAATATGATTTGTTCTGTAATGCTCCTATAAAAAGCAGTCTCACTCTATTAGATGCTGTGTATAGCAACCATTCACTGACTGAAAGCAAGCAGCAGTGATAAATGATTACAGGCCATTAGTCAAGTTCAGTTGCAAGATCCTCTGCAAATTAATTACTGAGGGCCTTGATCAGCACGGTGATGTTTGCACACCTTGTCATCCTTTCATGAGGCTGGAAGAACTAACAGCCCAAAGCACCCACAGTATAACTGAATCCTCAGAACTGTGATCCCTGAAGGACAGCAACAGTATCACCTGCCTTCCTGATCTAGCGTAAATAATGATTCCTAATACACTCCTCCAACTTTGTGGTTACAATATCCAAAATGTACACACATATATCAAAAGCTCAATCTCATTGATGTAGTAGACTTTCCTTACTTAGAACACATACAGCAATTTATTTGAGAGTGTGACTCAGGGAGAACACTTTTTATCCAAAGTATTATTTACAAGTGAAGTTGAAATATAAAGACGATCATTCAGCATTGTCATTTCAGACTGAACATTTGAATAGAAGAATAGACGATATTGTTAATTCCTGGGTAAGCAGAGGGACAAGACAGCTGGGCAGGTGCTAAACGCAGAAAAATAGGCAACTCAAACACAACATCAATTTACAGTTTGTGAAGGAGGTAAGGCACTTTGGATGGGAGGGAGGTGTACTAGTTAGTACAAGTTACAGATTATTGAAAAATTGAAGCAGTAATAAAGCAATGGACAAAGGAAATATTGTGCATAGTCTAACCCCTTCAGGCATTCAGTTTGAAGCAACATTGATGAACACAAGCTTAAAGAACAGCAGATTAAAGCAATTGTGAAATGATGCATATTTAAAAATACCTATCAGACTGATTACCATGGCTGAAGACGAAATAGGTTTTCGCCAACAGAGATAAGACGACAATAACTGTAAGAAGCAAGTTACGCTATAACCCAATTCACAAGAGAGTTAAAATGTTCACATTGTTCTCAATCTATCAACTTCACTTTTGAGCCTACATGTATGTCTTAATCCCAATTTCAGCAGAAGACTTGGAAGAGATTGACAACTTCCCAGAGAATATTTGGTCCAGGCAGAACAGCTGTTCAAACACTGGTCTAGGAACATAATATTGTTGACCAAGCTGTCAAGCAGTAACCAGTAGACAATTTTGTTGGGCTTCCCAAAATCAAGGTGGAACTGCAATAGAAGAAAGAATCAAATGGTTAACATTGTTAAGATCAGCCATGATCTTATTAAATGGCAGGGCTGGCTCGAGGGGCCAGATGGCCTACTCCTGCTCCTAGTTCTTAAGTTCTTATGTTCTTAACATGGTGGAAGTCGGACACTTTACAGGACTGGGAGAAAAGTTAAATCTTCTGTCTTCCGAAACAGAACAATCAATGCTAGTGACAGTGATAGTGCTGAATGAGCAACAACTTATCAGTAGTAGGACTGAGAGTCGGACAACGTTGACTTCACCATTTAAGTAACAACAATGGGCGACTGACAATGTCCAATCTGATTAACAACTCAAGAAATATAAGCTGCACATGCATTCATAGGATCTTGAAGATCATCCATAAATCCATTGAAGCGTGAGGACCCAGTACAGAAAGTATGCAGTGTTTGTCTGAGGCAACAGAAGCGATTCTACATGACGGCTTAGAGACAGTGGATTGGTCCATTTCAAGAACTCAGCTGCCAACCTAAACAAATATGCCACTACTGTTAAGGCTTCATTAATAAGTGTGTAGGTGACTGTGTGCCAAAGAAGTTAATCTGAATGTTTCTAAAATGGAAACCATGGATGAAGTGGCAGATCCACTCCCCACTGAAGTCCGGGTCTGAGGGATTCAAGTTGGGTAACCCTGATCTACACAGAAAATCCAGGTACGACCTTCACGATGCCATAATGTTGCCGAGAGGCAATACCAAACTAAGCTGGAAACCCCGACCAACACACAGATGCCTGTCATTTGTGGCAAGGCTTACATGACATAATGGGCTACAAAGCAACATCGAACAGAATTGCGGGCAACAGTTTATCCCTACTTAATGAGCTCGATGCATCCTACGCTTGCTTTGAACAGAAGGTCATTGAAACGATGTCACTTATCCCAGCAGCATCGGTTGTACCTGTACACACGATCACCAGTAAGATCAGCCTTCTTGAGTGTGAACCCACAGGAAGTGACAGGGCCAGATGGAATCCGTGGGGCCATGCACTCAGATCCTGTGCAGACCAGCTGGACGGAGTATCCACAGGCATTTTTAACCTTTCCTTACTATGATCTGATTCTCCTCCTGATCTAATAATGATTTGGAAGTACCGGTGTTGGACTGGGGCGGACAAGGTGAAAAGTCACACGACACTAGGTTATAGTCCAACAGGTTTATTTGAAGACGCAACCTTTTGAACACACCTGAAGAAGGAGTGAGACTCTGAAAGCTTGTGTCTTCAAATAAATCTGTGGGACTATAACCCGGTGTGGTGTGATTTTTGATCTGATTTAAAAGGACCACCATCATCCAAGTGCCAAAGAAAAATCATGCAGCATTCAATGATTACTGCCCAGTGGCTCTTACCTTTACAATTATGACACGATTCAAGAGGGTAGTCGTGGTTCACATCAAATCTAACCTACCAAATTACCTTGATCCTTTGCATTTCACCTATTAGCACTATAGGTCCACAGCAGATCTCGCTGACAACGCTATCTCCCTGGACCTACGCTCATCCCAGGAACATCTGCATAACAAGGGCACCTATGTCAGGCACCTACTAATTAACTACAGTTCCACCTTCACCACGGTAATTCGAAACAAACTCATTTCTAAACTCCGAGGCCTAGGTCTTGGGTCCCCGCTCTGTAACTGGACCCTTGACTTCCTGACCCATAGACTGCAATCAGTAAGAACAGGCAACAACACCTGCTGTAACATAAACGCTGCATTCCTCCTGCTGTGGGTTGACCCACAATGCCATCAGGGAGGGGATTCCAGGATATGGATAGGTAGGTGAATGGACCAAAATTTTGCAGATTAAGTTTAATGTGGTTAAGTGAGAGGTGATCCATTTTGGGGGGAAGAATAAAAAGGCAACTTACTTTCTAAATAGAGAAAAACTTCAAAATTCTTTGGTGCAGGGTATCTGGTGTCCTCATGCATGAATTGAAGGAATTAAGGAGGGCATATTGAACTTTGGCATTTATTGTTAGAGGAATGACATGTAAAAGTAGGCAAATGTTTCGCAAGTGTAAAAGGCATTAGTCAGGCTGCATCCGGAGTACTGCATACAGTTTTGGTCCCCTTACTTGAGGCAGAATGTAATTGCATGGGAGGCAATTTCAGAGTAGGATGACTAAATTAATTCCAGAGATGAAAGGCTTGTCTAATAAGTGGCACTTGAACAGTTTAGGTCGATTGTTGCTAGAGTTTAGAAGAAGGAGAGGAGATGTAATTGAGGTAAATTAGATGTTAAAGAGAATTCACGTGGTGGATGTAGAGCAGATGTTACCCCTTGTGGGGCAATATAGAATTAAAGATCATAGTTTTAGGTGATAGAGTGTCGGATTTAAAACAAAGAAGATGAGAAATTACTTCTCTCAAAGGGTTACAAATCTGTAACATTCACCATTCCAGAGTGTGACAGATGCTGGGACATTGAGTAAATATAAGGAGGAGATAGAAAGGATTTTAATTAGTAGCAGGTTAACGGGTTGTGGGGAATGGATAGGAAAGTGGAGTTGAGGCCAAACTGAGATCAGCCATAATCATATTAAATGGCGGAGCAGGCTGAAGGCGCTGAATTATCTATTCCTACTCCTTATGTTCTTATTTCAGCAGAACAACTGTCTTCTAGGATGAAAATTCAGGGGATTAAAGGTCCTCAAAATAAGGCAATGGACCAATAATTAGGTCTAAAAAGAACAAAGTTTTCTGCAAAGGTTATCTGAGAGAAATGAAAGGTCCTCCAGCAGAGAAATGATCCACTGATCAGAACCAGGATTAACAGTCCTCAAGGTAGAGGCCTACCATTCCTTCAAGTCAAAAGAAAGTACATTCTGAGAAAAGCGAGAAATGTCCAGACTGCCTGCATTCATGATGTCAGAAAATTGGGAAAAGATGGGGCTGGTGGTAACTGTAATGTAGTTATATACATGATTGTATAATGGGTTAGCCATGGGATAAAGCTTGGGGGAGATATTGTATAAAGTAATGATTCTGAAGGGGTTAATGTTCACGCTACATTGGCTATACTCAGTTTACCAATGTCACACATAGCCTGCGGAGAGAGACAAGGTGTGCTAGCCTACCTTTTTGGAAGGAGCAGATACCTATGAGACCATCCCAAGGTCCTAGTAAGTATGACTGATCAAATATATTTGTACGGTGCTGTCATGCAATAAACCTTTTTGTTGTTATCTTCTGCCTTTTCAGCAGATAGTGTAGTATATCCTATCCCACTATTTATCAGTTGGCACAAAGCAAGCAAAGATAAAAGCGGCCAAGCAGCATCACAGGAGCAGGAAAACTTGACGTTTCGGGCCTAGACCCTTCATCAGAAATGGGGGAGGGGAACAGGGAACATTGTGATGACTCAATAGCTACATATTTTGGCCCTTAATTTTCGCTCAAGTCATCCCAATCTCCTGCTGTAACTTAGACAGGAGACCTCTGAAACGTTTGGAGAAATAACATAACAATCAAAACCAGAAATGTGGTGGGTCTCCATACCCTTGCGTTTGGGAGTGAGAGGAATCTAAATCTGCTTCCCATTCCTGATCACTATATAGTGATTCCTGCCATTGTCGAGGATACTTTAAACTTTGCTGTAATTTTGAACTGCTTGCGACCAGAAAGACACAAACATTGAGTAAAATGAATAAAAATAAATCAGTTGCATAGTTGCAGGCTGAATTAATAATATCACTGCCTCATATAAAATGAAATGAAACAATATATAGTAATATTATCAGCATTGTTGCTTGCAAGTCACAAGATTCCGCTTTCATGACCCATACCAGGGCTAGAACACATAATCTGCGGTGACGCCTCAGTGCAGATTAACTAAAACAGATTAGCTGGTAATTATCAGATTGTTGTTGTGGGTGTTGATTGTCTGCAAATTGGCTGCTGTGCTTTCTTGGTTACTACAGTGTCGACACTGAATTGACTATAAAGTTTGTTGAGCCATCAGATGACAATGAAAAGCACTATATAAATGCAAGAAAACAAGGTGTAAAGCTGGATGAACACAGCAGGCCAAGAAGCATCAGAGGAGCAGGAAAGCTGACATTTTGGGTCTAGGCCCTCCTTCTGCTTGCCCTGCTGTGTTTATCCAGCTCTGCACCTTGTTGTCTCAGATTCTCCAGCATCTGCACTTCCTACTATCTCTACATAAATGCAAGATTTTCTTTTTCTCTTTGTATGTTTGCATGGGGCCCCTGATGAGGGCCCTAAATTTGGCTGGTTATGTACAATTCTTATGCAGTTGTTAACCCATTTAGTATAAAATGGATTAACCATGTGATTAAAATAGCACGCAAAGGAATTCTACACAAATATATAAATTACCAGACGGAATTAAACTCTGCTCTGTCTGGACTCCTCCAATAAGAATGGCTGCTGGACAGAGGCGTCAGATGGCAAATGGCATTGATCAACCATGTTCGGCATTATCTGCTGCTTCAGGAAATGCAAGGAGGAAAGTGGAAAAATATTCAAAACAGGCTCTAATGCTGGGAAAACAGGCAATGTTATAAAAGCAGTACGTGTGGGCTGCACTCTGGCATTGCTGGCTGTCGGATTTAGTACTATATATTATTGGCTAAATATGCTGACAACACAATAATCACAAAGACAAGGCCTGGCATCGCTGATTGCCTTTATAGTTGAGTCCCAGAACAGGAAAGCATGTTAACCAGATCTGTCAGGTGGGACTGACTGAGCTCCTAAAGTTAACAATATGACGATAACTAGGTCTACTTTACCTCTGTTTTTCAAAGAAAAATTATGACAGTTAAGAATGGTAAAGCTACATATAATATCATAACATTCCACACAAATAATTAATTTAGGATGAGAGAATAATGATGGGGTAATTACCTTGTGAAATGGGTATGACACGACCAATTTTAAAGCTGTAAATTATGCAACCCATTTGATTCACTGATTCCAGTGCAGCGCTTAAAATTATCATGGTGTCACTGCCATTTAATTACTTGTAAGACAACTGCTTGATAAGTGTTTTTGTTTCTTTTCACCAAAACATTCTTAATCAACACTCACCTTTTCAGGACTAATATATAAGAAGTGATGTTCAGAAGGAGAATGCACATGCCATTGAGAAGGACATAAGGAAGTGACTGGATTTTGTCCTTTCGGCTCCAGCCACTACTCTGCTGAAAATACAAACTGATACTTGAGTATAGTATGGGCAGTGGACACTATTCTTGCCTCCAAACATGGCCATTTTCCCTCTCTGAGCCTCGAGGTGCAGCTGCAAGCAGAATCCAAGCCATGCCTTTTCCATCTTCTGACACTTACGAACAAAAGCCATTGCTAACTAATCAGGAGGAGGAGATCTATTTATGCTTTTCACATTCTAAAATACTGGAGCAAAGAACAGTGCTCCTCTCATCCACATCTTTGAAAAACTTTTCAAGTATGAGATTTTGCAGCTCAAACACAGCAACTGCTTATTCCAATTTGTATCACTTGAGTAATTACCCACCTTCTTTCCCATTTCAATTATGTGGTAAATTCAAACATCACACTCTCCACGTGGGGAGCCACATCTCATGGAATCGTGAATCAGAGATCCATCACAGAAGTGTTGAAAGCCCAACCCTGTCTTACATTTCTATTATTTATGCTAGTACAAGACTGCCAAATTTGCAACTGCAACAACAATTTGCTTTTATGTGCCTTTGCATAGTAAGATGCCCAAAGGCACTTCACAGGAGCATTATAAATCAAACTTTGACATCAAGCTACATAAGGGGATATTGGAGCAAATTCCTTCTTTCACAAGGAATTTACAGATGAAATATCAAGGCATTTAGAGACGGAATTCCAGATCTTGGGGCTTTGACGGCCGACAGGCTGACTCCCAATGTTGTTGCAATTGAGGGCAGGCATCCCTCAAAACATCAAAATTAGAGGAACACAGAAGGGTCTTGGATTAGAGAAGATTACAGATGTAGGAAGGGGTGAGGCCATGATTAGAACGTCAAAGTTGAAACATTGGTTTCCAGCCATGCAATGTTGGTCAAACAGCAAAGAGTTGGTGGAGAATGGGATTTGGAGTAAGTTAGGCCACAGGTACCAGAAATTTTTGAAGATCCCAAGTTAAGAATAGAATATCAGAGACTAGCCCCAGAACATTGGAAATGTTGAGTCTAATTGCAATAAAGACATTGATGAAGATTTTGGTAGCAAATGAGCTGAGGCAGGGGCAGAGTTCAGTGATAGAGAGATGGAAATGGATGGTTGTGGACATGTGGTCTGACATTCACTTCAGAGTTCAAACAACCATCAGGTTGAACCTTAGATGCTTGGCAGGGAGGGGGATGATGTCAAAGGGATTAAGGGAACATACCTTCCTCACATTACCCAATTTTGCACTGCCACTAGGGAGATAAGCCAACCATCGCAGGGATTTGCAGCACCTAACTTGCTTCTGAAACTGAGCTGTGGAGTGCTGAGGTTAAGTCTCAGAGTGACCTTGACACCATCAGAGAATGTCTCTTAAAAACCACAGGATCTCTGCTCCGTATTACTGACTCCACTTTCATCACCAGCCAACCAGCTGCACACAGACCTTTCCTGGCCAACTCTGGGTCTCTGCTGTCTGAGGAGGGGCTTTACAGCCCAGAGTTGTCTGAGGTCATGCACCACATCCACCTGAAGAAACCTCAATGGAAACTTATCAACTTTTCACCTCCCGAGCTGTAGCCACACTTTGTAGCTGCATTATGCTCAGAAAATGATCAAAGAAGACTGGCACACAAGTGAGTCCAACTATCATTGCTAATAATGACATAGAGGTGACAATATATGTCTGATAAATTAGTTTTTTCGGTTTGGATATGTGATTAGTCCTGATATTTGTTGTGAAGTAATGGTAAGAATCAAGCAGCTGGACCGAAGAAAGGCAATTAAATGGGGGTGTTAATGGTGGTAGGACAATAGTAATACAAGTATCTCTGCTATAACATGATAGCTGTTTTCGTGTGTGACCTCACGCTATAGAAAATCATGCTATAGAAAATCGCCATAGAATATCGCATTATAGGGAAATCGTAATAGAAAATCACTATACTGTACAGTCGTAAGTTCGCATTATCCAGACAGCGTACGCTATTCATCAATCATGTTACAGCCAATTCGCGTTAATAAAACACACGTTATGGCAGAAATACCTGTAAAGATTACAAGACTACTGGTATATTGGCAATAAAGAGCTATTGCATGTGAGACACAATAGTGATTGATGAAACTGATGCTCCTCCACTTTCAGTTATCCATCTGATGATAAAATCTCTCATGCTGGCAAAGTTATGCAGCATGCAACAGGGAATCAGAAATATGGAAACATGCACAGGGAAATACTGCAAAGTACTTTTGGAATGGTATAAATGGTATCAGGGTTGCTCAAGCACATTAATTATTTGATCTATCATTTTTTAGATGCCATTATGACTCTTGCTGTGAGCCAGCTCTGCAGTTGTACCTTGATTTCTGGCAGGAAATACGAGCCATATCAGGAGGGAATACCTCTTGGTTTCTACGGTGCGCATGTAACTGTGTAACCTGGCTGGAAAAGTAGTGGCGCTGAGGTTGGTGCTGGATGAAAGAGTGTTGACTGTTGCTAAGATGCATATCTACATGATATTCTTCCCATGATCCCAAACCGCTGAACGCTGAGGGAATGGAATCTGTTACAATTGATGAAAGTGCCATTCTGTTGACAGAGAGCATGTATAGAAACATATTCCCACGTAAATGTACCTTAAACACTGTGCAAGTTGCCATGTGGGCAAAGTTTAATGCTTTCTTCTCCAGTTTTACTTTGTTAATGAGCATCAAAAGTAAGCATTCTTCATTGTCTAGAAATCCTCAGGAACATAGAAACAGGAGTAGGCTATTCGGCCTCCTGAGCCTGTTCTGACATTTAATGAGATCATGGCCAATCTGTGGCCTAACTCCAGATACCCGCTTTTAATACCTTTGCTTAACAAAAATGATCTATTTTAGGTTTAAAATGAACAACTGATCTAGCATCTACTGCCATTTGTGGCAGAGTGTTCCAAATCACTGCCACCTTTTGAGTGTGAAAGTGCTTCCTAGCATCTCTCTTGAATGTGGCCCTAATTCTCAGACTTATATACCATGGTTCTAGAAAATATCCTGACACATTGGTGTTACACAAACATGATATGGCACTGAAGTCACCTATTGCAATCTGAAAGGAGATTTCACCATTAAATTAAGGACCATATTAACTTGACAGCAACAGAAAATGCTACCGATGCTTTGGTAAAAAGCTCAAGCTCGGTCTAGAATAGCCGCCAATCTCCTTTATAAAGCAAAGATTCCTCACAATTGTCCTTCAGTGAAGTTAATAAGTGAGAAGAGCTTATTGAAAATGTACTTCAGATTTCACCTCCTGCAAATTGCCACATCCAAAAGTACATCACATAACAGTTCAAATTTTGACATTATGTAGAATGTAATACAAATAAGTTTATGAAGTGGTACATTGCACTTGTCATTATACTTTATATTTACAATGTACAGTTCATGTCAAACACTCTCCGTGCAAAAATTCCATTGTGTACAATGTACTGTGTGCCACAGCAGAAGAGTCTTTCCCCATTGATCTATTGCAAAATAAATCTCAAGATGTAGTGCATCCCTCATCATGTAGTCCTGGATGGAGGAATGTACCAGTCTTCAATACATGGTCTAAATTGTCATTTTATTCAGCCACTTAGTTTCTTCAATGGGAGGAACAGCTTAACATTTGGTGTTACAGCTAATCATAACCATAGATCTGATGATTGCGACAGGAAGATAAGCTAACAACTGAGCCACTAGACATCTTTTTAATCTAACCCGTCATCAGGTTCGGTTAAAATTATCCCCTTGCCTTTATAAGCTGTATACTTTGCAATATACTTTAGCTTTTTTTTAAGTGCACGATCTCTTGTTGCTTATTCACTGTCAAATTGCTTTTTTAAGGACTGTGCCCAGTAAACGAAGTTAAGTACAATCTCTGTCATTCTAGGTGCAACTTATCGTGAACAACTGAAGTCACTTTCACATTTTCCATTTGGCTATGACTGGTTTTGTTAGCTGAGGCCCGAGATAGAGCATTAAGTAAACATTCTTGCTATTATCAGTCATGCCTTTCAATGGGAGTAGGTCATAACCCAATCACTGATTGGACGTTTGCCTGCAAATCTGCAGAGTTCAGAGCAGTGGCACAAATATCATACAACTGTCACTTAAACTAATGATTATAAATTATGCACAGGGTCAGATCCACTCTGTCACAAGTCATTTCCTCAGCCTCCCCCTGGACAGCTGTGTTCTGCTGTAGTGCACAGTTTTCTTTCGGCTAGCTCTGCCGAGAAACGTTACTACAGAGAATCGGCAGCACAGAATAAGGTTGCATCACAAACTCTTACAAGCAAGATTTTTTCTGTGACCTGAAAAGGTCTACAATGCGGGTAATGTAAAAATGAGTTGTAAATGACACAAATGGAGTATTATCTGCACCAGTTTTCTTCGATAAAATATATGTGCTTTGCCAGTTTCAGGGTCATTTTTCCACGATTACTGCTGTACTACCTGTTAAACTGTGCAGATTCCACTTTCAGAATCTTGATTTTCCTGGTGTCTACAGCAGATGGTCAAGGAGTTGATTTTTCCTACTTACTGGTCTATACTTCAAACCCCTACCCACCACCACTCTGAATGGAAATTGGGCAGAACTCACTCTGAGGCAAAGCAATTGAAGAGAAGTGAATCCATCCATATTTGTTGATTTCACTAATTATAATGACTACATTTTTTTACATGGAGGGTGGTTTGCATGCGGAATAAACTTCATGAGGAAGTGGTATATGTCAGTGCACATACAACATTTAAAAGACATCTGGATAAGTAAATGAATGGGAAAAGTTTGGAGGTATATGGACCAGGAGCAGGCAGATGGGACTAATTTAGTTTGGGATTATGTTCAGCATGGACTGGTTGGATTGAAGGGTCTGTTTCCATGCTGTATGACTCTATGATTCTATGATCTCTAACGTACTCCTGGTGCAGGAATGATCCCCCTGGAAGGACCTTATACCCAAAAGTGCTGCTGATCTTGTGGCTTTCTGACCACTGGTAGCTCCAAAAGAAGCCACTTATCTCTTGGTGTCTCAAAAAGTTGGACTCTCATTCAGTTGCCAGTCACAAACCTTGGAAAATAATGTGGTGGCAAAATATCATATCATCAATGTGCTCCCTCGGAGAGAAATGCTTTATAGCCACCCTTCCCCCACATTCCCACCCCCCACCCCACTAAAATACCCAGAAATGCACAAGGCACAAAAAATTGTAGACAGTTTGCAACTTGTCATTTCTCGCCTCCATTGTGCAATTAAAAATAAAGAGTATTTTGTGTGCAAAACAGAATAGATTTTAATCCAGTTCTCAACAATTGGCTTCAGGTAAAAAATAAAGAACTGTAAAAGAATGGCATTAAATGATAGATGGAAAGAAAATAACAAATGAGTAGAAGAAAATAACAAAGCTATTCCAGAAGTCAACAGGAGCAGAAATTAAATATAACTTGACCTGAATCTTCTCAGATGGCGCTCAATGTCAGACTGGTCCTACTTATTTCCATTTTATCTGTTTGAAATGAAAAGTTTTGGGGACATTTAACTAACTTTTTAATACTGTAATGAATGAGTGTGTGAGATGAGTGGGTGTGGTGGCAGGGTGGTCAGATAGACAGAATGGCACTAAGGTGAAAGGGTGGCAAAGTGCTGTGATGGTAGGCTGGTGCGTGTGTAATGTAGCACTGGATATGGTGGTAGGATGATGAAGTTGACTCAGGTTGTATGTAAGGTGCCAGGAAAAGTCAAAGCACCAGGGAAGGGCTCAAGGCATCTTCCTCTTCACATCTGACTGGCTAAACATTGAAAAATGTGGTGGCTCGTGATCTTTTGGTGACAGGTTTGGTACAGGCATAACCAAGCCAGCTTATCACCTTGGCCATGGGCCCTTTGTACATGAATGATGTCTTTGAAGCTGTGCACTACAACGCAGGAATAAAGTCTGACTCATCCTGAGGAATAGAAAAGAAGATTACAAATGGCTGCCATGACATTTGGCTGCATGTCGTTTTACATCTGGGATATTCTAACGAAGATTGTTTTTCATGTGTGTGCTATTCTACAAATGTTGCAAGTGCCTTATTTGCTTTACGTGACCAGCCTCTTCTGCTGAAACACACAAAATCGAAAAATAAACCCCGAGCCTCTTCCTTCTTGTTGCCATTATCATCAGCACAAATATTTCAATGAGACCTGATGCTTTTGATCCTCAGCAGTCATCCAGTGCACCTGACACCTAGGGTACATCTTGACTTTGTGTCATTGTGTAATACAGTTTAGTGCTGACAGATGACTTCAATGGAAATGAAAATGAGGGGAAAGGTGCTGCCAAATTACTGATATTAATTTTACACTATCCACACACGCTCAGAACCACGTCAGAACTCAATCGATTCATGATTTTACATCTGATTGATCGGCATAAACCAATGATTAAGATTGAGAGCAGTATCCAATTTAAGACTGGTATCCCGAAGACAGCACACACTCAAATAAATGTCATTACTGTAAAAGCTGAGACACCAAATTGCTCTTTAAACAATACCCACACAACAGTTTTAGTTTTATTTCAATATTTAGGATGATCATCTCTTCACTGTGATATTTTTAACCTAATTTCACATGCTTGTTTCAACTCCTTTAGCACTGAAAATATGCACATACGTAAAACACAAAAAAGGCACATCCTATTCAGTTTGTAGAGCAGAGACGTGCCTATGTAACAGATGACTGAGCCAGACAACAAAGAAAAGACAACTGTGTACAGAGCTCAAGACTGACCAAACCTTGCCATCACAAGAGAAGCTTTTTGAGAGCAGTCAACGGGTCATAGACAGCAGGTTTCAGGTCGAACCATGCAAGCTCAATTTGAAACAAATTGAAAATCATGCATGAACATCTCTCAGCCTCCTTGTAAAACATAAACAATTTAAAATAAATCAAATTAACAAACAGCAGCACTGCTGTTAGAGAAAAAAAAATCAGAATTTCTTTTCGTGCTGGTATATAGAATAATAAATAATACTAGCGAAAAATTCAGATCAAGCCATTTATTCAACCACAGTGGAAAGCTCTGATGAGATTATTCCAGTCCAATCAGTCAATTTTACTGCCTATGACAAAACTCATGCACTATAACACATCTTTATTCAATTAATGATGAAACCAAATTGCAATGTACCTGACCATATTGATGATATACAATAAGGATAATCTTGTTAATGAGAGGATATTATTTAGAAAGCTACCACCCTACTCTTTTATTATTTTTATAACACTTTTATTATTTTTATAAGGGATAAGTCCTTTTGATGAACATTTCTTTTCTATCCGAAGTGGGAAGCAGAAAGTACGAATGGATCCTAATGTAAGTCAGAAAAGTATATTTACTTGTTTCATAGCACTTCAGCAGACAGGAGTGTAGCAGTTTAATTATTAAAGCCACACTGTTGCTCTTTTCCATCAACCTTAAATGTTATGTCCAGAAGTATGTGCTCCATTTATAGAGATTGAATTATGGGTCTACAGTCCACAGAAATGATGGTGAAACAAGTTGCTTTCAATCACTCAATAGGAAACCTGCTCTCTAAGATATAATTTCATACAATGGTCAATGGAATGATTGGTTCCTTTTTTCCTACCATCACTAAGTGCTTTATCTGGCTAACAAGACTGCGAAAACTAAGCTTCAAATATTCATACGCTGCAAGCAAGCAAGGTTCGAAAAGAGGTAGAAGGCAGGCACTCAGGCAGTTCGTTGTGAAGGCGGCTCATTTAAAAGGCTCACCTCACGTTGTGGGAATTCGTCCCAATATTAACAAAAATAGCAATACCTTCTAAAACTCACTACACACACTACCCATACTACCCCAAGTTCCCCCTTTTATTCCCATGACTCCTCACACCCTCCAAGCCAAAGTATTCCATCCATAAACTCCCCGATGGCCCATCATACCCACCTAGCTCCCATATCCTCTCCCTACTGCCTTGCCCATTGAATCACTACATAAAACCAACAAATTGAACTGAGACAGTGAAAATATTCATTGCTTGCCACTTGCTTCAAGAAAAATCTCCTCACACAACAGGTCAATAATCATCCAGGCCCTTTAAAATATCAATAGCAGAAACTGCGTGCACTTGAACCCTCTTAATGGTGTGAAAATAAACATTGTACAATTGACAGTATAAGTCAAATCTATGTAATGAGTAATTTAAAATCATTAGCTGTAACAGTAATTTAAACTGCCTGAAAAGAATCTGATGAGATGAGATGAGATGGAGTGCTGATTTCATTCTTCCCCAGAATTTAAGCTTTATCAAAATTAATATAGATTAATATTGGGTGGCTTAAAAGCAGAAAATTTCCTTCCCAGCAAGCTCAGTTAACATAAACCTTATAATGAGATTAGAAGAGATACAAATGATAGATGTGCTAGTCTAGAAAGAACGAGGAATGCTGAACACTGTCTTTTTACGTGGCCAATTTTTTTGTGTTGTATTTAATCATTGAATGTGGGCTTCATTGGCAGGATTATCATTTGTGCAGAATCAGAAAATAAGGTTCAAGGCAATAAAAGCCTGTTAGTTCGGGATTAATCCAAACTTGAGAATACCATCTCTGAGATGCTAAAGTATTGATGCGATACCTCTGCTCAATTCACAAGGGTGAATGAACAGATGAAAGAGAAAGAATGGAAACAAGATGAGCTACAAGGTTGTCAATCCAATTAAAAGTTTGTTGGTTTACAGGAGGATCTGGAGTAACTCAATTGCGGAGCAGATCAAGCTCAGCAGGAACAGTCGGAGCAGCACTGACTTGAGCTCAAAGCTATGTTGTAGGAGATGACAGACCTGCAAAATTAGATACACAGCTTACACAACTAGGAGTTACAAATCACTCATGGGACAGCTCTTTCAGAAATAAATGCCAGTAATGACATTCTAGTGAAAGTGTTCAAGCAAGGAACTACTGAAGCCTCAAACGGATGATGTCCAAACTACGTAGAAAACAAAATAGATTGATAATGTTAGTTAGTTATTAGAGCAAATTATGAAGGAGAAAGTGTTTTGGACTCACAGATACAATGGGTGTCTTTAAGGAGCTTTTGGATAAGCACATGAATATGCTAGAGATATGGACCAAGGGCAAGCAGAAGGATTAGTTTAGTTTGGCGTCATGGGCTGAAGGGCCTATTCCTGTGCTGCACTGTTCTATGTTCTATGCAAAAACTTGATAACATAAATATGAATGACAGATGGTATCACTGGGGCTGGGGAAATCAATGACATCTCCAAATAAAGTCACCATCACAAATGAGGTCTGGGTATATGATCAAATTGCCTATGCATTATAAAGGATCAGAGGCTTACTTGTTATTGTAAATAGTTAAACTTTCTTTCAGTAAAGAGAGGAATCTTGTTTGTGTGTTTTACTTTTAGGAGAGTTTACCTTTAAGGACTCCAAGTCCTGTGTATCTACAATGTTGTGATTCTGCCTGGCTGCCAATCTGTTTTATGTTTGCAGCTCCAAACACAGTTTTGCTGTATTCTGTGCTTCATAACTTGCAACATGTTTTACTATTTCAAATAAATTAAGCCGCAGAATTGAGCAACTGATTATTAGACCAGTCTCAATAAGATAAAATTGCCCATCTCTGAAAAGAATTGCCCATATCTTAGCAGAGAAACTACTTTACAAGAAATGTTAAACTTCTTATCAGGAGATTTCTTGTTAAATTTTCTCCAGCCTCATCAGTTTTCTTCCCCTCCTCCTCAGGAGCCATTGAATCCTACCTTGGAGTATTGATGCATTGGCATTGGAGTCCTTTTAGAACCCCAATTATCTGTGCATATCTTAATAGTGAATTTTGGTAGTCTAGTCAGTCACAGGACACACCACAGTCAAGCCCTATCCTATTCACTGGCAATTGTCACATACTGCGGCTAAGGTTTTCAGTTTGTCAACGGTAATGAGGACTTTTCCCTCCCTAACGCCCTGGTGCTGAAGCCAAATATAGTGCCTCGGTTGCCACCCTGGTTGCAATCACCTCATTTAGTACAGAAGAGGAACTGGACTTTGAGCTTATCGATCTGAATGGTGCGGCTGCTCACTGTATCAACTCACTGAGCCATCAGGGGAATGCATCAGAAGATTGCTGGGAAACTGAATGCTGTGTATGAAAATTTAATACCACAATAAGAAGAGTAAGTGTATTCCCCGATCATCCTGGCGCTGAAATATTTTACCGAAAACTCATCAGCACATGCTCACAGCGTTCATAGACCTAATTGAAAAATGATTTAGCTGTCAAATGTTGTAATCATTGTTAAGATTATGAGTGCAAGCTGTGTTAGTCTTTTTTCTCCCTTCTATGCTTGACAATTGTGTGGCTGTAAATGCAATCACTGACGAGCTCCCTACAGTGCAATTGCTACAAAATATTCATTGGATGTCAGCCCTATTTAAAGTCAAGTCCAACACACCTATTCATCTGTGTTACGGTAACAGTGCGTCGTCTCAAATTAAACTACCATGAAACAGTGGCTGTTAATAATTTCTGCTACGATTTAGCATACTTGAAATAACAGGTGAAGATGTTGCGTGGCCAAGGCAATTACATTCTTTGCAATCTACAGCTGCCTATTTAATCAGAAATGGAACAAAGCCCCCTTGCTTCAGGAATGGCCGCTTGAGCTGCAATCAGACTGTGTTTGTTATCCAGCAGAATGAATATGCTAACTGTCAGGCCAGCTGCTTACTGGACGGATTATCTTGTAAACTGCTTAAACAGACTGCAATCATTGAGCAGAAGTGTATTTCTCAAAAGCTGCAACCTTAATGTCTCCAATTTCTGCCTGCATCAGTCAGGATCCTGTGAAGTGTAAAGCTTTAGAGCACACATTGTCTACCCAATATAAAACATTAGATTGCTGCACAGAAAATGTTGTTTTTCTTCTTCTGCTGACCCTTCTCTTTCTTGCAATCTATATTTTTCTTGAGTGACGGATCTCTTGTGCCTTTTTTACATTCTTCAAATTTTATTTGAACCAACACCATCTTTTACAATAATTATCATTTTATGCACCAAATATATCTTAATCATCCTGTTAAATTTGAAGAAGCATTTTTTTGCTTGTTCCATGTTATTAAATGTATAAAGTTTGTTGCCAAATCATCAATTCACTACAACCTTGCACTTTCAGGTTTATGTTCCTGTGCTGAACAAAATTGTTTTCAGCCTCTCTTTCATGTCCTAATGTGCGCTTAATCTTCCCGGCTTCCCACTCATTAATTCACAGTGTCTCTTGCATTAACAAATGTTTATCTCTTTCATTGGATTTTGGATATTTGAACAGAATTTATTAAGCTTCACAAGCTCTTAAATCCTTATGGAGCAAGACAATAAAAATAAATGTTCAAACCAAAGTGTTCAGCAAATAAAAGGCTGTAATAATATGCATGCTGCCTTTTGAAATTCTAGAAATACTTGGATATAATTTCCTAGTAGCAGGATTAAAATAGTCATGATTCTGTGGATTACTATAATAACTTATTCATTACCACAATACGCTTAAAAGGAGAAGTTGTTGCCATGGCTATTCATGATGTAGAAACATTAATAAATGAACTACTGAAAAGCAGATCTGCATACACGTATAAAAATTAATTCACTGTATCAAATGAGGGGTTACTGTTGGTGCCAAATATTTTCCTGGTTTGAAATACATTGACATAACCACAGGCAAAACTGATTATATCAAATCACGGGTAGAAGTATTGGCCAGCACTTCGACTGCTAGGCAGCACTTCTATTCACCTGTGTGACAAGAAATAATTAAAATTTTCCATACGTTAACCTTTATTAACCTTTCGACCTCAATTCTATTTAAATAAAATGGTGACGGAAGAAACAGAGGAGGAAGTGACCTAGTGAAAGAGTAATTGGGATGTTTGTGTAAATTTTACTACACCTTTGCTTTGTTGGCTTGAAACAATGCTAATTATAAAATAAATACAGGAAATTAAAACTGTTAAACATGACATTAGAATATGATTATTCACCTTTTAGTCTTTTTTTTATTTGTATTCTGATGCTTCCTTTCCTCTGCTTTTGTACTCCATGCACTGGAGAATATAACTCTTACAATTCAGACTCCTGACTTGAATTTCCATGGGCAAAAATAGCCTTTTTGATTATATAGAGGCTAGGCAGAAAACAAAATTGTGTGGAGTGACCTGCTGTTGAAACTAAAGCACAAATAATGCCTGATCCGCTGGGAGCATACTGGATCCCATGTAAAGAGACAAAGAGTTTGGCCATGTGTTCCCTGACGTTTTTGCAGCTTTCTGCACATTTTCAACCCCTGCAAATCACTGCTCATCTAATGGTGGTTGTGCAAAGCCTGAATGCTGATCCCACAGTCAGAAAGAGATCAGAGAGGTGAAAGGTCACACAGTGCATTTCTGCAATACTAGTTTGGCAGGAAAGCTCTTCCATTACTTAAAAGCCGCAGGTTCTAAGCATTTGAAGGTGCTTTGTGAGAATATAAAGGGTCTGCCGCATAGTGAAAGAATGGACTACCCTCTGATGAGAAGATTGGCGAGAGCTTTTAAGTGGGAAGAATGGAAACCAAGAGGGTGCAGTCCTGTGTCTCGAGGAATTAAAGATCAATCTTTAGGACAGTGTCATGTAGAACACTGGAGAAAAATCATAGGGACTTTTAAAGAAATGTTTTTCCTTCTTATTGTCATTTTTTTTGAAGGCTTCTCTTTAACAGATATGAAAATATTCAAAATGAGAGATGAAAGTCAGAAGTCAAACATCATTCAACTGACAAATAAATAGCCCTTTTACTTTCCATTTAATGTCGATGTCATCCTTCACAAGGATGGATATGTTGACTGACTAATGGCTGGAGTGTGGGGACAGGTCGTGATGGAACACCCAGGAACACATTTATTCACAATTTGTATCCCTGGTAACATGAGGTTTCAGACCACTATGGGCTAATTGGACTTTTTCTATAAACGGTATCTGAGGAACTTTCCCCCAAAACTATGTCAGAC
>JAHRHZ010000012.1:62223721-62250400 GCA_024137785.1 Ginglymostoma cirratum
CCTAGACCCTTCATCAGAAATGGTGGGTCTAGGCCCGAAACGTCAAGCTTTCCTGCTCCTATGATGCTGCTTGGCCTGCTGTGTTCATCCAGCTCCACACCTTGTTATCTCGGATTCTCCAGCATCTACAAGTACCTATTATCTCTCAGACATATTCATGTTTGTACTTGCTTTAGAGCTTCTTGCCATTTGGATACTGCCTCACTTATGGCAGTGAAGATGACAAGGGTGCAAAACTTTAATACATTTGGAGATTTCCAGGTGACTTTTGTGACCTTCGTATCATGAGTCAAAAAGTAAAAAGCACTTCTTTGCTGTTTTGGACAGGCCATAGATGCCCTCTGTTCAGATTTGTCTCCGACTTGACGCAGTTCCATCTGAAGTAGACAATGAAAGCAATCAATTACTTTCAACTGGCCAGGTTCCCAGTGCCGCAGGTGCCATTCATGCCCGTTTGGCAGCTTGTAAGCCCTGTAAACTGGAAGGAATGTCCAGATAGTGAGGGATTCCATCCACCATTGCATGTAATTGCCTGCTACCTGGTGAAGAACTGTCATGTGTTTATTCTTAAGCGATCCCTTCATACTGCTGATAAGCCTGTATCGGCCTGAAAGGGTTAATACTGAGTGCCTTAAAAACTTGGCAGTACAATAATATTATGCAGACTTGGTGGGAAGATAATTGGAGACCTTGAAAGATCCATCTGCCCATCTAGCTCCTCCTCAAAGTCTCTGTAACAATGTCTGTCATATCCTACCTTATCTATGCAATGCTACATTTCCCATGGTCAATCCACTTAGCTTACACATCCCGAACACTAGGGACAATTTAGCATGACCAATCCACCTAACCTGATTAACTTTGGTAGGTGGGAGGAAACCAGAGCACCCAGAGGGAACTGTACAGACACAGAGAGAACATGCAAACTCCATACAGACAGTCATCCAAGGGTGGAATTGAACTGGGATCCTTAGTACTGTGAGGTAGCAGTGCTAACCACTGTGCCACCATGCCACCTCATGTAATCTGCTACATGTCATCTCTTTTCTGCATTCAGGTGCCTTTTCCTGCTTCTTCACTTATTGCAGCTTCTCCTGATTCCCAGTGGTAGAGAGACATTTCCACACTAATGCCATTCTGCATATAAAACTGGCCAGACACTGCCAAGAAAAATGCAGTCAGTTTCTGGATGAGAACTGCAGAAGACGTGAGGAAAATCGGAACTATCCATGTGAGCATCAAACCTACTTAGGTGGGCTACGATACATCCAGATATAGGGTAAATAGGCTTCTATTTTGCGCCAAAAGTTAGTTTCAGTCCCAGTATAAGAAAAATCAGCCTTCACTGCACGACTGTGGTATTTTTACCACTGTTCCACTGTTTTCCATCATCTAGCCTTGGAGGGTAATACAATCAATTAAAATCAAGTTAGAAATAGCTTGCACTGTTGGCCCAAATGCATTGAATTTGCCAAAATACATTTTGCTTTGGACATTACATCCCATCAATTTGGATTGGATTTGTTAATAGTTTCCAAGAGTGGAACACCAGTTTCAAATCACTTTGCCAAGTCTAGTTGGAGGTGTTCCTGCAGGTTTCATCACGTGACATTAGATCACATCAATCCAGATACGTATGATAGCAGCTAAAGGAAATTTAGCAAGTAATGAAATTTTTAACAGGCAAATGAGAGGAATAGAACCGTGTGAGTAACTTGAAGGAGAATAGACAAACGACAGGAGAAGCGATGGTATGAAATAACTGTTTTCACTTGTTCACATGTGCACCATTCAGCAAGGTACAGTAGGACTAATGCCACCTTTGAAACTGTGGATTAGTATTAGTCAATGTACACAGACGATTCAAGAAGTGGAAAGCAAAGTTTCTGAATGAAAACAAAACTATTCCCATGATTCAACACATTGTTTTATAATCCAGTTAATCTATGAGATATCACAGTAGAACCAACTGTTAAGTCGTAGAGTCAATAGATGTGAAGCTGGAAAAGCACAGCAGTGCAGACAGCATCCAAGGAGCAGGAAAGTCAATGTTTTGGGCCAAAACCCTTTTTCAGGACTGGGGAGGGAGAGGGGAGCCCAGAAGTAAGTAGTGGTAGGGGGGTGGGGCTGGTGGGAAGGGTGGGATGGTGATATGTGGATGCGGTTAGGGGGTTATTGTGATTGGTCAGCGGGAAGGATGGAGCGGATAGGTAAGTAGGAAGGCGGACAGGTTAGGTAAGGTCAGGGAGACGAGGAGGAGGGGGAGGGCTGGACATGGGATGAGGCTGGGAGTGGATATTTACAGCATACAAAGATGCCATTCAACTTATTCCGTCCATGCTGGCTTTCCTACTCTGTATTTACATTGTGAACTCACCTTTGGAACCACACAGCATGCTTCTTGTAAATCTATTAATGGCAACAGCAAAGTGAAAGACTACTGAATGAGAAAAAGGAACAGTGCTATAAAAAGAACATGCAGGAAACCTATTTAATGAATGCATCACATCATGATAAGTCCTTTTTTTTGTCATAGCTTATCAACTTAGCGGACAATTATTACATTGCTTTCAACAGCTTGCGCCAAAGCAGTCTTTTATTAATAAGCAGCTCCACTCCTTTTGTTCAGAAAATATTACAGCCGATCTTCAGGATGGATAATTGCCCTCCGAGTGTAAGTGAACAGTGCCAACTGGTATGAGGTATATATTCTCCTCAATAATTAGTGTTGTACCTTTAGTCTTTACAGTTTTACAGCCAAGGGTACATCACTTTTCAGCCTCGTTGAAATATCTTTACAGATTATGGCATTGCTAATACTGTTGGCTATATGGATTTGACCTGAAGTGGAATATTCTGTGCAGAAACAGATGGAATCAGGACTGCACTGGAGTGCATAGATTGGCTGGCACGTTGCCAGATTCTTGCTGCTGGAGGCTCTATCAGTGCTGGCTGAAAAAGCATCTCTGAATCTCAGTGTGCGAGAGGGAATATTACTCATGCTTCACTAACCACAGGCTCATTCTTCCCATTTCATTCAGGGTTCAAACAGCTAAATTAGGTGAAATCTCCGTTTCTTCTTTCTATTTCTTTTGTTGTTTTGACTGGTTGCAAAGACTTGACCTTTAATCTGGGTGCCCGAGGAGAGACACACAGTACATGGACAGCTTTGGCCTGTCTAATTTCAAAGACTGATAGGTACTAATAAACACACATTCACATGCAATTCATCTTGTACTATCACTGTTCTCATCCTCCTCTATCATGCAGAGAGAGAGGGAGAGTTTTTAAATATCTAGTACTTATCTAAATCCCTTTCAATGTCAGCCCGAATGCATTCTGTATCCTGTGCTGCTGTAACTGGTTCTGTCTGTTTGTGTAAGTGTATCTCAGCACACACTATGCCCTTGTTTGACAAGATGCAGTGTCAGTGCCTAATTAAGAATAAATCATGGGCCTCTGCTGCTTACTTCCCTCCTTTCCAGTTGATTGTGTTTTACATTTACTCAGCAGCAATTGAAGAGACAAAAGTGAGCGTGCAACAATCTGAAAGCCTTAATTTTTCATTTCCAGTAACACTGACTGCTGATGCCTTTCTCTGCAGAAAAGGAATGTCAACTAGTGACAATCATAATCTTCCATTTTGTGAGGCACATCTTATGACTGCAGCTGTTCCTTGAGAGAACAATCACTAAACTGTCTTCATACAGTCACATCATATCTGAAAAATGTGCGCTTTTGCTACTTGCCACCTTGTGGTGTCCAAAAATAAAATATATTAGCATATTAATGAGCTTCACTTTCTGGGATAGTAATTAACATTAAACTCCATTTTCAATCACATGATTAAAAAAAATTGAACACATTCATATGCAAATTTGCCAAAAGACTCATTTTCTGATAAAAATGACAAACATTTTTCAAAACAGTTCAGGGCTACTTTCAATTAGAGTAATCAAGTCAAGTCACACACAGGGAACAAATTCTCGACAGTTTGAGAGGACCTTGTCTGTTTCACTAACGTGAAGAATTTTTTTTTAAAGTCTAGCCTGTATTTGTTCAATTTGCAAAGAATTACTGGTGTGATGGATGGTCAGATACGGGGAAATGTCAGGAAAATGGAGCTGAGAGTTATCAGATCAGCTATGTTCTTATTGGATGGCGACGCTGACTCGATGAGCTTAAGTGGCCTACTTCTGCTCCTACATTTTATGGTCCTATAAGAGCCTGTTTAATGTCCACGGGCTCGATTTTATTGCCCCTCACTCCATGTGTTCGTAGCAGGGGCATGTAAAATATATCAGTTAGTCATCCTACTGCCTTACTTCTCACTCGTGGCCCATTTTCCTTAGTACAAAGATTCGATAAGGTGCCTACTGGGCCCCCTGTCCTCGGATTAGGGTGACGTGATGGCTCACTGCTGCCTTACAACACCAAGCACCCAGGTTTAATTCCAGCCTTGGGTGACTGTGTGGAGTTTGCACATTCTCCCCATGCCTGTGTGAATTTCCTCCAGATGCTCCTGCTTCCTCCCACCCTCCAAAGAAGTGCAGGTTAGGTGAGTTGGCCATGGGAAATTGCCCCGTGGTAACCAGGGATGTATAGGTTAGGTGGGTCAGCCATGGTAAATATGGGATGCTCTTCAGTGGGTCAGTGTAAACTTGATGGGCTGAACGGCTTCTTTCTTCTATGATTTTATTTATTTACTAAGGTCCTTAACACCCTACCTCCACTGTATTAAGATGCTGAGCAGTGACTGGCAGATCAGATTTCAAAGGCCATTTTTCAAACTGCGTATTTGAAATGACAGGAAAGAAAGGGGGGGTTGGGGGTGAAGGGATGCCGTGTACCTATTGAAGTTAAACTCCAAGATGTCAGCCCCTTGCCTGTTCTTCACCACTTGGCCTTCAAACCCTGTTCTCCCTAACTTCACCACCCTTTGCCTCTCCCCTTTCCTTTCCCACCCGAAAGGCCTGAGACTTAGCTCACTCTGGGCACTATTGCTGTTCTTTGTGGAGATGCTTCAGTCCTGACAGCGTTGACAACTGAATTCTAGTGCTGCCAGGAATACATATCCATAAGGAAGTGGAAGCCTGATGCTCAAGCTGTTTCTGGTAACCTCTAGTGTGTTATTAATGCATTCCGGGTCAACTTTTCATCTGGGGGTGGGATAGAGCAGTGTGCGGTACTCCTTACCACCAAAACCCCCAAGAGAGGGAAAGAGAGAGAAAAAGAATCTGTACACAAGATTCCAGAGTGAAAGGATATTAGAACCAGGAAATATCCCACCTGCTGCACCAATGTTAAACTGAGAATCTACAAGTAGGGGACAGTTGGAGGAGATTTGAAAACCTTCCAGGAAATAAAAAGAAGAGAAATTTCAAAATTTATATGTATCTCCAAAGCAGTGTACAAGCCAAATAGTTGAATCTTCCAGATTTTGAATTGAATTTTGGGGAGTAAGACAAACAGGTATACAGGAAATTTGCGTTAAGGAGTTTCATTTAGAAAGTCAGTAATCGCATTCATTGCACTTTTAATATCATTATTGTGGCTAACCATTTAAGATGGTGCAGATATTGATGTTCATATTCTTTCAATTTGTTTTTTGCAAAATTCTGTTGATTTAAACTGTAAATCTTGTGGCTTCGTCTTTTTTTTAAATAAATACTTGGGTTTCAGATTCTTCCAAAATAAACAGGTTGCTGGTCTCTACCAAGGATTATGACCAGAATAAAGAGATGAGAGTAACTTGGGAAATAGTGATATGGCGATGCCACCTTGGGTCTTAAAGATTTGAAGATTATGAAGTAGATTTTCACTTCAGGCCTGAGGTGTAAACTATCACCTGGACACTACCTGTCAAGAGCAAGCTCAGATGGTGAGGATTGATGTAGGAAGGGATGGCCTCCATTTCTGGTGTGCAACCCTCTCACTTGGTCCCTTTGCCTGTGTTGCATCCAGTTGATACATGGCAAGTAGGCATTGGACACTCAAGGCAAGAAGAAACCACTTGAATATGGAGGAAAAGGTTTAAAAGCATACCAGAATTTCAGAACATGATAAAATGAGGAAATAGATTCGGTGGCAGTCTATTTAGCAATATGAAGAAGTAAATGAAGAATTTTTAAAGAGCCCATAGAAATATTGATAGGGAAGAAAGAGGAACTTCCATTTACAAAAAATTTTTCATTATCTGAGAATGAGTTAAAGTGCCTTACAGCGAATGAAGTGCAGTTGTCATATAAGCACTGTAATGCAAGCAAACATGGTTCATTATATGTGTGTAGTAAGCTTCTTCAAACAGGACAGCAATAGAGAACCAAATAAAGTGTCTTTCCTGATGTTGGTTCAAGGATAAAGTGCACTCAGAGAACTCTCTTCTGCTTTACAAATAAGCATGTGGAAGTTGTTTGCATCTGCTTTACAAAGTCAGCAGGATCTAAAAATATTGCAGCACACCTTTAGCACTGCACTGAAATATCAGCCAACATTACAAAGCTCCAGCTGGGGCTTGAATCCCAATTTTTAATTGAAGGTGCATGTGCTAACATTTCATCAAACTTGGTGCTTAAAAACAAAAGCAGTTTGAGAAAGATTGAAGATTGAGTGACATATATGATAAAGAGGAATTATCTCAGCATATGATCTGAGTTTTCTCTTGTACACTATGGTGGATCGTGTACCACTAGAGTCCTTTCTAGAGGAGCAGGGGTAGAAGACAAGGAGTGAAATAACTAACATTCATCAGAATGTTTGATAACTTGTACAGCAAGAAAAGCACTATTAAAAAGATTAGAAGTGTTTGCCACCAGTAGAAAGTAGAAAACGAGGCAACTTGAAAATCAAATTTCGGGCAAAGTGAACTTTGATTCTACGGCTTCACTAGTTTCAGTAATACAGAAGCTATATCTGGCTACTTCTGGCACAACCCACATCACACGTCTTCTTGGTAAAAGTACTCACATGGTTATTACATGTGTGTTGTAAGAGTAGGTAGTTCTGACATTAGTTGATACCTCATGCAAGTTTGATACCTGACCTAGCATTTGGCCTTATTAGTCTATTTAATGTCCTCCTCTGAAACATGTATTCAACAACATGAAGGATTCCCTGATGTTGCAGGCTATTTTGCAAGTTAGTTGCTAATTGTTTTCTACTAACTGTGTTCGTGATTGTGGAATTGTTTGGTGTTTAAAAGAACTAATAATATTTGGTGAAGTCTACAAAATGTTGGGCTGTATGTGGGAAAGATGCAAGAGATCTGAGCACATCACTTGCTCCCAATCATGGGAATTTTAGTGAGTCGCAGCAGGAGAAGGAGACTAAGTAGCACTAAAAGGGCAAGTTGCTCATAGAGAGAGACGAGAGACAACAAGGGCTTCTCAGCTGGAGAATTTATCCATCTAGGGCTTTCCATTAGCACTTCTCTTATCTTCAAGTAAACCAGTGACAGTTTTGTTTGGCACCAGCAATTCACTAAGGCGATGATCACATAACTCTGCCACTTCTTGAAATCAGACCTGCAGGCTCAGACAAGTGGAGAGACAGTGTTTCCATTGGCTGTGAACTGACCTGTAACCCTCACTTTACTTGTGACTGAATCCTAATATCTCCTGATGTCTATTGCTTCACCAGGAGGTCACAGAGGCTCTGCAACCTAGGAGAGGGACATCAGTTTATTATCTCTGAGCAGAGAGAAATAGGATTAGCATGCATGTGGACTTGCCAGGCTTCCCACTGGTGCAGTTTATGACTGAAGATGGAGACACCTTGGAAGGTATAAACTAATAGTATAAATACCATGTTGTTTTCTTATTTTCCTGCATTTTTGGTTGTGGAATCAAATGGGAATGGGACTGTTTTAAAAACCAAGGAATGTTGCTCTTGATGTAACCTGACACTCATTGTAAGTGCTGCTTACACAGCTGCTTGTTCAAGCAGTGCAGGAAGCCTAGAACACGGAACATAGAACAGTACAGCACAGGAACAGGCCCTCTGGCCCACCATTTCTGCACTCACCATGAAACCATTCTAAACTATTCCCATCTGCCCATAGTCTATACCCCTCTATTAGTGATGGCTCCAGAATTAAGGGGTTTGATCACCTTTGCACTATCCCAATAAAGTGTAACAAGAGTTAAATTTGTTCGGGGTGAAATTGTTTGGACCCTTGATACTTTAGGGAAAACTCCTCCAAGTACATTGTTTGGCTACAGGAATAGCCTATCCTGCCAATGGCTCATATTTTGGTTCTAACTTCGATGGCTTGCTACATAGAGGCTGGTTCCATGGAGACAGCAGTTTCTACACAGTAGGAAATTTATCCAACAATTTTTATGATGTCCATGAAGATCTATAACTTTTAAAAGAGCAAGTTGAAAAGCTAAAAGAATGACATGACAGGGTTTTCATATTTTAAGACATTTATTGTGACAGAAGACGAAAAGCTCCGTTGAATAAACACTATCCTTGCAGTGTTACACTAGGTGAGGTGGGGTGGCCACAACAAATATTTTGAATTCCTTTCAGTATGTGGATAAATCACACTTCAATTAAAATGGAATTCAGTCATTCAACAATGAGTAAGATAAAAAAAAAGTGTTATTACTTGCTAGCTCCGAGAAAAATAATGAAAAACAATATCATACCCACACATCAAGTACAAAAAAGAAGCTTATGAAAATACACCTTATAAAGTCCTAAGAGTCTTTGAGTATTGGGGATTTAAACTGACACCATAGCTGTTTATTTAATGACTTGTATCCTGTGCAGTGACAAAGTTTGTAGAAATCTTTGAGTTCTTGGCGAATGGATATTTCTCCAATTTGCTTGATCATCAGGCACTGTTTTTCAAGATGCCAACAGAACCAGAGAGCGAGGTGCAGTCAACCTTCCAGCCAGGCTATTAAACATGGTCCCAACCCGAAACATCAGCTTTCCTGCTCCCCTGATGCTGCCTGGCCTGCTGTGTTCCTCCAGCTCCACACTGTGTTACATCATTCTGCTCACCCCTTTCAGAAAACCTGCAATCTAAAATGTAATTCTTCTGTCTGTTCTCATGTTTGGTTTCATTGTTTATACCAAGCTAGCTAATCTGCCAGAAACTTTCATTCCAATACGTGAAGGTTAGAGGAAGGTATAAATCATGCAGGAGATACAGATCTGAGTTTCTGGTTTTGGTCACATTGAAATGTCAATTTCAGTTTAGACTGGCTCTTGTTTATTGATGGTTTCACAATCCTGGCATAACATTGTCAGATGATTACTGTGGCTACTATAAATTGGTATTTTTACTTTTTCATAACCATTTAAATCCATGTATAGTCTCATATATTACAGAAAAAATACATATAAAAACAGGTAGTCCATTGTTACCTTCTCATACAGTTGCAACTTATTCTTTAAGAAAGAGTAGAAAATAATTTCTTCTCTGATATTTTTAGCCCAACCAAGAATGCACTATTAACCCGTGTATGTCACACTGTCCTTCAATTAGATACTCACTTCTCTCAAAATCAGTTAATAATAATTCTTAGCTCTACATCTATACTTTTCCTTCCTCATCTTGGTAATGTCTAACCCCAGAACAGTCATTCATAGTCGGATTGTTGCCAGAAATATATTCTGTAGCACAAGCTAGATGAATGCTCCACTTTCATTTTCATTCCTCATGAATTTGGTCTTTGTAATCCAAACACAAGTTTCCACTCACATTATGTCACAATGAATTATAAAGAGTTTTGGCTAGAGACGATGATAGCAAGTGTCTTTTTTTAAAAATTCACTTGTGGGACCTGGGTGCCATGAGCAAGGCCAACATTTATTGCCTGTCCCCTGTTGCCCCTTGAGCAGGTGATGCTGAGCTGCCTTCTTGAACCGCTGCAGTCCATGTGCATTAGTGATGCTTTAGGAAAGCCTGGAAATCAATATCAATTAAATATCCAGTTGGTATCCTCTGTACTCTTCCAATCTCAAAGCCAACCTACATGGCTACCTGCATCATGTAGGCCTGAATCCGATAATGAATCTGATTTGTTATCCTTAAGAACCAACTTCCTCTAAATTTGAAACTAAATAGGTAGTTTAAAGGGCGATAGTTTACAACCTGCATTCTCAATATTATTGGGGACTTTGGATGCTCACAGTCTATCAACTGTTGGCACACAGGCTTCTAATGTTGTCTCCAATTTGGGTGGTTGCTTTACCCGAAACCCTACTTAGGTAGTGTCTCCCACCCATCCTCCTCCTCTAACCAAAAAAAAAAGGTTCTGAGCGCCGATTTGGTAAGGCTACTAGTTTTTTTTTCAATAGTCTGTTTGGGAATACAGAATAGTGGGAATGGATGTTAGGGCAGTTGCATGCTCCTCCTGTAGAATGTGGGGGGTAAGGGTCACCACTAGTGCCCCCACTGACTTCATCTGCGGGAAGTGCACCCAACTCCAGCTCCTCGGAAACCGCTTTAGGTAACTGAAGCTGGAGCTGGATGAACTTCGGATCATTCGGGAGGCTGAGAGGGTAAATGAGAGGAGTTACAGGGAGGTAGTCACACCTCAGGTACAGGAAAAAGGTAGATGGGTTACCGTCAGGGGACGGAAAGGGAACAGGCAGACAGTGCAGGGATCCGCTGTGGCCGTTCCCCTCAATAACAAGTACACCGTTTTGGATACTGTTGTGGGGGATGACTTACCAGGGGTAAGCCATGGGGTACAGGTCTCTGGCACAGAGTCTGTCCCTGTTGGTCAGAAGGCAGAAGGCAAGGGGGGAGAGGAGGAGAGCTTTAGTCACTGTGGACTCCATAGTTCGGGGGACAAATAGGAGATTGTGTGGGAACGAGAGACACTCGCGGTTGGTGTGTTGTCTCCCAGGTGCCAGGGTCCGTGATGTCTCAGATCGTGTTTTCGGGATCCTTAATGGGGAGGGGGAGCAGCCCCAAGTTGTGGTCCACATAGGCAACAATGACATAGGGAGGAAAAGGGATGGGGATGTAAGGCAGAAATTCAAGGAGCTAGGGTGGAAGCTTAGAGCTAGAACAAACAGAGTTGTTACCTCTGGTTTGTTACGCGTGCCACATGCTAGCGAGGCGAGGAATAGGGAGAGAGAGCAGTTGAACACGTGGCTACAGGAATGGTGCAGGAGGGAGGGATTCAGATACCTGGATAATTAGGGCTCATTCTGGGGTAGGTGGGACCTCTACAAATGGGATGGTCTACACCTGAACCAGAGGGATACCAATATCCTGGGGGGGAAATTTGCTAATGCTCATTGGGAGGGCTTAAACTAATTCAGCAGGGGGATGGGAACCTGAACTGTAGCTCCAGTGTACAGGAGGTTAAGAGTAGTGAGGTCATGAATAAGGTTTCAAGGTCGCAGGAGTGCACCGGCAGGCAGGAAGGTGGTTTGAAGTGTGTCTACTTCAACGCCAGGAGCATCCGGAATAAGGTGGGTGAACTTGCAGCATGGGTTGGTACCTGGGACTTCAATGTTGTGGCCATTTCGGAGACATGGATAGATCAGGGACAGGAAGGGTCGTTGCAGGTTCCGGGGTTTAGATGTTTCAGTAAGATCAGGGAAGGTGGTAAAAGAGGGGGAGGTGTGGCATTGTTAGTCAAGGACAGTATTACGGTGGCAGAAAGGACGTTTGATGAGGACTCGTCTACTGAGGTAGTATGGGCTGAGGTTAGAAACAGGAAAGGAGAGGTCACCCTGCTAGGAGTTTTCTATAGGCCTCCAAAAAGTTCCAGAGATGTAGAGGAAAAGATTGCAAAGATGATTCTGGATAGGAGAGAAAGCAACACGGTAGTTGTTATGGGGGACTTTAACTTTCCAAATATTGACTGGAAACGCTATAGTTCAAGTACTTTAGATGGGTCAGTATTTGTCCAATGTGTGCAGGAGGGTTTCCTGACACAGTATGTAGATAGGCCAACAATCTACTGCGTATCCTTGATAAGTATGTATCTGTCAGGCAGGGGGGAAGTGGTCGAGTGAGGGAACCGTGGTTTACTAAAGAAGTTGAATCTCTTGTCAAGAGGAAGAAGGAGGCTTATGTAAAGATGAGGTATGAAGGATCAGTTAGGGTGCTTGAGAGTTACAAGTTAGCCAGGAAGGACCTAAAGAGAGAGCTAAGAAGAGCCAGGAGGGGACATGAGAAGTCTTTGGCAGGTAGGATCAAGGAAAACCCTAAAGCTTTCTATAGGTATGTCAGAATAAAAGAATGACTAGACTAAGATTAGAGCCAGTCAAGGACAGTAGTGGGAAGTTGTGCGTGGAGTCCAAAGAGATAAGAGAGGCGCTAAATGATTTTTTTCTGTCAATATTAACACATGAAAAAGACAATGTTGTCGAGGAGAATACTGAGATACAGGCTATTAGACTAGACGGGATTAAGGTTCATAAGGAGGAGGTGTTAGCAATTCTGGAAAGTGTGAAAATAGATAAGTCCCCTGGGCCAGATGGGATTTATCCTAGGATTCTCTGGGAAGCTGGGGAGGAGATTGCAGAGCCTTTGGCTTTGATCTTTATGTCGTCATTGTCTACAGAAATAGTGCCAGAAGACTGGAGGATAGCAAATGTTGTCTCCTTGTTCAAGAAGGGGAGTAGAGACAACCCTGGTAATTATAGACTAGTGAGCCTTACTTCAGTTGTGGGTAAAGTGTTGGAAAGGACTTTAAGAGATAGGATTTATAATCATCTAGAAAGGAATAATTTGATTAGGGATAGTCAACACGATTTTGTGAAGGGTAGGTCGTGCCTCACAAACCTTATTGAGTTCTTTGAGAAGGTGACCAAACAGGTGGATGAGGGTAAAACGGTTGATGTGGTGTATATGGATTTCAGTAAAGCTTTTGATAAGATTCCCCACGGTAGGCTGTTGCAGAAAATACGGAGGCATGGGTTTGAGGGTGATTTAGTGGTTTGGATCAGAAATTGGCTAGCTGAAAGAAGACAGAGGGTGGTGGTTGATGGGAAATGTTCATCCTGGAGTTCAGTTACTAGTGGTGTACCGCAAGGATCTTTTTTGGGGCCACTGCTGTTTGTCATTTTCATAAATGACCTGGATGAGGACGTAGAAGGATGGGTTAGTAAATTTGCGGATGACACTAAAGTTGGTGGAGTTGTGGATAGAGCGGAAGGATGTTGCAGGTTACAGGGGGACATAGATAAGCTGCAGAGCTGGGCTGAGAGGTGGCAAATGGAGTTTAATGTGGAAAAGTGTGAGGTGATTCACTTTGGAAGGAATAACAGGAATACAGAGTACAGGGCTAATGGTAAGATTCTTGGTAGTGTGGACGAGCAAAGAGATCTTGGTATCCATGTGCATAGATCCCTGAAAGTTGCCACCCAGGTTGATAGGGTTTTTAAGAAGGCATACGGTGTGTTAGATTTTATTGGTAGAGGGATTGAGTTTTGGAGCCATGAGGTCATGTTGCAGCTGTACAAAACTCTGGTGCGGCCGCACTTGGAGTATTGCGTACAGTTCTGGTCACCGCTTTATAGGAAGGATGTGGAAGCATTGGAAAGGGTGCAGAGGAGACTTTCCAGGATGTTGTCTGGTATGGAGGGAAGGTCTTATGAGGAAAGGCTGATGGACTTGAGACTGTTTTCATTAGAGAGAAGAAGGTTAAGAGGTGACTTAATAGGGACATACAAGATGATCAGAGAATTACATAGGGTGGACAGTGAGAGCCTTTTTCCTCAGATGGTGATGGCTAGCATGAGGGGACATAGCTTTAAATTGAGGGGTGATAGATATAGGACAGATGTCAGAGGTAGGTTCTTTACTCAGAGATTAGTAAAGGCATGGAATGCCCTGCCTGCAACAGTAGTAGACTCGCCAACTTTAAGGGCATTTAAATGGTCATTGGATAAATGCATGGATGATAATAGAATAATGTAGGTTAGATGGGCTTCAGATTGGTTTCACAGGTCGGCGCAACATGGAGGGCCGAAGGGCCTGTACTGTACTGTAATGTTCTACGTTCTATGTTCCAGGCGTAATCACCTTGCACCTTCCTACCAGTAAGAAAAATCTGGGCTCCTTAAATCTCACAGTCTTACTGTCAGCACTGTTTTTAACCTCCATTTTATGTTAAGTTTGAAGACCGAGACCCTAAAACATAATCACCCTAATAACCGCAATGCAGGAGGTTGAGGGGTGATATAATAGAAGTTGATATGATTGTGAATGGCATGGATAGAGTGGAAAGCTTTTTCCCAGGGTGGAGGGTTCACTTACTGGGGTACACAAGTTCAAGGCGTGAGGCGGGAGGCATGTTTAAAAGAGATGTGCAAGGCAAATTTTTCACAGAAAGAGTGATGAGTGCCTGGAACGCGCTGCCAGAGGAGGTGGTGGAAGCAGACACATTAGCAGCTTTCAAGAAGCACCCAGGAAGAATACACGAATGGGAAGGGATACAGAGGGACACAGATCCTGTAAATGAAGACAGCTTTAGTGTGGAAGGGCAAAATGCAGTGGCGCAGGAGGGCCGAAGAGCCTGTTTCTGCGCTGCCTTGTTCTTTGTTCTATATTGGCGTGCTCACAAAATTAGACCTAACTGGCTTTATAGGAGGTAGGGATATATCAGACAGCAGTGTAAATTTAACTCCACCCCACTGCCCTGACACCAAAGATTGTCATCATGGGTCTGGGAAAATAAAAAGTCACAAGAAAATGTGTTATCATAGAATTGACAGAAAATGATCAAAATTGGAAACTGTTTGCACAATCAACCTGCCAATTTGGCATGAGGTGGATTATATAGCTGTCAAATAGTTACCCTTTCAGACTCGTTGCTAATCAATATATCAAACAGTACAATGTGTGGAGAGAACTGCAGATTCCTGTGCCTGTAAATATTTAGGCTCCTCAATGCCTTAGTTTGCTAGCTATTAACCAACAAACTGAGTACTAGAAGAAATGTTATCTAGATGTATCTATTCTTAAACCATTTAGAAACCAATGTGCCAGTCACAGCCAGGTTGCTGGCTAAAGAGTTTCTCACTATTCTGGGATTAAGAGTCTAATCATGACCATGAATCCATCATCTATTGTCAGGAAAATCCCATCTGGTTCACTAATGTCCTTTAGGGAAGGAAACTGCCATCCTTACCTGGCCTGGCCTACCTGTGACTCCAGACCCACAGCAATGTGGTTGGCTCTTAACTGCCCTCTAGGCAATTAGGGATGGCAATAAATGCTGGCCTATCCAGTGACACCCTCGTCCCATGAATGCATGAAAACAAAAAAAAAAAAATTGTCCACCATCTACAAAAAAAGCAGAAAGGCCGGATTTTCAGGTTCTCAGATACTAAGGACAACTGTGACAGCAAAGAAATCCACCAAAATAATAGGAAAAATGATACTTTTCTATGTAATACTCCAAGAAAAAGCACTGAAATAGTGTAGTGAATCAGTAAGATTTTATTAGACAGATAACAGCTTCAATTGGAGGAGGAGGCCTCTGGCAGCAGTGGCAGCAATGACAGGATTAGGTGGACACAGCTCCACCCCAGCCCAGGGCCTCCCAGTGAGCAAGGGGCAGGTCGAGGGGCTTGGATTCACGGGCTAAGCCAACACTCCAGGTCCATGTTTAGGCCCAGGTGCCGGAAGAACCATAAGGCACAGCGGGGGACCCCAACAACCAATGACAGGTAGCAGGATGCGGAGATACGGAATCCATGCTTCCCTAGGCCCATGGCTCCAACATCGGACACAACACTTGCAATTGCGGCAGAAGTTGTAACCGAGACGCCAGAGCCATTATAGAGACCCAAGACCCCGGTTCGGAATCTCCGGCCAATGTCAAGCAGCAACTGGAGGAGCCGTGAACAAGACGAAGAGACAAGGATGTATCCTGTTGCAATAACATCTTGTATTATATTCAGCGTTTAAAGATGGTGCTAGAGCGTGGTGACACTTTGTGTCTGAAATGCAAAAAACACTTTTCACTGTAGTTTTTATACACACATGACAATAAATCTAAATCTAATCTACTTCCCCATTAATTCCGTTTACTTGTACAGAGCTGTGTCTCAGTTTATTGATTGAGAAGTTTTGCTATCCGTGGCAGGATTGATGACGGTGGGTCTGGTGAATTGGGGAGAATGATGGATGTCCATTCATGTGTGCTTAAACATATGCCTGGAGGAAGACATTTTGTGTAGCCACATGTATTTTTGTCAAGTTTTCAAACAGCTTTTGAGCAGACAACCTTTTTCAAAGGGTTGTGGCTACCTTCCTGAAGAACCCCAGCAGCAATGTACTAAAGCTGTGATGATGACCTTCCTCAGCATCAGATTTTTCTTCGTGGGATGTTGGGAGGGTCATTGGCTGGGCCAGCATTTATTGCCTGTCCCTCACCCATGAAGGCGAGCTGCCTTCTTGAACACTCCATGAGCCGTAGGTAGACCCACAAAGCCATTAGAGAAGGAATTTCAGGATTTTGACCCAGGGGCAGTGAAAGGACAGTGATACATTTCCAAGTCAGGATGGTAAGAGGCTTGGAAAGGAGGTTGCAGCTGATAGTATTCCCAAAGATATTAGATAGTTTTCAATTTAACTGCAGTCTTTCAATAACAAAAAATTATATTTACGGAGCACTTTTAGTGCCCCAAAGTGCTTCATAGGACCAATATAAACAAACATCAGACCAAACCACATAAGGAAATATTATAGGGCAGATGACCGAAAGTTTGGTCAAAGAGAGAACATGAAGTAGAGCAGTGGAAAAGTGTGGGGATGGTTTTATGGCCTAAGAAACCGAAGGTGCATTTATTTAAACGTTTATTCTTTCATAATATGTGGGCATCATCGACAAGGCCTGTTTGTCTTGTCCTTCTCAGAATGTGTTTGAAATGAATGGCTTGTTAGGCCATTTCAGTGGGCAGTTGACAGGTAACCACATTACCCTGAGTCTGGAGTCAAACGTTGACCAGACCAGGTAAGGACAACAGATTTACAGGGGGTGGGGAGCAGGGAGGTGTGTGTGTGTTGGAGGGGGACCAATTCTCCTGTCACCCCCTGAGTCACACACAGTAGCATCCCAACGGTGTATTCAGTGACAATAGGGGACCCATGCAGGATGTCGGAAGCTGTGCCTAGAAGTCAACCTGATGATCTAATCAGAATAGAGGTGGGGCCCCATCAAGTTAAACGCATCTCAGTGTGGTTATTGGAAAAGGATTGGTGTTAACATTGGAATTTAACCTGAACAATATAGTTTCCTTCCAGACAGCCAGTCATCACATTATTTTTCTGGGTATACACTGCCTCTCTATGTTGCCAGCCAGAAGATATTGGGTTAAACCTAATTTCAATGCCTCACAGCACCAGAGACCCAAGTTTGATTAGGTGACTGTCTGCGTGGAGTTTGCTTGTTCTTACTATGTCTGCGTAGGTTTTCACTGGGAGCTCTGATTTCATCCCACAGTCTAAACATGTGCAGGTTAGGTGGATTGGCTGTGCTAATTGCAGGGTTACAGGTATGGAGTGGGAGTGGGGGTAAGTTGCTCTTTGGAGGGTCATTCCAGACTTGATGGTCCAAATTGTCTCTTTCCATGCTGTAGGGATTCTATACATTTTGGACATCATGAGATTTACATTCAGGGTAACACACAAGAATAATAATTACTGTAGTTTTGTGTCTAATTGATGCATTCGCACTTGAGCAAAGCATACAAGCCTGAATGGAGTTAACAGGTAGCCAACCTCATGCAGTGCTGTGCATAAAATGGGAAATGCTGCAGCCACAAGAAGTGATACCTGCATTCCTGTTGCTGATTTCAGGTTCCATACTCAAGCACATGCAATCACTCATTGGTCCTTGCTGTAACTAACATGCTCCCTAAAGGCCTTCTTAGGAGACCCCTCCACTTTTTTCCCCTGCTGTCTCTGTTTTCTTTGCTGTTCCCTCTCCTCCTCCAATACCAGAGACTTCTAAATTACAGAATTATCCAAAAATAACTCTAAATCTACATTAGCCCCACTTACAAACATTTGGTCCATAGCCATGGATGTTATGATGTTTCAGCTGCTTCTCAATGTAGTTTTTACAGGTTGTGAAGTTTCCCACCTCAACTACCCTCCAAGGAAGTGCATTCCAGATTCCCACAATCCTCTGGGTGAATTTTTCTTCACTAAATCCCTTCTAAACCTCTTGCCTTTCACCTTAAAATTATGCCCCTTGTATTAACTTGTGAACAGCTGCTTTCAATCCATCCTATCTAAGTCTTCATAATTTTATATCCCTCAATCAGACCCCGTCTTAGCCTTCTCTGCCCTAAGGGAAACAACCCCGGTTTATCCAAACTCCCTTCATAGCTAAAATGATCCATCCCAGGCGACATCCCTGTGAATCTCTTCTGCACTCCCTCCACTGCAATTATAATGTGGTGAACTGAACTCCAGACAATACTCCAGCTGTGGCCTAACCAAAGCTTGTGAAGTTAAATATTTTCAAGGCTGGCATTTAGTCTAGCCCCAGCAAAATTTGCTTCCCAGAATTCACAGGTCTGAAGTGAAACAGACAGTCTAGACAGAAATGGTCCAGTACTCGACAAGCAGCCAACAGGTCAGACCAGCAATTAAATTGCATTGAGAAAATAAGCCCTTGAACTACCATTATTGTATGGCATAGCACCACGACTTGTTGGGCAAGTTTATCCTGTGAGTCAGGTGCTGCAACTTGACAAAAGGATTTCATTATTATGGGTGCAGAATAATAGTTAATCCTCTCCGCTCAACACTTAAGTGCCCAGCTCATATCTAAAAACATGAGCATGGAGTGAATTAATTTCTATGTCTTGAGTATTTGAGACTGGTCTGTTTTGGTGATGTATTTTCCTGTCACACACTGGGCACTGTGTGTATGAGGAATTATGGTAGCATCACATCATAAAGTAGCTACATCAAATGCACAAAGGACAGACTTAATTCATTACATTGTAACACAATTGAGATGACGTCCCTAAATGATGCAGTTGGTGTTGAAGTGCAGTTAACAGGCCCAGTTAGCTGTTAAAACCCAGAAACACAATCTGTTCTGAATTCTGATCAAGAAACGTCAGGCAACTTTAAGTTTCATCCGGCTTATAGGCTTGAGGAGATTCTGGCTACGGGATATGGCAACTGATGACCAATATCTGAATGCTTGAATATTCAAAATTAACAGGCAGGAGACCAACTGATTCCATCAAGCCTGCACCACACCATAACTAGAGCATCCTACAAAAACAAGTTAACTTACTATTTCCCAAGAACTCAACACTGTCCTTAACTCCTCCTACAAACTGTATATCAATCCCCGTCCCTTGACCATGAGGTCAAAAGCATACTCAATATTTGACATTGGGTCTCTGCCTTATTGTGCTCATCAGGAGCAGTGACAGTGACTCATTTCCTTTGATTTTCAGTTTGGGAAGACCAGGAGCACTCCTCATTCAGGTAAAAATATACTTAAATCTTAGCTTTCGGGCTAAAGCCACATATGGACTTATTTTTTTCTGGCTGCACGCTAAGGGTAAAGTAAAGGAACACAAAAGCCAAGGGTCTCGACCCGAAACGTCAGCTTTCCTGCTCCACTGATGCTGCTTGGCCTGCTGCGTTCATCCAGCTCTACACCTTGTTATCTCAGATTCTCCAGCATCGGCAGTTCCTACTATCTCTGTAACAATTTTAGCCCAGGCGTTAGGTTCCTTGCTGAACACATGCAAGGGGTTTAATGTCTGTTTTAGCACTGCATACAGATTCTTTAGCCTTTACCAATGTAACAGAATGCACACTTTCAGTTTGTAATAAGGGTGCACCTCCTGCTCACCACATTGAATGTTTAGGAGAACATTTAGTGCCTCAAAAATGGGCTCTGCGTGGTGGTATTTTTAGTTTGTTGTGTCACCTGACTGCTATATTTATTTATCCTGTCATCTCTCCTGATCAAAGCTGGTGATATGTTATGGAATATTGGTCTTTCAACTGGGTTTCTCAGTAAGAAAAAATATCAAATACATGATTCATTACTAATGACATAATGAGTCACTTATTCATCAATGAGCATTTCATGCCATAGTCATAGAGTCATACAGCATGGAAACAGAGCCTTTGGTCCAACTAGTTCTCGCTGACCATGTTCCCAAACTAAACTAGTCCCGTTGCCTGCGTTTGGCCCAAATCCTTCCAAATCTTTCCTATTCATGTACTTATCCAAGTGTCTTTTAAACATTGTAACTGTACTTACATCCAACGCTTCCTCTAGCAGTTCATTCCACAAACTAATCACTCTCTGTGTAAAAAAAATTTGCCCCTGATGTCCTTTCTAAATTTTTCTCCTCCCACCTTAAAAATATGCCTCCAAGTTTTGAACTCCCCCATCTTAGGGAAAATACTTTTGCTATTCACCTTATCTACGCCCCTCATGAGTTTATAAACCTCTACATAAGCAACAATTTGTTTATTGAACAAAATATACAATTAGTAGAATCCAGCAAAGGCATCAAAAGCTTTCAATATGGCACAAAAAAATTACAGTGAGCTGGAACAGGGAGCTAATTTCGCCATTTACATTTTAAATTGCGGTAGAAATCCATTCCTGCAAACTAATTTGCACTCTGAATGGTTCACAGGATGAAACCTGAGTCTTTACCTCTTCAAGCCTTTTGTAAATTTTCAGGTAAATACAATTTAAACCACAGGGAGGAACCTCAGCTGCACTCAGTCGGCAGTGACTGCAAAGATCAAGTGGGCCGTATGAGAAAAAACCCAAATACACACCAGACATAGCACTTCGCATTGAAGACAGCGCCCATTAGTCACTGCCGGCAACTTTTTGATGACATTGTAGTATAAAAATGTCCACAGTGACAACTCACAATGCATTTCAAAGACTATATTTTTGTGGACAACAGCACTTTGATATTGAAAGAAGTAAAACAACTTGTTACCAAAATTGACAGGAGGCATGTCACTACCAGCAGGCAATCATTGCTTTACCATTTTCAGGCTTTATAATGGATTCAGCAGAAACAAATTTATACAGTTTCACAGCTACTCCACTCATATTTTTCTGAGGCTGACTGTGGTGGGAAATATTGTGATGGGAAGGCCATTCAATTGGACTTGCAGCCTGAAATAATTATATGAAGTGTTTTGTGTTATTATTAATTTTCTGTGTTTATTTTTACAGTATAAAAGTAGATTCTTTCTCTCTTGCCAGTTTCTCCACTTCCATCATCTCTCCTCCAAAAGCTTCTTGTACTATTTCATGTGTCATTCCCTGATGCCTCATACAAATGACCATTAAACATTCATACGTGAAATTTAAGCAGAATGCTGGCAGACTATTTACACACAGAAGACACCATAATTGGACCTGATTTTTATCGTGAACAGACTTCATCACCTGCATTCACAGCAGGGTTCGTGGAATAGCAAGTACAGACAAGAATGTATCCTTTCTCAACCAAAGAACACCAAGGTGAAATGTAATATCACACCACTATCTCAAGTAAGAACAGCCAACCACTGCACATCAGGGAAAAGGGTCCATTGTCTGGGTGAAGTCGGTGACTCATCATGCTTCAGTTCATTGTCAATATGTTAGGTCAAGGATTCTGACAGAACATTTGCATCTACTTACATCTAGCCTGGCCCAAGAAATAGGTAATAATCCTGGTTTACTTACACACCTGGATTATGTTTTATTTCATGGACCCTTTTGTCCATAACGTTTTTTTGTCTTTTTAATGGAGATTTTCTGAAGTATGTTGGCAGCAATTAAATCCTTAAACTTTGCGATTCTGTCAACTCCTGATGTGAACGATCTACTGTTGCTACCAACATTCACAATACATGCAACGCTCTCCTGCCTTTTAGAACTAGCCAATCTCAGTATTGTATTTTCATCTGAAGGATGAGATCAATACTGTGCAGGAAAAGGCTGTTTTTTTTACTAAAATGCAGCCATTTTAAAATGCCTGACTGTTGACAGAATGTTTTTCATTTTTTGAATTGCACAATCAGAAACAATAACTCATACAAAATTAATTTTCTATCTTTCCATACATAGTTATATCGTCAATTATTTTCAGTAATATCAGATTGCTCGTGTCATGTGATGACGAGCATCTAATATATCCAGCTTCTAGTTTAAATGCAAAAGAGAAAAAAGCCCTATTCATGGATTAAGAGAGTTGAATTATAGGGTTAGGAGGCACATGAAGGAAATGATTATGGTAATAGCCACAGTGGTGTTTCCAGTTTTAGTCTCTAAAAGCTATGTGTGTGAATGCATTTTCAGATGGTGACTGACCACTCAGTCCCCTATTCCTCAAAGGTTTTTGCAATTCATTTCATGTTTATGTTGAAAGGAATGCTCTCTCTGTGCTAAGCCTGTTGAAAGGGATCGCATAAAATACGATTATATTTTAATAGCTAGCGAGACAATTAATAGCTAACTAGTTCAGTCTCCTGTGGGGTTGCATGGAGGGAATCAAGACCAATTGTAATCTTCAGGTACAATGGGTAAGGTTAGAAGCTCATTGAAAATTGGATCAGGGCGTGCAAAAAATATTCAGCCCATTTTGAATTCATGGATTTAGTTCTTATCTCACCATTCCCATGGTAAATTCAGAATGGAAAGTGTCTATGTAAACTTTTCATGCTTTATTTATCACTTTCCAATGCATTAGTTGCTCTGGTGACAGTGTGACAATTACCTCATTACAAAAGTGAACATAGGAAACTATAATTGAAAAAATTTACAGGAAGTGCTTGTAGATGTCAGAATTTTGATGAAAGTTTTACCAGTTAATCTCCTGTGATGTTGCAAAATGGTATTTCAGTGCCTATCTCTGAGTATTAATTCTTGCTGTTTCTCACCCTAAATTGAAGCCCTACTTTCTCTTCTGCTTTTTTTTATTACTTTCTTCTTTCTCTTGGATTGGAGTTAGTAGGTGGTGTGATGTTGAGTAGAAATTGCAGTCATCCCACTGGATCATAGGGTTTCTATCTCATTAGAAAGAGCAACTGGTGTTGGTAATAACCTAAGGGTCACCACACCTCAGGCAAGGGGATAGGGTGAGAAGGAGAGTCCTTCATGGTAACCTCAGCCAATGTGGGAATTAGCTGTTGGGAGTCACCCTGCGTCGCAAACCAGCCATCCAGCTAACTGACCCCCTATCTTTAACTTTATGTCGAGTAGCGGCGTCCACAAACAGTTGTAAACTGCACTTGGTATGAGCTTTGTGAGGAAAATATGGCCTTAAGTTGATCCCCTAACATCCATTCCCCAATTGCTCGAGTGACTCAATTTTTGGGGCTAATGAGAAGACATTTAAAATTCTTGGAACAATCAAGTACTAAGGGTATGTGCACAATATCTGTGTTCTCACTCGGTGTGAGGAGAGGACTCTTCCCTTTCAGAAGAGGACTGGGACTCATTCTGCAGGGTCACAGAGACATGCGTGCTCCAGTGATCAAATAAGTGCCACTTGTCATTACATCGACATGCTGGCATTATCTGTGAAGTCAGGGTCATATGTCAGGCACCACTTTGAACTAATAGCCACAATGCTTTCTTAATCTTGTGTCTTACAAGTGCGGCCAGTGTCCTAACTACATCAACAGAGAACCACCCAGAGGACACGTTCTCAAACTCTGGAGATGACAGTGTCCAGGGCCCGGAGGAAATATTGACAAGGCTGCCTCCTGGAGCCCCACCAACTCAGATATCAAAATATCAGTGGGGCTGACAGGCGAATTCAGTTCAGAGGCTCCTGACACAATCTGTTTCACAGATGGGTGTGGAGGGTGGGAAATGCCTCAGGCCACTGGCACTCGGACAACTGCAGAGATTTGCTCAGTCCTCCCCACAGGAAAGGACCCCGTAGTATCAGCAATCAGGGACTTTATTGAAATGCAAAGGAAGGAGCAGCAGCGGCAGACAGGCCTATGGGATGCATTGGCCCTGATTGCTGAAAGGCTGGAGTGATGCAGCCAGTCGTGTGGATGTTGGAGCGGTAAACACACACACACACACACACACACACACACCATTGCTCCACACATTGGCCCGGCTCATCCTTTTACCACTCTTTTTCTATTTATTGGCCTAGACTCAAACTGCTGTGGAAACCCCTCTGCACACAATCCGGAAACTAATGTCCCTCACTGTCCCTTACATTACCAGTATCCCAGTATAGATTTGAGTAATTGAAGTCCTCCAGTAAAACTACTCTACAATGTTGTCTTCTCTCTGTAATTTCTCTGCAGATTTGTTCCTCTATATCCTCTCCACTAGTCAGTGGCCTCCAGACAACAAATAGCTGCCCTTGTATTTAACTGTATTCTAAAATGGTGCCAGAGAGCAGCGACTCTGTAGACTTTTCACTGTACTCTTGTGTTTGGATACATGAGACAATAAAATCTAATTTAATTTAATCTGAACGGTGCGGCTGCACACACACACAGCTGCTCCAAGCTTCCGCACGTAGCAATCATCGTTAGCACACCAATCGGGCCATTGATTTACCATTGCAGAAGTCACTGCTGCACATGGGCCTTGGAGAGCTGCCTAGCCAGAAAGAAAATTAGAGGGAACACTGCTAGCAATGTAATTATTGTACCCTGTTTGTCCCTTAGCTCAAGCTAAACTGAACCATCCGAAACATCCTCTTTCTCTAGCACTGCAATGTACTACTTAACCAATACTGCTGCCCCTCCTCCTTGCTGTCCGTTTGTATCTTTTCTGAACGCCTTGTATGCAGGAATATATAACAGCCAATCTTGTCTTTCCTTGAGCTAACTGCCCGTTATTACCACAATACCATATCTCCACGTCGCAAGCATCATGTGTAACTCCTCAAATCTATTTACTGTGCCCCAATATATACGCATTCCTATCACCAGGCACAGCAACTCAGTAGGAGCAGCTTGAGCACACTTCAGTCAGAGGGCTTTCGGTTTCCTTCGTGCTAACTCAAGAGAGGTGCTACATCTCAGAATTTCATGCCAGGCGTTTTTGTATTTACCGTGGTGGAAACATTAAAGCCAGCACAGGCATGTTTTCATGCTGTTATTGAACAAGAGAACAAAGTGGAGCATAACTGTTTAATGCTTGTACTGTGACAACCAGTATTTGGAATTTGAACTTTGTTTAACTGGTAGAGTGGATGATTTGGTGGTGTGTTTAAAAAAAATACAAGGATCAAACTTGGAATTGTAATGGTCTATACACTTTAGCAACCCATTACAAGGTAGATTTACTCACTAGGTCACTCTGCTTTGAAATTACAGTTCAAATATTTGTGCATGAGTATTTGATGCACAAATTTGCAATTCCACTCTGCTATTTTAACAGAAGTATTAACCAACTCCTCTGAAATATAGACCATAATGAAATTCTACACAAACATGATAAGTATTCCCATGCTAATATGTACACAGCATATTTCAAGATCCTCGAGTTTTTTATGTTAATTTCCATTACCAACAGTTCATGATGGTGAAATATGACTTAATGAATAAGAGTATGCCCAATTAACCAACCATTTTATAATAACAACTTGTGTTTACATAGAATTTTTGCAAATAAATAGCAAGAGGTTGATCACCAAACCATTGAAAAGACATTAGCCATGACTGAAAAAACTCAAAAGGAGTTGGATTTTAACAAGATCTTAAATGGATAACCTCAGACCAACTATGGGCATTTTGAACTTTTTATTCCAACAAGAGTTTGTTTTTATAAGGAGGATGGCTACAGCCAAAAAAATGACTGTGGATGTAAATTCAGTGACTTGGCTGAGCCCTACATGTACACATGGAATGTTACCATTTACACAGATTTTGGAAGATTTCAAATGGATATACTAAAAAGGAAGTGATATTGAGAGGCCGACTACCCAAACCTCTCTCAACAGGGGGACATCTCCCATGGACGTGGTTGCATTTGACCCTGAGCCTCTAAAAAAGGGTATTAAAAGTAAGCTTCAAGCTTGCCTGGGTGTTAGTGTCCTGAAATGCTAGTTTATGGACTCATGTGCTGTGAAGGAGCAAATTTGGGAAAAACCCTTAGACAGCCCTGCACTGCAGAAAAAGAAAAGGAAAATGCTATTTCTCATTCCAAATGCTGCCAGACAACTTGAAAAGAACCAGGACGAAAGAATTTTGATAAATCTGCAAATCTAAGAATCTCAGAACTGAATGTTTGACCAACAACATCATTGATACCGGTAACTTGCATTAAAATGGGTGCCATATTCTACCATCCATTCTTCACTAATGACTCAGAGTCTGATCCATAGTCTTGTTTAACTTTTATCTTCTTTTTGGGCTCATTTCTGATCAGTGATCTGGGTCTATGTAGTTCACATTATTTCTTCTTGCAGTTAATAACTAATGATTCACTCTTGTTAACTGAAGAAAGCTGAGTTAAATTGGACCCTTTTAAAACATAAATTAGTTCAGTCAGGGAGAGACGTCTACAGAAGGGAAGTTTCTTTTTGCGAATAACCTCGTTGCAATGACCCAACAGGGGCAGGTGAAGGAAAAAGGGAAACCTATTCATCCCTCCTCACCTGGGAGCTTAACAACTTGTAGTATCTCATCAGGGACACAACTGGGATAACAAGGTGTGGGGCTGGATGAACACAGCAGGCCAAGCAGCATCAGAGGAGCAGGAAGGC
>JAHRHZ010000012.1:62250800-62319347 GCA_024137785.1 Ginglymostoma cirratum
GCCTTCCTGCTCCTCTGATGCTGCTTGGCCTGCTGTGTTCATCCAGCTCTACGCCTTGTCATCTCAGATTCTCCACCATCTGCAGTTCCTACTGTCTCAGGAACACAACTGGGATTGGTTGTAACAACTGTAATAATATAGTAAACAGTAGAATGAAGGGTGATAGTGAGAATGCAGAGTTGGCATGTCTGAGAATATGGGAACCTATATGTGACTAGGGAAAAGTGCTGAGGTGACAAGCACAGGTGGTCAAAGAGATTTGAAAGCGAACACAAATATAGTTTTTCTGGAGAGTGATCAAAAAAGGCCAGTAAGGAGAGCTTTGGAAGAATTACATTTGGAAACTACAAAAATGTGGACAAAATTTTCCATAATGGGAAAGGATCTGAAGTAAAAACAAAGGCACGAAATACTAAATGGCAGTAATTGGTTATTAATAATGGAAAGGATTAGGGTGTTTCATTCATTGATAATTTCATTACTCTGTGTTTAAAGGTGGTGAATTCGAGTCCTATTAAAGAGACTTGGACACACAATCTAGGTTGACGCTCCAATGCCATACTGCAGAAATCAGCAATTTGATCTTTGGATGAGTCATTAAACTGAGGCTGCATCGTGTACAGTATTCTGAGAAAGGTGTGGGGTGTTATTGTCAGTGCCCTGCACAATACTTATCTTCAAAAGAACATTGTTAACATAGATTATCTGGCTGTTGTTGCATTGATTTCGATGAAACTTTGCAGTATGCAAACTGGTTGCTGCACATTCCACATTGCAAAAGGCACTACACTTGAAAAAGATTTTATTTATTTTAAAGCGCTATGGTGCATCCTGAGGTTGCAGAAAGCACTATCAAAAAGTAAGCGGTTACTTCTTCCAAAGTCTCAGATTAAACATCAGAAAATTTGATTTAAGAAGAGTTAAATCTGCTTCTTGCATGTTATACGAACTCTCTTGGCACGGATTTTCTTAAAACAACTCTAATTCAGCTTTACTACTGTTAATCTTGGAGCCCAATGATGAAGTACCACAAACCCACACGACAGCAGGATGTCATCGCGCCTGGAGTGGACAAGATGTATTTACATAATCCATGAGTCACTGCCAGGAATGTGCTGCAACCACTTGGTGGTAAAATGGACTTTATTTTCATTAATGCTTTAAGTGGGAGTGAATTTGTGGGAGTGAAAAAGCATATTTCCACTCGGCACAGCCAAGCCATATTTCTTCATACTAAATGGATGCATTCTGTTGGGAGGGAGTGGCAGCACCTTGTTTCGGTAAATATCATGCAGAAATTAGATTCAACTGGCAGAAGATATGTCTGCTTTTAATTTAATCCAAACCTGCAGTCCCAACTCTTCTGGAATGGGAATGTTTGGTAGGGAAAGGAAAGACCAGTTAAATTTACAACTGTTCCAAATTGTGCAGCAAAAATGAAAGCTTGAATCATCCAAGCAATGGCTGAGCAGACGCTGCTGGCTTGTAGATTCTTCTGACCTGATGCTGCTGTGCATTTCATATGGAATCTTCTGGTCTCTACTATACAGAATTGCGCAGCGTTACGACTCTTGGCAACTCTGTCAGAGTGTTTAGTGGAAGATACAAGTGAAGTAGTAGCTCTTGCCAAGAAATGAGAGAGGAATGACAGGTTGTATGGCCTTCCTCTGTGCAGTGTCATTCTGTAATTCTAATCCAGTGACACAGAGAGCCATGTAAGTGTCACTACATTTACACTAGTGTAGAGACACGTTGAGCCTGTAAAGTTCAATACAGCAACAGTTGAGTCATAATGATGACCACAAACTTGCTTGTCTTTAGATTCCTACCTGAATGGCTGTAAATTGGGAGAGGGGAGTGTGCAGCGGGGCCTGGGTGTCCTTGAGCACCAGCAGCTGAAGGTAAGCATGCAGATGCAGGAGGCAGTAAAGAAGGCAAGTGATATGTTGGCCTTCATTGCGAGAGGTTTCAAGTACAGGAGCAGGGGTATGTTTTTGCAGTTATACAGGGCCTTGGTGAGGCCACACCTAGAATATTGTGTGCAGGTTTGGTATCCTTTTCTGAGGAAGGATGCTGTTGCTCTTGAGGGAATGCAGCGAACATTTCCCAGGCTGATTCCATGAATGGGGAGGTCTGACGTACGAGGAGCAATTGACTAGGTTAGCATTGTTTTCACTGGAGTTCAGAAGAATGAGGGGGCATCTCACAGAGACTTATAAAATTCTAACAGGGCTAGGCAGGGTAGATGCAAGGAGATGTTCCCAATGGTGGGTGTGTCCAGAACCAGGGATCACAGTCTGAGGATTCGGGGTAGGCCATTTACGACAGAGATGAGGAGACATTTCTTCACCCAAAGAGCGGTGAGCCTGTGGAATTCAGTACCACAGGAAGTAGCTGATGCCAAAACATGGAATTTATTCAAGAGGCAGCTAGATATAGCGCTTGAGGCAAAGGTTATGGGGAGAAAGCATGATTAGGTTATTGAGTTGAACACTCAACCATGATTGTGATGAATTGTGAAAGGGAGGCGATGGCCTAATGGTATTATCACTGGACTGTTAAGCCAGAGACCCTGATAATGTTCTGGGGACCTGGATTCGAATCCTGCCATAGCAAATGGTGGAAATTGAATTCAGTAAATATCTGGAATTAAGAGTCTAATGATGACTGTGAATCCATTGTTGATCGTTGGGGGAAAGAACCCATCTGGTTCACTATAATGCCCTTCAGGGAAGGAAACTGCCATCCTTATCTGGCTTGGCCTACATGTGACTCCAGACCCACAGCAATATGGTTGACTTTGGGCAATATATTCTGGGCCTAGCCAGTGACATCCTCATTCCATGAATGAATAAAGAATGGCAGAGGAGACTCGAAGGGCTAAATAGCCTCCTCCTGCTCTTCTGTTTCTCCTATATGTTTCTATGTTTCCCTATCTATACCTGTAAGACAATGATCAACTTGCCAATGAAGTGGACTATTGTACTGCTTGCTTGTCTTTCCCTGCATACGTAATGCTATGTTTTCAGTAAAATGTTCACGTGTTTATACGCTCAATGTTTGAGCGCTCCAGTGGAAGGAAATGATTGACAAGTTGCCGCTTGAAACATAGATAAGTAAATCACATTGTTCTGTGAATGCAAACTAACAGAAGTCCATGATGCCCAGTAGCAACCCAATTGGAATTTCTTCTGCCTGGCAATTAGGGTAGGGCCTTCTTTATTCACTGTATTTTCTCTGACCTGGTGAAGATTTCCAATAACCCATTTGTATCAGTGACACTTTGACTCTGAAGCCTGAAAAAGGAAACAGATCGACCCTCTTCCCCTCCCCCATTTCTGATGAAGGGTCTAGGCCCGAAAAGTCAAGCTTTCCTGCTCCTGTGATGCTGCTTGGCCTGCTGTGTTCATCCAGCCCCATGCTTGTTATCTCAATTCAGATAGTTATTGTTTATGATACTTAAGATAGAGATCTCTGTGTGTCATGACTATGATGTAAGGGATAAATAAATGAATTTTACATTTAGGGAAAGTTCTATTTACTGTCCGTGTTTTGTAGCAAGCATGGAAATGGGCAACACAACATTACAATTTTTCTATTGTATTAGTAAGGGTGAAAACTAAGGAAAGGGGAAGACCAAATGATGTCTGAATTCTTGACACACTTATTTCAAAATGCATCTTCATAACAACAGCCAGAAGATTATCAACCAGTACAATTGTCTATTCTGTCACTTTCAGCTTTGTACCAGATAAAAACAACATTTTACTGTCAATTCTAAAAGAACCTGTCACCCTCAGTCCCTGACTAAGGATCAAGGATTTCAAATAGCCTTAGTTCAGTGCTTTAACCAAAATATTCTTCACTGCATTCACTTGACAAACCTCAGGAGGAAATGCCTGCTTTCATTTTGCTATATTGTGTGACATAATTTTCTCATATCTTACTCAAATAGAAGCAGCTTCAGAACAATTTTAATTTATTGATGTTTAATCCTTCACATTATACTGAACTTTCGCAAAAAAAAGTTAAATTAAATCAGAGGCTCAATGCACAAAGATTTGGCATGTAAATAATATAAAAAATAACATGGACCTTTCGCCTTTCAAAATTTATGACAGTAAATCTTTGGGATACCAAGGTTTATGACCCTTTTAGTGTACAGTTCTATTCATTTCCTATAAAAACAGAATGTACTTGAGAAACTCTGCAGGTAGGGAAACATCTGTGGAAAGAGAAACTGGATTAATGTTTTATGTGTAAAATGATTCTACTTCAGAACTGCAAAGTAGAATCATATAGGAGTTGAAACGTGAAATCTGTCTCTCTCCACAGATGCTACCAGACCTGCTGAATTTCTCTGATGCATTCTGTTTCTATTTCAGACCTCAAGCATCCACATTACTTTGTTTCTATTATTCTACTAATTTCATATCTACTTTGAAAAACTATCATACAAATAACCAATTAACCAATGAATCTAAAAGATAATTAATTCGTTAGTGAGTAGTTAAAATTGTCAAGACAGCTGATGATGGAGAGTGAGTGATGGAGCTTATTGGCATCCATTTTGTGGGCAATATGAATGTTCTTACAGTTCTTGCGATTCTAAAATGGCGTTTGTCACACACCCAGATTCTGGGGTACAGGGTGCCAAATGCCACATTGCTGTGCAACGTTTAATGCACACAGTGAAGGTTGATTGCAAGAAGGCATTTCATAATATCTATCAGCATGAAAAATAATGTACAGAGTTAGAAATTAGGAGCTGGAGTAATAGAATTGAATTGAATTTGCTTTATTACCACCTACTGATATGAGTACAGTGAAAAGGTTACAAGTCACCAATTACAATGCCATCTTAGGTACAGATTCTTGAGTACAAGTTCTTAGGAAAATATTTGGAAAAATAAATAAAAAGTCCACACTTACAGACATTCAAAAGTGCAAAATCACAGTTATAAATTAGAAAAAAAAGGAAATAAAAAGTTCAGAATAACAGTCCTTCCACGATAATTTAATGAAGCAAAAGAGAGAAATTGAGAAGAATTTAAGACAAAGTCCAATCCTGGGCAGGACCCACCACGGTGCTGAAGAAAACACCACACGGCGTCATAGAATGACTGAAGTTGCAACAAGGAGACCCGGACTGATACTGATACCGACAAAAAACAGCCGAGACATGTGCTCCCTCAAGTCTGCTCCACTCTTCAATAAGATCACGACTGATCTGGTTACTCCACATTCCCACCTAGCCCCCAGAGTCTTTCAGACCCTTGCTCATCAAGAATTCACTCTTCCTTAAAAGTATTCAAGAAATATTTTCCTTGTGAAGTGACACTTGTGGTGCTAATGTGGATTCAACATTATACCTGGCACCTTTTCTTAAATGAGTAAAGCTGAACAAACATCCAACAGTAGGATGCCCCTCAATGACTACTAATAAAGGGGTGGTCAAATATTGTAGGTCCATTGCTGATTTCTTCTGCTATTCACACAATTTTACAACTGCTTGGGCCTTTCTATTTTTTTTTCAAGCTTCAATACTCTACAGGATATGGGGTGGCAGGTGCAGAAGGATTTTTATCGATTTCAACACTTCTGTACAAACCAGGTGTTCCCAGATAAGACTTCCAGGTTTTTTTAACCCTTGGAATTGAGCATGGCATGGAAAATAAGCAGAGATCATGCAGAATTGGTCAAAATGCTGGAGGAGAGAGGAGGGGGACATACTAGGACGTGGCTATATCTGCTAAAGGCTTCCCAAGAGCGATTCTCCTGCTTGAGACACAGCGAGCTGTACTGCGTGAAGGCCCTCACTGAATCTGTCACTTGCTACAGACATTAATGCAACTTCAAAGCAAGGAAAGGACTATATTGTCACGAGCTGTGAAGGTGCTTTCAGTAAAGTGGCTAGCACCTTCCAGGCTGCAACTGGAACCAGATGCAACATGGAAATGTACGAGCAGGAATGGGCTATTCAACTTCACAAGCCCACTCCACCAGGACAAATAAATACTGATCATTTACCTCAATGCCATTTTCCTACACTAAACCAATATCTTTTGACGTTATTGGTATCTAAATCTATCAATCTCAATAAACATATTCAATGGCTGAGCTAAACAGTCTTCTGGGACAGGGATTTCCAAAGATTCACTACCTTCTGAGCAAAAAACATCCTCCTTATCTCACTACTAAATGGTTTACATTTTACTTTGAGACCGTATCCCCTGGCTCTAGTCTCTGCATCTATCCTGTCTAGCATTTCAAGAATTTTGTAAGTTTCAATGAGATCGCCTCTCATTCTTCTAACCTTAGAGCATACGGGCTCAGTCTTCTCAACCTCTGCTGATAGCACTGTCCAAACAACCCAGGAATCAGTCTGGGTGAATCTCCATTGTACTCCCTCTATGGGAACTCTCTCCTTCCGCAAATAAGGAGACCAAAACTACACAAAATGTGGTCTCACCAAGATTCGATACAATTTAAGCAAGATATCTTTATTCCTGCACTCAAATCCACTTGTGAAAAAGACCAATGTACCATTTGCCTTTCTGATTACTTGCTGTGTCTGCTTGCTAACTTTCAGAGACTCCTGAAGAAAGACATCCAAACCCCCTTTAACATTACCATTTTCAAACTCTTATCATTTCACAGCTCATCATCCACAGTTGCTTAAGGGAGATCACTAAGGGTCTCTATTCAGGGATGACTAACTACATTTTATTCTGTCATGGCAGATGCAGCAGGCAAAGTGAGTATACTGCTTTGATATAATTGCAGGCTTTCCTATAGTTTAGGTTTCCATTGATAATGCATCTATTTCTCTGTGCGCACTGCCTATCAACTCTACACAATATCTGTATCATAAGAGACTCCACACTCTCACTGTCCAGATGGTGTGTGACAAGAGACTGCACGTTGTCTGGTATCCATGTAGCAGCTGGAATATCTTCATCCTTCAGCAATCCACAATGCCAGTTATATATGAACCATCCCAACAAACCAAAGTGTGACAAGTAGTGGGCAGGAACTATGTGGTTGATGACTCCTATGTGCAGCCCACACCCGCTTGGATGAGAGGCAGTCAACAAAAGCCATGCTGCCAAAGAAAAATGATAAAGCTGACTATTAACTTGCTGAAAAATAACTACAGATATCTGTACTACCCTCGAGGAACCTTGCAGTACTCAGCTGAGCAGATCTAATGACTTATGGTGATCTGCGTAACCTCAGCACGGGGATGACCCTTCCCACCAGATATACAGGAAGCAGAAGGAGGAGGAGGAGGATGCAACCTGGATAATAAAGTTTTGACTGTGCTTTCTATGAACAACTGCGATAGCAGCAAACATAACTCCAACATCCCCCCCATTCACCAACAGTCCCACAGCTCTGTCACAGACCATCACAGTCCCCATTTGGTCACAAGGCAACAATAAAAGACAGCACAAAATGAATATTTCAAACCAAATTTATAAAAGAAATCTTCCTGCGTTGTATACAAAAGTCAAATAATCACCCTGGTTCATTCCCTTGTCATCTGTCTTCTATGTACCTTTGCCTATCCCAATGGGGCTATACAGTATTACTGAAAAATGATAACAGGTTCAGGCACTATAGACTCGCTGCTACTCTGCCAGGAAGCTGACTTAATAATCAGTTCTGAGGAAGGGTCACCAGACCCGAAATGTTAACTCTGATTTCTCTTCACAGATGCTGCCAGACCTGCTGCACTTTTCCAGCAACTTCTGTTTTTGTTCCTGATCTAGAGCATCCGCAGTTCTTTCGGTTTTTAATCGGATGAGGAAAGATTGTTTCACCGCTGTGACAGCTTCTGAACTCCTTTGAACATTATAATCTACAGCCATGATGGCAGCATGTGTAACATGTTCAGAAATGTTCAGAAAGAAGGGTCTAGGCCCGAAACGTCAGCCTTCCCGCACCTATGATGCTGCTTGGCCTGCTGTGTTCATCCAGCTCTACACCTTGTTATCTCAGAATTTCTCCAGCATCTGTAGTTCCTACTATCTCTTAACAAACTCCTGTTCTGAGCTCCCTGCAGATCTGTGCAGCCAATGGCTAGCAGGCACACAACAATCATTCAGATAAGGAGTCACCACAAATTTGGTGAGCTGTCTGTGCCACATTGGAGGGTGCAGGTCAATTGTGCATTGCCTTCCCCTCGCCTATTTTGAGGTTATCCAATTTAGCCTCTTTAGGTTTAACAAAAGTGTTTGGCAAACATTGTAATGACAGGGAAAACACATGAGGCATGAATTTAAGAAAATCGATACCGAGGCATTAAAACATCTGGATTCCAGTTCAGTAAAAGCCATATGGAATCGCAGGAAGAAATTAAGGTCAAGGCGCAGACACAAAACTAAAATTGGAAAAGTCAAGGGAGATCTCTGGGGTTGGAGATATGACTAAGAAAGGCTGAAAGAGGAGTTAATGGCGAAACAATTTATTCATGTCTTTGCCAGTACACACATCTGTGGTCTGAATCAACATTTGACTTGGGTTAATAGGAGAATTTTGAAACATTGTCTCATGGAACAGATCCATATAATGGGGAAATTCTTGTAAAATGACTTGGCTTTTTACAATTACAAATCTACCTTCTACCACTATTACTATGCCATATGTGATAACAAATTAAATTTGGACTAAATTCAGATATCTCCCTGTGAAAATCAAACTTTAGCTAAATGAGTGCAGAAACACTTTTCTTATACACAAGGCTAATTTGCATAGGATAAGAATCATTATACAAATTCAAATTTGGTTATGCAAATATAAACCTGCAAACTCTGAAGTCCTCCTATCTACTTTATGCAAGTGCTCTGATTGTCCTTTCAATTGAAGGAAACATAGAAATATGTCTGGGAAAACATATACATATGCACCCTGAATACAAGTTGCACAAAAAAATGTTCCACATGGAACCGCTTTGTTGATTGCCGTCAGTATGAACAGGAGAACTCTACTCAAACCACATTGACAGATAATAACACTCAGCTTCAATTACAATGTTGATTCTCAGTATAAACAAGACATTAAAATAGAAGCTTGCACTCTGTATCAAAGCTCAACAATACTAACTCCAACTTCTATAACGATCACAGGAATGTGAAGGAAAAATAGATCATAATGAACCGTCTCAGAAAGGACTTATTATAAATCAATTCAATGCAATCATATTTGATTCAATGCAAAACTAGCTATTGCATATATCAGAAAGCTTCAAACCTCTGTGTGCTAAAAAGCATTTGATAGCTGACAGAAGAATATGCATTCAGTTGCAACTCCATAAACTGTCAAATAATCTCAAGTGAGAAGTCGTATGTTTGCCTTGCATTAACTTATGGCTGCAGAATTAGCCTCAACCCATTTTCCATGCCCTGAGAAACAGATGTTGACTCTGCATTTGCTGTATACTTCAAGACTCATTGTCAAGGGATAGAAACAAATTTGGATCGAGACAATTAACATCTTGCCATCTAAGCTTGTTCTGCTAGTGCCCAGGGTTTTTAATATGCACAAGAGTTACTTGTGCCTTACTTTGGGCCCTGATGGATACTTGTAAAGTAATGAACTATGCATACAAACAGAAGTGATTCCACATTAGATTAAGTCAACGTGCAGTTTGACCTGGTGCTGAGAGTGTAATTCTTTTGCGCATACTTCAGGCTTGAGTCGCAAAAATTGATTTTTCAGCGCTGTGGTTACAAATGCTGGCATTCTCAGTAAACTCAGACTACATTACCGTAGGAATGGGAAAACACAAAAACAGGAAGAAAGAAACAAAAGCATTAAATAGGAAAAGCCAAGTAATGCTTTATTTCATAAAGTTAAGCTGAAAGAAGTATCACTGCAATTGAAATTGCTTCCTTATACAACACCCTTATCTGAGTGAAACCAAATTCCGATGCTATATCAAGTACAAAAGATTAGGTTATGCTGTGTTAATAGACTGTAATATAATCAATGAATTCTGATTCTATCATAAATGGCAAGAGTTGTTGATGTAGTCATTGGAACCCTGAGATTATATTACTGCCACTCCAGGCTAAACCTTATTTTTGAAAGTATTTTCTTTCTTTCTTTGAAATATTTCTCCCTGAAACATTAGAAAAACATTTTAAAAAAGCCTATTTTCAATTTCTTTTCTAACACAGTTGGAGAGGGTGGTATTTAAATTCTTCCCGCTCCCCAGTGTATTGCTTTCTTTCAAGTTTGCATGAAATTCTCTATTATCTGCATTAGCTACGTAGTTTAGCATCATAGCACTATAGAGCGAATCGTGGATGGTAATTCATAGAGCAGGTCTTTAATAATAGAAGTTCTTGGCCAAATGTGCCACACTACATAATAGGAAAGCCAGTAATATTCAATGTATATTTTTTAAATGTAAAACTGAGCAGGCAATATATGTTGGATTAATTTTAACTTGCTCTTCATACTGCTGAAACAAAATCATGATTTTCCTTTGTATTACATTATCAAAACAGAAACCATAGCATTGTAACTGTTTATCTTTGCTATATTATTGTAAATCAATACCAATTTACTTTCCGTGTTTTATTCTTTCACATAACTGTGGACATATCTCAATACTCCTAGCAACTGGCAGGAACTGCAAATAGTCATTGTATAAGGCTAGAACTGTAAATAATGTTTTGATAATGAAATGCACATTGCTCAAAGTATTTAGCTCCTCCCTGTATGATTAACTACAAGTAAATTGATGTTACTGTGAATGATTAATTTACAATTGCAGAGTAAAATAAATTAATTAAGCAGGAGGCAGTTAAAATCTCACTTTGCCTTATTTCCTTCTATTTATATGTGGTGGATTAATATACTTACTCTGGATTCAGGAGCCTAGCGCTAAGGAAAAGAAAACAATAAATAATTGGTATTGTTAGTGACTACAGCATGGCAACTGTATACTGTATTAGCAAATGCTCATTAATTCTTTCCTGTAATTTAATCTCATTCACCTTGCTTTCAGCTTGACTCTTTAGAATGTAAAACCTGTTTTTTTTCAAGAAATAACCAAGGAACCATTCATTATCCAAGCAAGCTGTTTCTTCTTTGATTAATTGTTTTGAATTATATTTTGTGAGATACATGACATTATTACGTGGGACAGACTGGATAGACCCAAGGGGTCTTTTCCTGCCCATCATTGTTTGCATATTCATAATTACCATTGATATGCAAGTACAATGAATAAAATAGCAACTACATACTAGAAATTAATAAATATTGACCTTATAGGTGGCCGTGTAGAGGTTTGTGGGGTGTGATCTTATACAGGTTTATAAAATCAAGAGTGACATGGATAGGGTGAATACCTAAAGTCTTTTTCCCAAAGTGTGGGGATCCAAAACTAGAGGGCATAGGTTTAAGGTAAGAGGGGAGAGACACAAAAGGGACCTAAGGGGCAACTGTTTCATACAGTGGGTGATGCATGTATGGAATGAGCTGTCAGAGGAAGTGGTGGAGATTGGTACAATTACAACATTTAAAAGGCATCTGGATGGGTATATGAATAGGAAGGGTTTAGAGGGATATAAGAAAACTGCTGGCAAATGGGACTAGATTAATTTAGGATATCTGGTTGGCATCTTCATGTAACATTCATACATAATGCATTTTCTGACATTGAATACCGAAAGAAAACAAATCTGGAGAAACAACAAATTTAAGAACATGGATCCTAACTCATTTTAAATGCAAGGGAAAAAGAAGCATTTTTTTTAAAAGGAATGTCCGAACTATATTGGTTAACATTCTCACATTAGCAGCTGGAAGAAATAGCCCATTTTATCGTAGATAATCTGCTGGATAATGTATTTGCCACTTAACATTTATAATTTGTTTTTAACATTTTAGAAGCATTGTATATGAATAGAAGTGATTTTAATTGCAGCTAACATACTGGTTGTCAGCAACTCATCATCACCAATGTAATATCCTATGTATTGTTCTCCTATCCTGTTATCCAATCAGGATAGGCCTGTTACAGTAAGCGCCTTATTCTTTGTGGTGCTTTGTAAATTGTTGACATCAAAAACTTGGCAGTCAGCCAGGTTTTTTCTTCCCACAAGACATAACTGGCTATGAAAAGCTTTCTTCCATAGCACAGCTCTCCAGCCTTTGAATTCAGCTTTTGTTCCAATTGGTGCACTTTAATGTTTACCGCGCAGTCAAACCATGTGCGGTTTCGGATGTCAGTTCAGAAATTCTTAGGATTTAAAAGCTGGTATTCAGCTTTTGAAAGGTGGTGGCTACCTGAACCAAAATAGTCTGCCATTTAATGTCCCGGATCAATATAATCAATAGTTAATATTTCTCACTTTGCTTTGATTGTATATCCCTTGTCAGCTTCCATGTCTTCAAGGCTAGATTCTAATCAGGACAAAGACCTGAAATGATTACGCATAAAATTTCTTTAAAAGAATAGTTGCAGCGCACAAAAATATCTTTTATAATCTTCCTCATTTTTGCTACTAAATGCTGCAAGTAACCACTAATAGTCAGATGAACAACTGATGGATCAAAAGCAAACCACTAAAATTACACTTTTAAATATATAATTGAAGGCTGCTTGCTTTAAAATAAAACATTATTTTAAACCAACCTTTAATTATAGAAAAAAAATTTTAAAATGTCTAAAAATTATTTTATGCTTTTCAGAAAATATTAGTCATAAGTCTACATTTCAAGTGTTGTGTTTTGTACACGCTTCATGATTTGTTTGTATGAAATGAATTGCAGTAAAATAACTGTGTTAACAATCCAACAGAATTACAGATGTACCATATATTTTCACTAAAAGAATTAAACGCAGCCAATATTTTGTTGCTCAGTTCACTAGAGAAAATACTTTCTTTGTATGTGAATAAGCATACCACCACTGAGTTCTGAATGACCTCAGCTTGACATGCCTGCTTATTGCTTTCCTCATGCAGTCCCTTGCTTATAGCAATCCTATTCTTTGACTACAGGGCCTTTTTTCTGTTCTGTCCCTGACCCATTCATTATCAGGAAACTTCACCATGTTTAAATAACATGGTTACTCAACCTTGTTTGATGTTGAGAATGCAGTACTTCTTGAGTTAAAGCCAAAATAATATGTGTGCAAATGCCTTACTTGCTTCATGCATCATAAGACATAAAATAACATGTTTCCAATTTCCTGGAAAACTCATTCTGCCACCTACCACACACACACATACACATACACACACACATCCACACACAAATAAAAAAGCCTAAACCTTTTTGAAGGAAATACAAGTTCATGAGAGGTAGCATTGGCCTATAAGTCATTGCTCAGCACTCTCCATTTCAGTAGCGACAGAGTCAATTTAAGTGTATTTGAAGTATTAAAATACACAAGCAGGTGCCCTCATGACAAGGATGGATGTTAGTAGAACTGGAAACAACCAATAGAAAATGTGAGCTGTCATTTTCACATGACAGAGCTACCAAAATCCCTCTGGATTAGTGCCACATCCTGATGAACAAACAATCTGTCTGCTGAGAGCTTTCAACCTATAAAAAAGGCCCAAGGAATGTAGCATTGTGGAAATGCCACAAATTAGGATTCAGGTCAAGTCATTTGGCCATATTACCATTGAATTTTCGAATTGTTTAAACTTTCAAATTCAATTATGATAGGAAGAAAAACCCAGCATCACTGATGGTGTCAGACATGCAAATTAAGTCCCTGAGGATACAGATATAAAGCAGTGCTACTGCCAGAGTACTAAATCGCAGATACAAATAGCCTTAACAGAAAATGCTGTGACAACATCTCCACCACAGACAATAGCCGTCAAGCAGAGAAAAATTGAAGGAAACATAAAAACTGAATCTGACAATGGCTTGTTCTATTACATGATTTATTTGGAGCAGGTGAATACACGTCCACTCTTTTTGATATACTTTAGCATTTCAAACCTTTTCAAAGTGTGAAGCACAGGTATTCTTCTTTCACAAAATGATACTAGCTTAGCTATTTCACTCCATGTGTAATATCACACTTTTTTTTTGATAAAATGTATGGCAGAGGAAAGCTTTGAAGGCAGAATGGTGCAATTAAACAGATGCAAACCTGCTCCCACCACCACCCCACCCAGCATTAAAATCCTTGACTTATGGTGAGAGTATTTTTATGCGGAGTGTGGTGATGAACACTGAAAGAGTAACAGTCATCAGGTTTGTTTTGTTAATCTTGAGTGCTGGTCCCTGCCATGCTGACTTCAAGGTCTCTTTCAGTCTAGTGGGTTTAAAATAGGAATTTGCTTTTGCATCCATCAGGAATCTCACCTCAAAGGAACTGGCAGATTTCTCCTGTTCCCTGTAGCATTCGATATCTCCTTGCCAGTTTTATTATCTTGAAAATAAAAGCTTTTCAAGCCTTTAATTAGTGCCTACAGAGTGTTATCTTGTGTGGTGTAAAATTAGCTTTGTTTCAGGCTGTTTGGAGGGCAATTAGAAACCTTTTATTAGCTGCAAAGGCTAAAGCACCCTTATTGTAGTCACAGGACGTAATCTTTCACGCTTGACAGGTCCAGTTTTCACAACTACTTGCTGTGAAAACATCGACCAGAAAGAACCAAGCCTGAAAGAGCCAGATAAATAAATACCTTGCATAAATACCTGGTTCGGGGAGGTTCCATTCTTTTTCAATCAAATTGTCATGTGGCAACAGGAAACAAGAAGAACTAGATTGAGGGAGGGGATGCGGCAAGTGAAAAGCTAGCCTACATAATTCAGAATACTGCTATACAATAAAAATGAATCATTTTGGATGTTTAAGTGTAAATTTTAAAATAGCAAGCCTACTAGGAAATGACATGTATGTCATCATTTATATCATATAAATTTACCTACTTACAAGATTCATCGTAGTATCATTGCTTTTTTAATTTCTTATACTTGACAATTCCCATGTGAAAGAACTCTATTTGAGGAAATTCTTGGGAATGGTGCCAAGCCAGTCAAACAAGCAAAGCTTCCACTTTTGTCAGGCCTAACTCATTAAAATGTTATCATTATTCTGCATCTACTTCATAATTCATTGCTTGCTCATTACTCTTATTGTGGGTGATGAAATTTATGGAAACCTGTTTTGCCAGAATGAGGATGAACTAAAAGCCAAGATGATGAAAAACAAGACGGCTTATTACTGCCCTGAATGGGGGATGGGCAGGACAATGTGAAACAGCTGTGTAGGAGTAAGGGCAGGCTACATTCACAGTACTGACAGGAGAATCAGTGGTGATATGTGACTGCAGGCATTATGACATTAAGGACTTTATTTCATGACAAGGGAAAACGTTATTTCTCCCTTTTCATCTGTCAGATGGAGAAGCCTTGGAGGTAATGGGTGCAAGGCAGAGACAGGGAGAGTCAGAATCTTTTGAAAAGCAGACAGGGAGCAGGCCAGTCAATGCTATGTTACCTCATTTGTGAATGTATCAAGTAGAAGTACAAAACACAACAGAATTGTATTGATTTGTGCCACAGTTACTGTACAGCCAGTGATTCAGTATCAATATAATGTTTCAATGTGTAGCATTTTATGAAAATAATAAATTGCTAACCACCCAATCCTATTTTGAATCAGAATGCAATCTGGTATCGATGTGAAATAAACAAGAAGGCTTTTCTCTCCTCCTGGTGCAATTGTTCTTGGTTTTAGTCTCGGACAAAAGAGCATCGTAACCAACTGTTTGCTGGATCAATGCTGGTAGAACAGAGGTCGTATCTGGTTTCATATTCTCACAATTCAGAACACCTACAGCAAGTCCCCAAACTAGGCCTCCAATTTCCTAGCACTTGTTAGCCTAGTGTAGCATTGTAAAAAGGGATACACAACATAAGAACTGAAGGATACCATTCAGCCCCTCAACGCTGTTCCACCATTCAATTGGATCATGGCCGACCTATATCTTAACGTGATTTGTCCTGGTGCCTTCATGACTTAAATCAACAAAAAAACCATCTGTCCAATCTTGAAAGATCTCATTGTCCTAACAGTCACTGCCTTTTAGAAGAGGGCATTCCAGATTTCTGCGCCCATGTTAATGATTAAAATAGAGACAGAGAGTAATGTATTTTGGTTTGCTGAGTTTGAGTTTGATTCATTGTTGTCAAATGCACTGAGACACAGTGAAAAGTGTAGTTTTGCACGTGATACATGCAGATTGTGCTATACAAAGTGCATCAGGGTAGCAAAACAAAGTAAAGAATACCGTGTTACAGACACAGAGAAGGTGCAGAGAGACATTAACATTCGCATTTGAGAGATCCGTTTAAAAGTCTGGTATCAGAAGGGAAGAAGCTGCTCTTGAATCTGTTCATATGGTGTATTCAAACTTTTGTATCTTCTGCCCAACAGAAGAGGGTGGAAGAGAGTATAACCAGGCTGGGAGGGCTCTTTCATTATATTGGTTGTGTAGAGTTTGCATGTGGGATGTATAGATGGAGTCAATAGATGGCTTGTGTGATAGACTTGGTTGTGTTCACGACTCTCTGTGGTTTCTTGCGATCTTGGGAAAAGCAATTGGCATACTACACTATGATGCATCCAGATAGGATGCTTTCTGTGGTGCATCCATAAAAATTGGTAAGAGTCCTTGTGGACATGCCGAATTTCCTTACCCTCCTGAGAAAGTAGGGACAATGTTGTGCTTTCTTGACCATCACACTGACATGGATGGACCAGGACAGATTGTTGGTGATCATCACCACCAGGAACTTGACGCTCTCAACCATCTCCACCTCAGTGCCAATGACGCAGACAGGGGCATGACAATACAAAGCTAAGTAGGATGTAACTATGAGAAAAACACAAAAGAGGCTGCAAGGAGATAGAGACAGTCTACGTGACAGATGGAGTATGGAAGTGTGAGGTGATTCACATTATTCACAAAAACAGAACAGCAAAATTCTTTTTAAAAGACCTAAAACTCATTAATGGTGATTTTCAGAGCGACATGAGTGTACATGTACCAGGAAGAAAAAAGGCTAGCATACAGGTATAGCAAATGATAATGAAAACAAATGGCAAATAAACTTTATTGAAAGGAGGTTGAAACACAAGAATCTAGAAATCTTGCTTCAATTGTGCAGGACTTTCGAATTTGGAATTAGAATTAGGTTTACTGTCCCACGTACTCAAGTACAGACATGCAGGAGAGATCATACCTGGAATACTGTGTGTAATTTTGGTCTCCATGTCAATAAAAGAGATATACTTACATTGACAGTAGTTCATTCCATTGATGTTTGGTTGAGAATGTTAAGCTATGATAGCAGGCTAAGTAAACAAAGTCTATATTTGAAACTTGGGGCAGAATTCTCCCAACCCCAGAATGACATGAGCAATGGTGAGTGAGTTAGGAAAATATGACAAGGTTTCAAAAATTATAATCTTGATGTCAAGAAAAAGTTTGATTTCATTCAAGGTTTGAATGACAAGGCAAAAATCTTGCTCGTGAGCAACAAGAAGCCTATTTGCACGTATTAATATTTCATTGTCAGCTATTCTCGCATCACCTTTATGCATTTTCCCATTCTCCCATTCAGCAGAGAATAACAAGATGGTGACAATCCTGACATGGAAGTCAGAGCAGTACAGGGGGTCTCCAGAATCCGCTTGCTCCTCCTGTCCTGCATCTTGGCCAGCATTCCCAGTATCTCAGGACACAATTTTGGGTAGCAACTGATGCATCCTTCACCCACAGAGACTGACATCGGACTTGCACATCAGCCTCACCACATTACCTCAGCACATCTCATAGAATCAAAGAATCCCTACAGTGCAGAAAGTGGCCATTCAGCCCATTGAGTCTACTCCGACCCTCTGAAGAGCAAGCCATCCAGAACCAGAACCCCAACATTTCTGCATTTACCATGGCTAATCCATCTCACCAACACATCACTGGACACTATGGGCAATTTACCACGGTCAATCCACCTAACCTGCACATCTTTAGACTGTGAGAGGAAACTGGAGCACCCAGCAGAAACCCACACAGACATGGGGAGAACATGCAAACTCTACACAACCAGTCACCCAAGGCTGGAATTGAACCCAGGTCTCTGGTGCTGTGAGGCAGCTAACCACTGAGCCACTCTCTGACTCACTTGGAATACAGTTATTCACTTCAATGTTTCTCTTTGGAGCACACCAACACTTAAAATTGTAATGCTGCTACCAGGCAACTTGCACGCAGGGACAGACACCAATCTCACATATTGGAGCAGGCTGCATCTCAGGGCTCTCAGATTACTTTCTTAGGATTCACTCATTTGGCAAATACTCAGATGCTCACAGCATCTCTGCCTTGCCTTCCTATGCTTTACTGCCATTTTCAGTATTTAGAAGCACACAGTACTGCTGCTTTGTTTTGCTTTTTAGTACAGACACAAAGCCAGGCCATGATTGTGCAAAATGGTCAGTCAAGGGTGTGGACATGTTGCGGTATAGCACTGCACTATATCAATGTCACACCTGCAACATGTGTCAGCTGCTTACATGCCAACACATTGCATGGGCAGCAAGCAAACGAGCATATCTCAAAATCTAAGGGGACCAATTCTCAATCAAATAAAGGGGGATTGTCGTCAGTGTACCAGTCTAGTAAGTCTGGATATTGTCCAGTATCAGTTCGGAGCCTTATAAATAATCAGGTAAGTGCTTTGGCTGAGCAGTCAGGGGGTCAATGTAACCAGTGTGAGGAGTGGGTTACGGCCTATCCTACAATGTAACCCGATCTAACAATTAGCGGTAAGTCAGTTGGGGAACTGCACAGAGATCAATCAGGAGTCTGATCACTCACCAATCAGGACGGTCTTTCCAAGTCACTCAGGGTGGCCCCATGGTCAGTCCGGGGGTATTTTCACTGAAAATGAAGGGTTATGGGGGACTATCAGATGGGAAGGTTTCAGAAGTCAATTGTGGGCATTGGCGACTGCATGTTCGAATGCCGCGAAGTCAATAATAGTGATGAGGACAAACTAAACATGTAAGGGTAAGAGGTCACGGCTCTTGTTGTACAGTGGCAGCGTCCTCACCTCAGGGCCAGCGGGTCTGGACTCAATTCCAACCTGCTTGAGTTTCGTAACATGTCCAAAACAGGTTAATTAAAATCTTTGAGGAAATGGTGGTGCAGTGGTTATGTCGCTGGGCTAGTAATCTATGGTTTAGATTAATGTTCTGGGGATATTGGTTTGTATCCCAGATAGAGAAATTTGAATTTGTCAGAAGTCCAGAATGTAAAGCTGACATAATGGTGACCACATTACCATTGGATTATTATAAACTTTGGTCCCCTGATGCCCTTCAGGGCAAGGAAATCTATCATTGTTCAGGTCTCTCTTGATGATATTGATAAAAGAGAAACTAGGGCCTAGATCCAAGTCCCACCTGCACCAGAGGTGTGTCACAACATGTCTGAGGTTTAGTAAGAATATCCATAAGGGTGGGAGACGACAGAGCTTGCAGTACCAAGGAAGAAGTGGTCAGTAGTCATCACAATGGGAGTCACTGCATAACTATTTTTGACATGACGAAGCTGTATGATTTGGCCTCAGATGAGCAGTTAAAAATATGAGCACGGGGAAGGTCAAAGTTGATGAGGTTGACAGGGTGGGCAAGGCAGAATTAAACATGAAGCCTTTGGGGTATTGACACTAAGTTTACAATCCACCCCACGAAGTATTATGTTGCATCCAATCCTCATCTAAATCAGAAGTGTGCCACTGTAATGGAAAATGGCTACCACCACACCAGAGAAATTGGTTTTGTAATTTCCTATGAGAGACTGGGCACAACTTTTTTGTAATGTGAGGCCCTTCAGACAGCAACAGCATTGAACAGCCACTCACACAGTGCAGATTAAAATATCATTCCGCATGTGGAACACATGCATTGACCAAATGTATTGACTAAAAATTATGGCCACAAGCAATCTTATCATTCAACATCACAAATTAAGCCCGGTAATGGCTGTGAAGCACAAATAGTGTTACATAAACTGTAAAGATTCACTTCAGCTGCAAAAGTCACAACCACCTTCTGAAGTTTCAAATCCTAAACAAGACACTATTTTCCTATCTCCACTACTGCCTTGTTCGGGGTAATGTGGGGACTGGAAGAACATAAGAACATAACAACTAGGAGCAGGAGTAGGCCATCTGGACCCTCGAGCCTGCCCCGCCATTTAATAAGATCATGGCTGATCTTTGAGACTCAGCTCCACTTACCCACCCACTCACCATAACCCTTAACTCCTTTACTGGACAAAAATTTATCTAGCCTTGCCTTAAAAACATTCAGCGAGGTAGCTTCAACCATTTCACTGGGCAGGGAATTCCACAGATTCACAACCCTTTGGGTGAAGAAGTTCCTCCTGACCTCAGTCCTACATCTGCTTCCCTTTATTTTGAGGCGACGCCCTCTAGTCCTAGTTTCACCTGCTAGCGGAAACAACCTGCCTCCACTTTATCTATTCCCTTCAAAATCTTATATGTTTCTATAGGATCTCCCCTCTTTCTTCTGAATTCCAATGAATATAATCCCAGTCTACTCAGTCTCTCCTCATAATCCAACCCTCTCAACTCTGGAATCAACCGAGTGAATCTCCTCTGCACCCCCTCCAGTGCGAGTATATCTCTTCTCAAGTAAGGAGACCAAAACTGCACACAGTACTCCAGGTGTGGCCTCACCAGGACCCTATACAGCTGCAGCATAGCCTCCCTGTTTTTAAACTCCATCCAGGAGTTCTCATTATTGCTGCCATATTTAGTCTCATGCTGTATGCGTGCCGATAGGTTTAAGTAGCTCACTTTGGAATCAGGTTAACAATATTCAAGGTTAATGTAGAAGCACACCATTATCCTCCTACTGAGAGGCCTCTATGTCCCAACGACACTGCTCAAATATCATTTGAATGTGCTGCAACTGCTGAGTGATCACTTTAGTGAGGAGCTGCTCCGTGTCTAATATTGCCCAGATAGCCTCAAAGGAAGCTTCCCCAAGGGATGCAAGCACAGCTGTTAGCTCTGTGGCTGCCACACTATCAACGGCAGAGAAATAGATTAGGAACACATGCATCTACAAGTCCAAGATCAGCATCAAACTCCTGCAGTTGTGGACCAGCCTCCTAATACAAAGTTTCCAACCATAGGTGGCCTCACAGTGCGATGGAGATGCGGGAGAGCCCACAGAATTCCATGTAGATAAAAGAGGGACAGTGGTGTTATATTCCATTTAGAGGTGACAGTTAGATCACCATAAAGCAACACAATCTTCTACTGTGGCAAATGAGGGCCATTATTGGACTCCTCCACATCAGGTCTCCATGCAGGTCATGTCTGGAGGTTTGTTATAATTACAGCACGGACAGAGGATACTGCTCAATCCTTTGATTCTGTGCTCTGGACAACTGGAGAAGAGAACAAGATTGTGTGATGGATGAGGAGGATCTGGAAGAGTCACAGTTTTGTACCGAGTGAAAACATGAAGGAACAGCTCCATTAGCATCCTCCAGTGCAGCACTTAATCCCAACCACTTACCAGTCATAGAATCATTGATTATATATTTTTTATGTTTCTCCCATTGTTTAATAAAAGTTAAAGTCACAAACCAATGGAGTCCTTCATAATATCTAATGCGCCCTCATTCAATCATGACTAAGCTTCATGTGAGTATGGGCTTAATGGAAATAATAGTTATCATTCAGGATTAGTGTATCATGTGGTGAGTCAGTTGGCTAGCCTCTCTACCTTGACATCTGTAGCTGCAGTTACAATGATAGTCATTCACAGAGCTAATGTTGAAAGGTGAAGAAATGTTTTAAAATGTGTTGATGTATTTCCAGTCAGGTTTCACCCATGCTACTTATGTACCCTCAGAAGGTTTTATTTTCCCTTTCACTCACGGCCAGGGACAGGGACTATCGCTAGGGTGGAGGGAACCTGGCCTACAATGGAGGCTGTTGGCTTTGGAATTTTGGGCAAATGACCCCAGAGGCATTTGTGGCTACAGGACCCGGATCTGCTGAGTGCCCCCTGCCTAGGTGCAGGTTCACTTACCTTAACTTGAAGTTCTACAGGGTTGGAGATTGTCGGCAGGGTTGATGCGGGGAGATTAGGTACCTTTGCACTGTCCTGTGGAGACTTCCAAGGCAGGCTGGAGTGGGGTGGGGTCGTTACAGGGCACGTATGTGCTTCCTTCTCTAGGCAGAAGAGGAAGCACATATATACTGGGTCACCCTATCTCGTATGACTGCAGATAAGGTGAAGTCAAAGTCCTTCATCCCTCTCTTACCTTGCCATCAGTGCAAAGCACTAATTGCAGATGGTACCAATGAAATCCTGGTTGGCACATATATAAAACAAGTGTACTGGGTCTTGGTCTCCATGGCAGCTGGCAACTTGTTCAGGGACACAGCCAGGCGTGTGCATGCTGAAGGAAGCACAGTGCAGAAAACATCAGAGGACTATTTCAGTTCAATTCAGTTTTCGGAATGTCTCCATCAAACCAGCCCACTGCTCTTGTGTTGTGTTGTGTATTTATAGCCAACAGGATTCAGTCAGCTCCTGCTTGGTGCTTAGCAGGTGCCTGGACTCTGAGAGAGAGTGAAAACGATTAGGGAGGATTTTTGCTCGGCCAGCTGTGGAGACGGACACTGATGTGTTTATCAGGACCTATTCCCAACTTAATATCCAGTGAACTTATCCACCAAAGATGTCAGTTTCGAAATTGGTGCAGAGGAGAGGAAACAGCATCCTTTGAAGGATCTGTGGCTTCTTCCTCAAAGGTAGAGGAGAAGATGATGCCCGAAGGAACTGGTCTTTTCATGGCAGAGGCTATCTAATTGTTGCTGGGTCCTGCAGGAGACATGAAGAGAAAGAGTTACAAAGTAGAGGTAGACACATGGGCATCTTGAGAATACATTCTCCGTGGACATAATGTGAGAGCAGTGCAACACATGATATTAAACCTGACTTGATTGCAGAGATATGGCAACCTCGGTATCATTACATGACAGGTCATAATCCTCCGCTGCTAATGCAATATTTCTTTACCAGTGAGGGAATGAAAAGACAAACATCAGGTACCACACCAATCTATTTTGGCCCTATCTGCTCTACTGTGGAGTGTTTTCTCGTAGAATGAGACAAAGGTAAGACGAAAGTGGCTGCACAAGTGGCCATTCGTGCTGGAGAAACATGGCAAACTGTTGAGTGAATAAATTGGAAGCACAGAGAGCATGCAAGCTTTAGTACCTTTGGGGAATAGGGGTGGGTGAGAATGATTGAGGGAAGGTGCTGCATGTAATGGACCAGGAGCCTTTCATGGGAGGTAGATACAGTAGCAGAGATAGAGTGAGCAAGGAGTGGCAGAGGGATCATGACTTTTACCCTGGCAGAGTGCAGCTTGTCATTATCATTCTACCTGCACAGCTGGGCATTCCTCCAGACTGTGACCACTGCTCTGACTCTGTTTACAATTTCGGGCCAGGTTGGCAGGTTCTATTGCCAAGGTTTTCTCTGGTGGTCCTGTGGAAAGAGGGTGGCCCACCTCTCCATCACCCTGTTCACTGGACCCTCCATTCTCTATGAGCAAATCAGAGTGCCAGCTTGCCTCTATTAGCCATTTCTGGGGAAATTCCTCCCAGACTGTAATTGTAAATGGCAGTTCCTGGCTTCCAACAATGGACCAGATGTATAGCTTGGGTTTAGATCATAAGATATGGGAGCAGAAGTGGGCCATTCAGCCATCTTTGATATGTTTCTCAGCCCTATTCTCCTGCCTTCACCCTGTAACATTTGATTTTCTTGCCAATCGAGAACCTATCTATGGCTGTCTTAAATGTACTCAATGGCTTGGCTTTCACTGCCTTCTGCAGCTTCGAGTTCCACAAATTCACCACCCTCTAGCCAACGCAATTCCTCCTCATCTCAGTTCTGAAGGGCTGTTCCTTCACTCTGAGGCTGTGTCCCTGGGTCCTAGTCTTTCCTACTGGTGGAAACACCTTCTCCACAACCACACCATCCAGGCATCTTGGTATTTTGTAAGTTTCAATCAGATGCCCACTCATGCTTCTATGCCATTGAGTACAGTCCCAGAGTCATCAACTGACACGCCCTCCATTCACGGGATCATTGTTGTGAACCTCATCTGGACCCCCTTCAAAGCCAGCTTACCTTTCCTTCAACATGGAGCTCCAAAACTGCTTACAACATTCATTTAAATATGATCTTAGTGCAAATCCTGGAAGATTCCATGACTACTGAACATAAGAGCTGTGCCGTAGAGCCATGCTGCATACAAAATAAGGTGAGCAGCAGAGAATTGTTCAACAAAAGCCAATAGAACGTACAGAATGAAACCATCTGGTTAACAAAGCTCATTGATATAGAGACCCATGACTGAATTTTACCAGAAATCAGCTAAGTATCAATGATGGAGAGTTGGCAGGACAGCTGGTTTGTGAGATAGAGTGCCCACCAATGTCAACAGTTCAATTCCCACACCAGCTGAGGTCATCATGAAGATCTTGCCTTCCCAACCTCATCCCTCACCTGAAGCATGTTGATCCTCAGGTTAAAACACCACTGATCATCTCCCTGTAATGGGAAAGCAGCCCTATAGTCTGGAAAGACAATGGCAACTTTTTACCTTGCAAATTGTCCTGAAGAGTGCAAGATAAAAAGCTTTTACAAAATATCACTTGCTCGGCAATACTCAAGTTCTGTATGACCAAACAATTTCCTTCATTATCCCTTTCTTTACCAGGTCTTTCAGGCTGGAATTCAGAGCAGCTGCAATGCTCCTCAGCATATGCTGAGTTGATCTTACACTGTCATCTAACTTTTGAGATGATATTCACCAGGAAGATATCCAAGAATTCTGAAGACATCTTTGTAATTTGTCAGGATCTGTTTAGCAGTCAATGGCCTGCTGCTCTGTGAAATGCTGCAAATCTCTTCTGGCACATGTAAGATTGCCAGTCCAAGTTTTCGACTTGTTTCAGCTGAGACGAGGGGATTTTACTTCATGTCTAATATCTGAAACTGCATGTCTTCATTTCTTCTTATTAGACTGGCCTCTCAGTTTCATTTGTCCTCTTGGAATAAGTATCATTCCATCATATCGGCTCAATTTTACCTTCAATAACTTCACTTTTGCGTCAACATCTTGAGTCACTTAGCGCGTCTGCAAAGCTCATGACTTTATACATTCCATCAGGGCCTATCTCACATACACATAATACTCTCCTTCTGTAGTCATTATTCAATCAGTCATAAACCATTTATCACCTTTAGATTGAACAGCACCAATCTGCTCTATGATGCAGTGATTCTATGGAATCACTGTACAACATCTCGCCAGCAGCTACTTTCATAATTTCTCTTTTCTTTCCAGCTAAGAACTGTGTGCCATGTGATTCACTTCTCACAGTTAAAGTATTACTTTCCCCATAAGAACAAAAGGCATAGGAGCAGAGATAGGCCATTCAGCCCAATAGGCTTGCTGCACGATTTCATGGCTAACCTAATAATCATTAACCCCATTTTCCTTTGTTTTCACCCTTAATTCATAGAGTCATAGAGTCATGCAGCATCGAAACAGACGCTTCGCCCCAACTCGTCCATGCTGACCAGGCATCCCCATCTGACCTCGTCCCATTTGCCAGCATTTTGCCCATATCCCTCTAAACACTTCCTATTCATATGCCCAATTCAATCGCTTCCTCTGGCAGCTCATTCCATACACGCACCACCCTCTGCATGAAAAAGTTACCCGTCAGGTCCTTTTTAAATATTTATCCTCTTACTTAAACCTTTGCTCTCTAGTTTTGGACTCCCCTAGATTGGGAAAAAGACCTTGGCTATTCACTTTACACATGCCCCTCATGATTTTATAAACCTCTATAAGGTCACCCCTCAACCTCTGACAGTCCAAGGGAAAAAGCCACCAGCTGTTCAGCCTTTCCCTGAAGCACAATCCCTCCAACACTGGCAACGTGCTCATAAATCTTTTCTGAACCCATTCAAATTTAACAACATCCTTCCTATAGCAGGGAAACCAGAATTTTGCACTGTATTCTAAAAGCGGCCTCACCCTCTTTACTGATCAGAAGTCTCTCTATCTTAGACTTAAATATACCTAATGACACAGCATCTACAGCCCTCTGTGGTAAAGGAATCCACAGATTCATGACCCACTGAGGAAAAAAAATCTTCCTTATCGACTTCGTAAAATGATGTCACTTTCCTCTGGGGTTATGCCCCTTTGCCCTTGTAGTGATTGGAACCAGCTGGAACTTGTTGACCATAAGATTCTTGATTGGGGTTGTTAACGTGAGCCAATCAGGAAAGCCCTGGCTGAACAATATAACCATGAGATTAGAATCCCCTCAGTTAGGGTGACTGATTCTGAGCTGGCTGGTCACAGGCAGTGTATTGTGCACCAGTAAATAAAGGGTGACTTGGTGATGGGATACCAGCCTCTGTGTAGTTATTCCAGGCCTAGATGATCCACGTCTACCTCGTCAACTTCCCCAAAGAATCTTACATTTTTCAGCAAGGTCACCTCTCATTTTTCTAAATTCTGATTGAATGCAGTCCCAACTTACTCAGAATCTGAAATTCATATGAAAACCCTTTCATGCCTGGGATCAATATTGTGAACCTGCTGCAGACTGCTTCCCAATGCCAGTAAGTCTTCCATTAAATATGGGGATCAAAATTGTTCACAGTATGCCAGCTGTGGTCTAATTAGTGCCTTGTATTGCTTTTGCAACACTTTCTTATTTTTATACTTCATTCTGATTTGAAATAACAAACAACAGTCCATTTTCTTTCCCTATTATGAACTGAACTTAATGCTTTTCTTTATGATTTCATGGATGAAGACTTCTAAGTTATCCAATGCTGTAGCTTTCTGCAGTCTCTATCCATTTTGTGGAGGTGCCAGTATTGGACTGAGGTGGGCAAAGTCAGAAATTACACAATGCCAGGTTATAGTCCAACAGATTTATTTGAAATCAGAAGCTTTTGCAACAGTTAGAAACCTTGTGATTTCAAATAAATCTACTGGACTATAACCTGGTTTCATGTGACTTCTGATTTTGTCTCTCCATTTCAACAATATTCAGCTCCTCTATTCTTCCTGCCAATGTGCATAACCTCACATTTTCCCACATTATATTCTTTCTGCTATGTTTTTGCCCACTAACTCAACCTGTCTAATTCCCTCCACAGACTCTGCATCATCACCACTTTCCTTCCCACCCATTTTTGAATCATCTGCAAACTTGGCTATAATATGTTCACTTCCCTTATCCAAGTCAACAATATATACTGTTAATAAATCTGCTCCTCTTATCCAAATTCTGTATTAATTTGTTCGTCAATGCTCAATCCATGTTAATGTACAATCCCCAACATCAAGTGCTGTCATCTTAATAAATAGCCTTATATGTCACCTTAACAAACAACTTTGGAAATCCTAACATATTGCATTTACTGCTTCCTCTTTTATCTATCCTGTTTGATACCTCATCAAGGAATTCTCATTGGCTTGTCAGACATGATTCACCCACATGAAGCCATGTTGCCTCTTCTTGATTATGTTATGTAATTTCTAAATGCTCTTCTATAATATCCTTAGTAATTGAGTCCAACATCATCACAATGACAGAGGTAAGGCTAACTGGTCTAGAACCATCTGCTTTTTGTGTCCTTTTCTCAATAAGGGTGCTACATTGGTAGTTTTCTATTCTGCTGGGACTTTGAGAATCTAAAGATGTTTGGAAGATTAGAACAGTGCATCAAGATCTCTGGGGCTTATTAGCTTTAGCCCCATGACTTTCCTTTCTACTTTTCCTCTAATGATAGTTACGGTATTTATTTCTCCTACCACTAACATTCCCTCCCCCTGCCCCTCCACCTGTACCTCTCGAATATTTTGTGTCTTTAGTCTCTGGTTTTAGGTCTGAATGTGACTTTACTCTACATTAAACTTGAAAAAGATTTAGAGATTTGTCGACGAGGTTGGTTCCGGAGTTGAGAGGGTTGGCTTATGAGGAGAAATTGAGTAGACTGGGACCATATTCACTGGAATTTCAAAGAATGAGGGGGGAATCTTATAGAACACTAAAATTATGAAGGGAATAGATAAGACAGAAGCTTGTTTCCACTGGCAGGTGAAACTAGAACCGGGGGTATAGCCTCAAAACAAGAAGGAGCAGATTTAGGACTGAGTTGACGAAGAATTTCTTCACCCAAAGGGTTGTGAATCTGTGGAATTCCCTGCCCAGTGAAGCAGTTGAAGCTGCCTCATTGAATGTTTGTAAGGTGAAGAAAGATAGATTTTTGAACAGTAAAGGAATTAGGGGTTATGGTGAGCAGGTGGGTAAGTGGAGCTGAGTTCAAGAAATGATCAGCCATGATCTTATTGAATGGCAGAGCAGGCTCGGTGGGCCAGGTGGCGTATTCCTGCTCCAATTTCTTATATTCTTATGGAAAGAATTCCCACTTTGAACCAAGTTCCCCGATGTACTCATTCAACCTCTATCTCACTCAGGCAAAACTTCCTTCACACTGACTGTACTCCTTGTTAGCCATACTGCTTTTTCTTTTGTGTGGTATCCTCTACAATGTTTACCTCCTGTTCTCTGGCATCGATTTTTCTGCTCTCCCTTCTGGAAACATTGATTCTTATTTTCCACTATGTTGTTCTTGATAGGCCTAAGAGTGTGTTGAAGTGCAGACACACATCTGTTCTCCGATCAGTATTGTCTATTTGATGACAAACAACTACAGAGCTTCTGCACGTGATCACCATTTTCTTGAGAGTAAGCTCCTTTACACTTAGCAGATTGTCAGTCATGTGGGATCTCTTAATCCTGTAATAATTCTACTCAGAGGAAATCGCCTGTGATGTACCCATATGTACAAAACTCAGCTAGATATCTCCAATGCAGTTGCACTCTGATCATAATTCTCCCTCTTTTCTTGAACTCCAGTGTTAAATATTTGTCGCTCATAGGTAACTTGAACGTAGGGGCCAAGGCCTTTAATATTTTTCCATACTGCCTTATCTACTGCACAGTGACGTCAAAGGGGCAATACATCATACAGCACTGTTTCCACTGTACTGGTAACATATGCTAGTCTGATTGCTCAGGTTTTTGTTCAATGCTGTATGTTGCTAATTTTGCTATTGAGACTGGAAAACATTCCAATTCTGTTCCATATTGCCTTTCCTCTTCAGAAGAGGAGGAACTGGAATATTCAGAGCTATCTTACTCACCCAGTAGGATAGAGGCACAGACTGCAGTTCTAATCGCTCACTGCTGTTTCTCACAGCTCTCAAAATCAATGCAACTTCAGCTTCTCACTCCTGATACCATTCTGATGTATAAGTTTTAATGGCTTCTTTTTCTAAAACTGAAAGAACATAAAACAGATGTCACATGTCAATGGCAAGTCACAATTTGCAGTATCCTTACAAATACATTTTCCCAAACAGAGTTGAGACCAGATCAGACATGGTCATGTTGACTTGCCGAGCTGGCTTAACAGACCATATAGTCTTCTGTCCCGATTTTCTTTGTTCTTGTGATCCACTACCATTTATGGAAAAGAAAATGTTTCCTGACTTCCCTCTTTGATTGTCCAGCTCTAATTTGAAGATTATCTGCTTTCATTCTGGATTTCCCTGTCAATGGAAATAGTGTTTTCCTGGTTGGATTGTTCTGGAAGCTATGTAGTTGGGGGTGGGGGGTGGGGAGCAGAAGTGTACTACATCTGATCATAGGTGGGACTGCGGATGGCAGGTGACCATGTGGCAATAATTAAATTGTTCTAGGAGTGCTGTAAACCAAGCAGTGGGGACAGACCAGAAGTCAACATCACTTCTGTTACTTTATGGGGCCAAAGACGCAAGCACCTCATTTAAAAGGCGTTCAAGTCAGGAGTATCATTCTCAATGTCGGAGGAGCTTTTGGGAACAGCAATTGCAGCCATCTGGATTCCTGGAACTGGAAGTCACTACTCCACAACCATGCCCACCCAAATACCTTTCCACCTCCCGCCTCCCCTCCAATACCCTCAACCAACTTCCCCCATCACCCTTGACCAGCTACAATGTGATTCCCCGACAATATAACTAACTCCACTTCCCCTATCTGTCAACGTGATCCTCCCTCTATCCTCTTTGACCATCCCCCTGTAGCCATAGACTCTAAGAGCTTCACCATAATCCTTAATCTCCTCAAAATTTTTTGACCTATTATTTCTTTCAACAGAGATCTTCCTTCTATAGTTTGGGTCCCTTCCTCTATTCCCCATGAGACATTATCAGACTACTACCTCTTTCCCTTCGTCCCTCTTTATTTCCCGCTAAGTCCTCCTGCATTCCCCATTTGTCAGCCACCTAACCAATTTCAATCTTCAGTGCCTGTTCTCTAGGAGTTGATCAAAGCTCCTGCTCACTTCAAATCCACCACAAAAACTACTTTGCCTGTTGCCAAGACATGATTATGTAGTCATGAACCTGAAGACATGTTTCATGTTTACTGATTGCTTAAATGGAAGATGCACTTAATTGTTGTGGGGTTACCTTTTAAGGAGTGTGCATAATATGCAAATATTTAAATGGAAATTTTCACCACTTGCCAACAGGAAGCTCCATTTGCTGTCAATCTCCCATCAGCTTAACAGTAAAATTTTACCCAAGCCGTTGGGAAGTTGACCATTGTCATTCCGCATCATTAAGTCTGCCTAACTGGCATATTTCCTGTTCCCTGGAGATTTTTCAAATTCTACTTGCTCTATTTAATCTCGTCCTTGTGTGGAGGTGTTTATCGGCATCGGCTTCCAGGCATTCCAGCAGTCCGGCAGGCAGTCTCAAACCGGCACAGCACTCTTCTTCGGCAGAAACTTCCGGCCTGGTTGTCTGGGGGCCTGGCATTCGGAAAGTTAGGTGGCATGGGATTCAGGGAAATTTGGCTGTCTGGATACAAAACTGGCTCTCCAATAGAAGACTGAGGGTGATAGTAGATGGAAAGTATTCAGCCTGGAGCTCAGTGACCAGTGGTGTTCCACAGGGATCTGTTCTGGGACCTCTGCTCTTTGTGATCTTTATAAATGACTTGAATGAGGAAGTGGGAGGGTGGGTTAGTAAGTTGGCAGATGACACAAAGGTTGGTGGAGTTGTGGACAGCGTGGAGAGCTGTTGTAGGTTGCAATGGGACATTGACAGGATGCAAAGCTGGGCAAAGAAGTGGCAGATGGAATTCAACCCAGAAAAGTGTGAAGTGATTCATTTTGGAAGGTTGAATTTGAATGCAGAATCCAGGGTTAATGGCAGGATTCTTGGCAGTGTGGAGGAACAGAGGGATCTTGGAGCCCACATCCATAGATCCCTCAAAGTTGCCACCCAAGTTGATAGGGTTGTTAAGAAGGCATATGGCATGTTGGCCTTTCATTGGCAGGGGAACTGAGTTTAAGAGCCACAAGGTTATTCTGCAGCTCTATAAGATCCTGGTTAAACCACACTTGGGATATTATGTTCAGTTCTGGTCACTTCATTATAGGAAGGGTGTGGAAGCTTTAGAGAGAGGGCAGAGGAGATTTACCAGGATGCTGCCTGGACTGGAGGGCAGGTCTTATGAGGAAAGGTTGAGGGAAGTAGGGCTTTTTTCATTGGAGCAAAGAAGGATGAGACGTTACTTGATAGAGGTGTACAAGCTGATGAGAGGCATAGATAGAGTGGATACCCAAAGGCTTTTTCCCAGGGTGGAAGTGACTATTTCGAGGGGGAACAATTTTAAGGTGATAGGAGGAAGGTAAATGGGAGATGTCAGAGGTAGGTCTTTACACAGAGAGTGATGGGTGTGTGGAATGCGCTGCCAGCTGTGGTAGTGGAGTCAGATACATCAGGGACATTTAAGTGACTCTTGGATGGGCACATGGATGATAGTAAAATGTAGGGTACGCAGGGTAGTTTGATCTGAGAGTAGGATAATAGGTTGGTACAACATCGTGGGCCAAAGGGCCTGTACTGTGCTGTACTGTTCTATGTTCTGCATCCCATGTTCTATGGCAGTCCCATCCCAGAAAGGTGGTATCTTCCTGGCTACGTCTTCCAGGTTTTCCATGGTTCCTTATTTGGCATTCCCCAAGCCAAGGAGCTGTTACTGAACTGTGATAAACTTTGTCTTAAAATTAATATTTTTTATTATTAAGTATAACTTCTGTCATTAACATAGTGGTGGTGGTGACTTATAGAACTTTTCCCTGCGTTTTTCAAAGTTTATCATAGTTCAGTAATGGCTCCTCATCTCTTTTTTTAAAATCTTTCTGCTCTCACCTTAAAAATATGCCCCCTGGCTTGAAATCCCCAATCCTAGGGAAAAGACATCTACTATTCACCTTACCTATACCCTCATGATTTTATAAACTTCCATAAGCTCACCCCTCAACTTCCTGTGCTCCAATGAACAAAGTCCCAGCCTATCCAGCCTCTCCTTTTAACTCAGAACCTCCATTCCCAGCAACATAATGGTAAATCTTTTCTGAACTATCTCCAGCTTGATAATATCCATCCTACAACACAGGGACCAGACTGGACACAGTACTCCAGAAGAAGCCTTATCAATGTCCTGTACAATGTCAAATGACATACCAACCCCTATAGTCAAAGGTCCAAGCAATGAAGACAAGCATGCTAAATGCCTTCTTAACCACCCTTTGACATATGATGCTAATGTCAAAGAGTTATGCACATTCTCATGTTGAACTCCATAAATCACAATTTTTCTCACTCAGAACACAAAGTTTGTAAAAACTGATTGTAAATCTACAAATTAGCACTTCCAAACTGGTTATTCACTCCAATGCTCCCACTAATCCATCTGTGAGCCAAATCCCACACTCCTTCACCCTATCCTATTCTGAAATTTTGCCAATTCCCTTCACAATGCACCAAGTTAAATCGCACTCTACCCTGTCCTCATGACTCCCTCTACCAATGCACCTCAGTTAGATCAACACTCAACTTGCTGAACTCCAGGGAATACAAGGCAAGTTTATGCAACCTGCCCTCACACTTAGTGTTGGTAACAGTCTGGCAAATCTGTGCTCATGGTCTCGGAGTTGTAATGCTCAAAATTGAATGAAGTACTTCAGATGGAGTCTCGCCAATGCTCCGCACAAATCAAGCATCACCAACTCACTTTTGGATTCCAATCCTCTCGAGATAAAAGTCAATATCCCATCAACCTTTCTGATTACTTCTTGTAGCTGTCCACTAGATTTTTTTCAGTGAGTTTTATGCATGAAAACTTAAATCCCTCTATGTCTGCACAGCTGATCATTTCTTCTTTAAAATCTTATCAACAACCTCTAGAATTCCATATAGACAACATCAATACTCTCTTATCCACTGACCTCCTTGAACAATTCAACTAGATAGACACACAGTATTCCTCTTCATGAATCCTTCTGACCCTCTTTGAACAGCCTATATTCATCTAATTCTTCAGTCACTCTATCTCTGATGATAGATTCCAGTAATTTCATCGTAACTGACAAATCTGTATTGTGTGATTTCTCTCCGCTGCTCATCTAAAATAGTTGCGTAATATTTGAAATTTTCCATTCCAAGAGGGTGGACATGTTGTTGCACATCACTATGCTACACCAGTGTTAAACCATGCACTACGTGCAGTTACCAGCTACATACATGCCAAAGACACTGCATGTGTCTCAAAGTAAAAGAGGACTAGTCCTCAGCCAAGTCTTGGAATAGACCCTTCAGGCAGAGGATCCTGGCACAAGATGTGTGATGTGGCAAAGAGAGACAATGGTGGCACTTACCCTGGCAGAGAGATGAAGTTCATTGAACTTCTTTTGGCATTGCTGGGCACTCTTTCAAATGGTTGAATGATCTAATGTCCTTCAGGGAAGGAAACTGCCATCCTTACCTTGTCTGGCTTACGTGTGACTCCAGACGCACAGCAATGTGGTTGATTCTTATTGCCTTCTGGGCAATTAGGGATGAACAATGAATGTTGGCCTAGCCAGTGATATCCTCTCCTGCGATTGACTAAAAAAAGACCTGATACCATGGCCAGAGATAGTAAGAACTGCAGATGCTGGAGTCAGAGGTAACAGTGTGGAGCTGGAGGAACACAGCAGGCCAGGCAGCATCAGAGGAGCAGGAAAGCTGATGTTTTGGGTCGGGACCCTTCTTCAGAAAAAAAATGATACCATGGCCATCCTTACCAGTGCTAAGTCCTAGAGGATATCTTTCACAGGACAACAAAAAGATAACAGAGAAAATCGGGCAAACTAGCGAGAAACATAAAAGCTGACAATAAGAGCTTCTTTAAACATATAAAAAGGAAGAGACAGGTCAAAGTGAACATCAGCCCCTTAGAAAATGAATCTGGGAAGTGGTTTTGCAGAACAAGGAAATAGTGTCGGATTAAATCTGATATTTTACCTCTGTTTTTATGGTGGAAGATGCTTTATTCTATTCCTACGCCAGAATACAGGGGAGGAATTAAGTGCCATCACCATCAGTAAAGAAGCAGTATTACACAAACTACTGGGGCTAAAGGCAGGTAAGTTGTCCCATCCTCATGGCTTGCATGCTAGGATCCTAAAAGAGGTAGCTGTAGAAATATTGCATGCATTGGTTGCAACTTGACATAAATATTTGAATTCTGGAGAACAAAGGATTGGAAAACGGCTACGTTGCGATTTCAAACTAGGACGCAGACTTATATCCAGTTCCCAAATCCTGACTGAAAATGTGATATTTTGTTGCACAACTGGGGTCAACTTCCATGAGTCATTCGAAAAGAAAAATCAGGTCAAGTTCTTACTTTTGATCTTGACTTAAGGACCTGTGGTAAAATATTTGTGAGCATTGGGTGAGAACAAAATATCACCCATCTGTGGTGCCTCCCTTGGTCAGATAACTTGCTGACGCTCACCATCATGACTCAAACACAAAGAGGCATTGGTTAAGAGAGACACAGGAAAGCTGCAGGTATTCATGGAAACATACTCCAGTTAAAGTCAGCCTTTCCAGCAGAGAAAGACAGAAAACAGCAGAAAATGGGCAGAAAGGAAACAGAAGGGTAGACTCTAAAGATTGCACATTTTATTTCTGTATCAGTATGCTGGTGATTCAATCTATGAAGGCCTCACCCAAAGCAACTGAGCCAACATTATTATTTTACTTTAGTATGACATTGCAATGTTGATAGGAAACAACAGCTATCATAACTTAATCATTGACTATTTTAAAGTAAATTGTATGCAAGGTGATGAAATACAATTTGCAATAGCTGCAAAAGGAGTTCAGCAGAAACATTGCATTCTGTTGTGATTTATTTTTAAACCAAGAACCATGAAACTGAAACACAAGTAGAACTAAGCAATGCCAGATATGCTCAAAAGTGAATCAAATCAATTTGAAAATGAACAGTCCCAAATACTGCCAATGTCAATTGATAAGATTATGAAAATGTTGCAACCCTAACTGTCATTTTATTGTTGCTCGACAAGGTTCAGAAACAATTTAAAGTTCACATCAAAAAGTAGTGTGGAAAATCAATTAAATCTTTGCATGCTGTAATTTAAGAAAAATGTCCATGCATTATTATTACTGAACTTTTACTATATCTCAGCTTTCCATGTTACACTTATTGCACACTAATAAATCCCGAAATAATCCTTATTCATAACAAAAGCAGAAATTGCTAGAGAACATCAGCAGGTCTAGCAAAGACTGTGGAGGGATAGTCGAGTCAACATGTCAGGTCTAATGATCCTTTTTCAAATCGCACATTAATTCTGCTTTCTCTCCACAGATGCCAGACCTACTGAAGCTCTCCAGCAATTTCTGCTTTTGTTTCAGATTTCCAGCATCTGGAGTTCTTTGTTTTTTATCTCTTATTCATAACAACATCTGTTCCTTAAATGCTTAATATGTGAAGTTCCAAGTTACTTTTCAGTAATTTGTACAGCACAATGACAGTTTACAAAATATCTATATTTATAAAATAGCGCAAAATCCAGTTCGTAATTATGAATTTCTATGTTGTAACCATAGATTGCTATATATCAGATATTATCACCTTCAAGAATCCCTCACAAAAGATTTCAGGAGCTCTTGACATTTAAGGTGTGTCAACTAACTGTTCTTAAGTGAAATCATGACTATCATGACTAGAACAGGATCCCTACACTGCGGAAGCAGGCTATTTGGCCCATTAAGTCCCTATGACCCTTAGAAGAGCAACACACCCAATCACTGTAATCCTACATTTCCCATGGCCAAACCACGTAACCTGCACACTATAGACAATTTAGGGTGGCCAATCCACCTAACCTGCACAACTTTGGAATGTGGGAGGAAACCAGAGCACCCCAAGGAAACCCCCAAAGACCTGGGGAGAATGTGCCTACTCACAGATGGTCACCCAAAGGTGAAATCAAACCTAGGCCCTGGGTGCTGTGAGGTAGCATTGTTAACCACTGAGCCGCACCATTTTTCTATAATGTTATGAACCTTGCTCAAGTCTACTTTTAGATGAGTGATGTTGGCTTATAGAGCTGATTTTTTTTGTTGTTGTTATCATTGCCTGGCCTTTCTCTTTTTTCTTTTGTCCATTATCTGTACAACACCCAAATGCCAATGTATTAAGTGACTCACGGCTAGCATGAATATGTTGGCAAATATCACCTGCCCTTTATATAATTCATTTGGTTTTAATTCAATGGAATGTATACCTGGCATGTTCTACAACAGGCAGTTACTGTGCTCAGCAAGACTAATGCCTGGAGACAAAATGTAAACAAAATCTACCCCATTGTGTTTCAAGGCTTGTATTGCCAGTAACTACCACAGGCTCATGATCCTCTGATGGAATATGAAGAAACAATGTGAAAACCCTAATGAAAGAAAATGGCCCATAACATTAACTCACTCCACAGAAGCTGACAGATCATTTCCGGCACTTTCTGTTGCCATTTCAGATTTTCAGCATCTGTGGGTTTTTACTTGAGAGAAACTGCCCTCTCCATTGGGCAGGTCATTTAATAAAAAGTGTTTGGGAGCAGACAAAGGTTGTGAGGCCTAGAAAGCCCATCCGTATTTATCAAACACTGTAATAGTTTCATTGCACAGATGTTTGTGGCATTGGGTGGGATCTTCCTTGCCCTTGAATCATATGGGCATTGACGAGTCAGTTGGGAAAATATGGCGAGTTCAGAATAAATAAGACGTCTTGACGTCTAGAAAAGAAAACTCCAATTCTACAAACAAATTTTGAACAGTGAGATGAGACTATTGCTAATGAGTGGTGAGAGATATATTTGCATACATCATCATGACTTTAAGTACCTAATCTCAACTCATCAAAAGGAATTTTACTGTTCTGCCACGTGCTGGAGAGAAACTAGATAAAAACAATTCCCTATATGATAGTTAAGGCAAGTATCTGGTGATTTGAGCTGTTCCTCCAGACCTCCATCTTGTACAGCAGTGTAGGTAGTAACCCAAAATTTTCTGGGTCAGGTCAAAATAAGAAAAAAACATATGAAGCTTGCTCATTGAAAGATTAATCAGTTGGATGATGACTTAAGCGCTTTCAGTGTCCTCTGGAAGGGTATGTGTGTTTACATTAAGTTTTTTAATTAGTGATTTACTGTGTCTGACTGAACTGCTGTTCTAAAATAGATGCAGTTCACAAGATGTTTCATCCAAACAAAGTGTAGTTTATCGGAGTGGTGCTATATAAATATTGTATGATTGATTGGACTGCAAGGGAATAACATATGACCAGCCCGAGCAGGCAGGCCTGGGGTCAAGCTCTGTTAAAATCAAAAGATAAGCCTCTTTCCAGGAAAAACAAGCAAATGTGCTAATGGATGGAAGATTGACTGACTATGGTAAACGATGCACACGTGATGTTTGCCAGTGGCCAAACTGATTAATTTCGGGAGACCGATCATGTCAAGATTTGATCACACAGAACGAAAAGGAGTATTGGGGAACGTGCCTCAGAGCAATAGCTCTGGAGTGGGAGTCATCAGATCAATGACTGGAGGTTGGACACAGCAGGATGATCACCTGTTTCGGTCTGATCCTTGGACAAGTCTGAGGAAACCAGGTCATTGTGATTGTGATCACTGTCCAGGTAAATTGTGAAATATTACTATTATCTCAGCATATTTTGTCGTGTACCTCACTTCAACAAAGAACAATTGAGTATATCCCATTGCTGGGACTGCCTTGGGTTATTGATTTCCAGAGTAAACTTGTCAAACCAGGAAAGGTAGGAATAAAAGCTTGCAGCAGTCACCAACATCTCAGGGTGTGTTTGATAGGCAGCGATCACCTACACCTCCATCAGTGCCCAGTGGTTGTCTTGGACAAGTACCATCATGGTACATCTCCAACCTACTTGCTGTGCAGTTCTCCATTTCAATGCTGTATTATGAATCGCAGCAGCACATTTCACTGTAATGCTGCTACCAAGCCACTTTCCGTGCAGGTAGAAACCCCTGTCTCATGGATGTCACCAGGGTGCTCTCAAGGCTCCTCACTTGTTCACTTCGCGCTCACTCAGTTTGCACCTACTTTTCTGGTGGTAGCCATTTTCATTTTCATCTCTGCCTTGCCTTGCCTTGTCCTTTCACACTTTGTCTGCTTATCCACAGTAAGTACTTTTGTCTTGTCTTGCCTGCCTTCTAGTGCAGACACAAATCCAGATAGCCAGTCAAGATGATCAGTCAAGGGTGGACATACTGCTGTATGGCACAATGCCATGTAAATGTTATATCTGCAACACTTGTTAGCCACATACTCTGCAAATACACTACATGTGCTTCAACCAAATGACATAGAGTCTCAAGGAGTAGTTCTCAGTCATAAGAACATAAGAACATAAGAACTAGGAGCAGGAGTAGGCCATCTGGACCCTCGAGCCTACCCTGCCATTTAATAAGATCATGGCTGATCTTTGAGACTCAGTTCCACTTACCCGACCACTCACCATAACCCTTAACTCCTTTACTGTTCAAAAATTTATCTAGCCTTGCCTTAAACACATTCAGCGAGTTAGCTTCACCCGCTTCACTGGGCAGGGAATTCCACAGATTCACAACCCTTTGGGTGAAGATGTTTCTCCTGACCTCAGTCCTACATCTGCTTCCCTTTATTTTGAGGCGATGCCCTCTAGCCCTAGTTTCACCTGCTAGTGGAAACAACCTCCCTGCCTCCACTTTATCTATTCCCTTCATAATCTTATATGTTTCTATAAGATCTCCCCTCATTCTTCTGAATTCCAATGAGTATAAGTCCAGTCTACTCAGTGTCTCCTCATAATCCAACCCTCTCTACTCTGGAATCAACAGTCAGGTCAAGGGAGATTCAGTCAGGGGGTTCGAGAACATTAAGTCAAGGGGTTGGATATGCCCATTCGGTTGCTTGAGGCACTCAGGAGGCCCTGAGCTTTACAGTACAGGGGGTGGGCTGCATTCAGTCCTGCAGGTCCCTGTTAATCTGTTCAGATGTGTCAATCTAGGAACTGCGTATGTATCAGGGGTCCATTCAACCTGCATTCGGGGCTGTACTTCAAAGTCAGTCCGAGTAGGGACCACAGTGAGCCCAGGGGCTTGTCCATGACAGGGAGTAAGGGACAACTGCTGTTGAAGAGAAGATGGGGAACTCCATTGTGGGCATTAGAGGCAGAATGCTGGGATGCAGAGAGGTTCATAGTTGTGAAGGCGGGGAATCTTGACAAATAAGGAGGGAATAAGATAGAGTATGGGAGGGAAATGGGTATTGCGAGAGGGGAGTTATTGGCTCGGGGGGGGATAAACTGGAGAGTTGAAAAGTTAAATAAACAGGTTTGGTCAGAAAATCAAAATTAATGGGGTTGATGGGAAGAGCAACCAGGAAGGGAATCAAAAGATTTCACCTAAACTGGAAGACTAGCGAAGTGACTCATGCTGTGAACGCAACCATTGTTTTCTCCCTTCCTCCTCCAACTCAATTGCACATTAGAAATGAAAATGGCTGCCACCACGCCCAGAGTGGGCAGTGAGCCTTATGCATGCAAGGTAGACATGTCAAATGTTTCTATCATTTTTCCCATAGCTTATTTCTCCTGGAATAGTCTATTGCTGGAGGAGTCTCTCACACTCTTAGCATCCACCATAGGTATTTTGGTAAAATATACATGTTGACAACCAACCCACTTGTGCACATTATGAACTCAGCTTCCATGGCCATTAAGACCCAGAGGCAGGAACAACTCCCCTGTGTCAGAAGAACTCCCTGGCATTTTGACAACCCTGTACAAAAAGTTCTAGACACCACATTTAAGAAGGGATGTAAAGGCTTTGGAGAGGATGCAGAAAAAATTCAGAAGGATGGTTCCAAAGAAGAGCAACTTCAGTTACCTGCATAAATTTGAGAAGCTGGGACTGCTTTCCTAAGAGAGGATTACATTTCGAGAAGATTTTATAGGGGTGTTCAAAATTATGAGAAGTCTTCATGAAGTTGATAAGGACAACTTGTTTTTATTCCTGCAAGTGTCAAGAACCAGAAGAAATAGATTTAAGGTGATTGACAAAAGAAGCAAAGGTGACAGAGGATAAACATTTTTTTGTGGAATACTCTGCTTAAAAGTACAATGGAGGCAGATTCCATTGTGGCTCTCAAAAGAGACTTGGATGATTAACAAAACAGACAAAAGCATACTGGGCTACAGAGAAAAGGCAGGCAATTAGGACAAGGGGAGTTACTGCTGCAGCACTGGTGTGGGGTTGATTGGCCTCCTTTGGGACAGTAAGAACTTCGTGATCCTTCAGATTTAGACTTTATTGTCATGTGTACTTGAGCAGAAAAGTACAGGAGTACAGTGAAACATTTTCAATGTCGCCACACAGGGGGCCATCTTAGGTACAAAAACTGGAGAACAAGATAGGAAGAAATAGGGAACAAAGGTAAAAGTTAAATATTACAGTCACTCTTATTCTAAGTCTAAACATGAGCAATGGAAGAACAACACGTGTGACCAGTGTGTGCCCGTTCAGTGCAATGCACGCAGCAGGCTATCTTCACACAGCCTGATAATTTAGATGACAGCAGTGTACAGCCCAAAGTGAAGTGCAACAGTGAGTGTCTATCCTTCAGTAGGAGGCCAAGTTAGTGTCAGGATAGTGCGACTCGATGCTGGCCTGCTGTACTGAAAGCCAACTTGCAAATACTATAGACAAGGTGGATTGTGGCTGCTTTCATTTATGAAAATGCTTCAGGAAGAATATCTTACCTGCAAGTGAAATAAAACTGGGTAGGAGGTATGCTCCAATGTTGTCCAGACAGTTTCATCTCAGTTTCATTTTACGCAGACTCAGATTATTGCCATTATGGATGATAGTGCTCAAAGGGGCTTGCAGAGTCTCATGGCTGTTGAAGCAATATTCCCTCTAAGAGGTTATTGGGAGTGCTAAGATGCTATCCTGGGAGAGTGATAGTGGCTCTGAGGAGCATAAACATGCTGTTCTCACTCAGCATAATAGTATTTGACCTCTCATAACTAGCACTCCACCAGTATCCTGCTATCATCTGTTTGGTTGAGCAGTCCAAACTGCTGCCATCCATATTGAGATCAAGGCCCAAAGCTGTTCCAGATCTTTCCTATGACGCCATTTGCCACTGAAGGTCAACAGCCATGTTGCAGCCATTTGAGAACAGAAAGGAAAAGGCCAGCCATTAATGGCTAACCGAGGAAGTCACAGATAGTGCCCAATTGGAAGATGAAGCATACAATTACGTGAAGTTTATTGGTAGATCAGATGATTGGAAAGAATTTGTGAACCAGCTGAAAACAAATAAAGAAGTATGAGCTCATTAACACATAAGCATAGATAGAGAATTGGTTAGCTAACAGGAAATAGAGAGTAGGGATAAATGGATCCATTTCAAGATGGTGAGCTGCCACTAATGTAGTAATGGGATCAGTGTTGGGGTTTCAACTATTCTCATTCTTTGTGAATGACTTGGAAGAAGAGAGCAAACATGTGGTAACTAAACTTACTGGTTTAGAAGAGCTGTTCATTAATATTTAAATGGAGAAAGACTGAAGAAAGCTACAGAACAGAGCAATTTGGGAGCCTTCATCCATGAAAGCTAGCTAAGCTCAGTTGATAACAGGAAAGGCAAATGGAATTTTGGCCTTTCTTTTTAAAGGATTCGAGTATAAAAGTAGAGAAGTTTTGCTAAAACTATACAAGTCACAAGTCAGTTCATAGCTGGAATATTGTGAAGAGTTTTGGTCCCCTTATCTAAGGAAAAATACGCTTATCTTGGAAATAGTCTGGAGAACATTCAGTAGGATGATGCCAGTAGAAAGGAACTGTCTTACGAGGAGAGGTTGAGTGGATTGAGCCTGTACTTGTTGGAAATAGAAGAGTGAGAGGTGACCTTACTGAAACATACCAGATTCTTCAAGGGCTTGGCAAGGTAGGCACGGAGAGGTTGTCTCCCTTGTTGAAAAATCAAGGACCAGAGAGAATAATCTCAGAATAAGAGGCCTCAAAATTAAAACTCAGATGAAGAGGAATTTCTTCTTTGAGAGGATTGTGAATGAGTGGAATTGTTGACGACAGAGGCTTGTTGAGGCTAGGTCATTGAATATATTCAAGACTGATGAAATGGAGGTGCCAGTGTTGGACTGGGGTGGACAAACTCAGAAGTCACAGGACACCAGGTTACCACATACATGGTAGACACTCGTGTGACTCGGCCAATGTCGTCTATTTCATACACTGCATGCAAGGATGCCCCGAGGCATGGTAAATTGGCGAGACCATGCAGATGCTACATCAACGGATGAATGGACACTGTGCAACAATTGCCAGACGGGAATGTTCCCTCCCAGCCGGGGAACACTTCAGCGGCCAAGGACATCCAGCTTCTGATCTTTGGGTAAGCATCCTCCAAGGCAGCCTTCAAGATACACAACAACACAGAATCACCAAGCAGAAACTGACAGGCAAGTTCTGTACCCATGAAGACTGCCTCAACCATGATCTTGGGTTCATGTCACACTACATGTGACCCACCACACTGTTCTGTATCTGTAACCTTCCGTACTGTCCTGTTTTGACACAATCACCTTGATAAATTGTTATGAGCTCTCTACCTTAATCAGTTTGTACAGTTTGGATTACACATCAGCATGTGACTCATACCTATCATGTTATTCCAGTTATTTGGTTTGTCTCCAGCACCACTTTATGTTTAATTTTTTGAAATTATCTCTCTGCCTCATTTAATCGGATTATAGGTCATCCCTTTTCCTGTTATTCAGCAGTTGATGCTTTACTCATACCATCAAACACATTTTACTTACCTGCAGAGACTTATTCGACATTCCACTCACAATATTTGTATGATCTTTTACCTTTCTGCCCTCGATCTCTCTGCCCATAAATTCTGTGTTCTGTTTGATTCTCTCTCACTTCACCTGGTGAAGTTTCTACGCTGCAAAAGATTGTGATTTCAAATAAACCTGTTGGACTATAACCTGGTGTCGTGTGACTTCTGACTTTATTCAAGGCTGAGATAGGCAGATTTCTGTTCAGTAAGGGCAGCAAGGGTTCGGGGGAAAATACATGAAAGTTGAATTGAGGATTATCACATCAGTCATTATCTCATTGAATGGCAGAGCAGACTCAATGAGCTTAATGCTTCCACTTGCACTTTTTCTAGTCTTATGGTTTCTGCACACTTGGCTATCACCCAGACCAAAATGGGGTTGAGTACAGTCCATACTGGAAGCAAACAGAGTGTGGCTAACAACAGGGCACAAAGCAAATAAACTAGGAGCGCTGAACTTTGAAGCCAACTGTTTTCTAAGCGATTGTCCAGGAGTAAACCCACTGCTCAGTTTTGGTTGAACTTGAATAGTTAATTCTCTGACAAGAATTTTCAGTTTTAATTTAGAAAAGAAAGGTTTAGACAGGATTTCAACAGAAATAATTTACCAACTGCTCCACAGGGTTCCAAGCCTCTCTTTGCTTGACAATAACTTCTTCTTTTCTAAGTGAATCTGGGGAATTTTAGTTGCACTTCATCATTGACAAAGAAGAATGGAGTAAATTTCTGCCAGCATCTTCACTGTGCCCTGAAAGTCGCCGATGACTCCTCATTTATCTTAATTGGAAAACCTATTTTTACATGAGCTCCTTTGAAACGTTTACCTACATAACACCAAGTAAACATTAAATGCAACTTATCCAATAATGAATTATTTATCTTCACCTTAGCTATAAACTAGTACATGAATAAAAACGTGGAACATTTTGGCGAAGTAAAATGTCTGATCCCAATAGCATTGTTACTTTTTTTAATCCAAATGCAAGAAACTTCTGATGTGCAAGTTATTATTTTAAAATATTAGCTAAATTCCATTGCACTTTCTTTGTGAATGTGATGTCCTTACACTTGTGCATGTTGCAGTCTTATTATGTTCTTTCGTATCCTAATCATCTTATCAGTGCATTCTGTGGACCAACCTGACAGGCAGTGGATGAGATGATTGTACTATTTCACTAACAACCAATGACAGCTTAACACCATTTTCATGATTGATACATACATGTGAGATAACAGAATAGAAAGATAGAGAGGCAGAGTCATTAGAGTGGGAGAAGGCGTGTGTGACTATATACATAAAGTAGGACCAGTTGGATCAAAGGGGATTTATCCATTTTATGCTGTGCTTTTGAGTAAGTTGACAACCAGGCTCACAAACAGCACATCGATTGAAAGCACTTGCAGAGCTAAGACAAAAAGTAACCCCACTATGAAGAAACTATAAACCAAAATGACCGAATTCACCAAATGAAACCTGAGCTGGAAATTACCAACAAGCTTTCACTTTTTATAACTTTCACCTTAAGACAAATCAGTATCAATGCAAATTAAACATGAATTAACAGACAAATGGTACTTAAAATAATAAAAGGTAAATTTCATTTTAAATTGCAGTTGCAACAAAGATATTGCGTTTGACATATGTGTTGGATTTTTTAAAAAATGTTGCTAACAAAATTGATAAAGGAGAGAATGCTTAGATTTTCATGAGGCTTTTAATGAAGTTCCTCACAGGAGGCTAGTTAGAAAAATTATAGCATGTAGGATAGGAGGTAACATATTAACATGAGTTAATGATCAGTTAACGGACAGAAAATAGAGAGTAAAAAAAAATGGGTTATTCTTGCATTGGCAGGCGAGTGGATTTCCACAAGGATCAGTACTTGGCCCCAGCTGTTTATAATATAAGTCAATGAGTTGCAGTTGGGGACCAATTGTAGTCTTTCCAAATTTGTAGATGGTACAAAGTTAAGTAAGAATGTGTTTTGTGAAGAAGATGTAAAGTGGTTTCAGGAGAATATGGACTTTATTAGTGAGTGGGCAAAAACATGAGAGCTGGAAAATATTGTGGAAAAATAAGAGGTCTTCCACTCTGTGTAGAAATGTGCAGAGGTTGGAAAAGTAAATAGACAAAGGGACCTAGGTTCTTATCCTCGTTGACAAGTCACTGAAGGCTAACATGCAAGTACAGCAGGGGGTGGCATGGTGGCTCAGTGGTTAGAACTGGTCCCTCACAGCACCAGGGACCCGGGTTCAATCCCACCTTTGGGTGACTGTGTGGAGTTTGCACGTACTCCTCGTGTCTGTTTGGGTTTCTTCCGGGTGCTCTGGTTTCCTTCTATCGTCCAAAGATGTGCAGGGTAGATGGATTAGCCATACTTCCCAGGGATGTTTAGGTTAGGTAGGGGAATGGGTCTGGGTGGGATGCTCCCTAGAGGGTCAGTGTGGACTTGTTAGGCCAAATGGCTTGTTTCCACATTGTAGGGATTCTATGAAGTGCAGCAATCTGTTAGGAAGGCAAATGGAATGTTTATCTTTATTGCAAGAGAAGTTAAGCCTTATTTCAATTGTATAGGAGCTTGGTAAGATCACACCTTGAGTACTGTGCATAGTTTTGGTCTCCTTATCTCAGAAAATGATATTATTGGCATAGAGGGAGCATGATGAAAGCTTACCAGACTTGTTCCCAGGATGACAGGACTATCGCATGAAGAGAGATTAGGCAAACCAAGTCGGCATTCCCTAGAGTTTTGAAGAATGAGAAGTGATCTAATCGAAACTTACAAAATATGTAAAGGGATAGACATGACACAGATAGGAGGTTTCCCCGTTTGAGGAATCTAGAAGCGGGGGGCCATAAATCTAAAAAATAAGGGGGGAGCCATTTGTGTCCAAGATAAGGAGAAACATTTTTACTCAGAGAACAGTGAACTTTGGTATTCTCAACCACAGATGGCTGTGGAAGCTTAATCTTTAAGTATGTTTAAGGTAGAGACTGATTGATTTCTGATCACCAGTGGCTTACAGAGTTGTGGGGGCGGGGGTGGATGATTAAAAGGCTCTAAGGTGTTCGATCAGCCATGATTGCTTGAATGAAGCAGTTTGACCGTCTGATGTTACCTGCCCCAACAGCCTCGGGTGTACCTGTACCCACAGTCACCGTCACAGACATCAGATCAGCCTTCGAGGGTGAACCTACAGAAAGCGACTGGCACGGATGCAGTCCCTGGCCATGCACTCAGATCCTGCATGGACCAGCTAGCAGGATAATTTGCTGACATCTTTAACCTCTCCTTACTACGACATGAGCTTACCGTTTGTTTCAAGAAGTCCGCTATCATCTTGGTGCCAAAAAAAAGTCATGCAGGGTGCCTCAGTGACTATCGCCAGGTCGTTCTGACCTTCATCATTATGAAGTGCTTTGTGAGATTAGTAATGGCACACATCAGCTCCAGTGTCCAGAGTGCCTTGATCCACTACAATTCACCTACCATCACAATAGGTCTAAGGCAGATGCAATCCCCCTGGCCCTACACTCATCCCGGAGCATCTGGATAATAAGGACGCCTACGTCAGACTCCTATTTATTGACAAGCATGGGGCTGGATGAACACAGCAGGTCAAGCAGCATCATAGGAGCAGGAAAACTTGATGTTTCGGGCCTAAACCCCCATTTCTGATGAAGGGTTTAGGCCTGTAACGTCAAGTTTTCCTGCTCCTATGATGCTGCTTGACCTGCTGTGTTCATCCAGCCCCATGCTTCTTATCTCGGATTCTCCAGCATCTGCAGTACCTTTTATCTCCTATTTATTGACATTAGCTCCACCTTCAACACCATTATTCCAACCAGACCCATCTCTGTTCCCCGCTCTGTAACTGGATCCTTGAATTCCTGACATGCAGCCCACATTCAGTAAGGACAGGCGACAACACCTCCTCCACAATAATTCTCAACCCCAGTGCGCCGCAAGGCTGTTTACTCAGCCCCTTACGATACTCCTGATACACTCACGGCTGTGCGGCCAAATTCAACCCCAGCTCCATTCACAAATTTGCTGGTGAGTTTGATTTATTGTTGTCAAATGTACCGAGATACTGTGAAAAGTGGTGTTTTGCGTGCTGTACAGGCAGATTGTACCATACAGAGGTGCATCAGGGTAGCAGAACAGGGTGCAGCGTACAGTGTTATCGCTACAGAGAAGGTACAGAGACAGAGAGAGATCAGAATTAGTATTCGAAAGGTCTGTTCTAAAGTCTGATAACAGCAGGGAAGAAACAGTTCTTGAATCTAAATGTACATGTATTCAATCTTTTATATCTTCTGCCTGATAGAAGAGGGTGAAGAGAGTATAGCCAGGGTAGGAGGGGTCTTTGATTATGTTGATTGCTTTTCCAAGGCAGCGGGAAGAATAGCTGCCCTCAGTGGGTGGAAAGTTGGTTTGCATGATGGACCGGGCTGTGATCACGACTCTCTGTAACTTCATGTGATCTTGGGAAGAACAGTTGCCATACCAAGCTGTGGTGCATCCAGATAGGAAGCTTTCAATGGTGCAACTGTAAAACATATAAATGACACCACACTAGTGGCTCGGATCTCAAACAGCAATGAGTCAGAGTACAGGAAGGACATGGACAACTTAGTGGCATGGTGTAAAGGCAACAATCTCTCCCTCAACATCAGCAAAATGAATGCTCAGGTCATCATCAGGGGTGTGGAGGACATGCCCCTGTCTGTATCAATGGTTCTGAAGTGGAGGTGGTCAAGAGCTTCAAGTTACTAGGAGTAAATATCACCAACAAGCTGTCCTGGTCCATCCATGTTGATGCTACAGCCAAGAAAGCTCACCAAAGCTTCTACTTCCCCAGGAGGGTATGGAAATTCAGCACGTTCACAATGACACTTACTATTTTTTATAGATGCACCATAGAAAGCATCCGATCCAGATGCATCACAGCTTGCTACGGCAACTGCTCTGCCCAGGACTGCAAGAAGTTACAGAGAGTTGTGAACGTAGCCCAGTACATCCCAAAAACCAGCCTTCCTTGCATTGACTCTGTCTACACTTCCCGCTGCCTTGGGACAGTAACCAACATCATCAAAGGCCCCACCCACCCTGGTTATAGTCTCTTCCACCCTCTTCCTTCATGCAGAAGTTACAAAAGTTTGAAAACACTTGCCAACAGATTTAAGAACAAATTCTTTCCCACTGTTATAGACTCACAGTCATAGAGATAAACAATACAGAAACAGACCCTTTGGTCTAACCGAGATAACAAGCATGGGGCTGGATGAACACAGCAGGTCAAGCAGCATCATAGGAGCAGGAATGCTGCTTGACCTGCTGTGTTCATCCAACCCCATGCTTGTTATCTCGGATTTTCCAGCATCTGCAGTACCTTTTATCTCTTTTACCTTTGGTCTAACCCCTCTGTGCCAACCAGATATCCTAAATTAATCTAGTCCAATTTGTCAGCATTTGCCCCATATCCCTCTGAACCCTTCCTATTCATGTACTCATCCAGACGCCTTTTAAATTTTGTAATTGTACCAGCCTCCACCACTTCCTCTGGCAGCGCATTCCATACATGTACCACCCTCTGCATGAAAATGTTGGCCCTTAGGTCCTTTTAAATCTTTCCCCTCTCACCTTAAACCTATGCCCTCTAGTTTTGGACTCCCCTACCCTAGGTAAAAAACCTTGGCTAGTCACTCTATATTCCCCTCATGATTTTATAAACCTCTATAAGGTCACCCCTCAGCTTCTGATCCTTCAGGGAAAATAGCCCCAGCTTAATCAGTCTGTCCCGATAGCTCAAACTCTCCAGCCCTGGCAACATCTTTGCAAATCTGTTCTGAACCCTTTCAAGTTTCACAACATCTTTCCTATAGCAGGGAGATCAGAATTGAACGCAGTATTCCAATGTCGTGTACAGTTGCAACATGACCTCCTAACTCCTACACTCAATGCACTGACCAATAAAGGCAATCGTACCAAAAGTCTTCTTTATTATCCTGTCGACTGTGACTCCAATTTCAAGAAGCTATGCACCGGTACCTCAAGGTTTCTTGTTCAGCAACTCTCCCCAGGACCATACCATTAAGTGTATAAGTCCTGCCCTGATATGCCTTACCAAAATGCAACACACCTCCCATTTATCTAAATTAAACTCCATCTGCCACTCCTCAGGCCACAGGCCCATCTGATCAAGGTCCCATTATACTCCGAGCTAACCTTCTTCACTGTCCACTACACCACCAATTTTGGTGTCATCTGCAAGGCATGAGACTTATGAATGGACCTCTCAAATATTAGAGTTGGTCTTTCTCTGCACCTTCTCTGTTGCTGCAACACTATATTCTGCTTTCTGTTCTATTACCTGATATAGATCTGTAACGTATGATTTGTCTGGTTAGCATGCAAAACAATACTTTCCACTGTATATTAGTACATGTGAGAATAATAAATCAAATCAAATGAATGGCCTACTGCTGTTTCTACATTCCTGCATATTTCAGAACAATAAACCTTGCCTGCACAAATGGACACCACATGGCTGCAAAATTGTGCAATATGCTGTTCTGTATTCACATTGGGTAGGTCTGGGGCACCATCCAACAAAAGCTTTCACCTTCTAGTTTCAGGAATAAGGTTATTATCAATACAGCTCACTTCCACAGACCTTCTGTCACTCAGTTCATAACATGGCTTTCCACAGTTCCTTTCCAAATGGCCAAGCAATGACACCCTGTTTTATTTGACCGCATCTTGGAAAATTCCCAGCTCTTGACCATCTGGGAACCATTCACACAGATTTCAAGTTCTGGGCCTTTATGACCAGCTGACATGAAGATTCCCAGAGCACCTGTTTCTTTTTACTGCCAAAGAAATAAATAGACCTATTTCTGAGAAAGAACTGCTTTTTATCCTCACAAGATATCAGCATATTCATTTTACTGTCCTTAACTTTCTTTGTATCTCAATTTGGGTCTTGATTACCTCCATTCTCCAGCTCTCCTAATTCCCCTTTCCATCTGCAGCTGTCCGTTAAGTCTACCAGCCAAACAGCTTCTGGTCTTAACTTCCTTCTTGTTAGTAGTTGCTGGGTCAAGGGTCATCAGGTCACAAGGACCAATATTTCTTATTATCTAAGAAAATTGCAAATGATCCTTGTAAAATTAGTGTGAACTCTTAAAAAATCATTTTTAAGAAATACAGATTCCACAGACATTTTAAAGAAATTATGAATTTTCCCAACTGTGCTGCTTCAAACTCAATATCACAGCTATTAACGGAGGGGAGGCAGTCCTGTGAAACCACCAGAAACAATTGGCAACCAGCAATAGTTACAAAGTGAGGAAAGGATGAGCTCCTGCAGAATACCGAAATTGCAAACGTTCTCCAGCAGGCACCCTTTGTATGGAAGGCAGCCATAAGTTATTTTCTGACCATATACAATTAAATTATTATGAAATCTACTGGAAAGAAGGCAGTATGATGAAGTGGGTTGTGTGCACAACAGAAAAGTCTGGATTATTAAATGTTGTTGGAGAAAGGACTGTGAACACTGGTACTGCTGTGGGGTCAATGTGAATTTAATATACAATAAAGTCTTTTCCTGACCAAAACAAAGCTGAAAATAAGAAATGAATTAGGCACTGGTGACTGACCAATTGACATGATCGTTCTGGCTTACAAACAGAAGATAATAGTAGTTTACTGGGAATATTAAATTCACTGGGATGTGCAGTGCTTATTATTCATTAAATAAACTTACTGACAAATGAATACATAGTAAAGATGACAGAGCAGGTGATGTGCTGTGACAGCATTTGGGAGCTTTCAGATGCCCTTATAAACCATGGGAAACTTGCAATAAATGTCAGCAATTACAGAACTTCAGCTCTTAGTTAATGGGCTGGAGACCAAGTTGCAGATGCTGGGGCATATCAGGAAGAGTGAAAGTCACCCAGATACTTTATTCCAGGAAAAAAAACAGAAATTGCTGGAGAAACACAGCAGATCTGACAGTATATATGGAGAGAAAGCAGAGAAAGCTAGGAAAAAGTGATATATATATGCTGAAGACAGGAGTAGAGATGGGTAGGATGATGAAAGAGTAAGTGATAGATGGAGATCGAGACAAAGACAGTTTGGCAGACTGAGAAAAAGAAGAGTTGCTAAAGGGGAACATAAGTAGGTGAGAGAAGGTATGGTGTGTTTAAAGCAGCCAATGTGATGACAAGGCCTGGTTTTGGGAGTTGGGGTAAGGACATGGAAGAAAATGTTCAGTCTCCAAAATTATTGAACTTGATATTGAGTCCTGAAGGCTGCAGGGTTAGCAAGCAGAAAGTGAGATGCTGTTCTTCCAGCTTGTATTGAACTTCTCTAGAGCTCTGTGGTAAACTTGAGACAGAGACATTGACCAGGGAACATGATGGAGTGTTGAAGCGGCAGGCAGCAGGAAGCTCAGGGTCATTATTGTGGACAGAACATGGGTGTTCAGCAAAATAGTCACTCAGTCTGTGTTTCATTTCCCAAAGCAGGGGAGATCATGTTGTGAGCAGCGAATGCAGTGGACTAGATTGCTTGAAGTGAAGGAAAATCACTGCTTCACCTGGAAGTTGTGTCTGGGGCCTTGGACAGTTGTGGAGGGAGGAAGTAAATGGACAGGTCTTACATATCCTGCGATTGTGGGGCAAGGTGTCATAGGGCTGTGGGATTGTGTCGGGAGTGAAGGAGGAGTGGACCAGGGTGTCCTGAAGGGAAGTATCCTTGTGGAAAGCCAACAAGGGAAGGGAGGGGAATATGAGTCTGGTGGTGGCGGCATCCAACTGGAGGTGGCAGAAATGGCAGCTGATGATCCCCTGGATGTTCAGACTGGTGGGATGGACAGTGAGGACCGGGGGACCTTATCAGTGTGGTAAGAGAGAAGAGAAAAGTGTGAGGACGTAAGGTCACACATGTCTGACGGTTGTGTCAACAATGGTGGCAGACATTTCGGAGATCCCCTTATTGAAACTGGCATCCTCAAAACAGATGGGATGGACACAGAAAAAAATGGGAAAATAGAGTGGAGTCCTTATTGGAATCAGGGTGTGAGTCGCGATAAGAGATGAATTCCGTTGGATAGTAACAGGCAGAAGAATTGAGTCTGATGTGCAGTTCTGTTTGTGGAATTTTGGAGAGAAGTTAGAAGCTGGCTGTACGGGGTTTGGGGAACTGTGAACTTGGAGCCTGTGGTGGGGGAGATGTCCAGATAAAATGATATTAATGAAGTCATAGACACAATAGTCTGATGTCCAATGACAGGTCTGGGTCATGGAGCAGAATTCAACATCACATTGTGCCCAAAATTCATTAAAGGTGGGGATGCAGAGTGATAAAACTAAGACCTTTGCTGAGCACCCAATGTTCAACGTTTGAGAGCAGAACATCAGAAAGGATATAAACATCTGACAAGATGTGATGCTGTGAAAGGAGAAAGGGAAGGGGAAGGAGTTTCCAAAGGAACCTGGGTATCTCTGACTTGTTGAAGCTTGTGTTCCTTAATGCCTGAAAGAAAGAAAAAAAGCTTCTTATTAGAATTTTAAACAAGCCAAGAGGTAATCATGTCCCTTTGGACAGAGTCATTTGAAGGTGGCCAGTGGTCAGTGACACGAGGGTGTGACTGCAAATGAGGTAGGAAAAGAGACCCCCAAGGGCACAAGCTTCAGCCTTTGCAATTGTTACCAGGTTTAAAGGTTTTTTTTTTAGCTTGTTCAGATGACAGGGTCGAATGAGATGGAGAATTGAAATGACAAGTGATCGGAAGCTTAAGGTTACACTTGCATATTGAATGGCTGTGTTCCATAAGGCAGTCATGCATTCTAGGTTTGGTCTCCCTAGTCTTGAGGAGCCCACATAATGAGCAGTGAACACATGGAGCAGAGTGCAAGTAAATCACTGTTTAACTTACAAGGAGTGTTTCAAGCCTTAGATAATGACAAGAGAGGGAGTAAAAAAGGATAGGCATTATATCTTACTTGCATGAAAAAGTGCTGTGAAAGCAGAAGTAATCTTAAAGGGATTGAGAAGTGGACCAAAGTGCTACACAAAGAATGGTCCTTTCAGGCTGCTAGAGGAAGTTCAATTGTTTGTGGAGGTTGGTTGGATGGTGATAACGTGGCTACCCCCAAACAGTACCACACTGTCTCATCACCAATTATGTACAAATTAAGACACTTGGGTGCTTAGCTGCGAATTCAACATTTTATGATGTGCAGTTCACGCACACGGATTGTAATAAAGATGGGCGTATGTTTCTTTCTCCCTCTGGACATAACCTGCATGTCCATAACACTGGGATAGATTTTCATATCCATTCTGCATTTCTTACCAATTTTTGTAGATGCACCATAGAAAACATCCGAACCTGATGCATCACAGCTTGGTATGGCAACTGCTCTGCCCACAACTGCAAGAAATTACAGAGAGTTGTGAACATAGCCGAGTCCATCCCAAAATCCAGCTTTCCTTCCATTGACTCTGTCTACACTTCCGCTGCCTCGGGAAAGCAGCCAACATAATCCTACTATCTCTAACATAATCAAAGACCCTGGTGATACTCTGTTCCACCCTCTTTTATCAGGCAGAATGTACAAAAGTCTGAAAACAGTTACCAGCAAATTTAAAAATAGCTTCTTCCCTGCTGTTATCAGGCTTATGCATGGACCTCTCATAAATTAGAGTTGACTTTTCTCGGCTGTAACTCTATGTCTTGCATTCTGTTCTATTACCCTGACGTACTTATGTAAAGTATGATTTTTCCAAATAGCACACAATACAATACTTCTCACTGTAACTCAGTACATTTGACAATAATAAATCAAATAAACCCAAAGATATTTCAATTACGCTGACATTTCAATAAATGAGATTTACAAATTTTACCACTTTGAAAATGGAAAAAATAATTTTAATGGAGTGATTACATGTAAAAATTTTGGTGAACAAATAGTGTGAAATAATTAGATAAGCTTCCTAATTCCTTTTTCAAATTCAATATCTCATTATGTCTGGATTGACTGATTTACAGTATTCTGAGTTCAATAGTATGTTTAATGGTGAGATAACATTTAATCATATTTTCAATCTGGTTCATGTTAACATGCACAATTCTTTATCACAATGTGTCTTTCCCTTGGCAATGTGTTTACCCTCTCCTGCAGGCACTAAGTTCCTGGTCTGGTGTAATTCTATGGGTGCCATCATTATTCTTCTTTTGTGAGTCTCACTACAATTGTCAATAGTATATTCAAACATGCCGGAAGGAGAAGATGCTGAAGCCAACTGTAATGCTTCATCATTCCCTTAGCTAATACAGGGGCAAACACTGGAAGCTTCATGCTCTCTATGTTCAGCAGTTCAAAGCAAAAACACACACAGCTGCTGATATTGCCAGTGCCCATGGTTCTTACCGTTTTGAGGTAGGTATTACATGAAACTTTATGACAGTAAAACTTGTAACATCTCATTTTGTGGTCAGATAATTTGATACTCTCCCCGCTCACCACGGTAATATAATCCCAGTGCTCTTCCCCTGAAAACACTGACTCCTTCCACTGGGCATAGATCTGTTGATTCTGAGCACCCTTTGCCCATTCTTCAGATATGAGTCGAGACATCTAGTGATGGTGGGATATTTAACCCAAGGCTATTGCTTGGAATAGAATCAGGTCCTATTCTCACCTGGCAACCAAACACACAGTTACAACACGAGTTACTGAGCAGTTAAAGGGCCCAAAGGTCAATTCTAATATTCTTATTGTTTTACAAGTTAAATCGACACAAAGTAAGAAAGCAAGTGTGAGATTTTCCAGATTTGCGTTGTTCAGAGCTAGTCTCGGCAATGCTTTTATCAGCTGAGGTGTGGGCATCTCTTATTTAGACGTCTTTGAATATAATGACATTAAACTTTAAATAAGAGCTATACTGAATTGTAAAGTTGAAGGTTTAAACTCTAGTCTGCACCACTTGTACAGGTGTCATTATTATGAACTGGATTTTCTCTCCAGGACATAAAAACAGAGTCAGGATTGTTTCCATGGGCCGAACCCATCCTTGGTGCAGGGAGAGGTGAGGGTGGGAGATAATGTGTGACACACAATTTCTCTTTGGGATTTTCATGGGGTTTGCCCTTAGTTGTCATGGAGACAAGTTCCCTGTCCAGCCATGCGAAGCAGGTTGGCTGTGTAAACTGGAGGGCCAATCAGAACTGTTGCAGACTGAGAGGAGAAGCAAGCTGTATTAGTGGGTAACTGAGTAGGTACTTCAACATTGAGGCTCCATCTCACCAAATACTTTGAATTTTAAATAAAAAAAACACAGATGAAGCACACAGGCCAACACTTTGGTGGGGGAGTTCCTCTACCCGAAGGCTTTTGGCTGTACCTGCATCTGTACGTCTGTCTGGAACACTGGTTCTCAGCTACTCCTCAATGCCTGCTTTCAGGTAATTAAACTGACCCCATCAGATTGGGAAACTAGCTAGCAACTGGAAAATCCCAATTGGCCTCCTTTCACTGTGGTGAATAAAGCTGCTAATGAGTAATTGGCTAACCGTCATAGGGTAGGTAACTCTACTGACACCAGACCTGCCTTGGCAAAAATGTCCAGTACCAGGAATATAGTTGTGAACCCTGCACACCTGTATTTTTAGGCTACATTTATCTCCATTTTTTAAAAAATCTTCATTCACGTGATGCGAGTATTGCTGGCTAGGTTGGCATTTATTCCCCATATCTAATTGATCAGAAGGCAGTTCAGAGCCAACCACATTTGCTGTGGATCTGGTCTGGCCAGCGTAGGTAAGGAGAGCAGATATATGTGGAGGGAATGAAGATAGAACTACAATGTGAAATATTCCATAGCGACCAGCTTGTCAACAAGAATCAGACATGAATAATGGCCACTTGGACGAGACACCAGAGATAGAGAAAGTTATAACTGTGGAAATGTGCCACAGGAAAAGAGTCGATGTCCTCAAGGTGAGCAGAAAATCTGCCAAGAGAATAAAGGAGTATCGATTTACCAAACAATGGTTCGTTAGAAAAGGATCTGAACACTCATATTTCTCTGAACAAGCTGGCATCAATTAAATAATTTCCTGTACTGGCCAGGCTAACCTCTTAGAGCAAATTGACCAGGATGAATCTGAACCAATGTAACTGGTGTGTTTGCGATGTCATCCAAATCCACAGGTAGAAAAGAATAAGATAGTGATTTTAAAAAAGCAGAACTACAGTGTGCAGGCAGCTGTACATAGCTTCATTGCATTTATCTGCACACAATGTGAGAAGTGTCACGCGGGAACATTTCTGGAATATGTCAAAGATTTGCCACTTCCATCAATTTAGTTCACTTAGAATTTAATCGTGAGTGAGGATGCCAGATGTGATCAAAGAGTGTGCACCCAGATGAATATTCACTGTAAAATTCAGTGTATATGGCAAATTTCCAGTGTTACTGTTGCCTTTAAAAAAGCATCCATTTTGTAAGTCACACATGTATAAAAGACACACAATGTGCTTGAAGATTGTAAAATTGCCCAATGGGGTATTTTTTCAGTCACACTGAATCACTTATGTAAATTGGCTCCAAAAATAACTCGATTGTTCAACTCAATCAAGTTGCTTCCAAGAAAGAGTTACAATGTATTGGTTTCTGCTGTTTTCAAGTTACTGAAAAAGTTACTATCATGTACTGACCTTAACTTCAGGTTACAATAAGCATAAAAACAGAAATCTCATAAAAGTTAATATAATATTTACTGACAGACACTACTCAAGCACATCTATGATTCACAAAATAATTCCATAGCCTAAGGAAGTTTTGAGTCGAACTTGGTTAAAGGCTCACACATGTTAAAGACTCTCCCTCTCTCTCAGCATCCACCTGTCAAGTCCAGTCAGGATTTTATATGCCTAGCCATAACATTTTCTATGATTAAAATCCAAAGATAGCTGATGTGCATCTTCACTCACGAACACAGTTATTTAAACAAAATGCAAGGGCACCCATAAACTGTAACCCAGAAAGAGATGTTACCTCGCTTCCTATGAAAAATGTATGAGTTTGGAAACTCCATCGGAGTCTGCTGTGCAAGCACAAATATGCTTTGGCAAAGTTAATCTTTGGAGATGAAGCCTGGACTAATTCAATGTATGATTCATTTTATGCTGTGGCATTTATTTTGTTTTGTGTCTTGGATTATCGCTTTGGTGGCAATGTGTAGGAATCAATATTTAATATTTTTCTACTCACTGTTCTATCAAGCTCAATACGTTTTTTCTAATATTCCCGTACTATTTTTAAAAGAAAACCACGGATGAGCTTTTTGAGCTCTTAGTATAGCCTCATTAACACAATGATTCATATGATTGCAAATTATCGATGCAAAACCCTAATATGGCTCAACTAGTTTCTATTATACTTTTCGGTTTTCAGCAAATTGTCAAAAGCCTCACTGTCCATGAGCACGATTAATGCTTTTGCATGCAGACACCGGATTCCTGCCCATGAATGTTATCTGGTCTTTGTTTCAAATCAATATCATTTTCAAGGAAACATAAATAGGGTTTGTAGCTATGTAACAATCGCAATTTAAATTCTTTGCTTCCGTATTCAAATTTCACATGCAAGTTCTACGCTCATGGTTTTATGCCTTGCTCTTGTTTTGAACAGAACAGTAGTGTTGTTCCTGAACGTATTAACAGTCCTCTTTTTTTAGTTTAGACTCAACACTCCAACTAGTAGAGTCATGTGTCCTGCAGTGTTCAATCTGCAAACAAAAAAGCTTAAGATACCAGCATCACAGGAATCAGCTGGTCAAAGCCAAACACCCACAGTTTTTAATCATTTTATTGAGAGTTATACTAGAGTTTTTAAAAAGGAACCAGTATCAGGTCACAAAACAGCTTCTGTTTGAAGTTGGGGGCAAAAAGATCAGTGCACATTAATTCAGATTCTGGAGTTGTTTCAGCAGCAAGTCAACAGTGTTCCGTATAGAGCAGATACTGACAAACAAACTGCTTTCTGTTCTGCAATAAGACTTGCTCACGCCACAATAATCCAAAATCCAACCTCAATCTATTAAAATGGCATTACCAATGCTGAGAATCAAGTGATAAACACATTCTTTACTCCTCCCCCCAAGTCAATCCTCTTAAAGGCTGTGATAAGTAATGAAACGGTGGGATGAGGAAGGGTTTTTTGTGTTTTATAACAAATGCATAAACAGATTCTGTAGCAATGATTCATTACTGTCAACCGAGTACTTGGTGCTGTCTGTCATAGACTGTTACTGTTTTGTAGAGCAACTGCAAACGACTACTCAAGCTGAGTAGTTTTAAACTTGGGACTGGAGTAACTCAGCAATTCGAATGGAGTGTCCCCCTGGACAAAGGGTGTGAAATTTTAATATATACCTTACTATAACCTACTGAAGCTGTCAATACTGAGCTTTATTAATGTCTTCCCTTAGTCACTGTGTGGTGGAAGGCCACTGAGATAGCAGTTGTATTGTCAATTACAATCAAATGCCAGATGTTTGAACTGTGGAAACTGGTTTTCACTTTAAACAAAGAGGTTGCCGATTTAGAACCGCACCCCACATGCCAATTCCCCCAGGTCAGGAGCGGAAATAAAATCATCTGTCAACCAGTAAATACATTTCTTCAACTGCGCATTTCTCATTATGAGAAGAAAGGAAGAAAGTCAAGAAAAAAAGCTGGTGGTTATTGCCTTCCTCCTCTCCGTTACTTCAGTTGCAGGGACAGGGACATTACTTAGCATAATAAATACCAAATGCTATGTTTAATGTGCAAATGTTTAAAGAGGAAGAGAGGGAACATTCCTTTTTCATCCCAGTGCAATTAAAGTGCATGCTAGCTGGCATCTAAGCCAGAGACAAGGATCTTACGTTAGTGCTGTCAATCTGCAGAAACATTTGAAACAATTGAACTGTTTGGGGATTTCCTACATTCCATATTTTAATTAACAGGGCTCAGCAATTTCCATTTCAGTTCACATTGACTCAAATTCAAACTTTGTAAATTTGTTTACCAATCACTGAGGTATCTGAAACATTATTAAATTAAGTTTTCTGGCCAAAAGCAGCTGGGACTTTATTTTCTGTAGCCCAGCTAGCTGAAATTCTCCAATGATTAACTTCCAGGGCTTGATTTTATGGTTTAAATATGGAACAGTTCCGAGTAAGGATCACCGGACCCGAAACATTAACTCTGTTTTTCCCTTCACAGATGCTGCCAGACCTGCTGAGCTTTTCCAGCCATTTCTGTTTTTGTTCTGCCTTTGATTCTGATTGCTGCCACACAGCAATTTAACACTGTGAGGTGTTAAGCTGCTTTAAGGTGAGAGCCGCTACACATTCTTGGGAGAAATTTTCTCGTAGGGTAAGCCAACAGCTCTACAGTCTCAGCAACACGACCAGTAGCCATGGATGGGACCATAAGAAGGCCTCAGTGCTGAGGAACTTGGATTTACATGTGAAACTGAAGCCAATGATTGTGGTGAGCGGAGGGTTAATGAGGATGAGGGTGACGCTGAGTGTGGAGGTGGGGGATAAGTTGAGGTCATTAAGTGGCTGGTTAAGGGCTTCCTTAGACCCAATTGAATGCAGGCATTACAATACCTTTCTAACCCCCTGAAAATTTCAGTCAGTTTGGAAGCTGATGTGTAGGCAATGAGAAGGCCATCTATTGGAAATTTTGTGCCCTCTGCCTTCAAATTCCGGGATGAGAGAGCATAAAATCTGGACTTCTATCGTTGTTCATGTTAGGCTCATCTCCATGTCACAAATGGTATCCAATGTGAACAATGAACAACTATCCAATCTTATCCTTCTCAGTCTGTCTGCAGCTCTTTACATGGTTGATCACGCAATCCTTCTCCGATACCCATCACCATTGTTCAGCTGGGAAGGCCTCTATCAGCTGGTTCCATTCTTATCTAACTAATCGTAACCACAGAATCACTTATGATGGCTTCTCTTCCTGAACCCAGGCCATATACCACAAGAATCCATTCTTGGGTCCCTCTATTTCTCATTGACATGCCCTGGCAGCCTCATTTGAAAACACAGCACCAGCTTTCACTCAAATTCTGATGACATCCAATTTTACCCCAATACCACCTTATCAACTCCTCCACTGTTAATAAATTATCAGACGACGTATCCAACATCCTGTACTGAATGACTGCAAATTTCAACCAATTAAATGTTAAGGCACCCAAAGCCATTGTCTTTAGTGTCTGCTACAATTCTGTTCCCAAACATCCTATTTCATTCCTCTCCCTGGTAGTTGTCTGTGGCTGAACCAGACTGTTTGCAAATTTGGTGTCATTATTGATCCTGAGTCGAGCTTCCAACCACAGATGCATGTCACCATTAAGTCTGCCTATGGTCAGCTCTGTAAGACCACTTGACTCCATTACTACATGTGGTGAACTGCTGCTAAAAACCATCATCCTTCCTTTTCTTACCATGGGACTTCACTATTCGAATGAGCTCTTTTCCAGCTATCCATGTTATATCTTGCATAAACTTGAGTTCATCCTGAAATAGACAACCTCTGTTCTAACAAGTTCCAGTCACCTATTTGGTGTGTTTGCCAACCTACGTTGGCTCCCAGTTAAGCAATGCCAAGACTTTAAGCTCTAGAGTATCCACCTGAAACATTTCCACCTCACACTCCCTCCTCCTGCTTTTGCAGGCTTCTTAAATCCACCTCTATTACCAAGATTTTGCTCACCTGCTGTAAAATCACTTAACTGGTTGAGTGTCATATTTTATCTAATATTGTCCCCGAAGCATGCTGGCGGACATCTTATCTTATGAATGGTGCTATATAAATACAAATTGTTGAGATTTGTGTAGATGTTCTCCTGTAAATGATGATGAATTATTTATACGAAAAATGCCAAATTGATTATGTAGAAAATTATGACTGAGGTTAATGAGAAAATGAGGCGCCCTACTTCTCTCCCTCTCAATCACTCTCTTTTTGTTTTAGTGGAACAGCGAACTGTCAAATGAAAGGAACAAGTAAGGATTAAAGGACTGTGAGTCAAACCTTCTCCCTCCTACTCTTCTTTGTATGAATAATTAATTCCAATAGTCATCGGAGCTAGGCACATCAGCAAGAATGATTCTCGAGCTAAAATAGACAGTTCTTGGAAGAGAAAAATAAATTACAAAGCAGCCTGCAGTCATATTAATAAATTAACCCATACATTTATTTGCTCATTTGATCAGTGTGTCGCCTTGTGAGGTGAACTAGGAAGCTCTGGGCTGTTCTGAACTTGTGAGGCATGGGAGTGTGTGGGGGATGGGCAAACAAACCTCTCACTCGTCTTTGTAATACATTCCTGACCGTGGGACTGCAGCTGCTTTGGTGACAGGGTCTGTTAAGTGGCTCTTTAATACACTGAATAGTAGTATTCTTAGACTCCAATTGATGCAAAACACACCAATGGATCTGGATTCAAAACACATTTCTTTCTCCAAGGATTTATTTTATGTGGAAACATATGCTTAACTAAAAGTCCACGGCCATAAAAACAATTATTAAGGAATCTCTGGTGTCCACATTATCCCTCAGCAATGAATTTCGCTATCATGCACACGGCAGACAGAACTAAAACACAAAATTAGGCTAACAACATCACATATTCGTTACTATCTTAAATTTTTCTCAGTAGAATTCACTTCCTGTAAAAGTACTTGTGCCCCTTTGTTTCAGTTGTAGCACTCTTGTTTCTGGTTGAAAGGTTGTGCCCCATTTGATTTTGAAGGACTTATCAGAGTTGTGACCTTTGGGTAAATTGTTAAGCTAAGTTCTGTTTGACAGGTCGGGTGCTTACTGGGGGTTTGGTGCTAAAAATCTCATTGTGCTATTTATCACAGAGCAGTAAATTTCCAGTAATCCAGTCAACATTTGAATACCAGCAAAAACAAACGTTAATTTATCATAAAACAAAGAACTGCGGATGCTAGTGATCTGAAACAAACAAAAACAGAAATCACTGGGGAAACCCAACAGGTGGAGAGAAAACGGAGTCAATGCTTCGAATCCATTGGAGTCAACATTAATTTTGTTTTCTCTCCACAGATACTGCCAGATCTGCTACGTTTCTCCAGCAATTTCTGTTTTAATTTATCATATTTGCATTTTATTTCATTGGGTGAAATGTTTTGATATGCTGACACATTATATAATTGCATGGGAACTGGTTGTTTTCTTTATCTGTTTATGTTAGGAGTTTGTTACCAATGATTGTAGGCATCAGGTGACTTCGAACAGGGACTCCAACATCAGATCTAATTTGGAGACAGAAGTGGCAAAAAAAGGTGGCTCAATTACGCTCAATCGTTTTCATATGTTTTGTGCAGATTTCCCAGCCACTGGGGAGAGCACTGGTAATAAAGTGGTAATCACATTCAGTGACCCGAAAATAACAATCTATTCTCAAAATTTTGGAATTTACTTATTAAGGTACTGGCAACAGGCACATAGAACATCTTCATATAAATTTATGAAAAGAAAATAATGCTTAACAAACCTGTGAGAATTTTTGGAGGATCTGATTGTCAGGATTGAAAAAGGGGAACAAATGCATGTAGTATATTTAAATTTTCTTTGAGAATCCAAAAAGGTACTGCATTGAAGGCTGTTACACAAAATAACGAAGATGCACAGACAATTAATTAAAGATTGAAAACAAAGATTAAGAATAAATGGATTGCTAGTGAGATGTAACAAGGATCTTTATTAATGATTTGGGCAATTGGATCAAATGTCATATATTGTTTTTGCTAAGGATGGGAAAGTTTAGTGGGCAGGTATACTGTGAGGAGGTCACAAAAGGTATTTTAGCTTACCTCATAGGTCAGGAATGGGGTTAGGTTTGGGGATATGGTCTGTGGAGTGCAGAAAATCCAGAAAATGGGTTTTCTTAATGAAGTGTGACTTTTTGACAGCATGTCTGCCATGTCACCAATACCCTTCACCTGGAAACCAGATGATTGACCCTTACCTCCAAAGCAGGAATGGGCATGAAGGAGATTTAGGGTGATACCAATCCCATGGCCACATGGTTCCAGGGTGGAGGTCTGTTGGAGGACAGAAGGGGCTTTATGGGTGGTGGCAATCAGGAAACTGAAGGGGAGATAAAGAAAGATGATAAAAAGCCTTGGGGGCAATCAGACATAAAGTAGGGGTGTAGACTGGAGACAAAGGGTGAAGGGTCAGATGCCTGGGGGCAAGATTGTATGTATGGCAAGGGGAAACAGAGATCTCTGTGGGGTGGGAAGACTAATCAATGAACAATTGAGGAAGCTGGGATCTGATTCTGTGATAAGTGGAGCAAGTATTAAGGGGGAAGCATTTAGGGAACAGTGATCATAATATCATAAGATATAGGTTAGTTTTGGAAAAGGACATGTAGCATTATAGAATACAACTGTTTAAATTGGCAGTTTCAGCAGAATGAGAACAGGTCTGTCCCATATAAATTGGAAACAAAAGTTGGCAAATAAAACTATGACAGAATAAAGGGCTGTCATTCAAGAGGAGATGGTTCAGGTACACTTGAAGTATATTCCCACAAGGTGAAAGTGAAGGTCATGCAAAACTAGAGCTCTCTGGATGCCAAAGGGTGAAGTGGTAAGATGAAGTAGTCGAAGGAGCCAAACAAGAGACGGCAGGTTGATAATACAAGGGAGAATCAGGCTGAATATACAAAGTGTAGAAGGAAAATATAAAAAGTCATAAATGAAGCACAACAAGAGTATGAAAAGAGTATGAACGCTAACATGGTGGGGTGTCGATAGATTCAAGTTGCCCGTTTTCACAGGAGTCCGTGGGCTGCCCGTCCTAAGCTCCAGAGCATTGACAAAACCTATGGACTGACCCTGGTCCACCACCTGGGCTGCTTTACGCAGGATGATCCCAAAGAGAACAGCCCAGCCTCCACACCATTGTCTCCACAGCACCCTGACTGACGCACTAGCAATTTACAGGTTGCACTGGACCTGCAGGATTGAACAAAAAAAAAGGAAAAACTGCACTTGCTGGCAATCAGAAACAAAGTCAGAAATTGCTGCAAAAACTCAGCAGTTCTGGCGGCATGTGTGTAGCAAAAGCCGAGTGAACGTTTTGGGTCCAAAGGTCCCTTTGACTTTCACACATGGCCATTTAGCTGAAGTACATGCAATGTTTTTTTCCACTAAATTACTGCATCATGCTGCTGGGTTATGTGATGTAGCACAGAGGCATGCAGCAACATGTGCACCTCTATGGCTTTTCAATGCCCCCACTATGACAAGCTGTCTGCCCCTCCCCTCGCACTAAAAGCAATAAAAGCAACAAGGGTTGCCAGCCTGTAATAGAGCATTAAAGACCCTGTTTATTAAGAAAGCAATGTGAGCCACATAGAGACTGGCAGCTGATCAGTCAGTGCTGAAGACAGTCCGTGTGCACCAAGAAAGCCATGTGAAATAGATAGAGGCTGACAGAATCTAAGTAAGAAGTTTGAGCACTATGGTGTAAGAGGTTGGCACGTTTGGCTGTTAACCAGAAAGTTGGTGGTTTGAAACCTCCCAGAGACAAAGGGTTTCCTTACTTGAGGGTGGCACAGTAGTTCAGTGGTTAGCCCTGCTGCCTCACAGCACTATGGACCCGGGTTCAATTCTACCCTCGGGCGACTGTGTGTGGAGCTTGCACCTTCTCCCCGTGTCTGCATGGGCTTCCTCTGGGTGCTCTGCTTTCCTCTCACAGTCCAAAGATATGCAGGCTAGGTGGTATGGCCATGCTAAATTGCCCATAGTGTTCAGGGATGCCTAGGAGGATGGGTCTGGGTGGGATGCCCTGAGGGTCAGTGTGGACTTGTTGGGCCGAAGGGCCTGTTTCCACACTGTAGGGATTCTACGGAAATACATCCTTGTATAGATATATGAGATGCATATGCGTCCCTGCATGCAAAGTGATCTAGCAGAAACATGCAAGTCACAGTGTCCCCGAGCTTTGAAGTGGAGGCTGACTTGGTTAATTAAAGCTGAATTGCATGAACAAAGGATGAGGGGCAAGGTAGCCACAGATCACACAGGGACATTAGTGCATAATGGCCAGGCCAAGCATTCAGTGAGCCACAAAGATCAGGTAACTGCTCTGACTTTCGTGTCAGGAAGTCATGCCGTCTGGTGTTCCAGGGCAGAAGAGGAGAATTGGAAGTGGTGAATGAAAAAAGACAAGTTGGGGCTTTAATCATTGAATCCCTACAGTGTGGAAGTAAGCCATTCAGCCATCAATTCCACACTGATCCTCCAAAGAGCATCCCACCTAACCCTTACCCCATCCCTATAATCATACATTTCCCATGGCTAATCTACCTAACCTGTGCATCTCAGGGCTGTGGGAGGAAACCCATGCAGGTGCAGGGAGAATGTGCAATCTCCACACAGACAGTCACCCAAGGGTGGAATCAAACCTGGTGCTTGGTGTTGTGAGGCAGCAGTGCGAACCACTGAATCAACATACCACCCCAATGGGATTAGTTGGGATGCAACTGCATGGAAATACAGTAATTGTCATAAAGTGGCAAAATTCTGAAGTTGCCATTTATGTGGAGTGAACCATAGACCTTTTGCAGAGGATTTGTACTATAGCCCAGAAAAAGTGTCCCTCATCATCATGGTATTCTGTACCATTCACACAGTGAGCCAACGAAGGGATGGGATGACCTGGAAATGGACAAAATGGGGGCAAGACCAAACCTCTGAGAATGAGGATGAGGCTGGCGATCAGACATTAGCCAGAAGGATTGTCCACAAGAGAAGGACAGAACAGTGTTTTAGAGAGCCTGAGATTCCAAGATAACCTTATAATTACCAGTTCTGAAGAAGGGTTATGAGACTTGAAACGTTAACTCTGTTTTCTCTCCATAGAAGCTGCAAGGCTTATTGAGTTTATCCAGGAATTTATGTTTCTGTTTCTTATAACAGCTAGCATGACTGACATGGATTGTTTTTGTATCTAAGTTGTTTGTCAGGCAGGCATTCTCTGCTTGGTATAAAGGATATTTCTAACTTCTTAACTTCCGCTTTTCCCTTTTTGCCTTGTAAAGTAAATGCTACGATATCTATGTTAACGTGAGAATGATATCTTCACTGGAGGCAAGAGTAGCTACACCTAACCTACTCTGTTTCATCCTCAGGGGAAAAGTAGTGTGAGACAGTTTACATACATCATGTAGTGCAGAAGTTATATCGCTCTGAAACCATCCATGAGGAAATGACATGTGACTTAAGTGTAATCCAGTGGCTCATGAGACCACCATGTTGACTCGAATCTTGAGAAGGTTCCTTTTGACCCTTCCTTCTTCTTTATCCCTTCAGTGTTCAAAGCGCACGGTGACTGTAACCTACCCTTGATATGCTTGAACATCCGTATGACAGTGTTTAACCTATGAGGGGCAGCGTATGAGGGACAGTTGAGTGGTCCATTGAAAGCTCCCCAGCTTTGAATGTCACTGCAGTCCCTTATAAAGCTCATACAAAGGAACATTTCCTGACTGAGATGTGTGGAATCATAACTAATCCAGGACAATTATCCAAAAAGGTGTGTGAGAGGCCAGACTTTGGCACATTCTTTCGATATTATCCTCAATATTGTCCTCATTAACATGCAATGCCTTGGCTGCAGTCCTCAAAAGTAGGGTTCAAGGATCCCTGACAGATGAGACTGTTTCTGTCAAAGTCTGAATTATTTGTGAAAGATGGACAATGCTTGGTGTTGCAACATCTTACATCCTTGGGCTGCATAGATGGGCTCCTCATCTCTCACATGGGTCTAACCTGACCAAGTACTACAGCTGAAGTAATACTACAGCAGACATTGGAACAGTGTATGTCAAAATTTATTGAGAGAAGTGGAGTCCTATTGACAATGATGTTGCAGTCCATGTGCCCTGAATTTATTTTAATTTTCCTCTTCATGTCTATATCTAGATGACCTTTACAGCTGAGGTAAAGGAACATGCTCTCTGATTAGCCCCGTTGAATTGGAAGACTTGAGCAGTGATCCCTTGGTGCCTTTCAGTCTAGAAATCCAAGAACTGCTGAGAATCTCTGACCCAGTTTCAGGCTGATCCTCCTCATCAGATGTCGTTTCAGGCTTTGCGATCTTGGAAGTGGGGAGGTGGCGTGTCGTAAGAAGCTTCTGGGGGCATGCTGTGTGTGTCATTCTTGCTTGCTAAGTGTGGTAGTTGAGACCACCCTGTCTTGTCAAGAGGAAAGGGAACTTAGAATGAGGTAAACATTCCTTGTCCTCCTCTTTCCTTGTCATTGATGCTGGGCAATGGGTTGCAGGTTTGAGTGCATATCAGGTAGCCACTCACTGTTTTACTGGACTTGGGGGCCTCCAAGGAGCTGGCCACCCTTTCTACAGAGACAAGTAGTGTCTCAGTAGTGAAAACATCAAAGGGCTCCTCCATCTTTCATTCTAGCCTAGTGGTGTGACAGACCTGCCTGAAGTTCCTGTGCCTGTCTCTGCAGATTGAACATGCCCCTTGTGTCTGAGAACAAGCCACATCCTCTGAATAAGGCTGAGCTGATGTTTCGTCTCCAGCAGTCTTCTCAATATTGAGAGACCTGGACATTTCTTTTTCGATTGGCTAGGGAGACATCAGCCATTTCCACACCAGATTACGTCCCTCAAGCTAATCTTGCTAGTGTATTCCTCTGGGGTTTCTTAAAGAACAGAAAGTTGAGATCAGATTTGATAACAGTGTTCAAAATCATGACAGGTTAGACAGAATAGTTGGAGAGGAGACAGTGTGGAGCTGGAGGAACACAACGGGCCAGGCAGCATCAGAGGAGCAGGAAAGCTGATGTTTTGGATCAGGACCCTTTTTCAGAAAAATGAAGAAGGGTCCAGACCCAAAACGTCAGCTTTCCTGCTCCTCTG